>OX451738.1:117964943-119164943 GCA_948472305.1 Vicia faba | reverse complement strand
GACATCACGAGCACGAGGTCAAAGGTACTACCCCCAAGGTATGGTCTAATAGTTTATCACCTGTTGAACAAGGTTCTAAGAGGTTCCAAGAGTCTACATCCTTCCTTCGGATATTACCAACGTCTCGTTTGACTCAGTAATTAGTAATATTCTTAAGAAAAACTCGTCTGAGTGTAGTATCGCATGACAACCATTTCTTGATTACTCCGTCATAGTTTCTGCACTACACCTAAAAGGCCAAGATGGGTTAAAGGTTCTACAGTCCACAGTTTCAGCAGGCTCCCAGGCTGAAAGCAGCACGTCTTCCCGATTACTCGGTAAACGACACTACAATCAAAGGGGCCTCCAGTGAGTGGGGGATCTCATGCCTCCTTTTTTGGGATTTTCCCTCAAAGTTAACATGACTATACCGCCCGTCCTATCTTAAGTTTGCCCAAGTCCGGGTAGAGGACTTATGAGAAATCACCAAGCACCCTGAAAACAAGGAAAATCCAGACAAACATATACAACATATAATATACAAACAACAATAGCACATACATATATAAATAAAGATAGGCTCAACCCACATGGACCAACATTTGGTCAATCTTTCCCCAGTGAAGTCTCCATTTTTTTGTAGCGGTAGAAATGTTGAGACTAAGCCATTAGATTGACTTGACTCGCACAAATCAAATAAAAATTGTCACCGCGCTTTATTGTTTCCAAAGGAATGCAAAAAGAGCGAATAACCCAAAAAGAGGGGGAGAGAATCTATGTTCGGGGGTTTGTTATGCAAATGGAATGTATTAGCACCCTAAACATCTACGGTACTCCGCAGGAACCTCTTTTAAAATATATGTATTTTGGCTATACGTGTTGTATACAAAAATAGATGATGGAGTGAGAAAAGAAATATTTTTTTTACAATTTTTGCACCCGCCGTGGTTGTGAACCTTTAGCACCTATGTACCATCTTCCGTGCAATAGGGGATTAGGGTACTCGTAGTTCACCTTTAAAAATTTTAAAACACAAGTGTGTTGGTTAATTTCAAGAGACGAGACATCATCGTCATCTCCGAGTGGAAGAACATATTTACTACCCACGATTATGAGAAAGGAGAATTTGCATCATCACAAAGTGGAGGATATAACTTGGATTTTAAAATCAACAAAGCCTCGCTCAACACCCAAGTGGAAAATATCTCACTTCATTATATATCATAGAAGTATAGTAGCTCGCATCACTACAAAGATTGACAAGAGTATAATCTTTTGAGAAATTTTTGAAGTAAAAATCCAAAGTGGAAAAATGGTTTGAATGAGATTGATTGACTTTTAGTCTTCTCACAAAAATGTCAAAGTATTATTAAGTTGTTTAACTTTTGATTAAGAAAATATTTTTGAAAATGCATGGACCTAAGTCCAAGTTTATTGTGAAAGCGGTTCAAGTTTAAAAAAACAAGAATAATTTTGAAAAAGGAGGGAGAAGATTTTTTGAAATTAAAGAAAGTGGGAGGAGATGAAGAGACTATCCTAAAGCATAAGGTAAAATCTAGGGAAAAGAACCATCTAACCAACAAGATGCCAACACTTGACATAATGAGCCAATGTAGAATTCTCATCCTTTGGATTGAAACCAAAAAATCAAATATAATAAACCTCTTAAGAAAACAAAACTTCAAATGTATCACGTCTTCACAAAATTGGGTAGAGTAACAGCCGTATACAAATGAATTCCCGATCACAGGAAAAGTATATAATCAGAATAACCTGCACACAAAGAAAACAAACAACCCAATGTCTCGGGGTAAACCCCAAGAACTCCAGACAAAATAACAGTAGAAGTCACAAGGTCTCAAGGTAATCAAGGTCTCTAATCCTAAGTCCAAGAAGTCCATAACTCCAAAATGCCAAGGATAGTAACTAAATAGTCCAGGTAACATTGAAGTTTTATGGTTCAAGTTGATTATTAGGTATCTTAAAAAAGAAATGTAAAGCTCAAGTGAGCAAAATAAAAATAAAATAAAGATAAATGCTCAAGTGAGCAAAGATTAAAATAGCATGAAATGAAAATGCTAAAATGAATGTGCTTAAAGTAAAAAGCATAAAGTAAAAGCATAAATTAAAGTCAATTGTTAGAAACTAGAGGTTAGTTGAATGACCATTTTAAAACTTACATTTGAAAACTCATTAGAATATTGATAAAATCAAAGCCTCTCAAAAACAATTTTCATTTGCTTTTTGTCAAGCATATCATTCATTTCAAATTCTCAAGGCAACAATAAATGATCAATGATGTTTAAGTGATTCACTTTGACCAAAGCTTATGAAGATTCATTAGAGGATTGATAAGACCAAAGTCTCCTAACAAAGAACCTCAAGATTATTGGATCAAAGGTTTCAAGATTATGAAGCAATTGATCATTTCTCGAATCGGGACAAAATTTAGCGCTATGTTAAGCAATCGTAAGTGGACTTATATAGAAGTCGCACCTATTTTGAAGCCGGTCAATAGCAATTTATGTGCCATATGTTTAAAGTGATGATATGTAGATCATCCTTTAACAACATGTAGCACAAAGGATAAGAGGATGAGATAAAGAGGGATGGGATACATTTGAATCAAAAATTTAATCAAACTATCATTAAAATCATCCATCCATTTTAGTGGAGTTAAACTCAACACTCAAGATCTAATGATGTTAATGAAGTTTATGATCAACAATCACATAGCCAGGAGATATTAAAAAAATAAATTGCATTTAATGAATAAAGTAAAAAGGAAAAATGATTTTTAAATTATTTTTTAAAATGAAAAACAAAAAGGTAAAATAGTAAACTATGTTCAAAGTATCAAAGAAAAATTTAAAAAGACCATGGAAAAATCAGAGCTGTCCTCAAATGTTTTTATGATTTTTTTGGTGATTTTTAAAACAGGAAAATATTTTTAAACCAATTAAAATCACTCAAATAAGTGAAGAAAAAGATCAAAAATAGTAGAAGTCAAGATAAAATTCTATAAAAATTTCAGAAAGTCAGAAATGAGTAAAATGATTTTTATAAAATTTTTCAGAATTTAAAAACATCAAAAATTATTTTTAAATAATTAGAAACAAGTCAAAATAAAGGAACAATTATAAAAAAATATCAAATCTGAAAATAAAATCATGAAAGAATAAAAACCAGAAAGAGAATATTTGAAAATATTTTTGTGAATTTTTCATAATTTTTGAGTGAGAAATGAATTTTCTATGATTTTTTTGAAGTTTAAATCAATTAAAATAAAAAATTAGAAAATAAAATAACAAACCAAAAAAATATGGACCATTGGACGAGAGTCAAAACGCTCTAGTAATTAGATCCAAAGGATCAAACACGCTGTGCATATCATGGTCAACTTTGGAAATTGCACCAGATCACCTTTTAAATATTCAAAACAACTAAAATTCTGGCGCGTTGAGTGGAGTCTGACTAATGAAAGTAATCAGATCCAAGGACTCTCAAAACGCGTGTATGATAAACAAACACACTGGATTGAATTCAAAAAATCACATGTCACGTTTTCATTGGTTGAAGCACGGCACGTAGGTCGTCTTCAACCTCCAGGCGCCCTATATTGGGATTCCTCAAACTGTAAAATTAGAGGACCAGATCAGTACCATTAGATACGTCTCTTCAAGACGATTCTAATGGTACCATCGCCCCAAATTTATATAAACTAGGAAAGTCTTAAATTGTGAAAATGCAGATATAATAACGAGCACGAAATTTTGGAATATCTCACACAAATCTCAATGAAATTGCAAATTATAAAAAACACAAGAATCATAAGGATGCAGAGAGTAGATTGGTCTTTTATTTGGATCAATTTGACCAAGGAATCTACCTGAACGGAGTAGCATAGAGTGGATATGAAACTGGACTTCTGTATATCAGTATAGGTTACAATTCTTGAAGGTAAGAGTGTGGTTAGCTTCAGAGAAGTTCAATGAAGCTAACTGAATGGAGCTTTTGGTTTTTTGGAGTGACAAAGAAAGAAATCAGAAATTCAAATTCAGAGTTCGTGTGGGATCTAAATAGGGGTCAATTGGCTATCAAAAGATTGAAAAAATGAGTGAGATATAACCCTTTATTTATAGGGAAGCAAATGGGATGCTCAAGCGTGTGGAATGATGAAGTTTGGAGGGAAATCATGTGAAGTTACAAGCATGAAAAATGTGACTATTATTTGCTCAAAACTCAGCTAATTCTTGCATTTCAAGGTGCTAACCACTTCTAGAAGATTATTAAACATTATTAGAAGTAAAAACACGCAACAATTTGGTGATTAGAAGCTGGAATATGAATTTCAAATTCTCACTTTGGAGAAAACTTCAGTTTCAAGGTACCAACTTTGAATCCATGGTTTTCATATCTCAAGGGGTCTTCGGGTATGATTCTTGAAGAATTTTAAAGATAAGATTACAATATTTACAATATTCAAAGAATGGAATCAAATGTATGCTTGAGCTAAAAGTTGTGATGAGTCAAAGTTGAGAAAAAGAAGCTGACTTTTTATACTTTGAAAAATTCTAAGTTATTCTCAAAAAATGTCCTATAATGTTTTGACTCCAAACAAGGCCTTTCTTCCAAATTTAACTTTTATCAATGATGCTATATTGAAGTAGACTTCCCAAAGAGCATTGTGAAACTTGAATCACTCAAAAATACCAAGTATTGAAAAAGTTATGGTCTTGCAAAATTGGTGGAAATTCATGAGATGACCTATAATCTCTTGCATTCTTAGGTCATCTTCCATCCATTTTCAAGCTTTGCACATAAAATAAGAGTTGAATTTCACATCCTTAAGATCATTGTGAAAAAATAATAGGCTCAAGGAGATAAAAATTGTCCAAGTTATGATCTTTTAAAGTCACATAAGGGAATTTGATGGCCTATCTAGAGAACTTATAATCTTTCTTCATCATTAGGAATCTTCCACATAAAGTTTTCTTTAAAATTTTGAAGTGATTAGTTGATAGACCTTTAAAGAGAAGAATTTATTTGGAATCACTCAAAAATTTCAAGAGATGAGTAAGATATAGCCCTAATAAGTTCAAAATTATAGCTCCTAGAGCACCAAAATGACTTGGAAACTCCTTTCAATTTTGACAAACTTCCTTGCATAATAACTCTTGCCATGTGAATAGAAGTTGTTGAGGATGATAATAAGAAACCATATAACCAAAAACAATTTCCAAGTGTTAAGAATTGAGAGATTTATGCACTTGTGATCAAGAAATCAAGAACTTGTTCAACTAGGTCAAACTACTTCAATCATCTCTTGCATCTTTTAATTTTCTTTGACAAATTGAGTCATGATGAATCATGGTAGACCTTGTCATGATATTACTTCAAATTATCTTAAATGATGAAGTTTGAATCTCAATGCAATTTTGTTGAAGAAGGCATGTAAATAAACTCATGAACCTATGAATTCACCTGATGAAATATATTGTGCTCTCACCTATAGAATCATCAATTAGAGAAAACATTAATAGTATTTGTTAGTTAAAAGTTAATCAATATAAAACAAATATGATCACAATATACAAATTAAGGTTCTTGGTGATTCCTCATGAGCAAACCTAAAGATAGGGAGAAGAACTAAACCCTAGTGTGATCTTGTTGTAATTGATTTGATATGAGATGATAGAGGAATCTTAGGGGCAAAAATTAGGGTACAACAACTGCCCTTATTTAAGTGTCTTCTATCCGGAGATACAAAGGTTAAAATCTTCATGTCGATGCCATTGAAGATACTTAAGTATAAAATAAGCCTTATTTTTGGCCCAAAATAGCCATGCAATGCTTATGATTGTGCATGCAAATAAACAGATCCAAAGTTGACACGGGACACCACTGGGGAAAAAGAAAATAAAAGAAAAAAAAAATTCGACCAGGAAAATAAATCACTGGCGAACAAAAGACTCGACTCTACTAGGGTAAAGCCCAAGAAGAAGATAAAGTAACATCAACTCAAATATCGAGGAGAGAAAATAAAGGATAACGGTGATCGACAAATAACTGGAAACTATCCACTCACTGAGAAGATAGCAAAAAAGGTAATGTCGACCCACAGGGGGAAAGAAGTGGTAGGATAATACCAGAAAATATCAATATTAGAGTAAGTAACAAGTGACTAGTGTCAGTACTTACGACTGGAAACAAAAAAACTTCTTCAGAGCAAAGTGAATCTCAATGATGAACTATCTCCTATAACGCCGAGACTACCATTCATCGGAGTAAACAAATATATCAACAACAAACTATTTCCCATAATGACGATACTACAATTCATTGGAGTAACAAATCTCAACAACGAACTATCTCTCATAATAACGAGACTACCATTCATTGAAAAAACAAATCTCAACAACAAACTATCTCCTATAATGACGAGACTACCATTCATTGGAGTAACAAAATCTCAAAAATGAACTATCTCCCATAATGACGAGACTACCATTCATTGGAGTAACAAAATCTCAACAATAAAATATCTCCCATAATGACGAGACTACCATCCATTAGAGTAACAAAATCTCAACAACAAACTATCTCCCATAATGACGAGACTACCATTCATTGGATTAAAAAAATCTCAACAAAGAACTATCTCCCATAATGACGAGACTACCATTCATTGGAGTCACAAATCTCAACAACAAACTATCTCCCATAATGATGAGACTACCATTCATTAGAGTAATAAATCTCAACAACAAAATATCTCCCATAATGACGAGACTACCATTCATTAGAGTAACAAAAACACAACAAAGAACTATCTCCCATAATGATGAGACTACCATTCATTGGAGTGCAAAAACTCAACAACAAACTATCTCCCATAATGACGAGACTACCATCCATTGGAGTAATAAAATCTCAATAATGAACTATCTCCCATAATGACGAGACTACCATCCATTGGAGTAACAAAATCTCAACAACGAACTATCTCCCATAATAACGAGACTACCATCCATTGGAGTAACAAAATCTCAACAAAGAACTATCTCCCATAATGACGAGACTACCATCCATCGGAGTAAAAATTATCAACAACGAACTATCTCCCATAATGACAAGACTACCATTCATTGGAGTAAACAAAACTCAACAACGAACTATCTCTCATAATGACGATACTATCATTCATTGGAGTAACAAAATCTCAACAACAAACTATCTCTCATAATGACGAGACTACCATCCATTGGAGTAAAAAAATCTCAACAACGAACTATCTCCCATAATGACAAGACTACCATTCATCGGAGTAACAAAACACCAATCTTCTCTGGGAACTAACATACTTATTGGGGGAGTACAAGTTGCTTAAATAAAGAGACCTGCCACACGTTGTTATGAGAAGGAAGTTGTAATAATGAATTACTGGGGAAATGCCAATATATTCTTGCTGAGGAGGTAAAATCTTCATGTGCAAGATAATTGTACATTCTCAAATTCGGGCCTAAAGCCTGTAGAAATTAGAATAACAATGTTGCCGGGAACTACAGATCTAAACCAGAAATAAACCGGAGTGAAACAGTCAACCAAGATAGCACCTGATGAAGACTAAACTCAAAAGGGAAACACGTTCCATCCAGATAAAGAGTTGAAAAGGAAGGCTACAACAAAATTCTTCCACGAGGGGTAACTCTGTCAGGAAATTGAAAGGGTATACACTTTCTACTTAAGGTTGACACTCTATTGGAGAGAGGGTAACATGACTATGAAAAAATAGGGTAATATGCCAAAAAAAACAAAAACGAATGCAAATGAGCAAAGAATGTTAAATTCAACCATGCATGATGTATGTATGAATGTATGAATGTCATCATGTATATGCTGACAAAACAGACATACAACAGTGGGAATAACCAGACAAAACTAGCTTGGATAAAGTCAACACTCGGCTAAATCACATCCAGGATGACATTCATACATTCATACATACATTAGCATTCATAGGACGTGGGAAATCCTCACCATCCATAGTTTCAAGAATCAATGCACCTCCAGAGAAGACTTTCTTGACAATATATGGGCCTTCAAAATTGGGAGTCCACTTGCCCCTGGAATCAGCGTTAAAAGACATGATCTTCCTGAGCACAAGGTCGCCTTCTCTGAATTCACGAGGTTTGACCTTCTTATCAAAAGTTGTATTCATCCTCTTCTGGTATAACTGACCATGAAACAAGGTTTTCATTCTCTTTTTTCAATCAACCTCAATTGGCCAAACCTGTTCCAGACACATTCATCCTCTGCCAACTTGGTTTCCATTATCACACATAAAGAGGGAATCTCAACCTCGACGGAGTGAACTGATTCCATACCATATACAAGAGGGAACAACGTTGCCCCTATTTAAGTGCAGACAGATGTACGGTACCCATGCAAAGCAAAATGGAGCATCTCGTGCCAACCTTTATTGGTAACAACAATCTTCTAGATGATCTTCTTGATGTTTTTATTAGCAGCTTCAACAGACCCATTCATCTTTGGCCTGTAAGGAGATGAATTATGATGGACAATCTTGAATTCTTCACAAATTTCTTTCATCATCTTGTTATTCAGGTTCAAGCCGTTGTCGGTGATAATGCTATTGGGCACGCCGTACCAACATATAAGATTGTTCCAATAAAATGTACTACTACCTGCTTAGTAACATTAGCATAGGAAGCTGCTTCCACCCATTTGGTGAAGTAGTCAATTTCCACTAGGATGAAACAATGTTCATTTGACGCCTTAGGCTCAATCATTCCAATCATGTCAATACCTCACATAGAGAAAGGCCACGTGGAAGAAATAACATTGAGAAGTGTTGGAGGCACATGGATTTTATCAACATAAATCTGGAATTTATGGCAATTCTTTGCCAATTTGTAATAGTCAGATTCCATTGTCAGCCAATAGTAACCTTCCCTAAGTATCTTCTTTGCCATCGAATGTCCATTAGCATGAGTGCCAAAGGAACCTTCATGGATTTCATGCATCAACATGTCTTCTTCGTGTCTATCCACGCATCTGAGCAAGACCATGTCATAATTTCTTTTGTATAGCACATATTCATTGAGGAAGAAGTTGTTTGCCAACCTTCTCAATGTCTTTCTATCTTTGTTTGACGCACCAAACGGGTATTCCTGAGTCTAGAGAAAATGCTTGATGTCATAATACCGAGGTTTTTCGTCTAACGTCTCCTCTATTGCAAACACGTGAACCGGTCTATCCAAACGTCGCACTGTGATACGAGGAACGTCGTTCCAAGTATTCACTTGATACATAGAAGCCAAAGTGGCTAAAGCATCCGCCATTTGATTTTCATCTATGGAAATATGATGGAATTCAACTTTATTAAAGAAGGGTAATAATCTTCTAGCATAGTCTTTTTAGGGAATCAAGCCAGGGTGACGAGTATCGCATTCTCCTTTTAATCTAATTTATTACCAAAGTAGAATTGTCATACACATCTAGAATTTTGATTCTGAGATCAATAGCCTCCTCGAGACCCATGATAAAAGCTTCATACTCTGCCATGTTATTGGTGCAATCAAATGCCAACCTTGCAGTAAATGGGATATGCGATCCATGGGGGATGATAATCACAACACCAGTTATTTTCCCATTAGCATTCACAGCTCTATCAAACACCATGCCCCAACGAGATTTAAGATCAGGACCTTCCCCAGGCAACGGTTCATCACAATCTTTTATTTTCAAAAAATCACATCCTCATCAGGGAAACCAAATTTAATAGACTGGTAATCATCCACCTATTGGTGATGCAGGTAATCTGCCAACACATTGCTTTTTATAGGCTTCTGAGTATGGTATTCAAGATCATATTTAGATAACAGCATCTGCCAAAGGGCAATTCTCCCAGTAAGAGCAGGCTTTTAAAAAATATACTTAACTGAATCCATTTTGGAAATCAACCAAGTAGTATTATTTAACATATATTACTGCATTCGCTTTGTCGCCCAGACCAGAGCATAACACATCTTTTCCAACATAGAATATCATGACTCACAGTTAATAAACTTCTTACTGAGATAATAAATGGCATATTCCTTCTTTCCTGTTTCATATTGTTGTCCCAAAATATAGCTAATAGAATTATCTAACATTGTCAGATACATAATAAATGGTCTTCCTTCAACAGGCGGGAGCATGATAGGAGGTTCAAGAAAATACTCTTTAATACTTCCAAATTCCCTTTGGCAATCATCTGTCCACACACAACCTTGATATTTCTTTAACAACTTAAAGATCAGTTCACACGTTGCAGTCATATGGGAAATAAATCTGGAAATGTAATTCAAACACCCAAGGAAGCCTCTAACTTGCTTTTCAGTTCTTGGTGCTGGCATTTCTTGAATTGCCTTAACTTTATCAGGTTCAACTTCAATTCCTTTTTGGCTGACAATGGAACCTAACAATTTTCCTGATCGAACACCAAAGGTGCATTTATTTGGATTCAAGCCGAGACGATACTTCCTTAAACGCTGAAACAATTTCAATAAATCATCTATATGCACTTCTTCAATCTGAGACTTAACCACCATATCATCAAATGTATACCGCAATTTCCTTGTGCATCAGATCATGGAATAGGGTAGTCATAGCCCTCTGGTACGTTGCACCAGCGTTCTTCAACCCGAAGGGCATGACTCTGTAACAGAATGTTCCCTAGGGTGTGATAAACATTTTTTATTCCATGTCCTCAAGAGCCATTTTGATTTGATTATATCCGGAAAATCCGTCCATGAAAGAGAATACTTTGAATTTTGTTGTACTATCAACCAAAATATCAATATGTGGCAATGGAAAATCATCTTTTGGACTAGCTTTGTTTAAATCTCTATAATCAATGCACATGCAAAATTTTCCGTCTTTCTTTGGTACTGGGAAAATGTTGACAATCCACTGAGCATACACTGATGTCACAAGAAAACGGACATTAATCTGCTTTAAAACTTCTTCTTTAATTTTCACTTGCATATCAGGGTGAGTTCTTTGCAATTTCTGCTTGATTGGTGGGCATTCTGGCTTTAGCGGCAAATGATGTTCCACAATATCAGTATCTAACCCCGACATATCTTGGTAAGACCAAGCAAATATATCCACATACTCTTTCAAAAATTCAATCAACATGCTCTTCACATTAGGATGAAGCAATGCTCCAATATTTTCTTCCTTTGGATCTTCCTCTGAACCCAAATTGGTTGTCTCCAACGGATCTTTATACAACTGAATGGCACTTTCCTCGCGCTCAAGAAAATGTGAAACCTCTTCTGCGATTTCATCATATTCTTCTTTTTCAGCCACATACACAGGATATTCAAAGTTGGAAGAGGGTGCATGGTCATTGTACTCAATGGGTTTTTAAATAATCTGCACATATGATTTATGATTGATTTTAGAAACTGACATATATAGCAAGTGATAATGCATATTTATTTACAGTTATTGTTTATTTTAAAAAGGTTTTTTCTGATTACCAACTTCTAAGAAAAATCAGAAAATAAAGACACAATTTGGGAATCCAAGACAACTTTTATTATTGATTTTAAAGATCAAAGCAACAGGAAACAAATTACTTTCACCTTAGGCAGAGTGAAAGATTTTTGAAAAGATTAACAAAAAACAAATTACTTTGAAATATGAATGCAAGAGGGAACATCAGTAGTGATACAATTTTGGACTCTGACTCCATGCTTCACATAGTTCGACATCTCCTTCTCTTCTTCCACTTCCACAATAGCATTGATCCTAGGAACAGTTGGATAAAGATAACCTCCGCTGTGAAAGATATCCTGATATTTGCCCAAAGCAGACTTCAGCTTCATATTCTCACCTTTGTTATTCTTCGTAGAGAATTCCAAACCAGCTCTATTCTTATTCACGGGTGGATCAACAATCTGCCCCCATACTTTACTAGGGCCATTACACACTACCTCCTGAACATCCTTAAATGAAGCTATAGAATTCTCATTCTCCCTTACATTATCAACGGATAAAGCTTGGAACTGAGTTCCAACAACAACTTCATCTGTTTCCACAAAACTGAAAGAGGATAAATGAGATATTAACAATGTTTGTTCTCCATTTATGATGACCACCTTTCCTTCACACACAAACTTCAGCTTCTGTTGCAAAGTTGAAGTAACTGCCCCTGCCTCGTGTATCCATGGTCGTCCCTGTTAGAACATAGTCTGATTATACAACCCTTGTAAGAGTTTTGATGATAACAAATAATCAAAGAACAATTATGCTCCCTAAATAAATATATTGTTTTGCAGAGAAGTTCTGGTGGAAGAAGCACAGAAGATGAGTTAGATAGTTGCTCAAACTCTGATTCAATACATCTGTTATAAAGAAGTTTTAAGGCTGCAACTTCTGATTGTCTAAACATTGCGAACAAGAACTCTATTTTTCTGATTCATATAGTTCTGGAAAGAAGTAACGGTAACATTCTTCTTCTGAAGCAAGCATGTTCTGGAGCGTTACAATTCACTTATGGCTATTCAAAAGTAACGACTGAAAAGGGACACGAATCTTTTTTTTGGAAAGCTCTTTAATTACTATTTATCAACATTCCAAAAGCTCCCACATGCGTTGCTTATTTAAACAAAGATTGAAGGAGAAATCATTTACAATTTTGAGTGCACAACAAACGAGTCATCTTAATCATCTTCAAACGTACTGAATTATATTTTGTGTAAAAAATCACTTGTGTGATATTGTTTTATTATAAAACACTTTTCGTACACTCTCTTAAATATTATATAGTGAAATTCCTTGAGAAAACCGGATTCTGGTTTAAACTTAAGAAGACTTTGACGGTTGTCATAGTACCTGTGTAATCAAGTTTGATTAGTGGGTTAAGACCTTGTTGAGAGAGGCGAAATCACCTTGGCAGGTGGACTGGAGTAGTTTGAGTTCAAATGAACCAGGATAACCAACGTGTTCTTTACCTCAAGTTGTAAAAACCCCAATTCAACCCCCCCTTTCTTGTGTTTTTCCATTCTTCAATTGGCATCAGAGCGCCTGGTTCTGAGTACAAGCACTTAACCGTGTCAGAAAAAGATCCAAGCAAGAAAAACATTATGGTGGTACCAAGTCTGAACATAAGCAATCATTACCATGATGATAAATACAAAATCAGTGGCAAATCTCCAATCTTTGAAGGTGAAAACTTCGATTACTGGAAAGACTGAATCGAAGGTTTCTTTCTAGCTAATGACACTGATCTTTGGGATATGGTGACTGATGGGTACATACATCCTGTTGATGAAATAGGTCAGAAGATTGACAGAAAAAGAATGACAGATCATGAAAAGAGAGAATTCAGAAATTATCACAAGGCCAGAACTATTCTCTTGAGTGCTATCTCATACACAGAGTATGAGAAAATCACAAACAAAGAGTCAGCAAAACACATATTTGATTCCTTGAGAATTACGCATGAAGGTAACACGCAAGTCAAAGAAACCAAAACTCTTGTGCTCATTCAGAAGTATGAATCCTTCAAAATGGAAGAAGATGAAACCATTGAAACAATGTTCTCAAGATTTCAAATTCTGGTTGCTGGGTTAAAAGTTCTGGATAAAGGGTATTTGACTTTTTATCATGTAAAGAAGATCATCAAAAGTTTACTCAAGAAATGGATACCCATGGTCACAACTCTTAAACTGGAAAAAGATCTAAACAAAATCTCTCCTGAAGAACTTGTCAGCTCCATGAGAAGTCATGAGATAGAGTTAAAAGAAGATGACCCCCAAAAGCAAGGTAAGTCTTTAGCTCTTAAATATAACAAAAAATATGAATCAAAAGTTTTGCAGGAAAAAGAAGAAAACTCAGGTGGATCCTCATCAGAAGAAGACAAACTGTATCTTCTCTCCAGAAGAGTCAATCAGTTTCGGAAGCACGGGCAGAGAAAGTTCAGAACTTCCAGAAGAACAGGGAATCATTCCGAACCATCTTCTGGATATAGAAAGTCAAGTAACAGAGACATTGTTTGCTACGAATGCAATGAACAAGGGAATTACAAAAGCGACTGTCCAAATCTTCAAAAAGAGAAACCTAAAAAGAAGATATTTAAGGAAAAGAAGAAAATCCTCATGAAAACATGGGATAACTCAGACTCTTCTAAAGTTGAAACAGAATCAGAAGATGAAAGATCCAACATAGCCCTAATGGCCAACGTATCAGAAGACACTGGATCATCTGGATCAGAATCAGACTCAGAGGCAGAAGAGGTATTCTCGAACTTTTCTAGATCTTAATTAGAAGATACCCTGCCATAAATTCTTGAAAGATATCATAAACTTAGAGTCATAAATAAGAACCTGAAAATGATCTAGTTTCAGACTCTGAAGAAACAAAGAAACTGAGATCAGAAAACTCCGAGCTGAAAGAAACAATTTCTAAACTAGAAAATAATTTACAAAATGCTCAGAAAGAAATTGTCTCAGAAGTTCCTAGTAACTCTGATAAGATCATAAAGGAATATGATCATAGCTTTCAAAAATTTCTTGCTAAAAACATAGATAGAAGCAAGATGGATTCAATGATCTATGGAGTTAGCAGAAATGGCAGAAAAGGAATAGTATACAAGGGTAAAGTATCTCACCTAAGAAAGTTAAGGATTAGGTCATCAAACACACACCTCTGTATTCTCACTTCACCTATGGGAACACACATGACATAAAGTATACTAGTAATGCTTTATCTGCTTAACTAAAATTCAAACAGAATTTTGGTAACTCTAACAAACAAGGACCCAAAAAGATATGGGTACCTAAGGATAAAATTGTCTATGTTGCAGATGTCTTTAACAGCAAGATTGAAACACCAATCTTGGTACCTGGACTATGGATGCTCTCGACACATGATGGGAAGAAAACATATGTTCCAAAGCCTGGAGCTTAAATATGGAGGCTACATAGGTTTCGAAGGTAATAAGAAAGGAAAGATTATTGGTTCTGGAACTATTGGTAACTGTACATTTCCTTCTATAACTAATGTTCTGTTAGTAGATGGATTAATGCATAACTTGTTATCCATAAGTCAATTAAGTGATAATGTTTATCATATAATCTTCAATCAAAAGTCCTGCAAAGAGGTTAGTCAGAAAGATGGAATTGTCCTCTTTACTGGAAAGAGAAAGAGCAACATTTACAAAATAAAAATTTCTGAACTAAAAAGTCAGAATGTAAAATTCCTATTGTCTGTTAATGATGAGAAATGGGTCTGGCACAGAAGATTAGGGCATGTTAGTTTGAGAAGAATATCTCAGATTAACAAACTCAATCTGGTAAGAGGACTTCCTAACATGAAGTTCAGCTCAGATGCTCTGTGTGAAGCATGTCAAAAAGGCAAGTTTGCAAAACCTTCTTTCAAAACCAAAAATGTTGTTTCTACCTCTAGACCATTAGAACTTATGCATATAGATCTATTTGGACTAGTGAAAACTGCATCCATTAGTGGCAAGAAGTATGGATTAGTGATCTTAGATGACTATAGCAGATGGAAATGGGTAAAGTTCTTAAGACACAAGGACGAGTCACATTCTGTGTTCTTTACCTTCTGTAACCAAGTCCAAAACGAAAAAGATCTTAGAGTTTTTAAAGTTAGAAGTGATCATGGTGGAGAATTTGAAAACAAAAAATTTGAAAACAAAAAATTTGAAATATTTTTTAATGAGAATGGAATCTCTCATGATTTCTCTTGTCCTAGAACTCGTCAACAAAACAGAGTTGTAGAACGAAAGAACAGAACTTTACAAGAAATAGCCAGAACCATGATCAACGAGACTAACATTGCTAAGAACTTCTGGCTAGAAGCAATTAACACAGTGTGTTATATTCAGAATAAAATTTCCATAAGACCTATTCTGGATAAGACTCCATATGAACTGTGGAAGAACAGAAAGCCCAACATTTCTTATTTTCATCCATTTGGATGTACTTGTTTCATTATGAACACTAAAGAACAACTGAACAAATTTGACTCTAAATCACAAAAGTGTCTCATGTTAGGATACTCTGAATGCTCAAGAGGCTATAGAGTATATAACACAGAAACACAGATTGTAGAAGAGTCCATCAGTGTCAGATTTGATGATAAGCTTGGCTCTCAAAAGTCAAAGAAGGAAAAAACTTTTGTAGATATAGAAGTCCAATTTATAGGTATTGAAGACACTACATCAGGAGTTTCTCACAAAGAATCACAGTCAACTCCAGAAGAAGATGTCACAAACATTAGAACAACATCTGAAGAGCCTTTCCAAAAGAGACAATCCAGAAGAGACAATCCAGAAGTAGTTTTCACTTTTCATCAAGATGTGTAATCCCCAAAGGTCACAAATGTTTTCCATGGTCCTAATATGCCTTCAATATTGTCCATGAAAAATTTCATGCATTCCACAACAAGTTTGCTCAGTCAATTGCTCAAATGCCTGAAAATCAAATGTACTAGGTCAAAAGTCAATTACGGCCTATATACAGTTAAACTTCAAGATTTTTGGTCAACATCAACATTTTTAAGTGATATTCATCATTTAATCATGGGTTGATCATGATTCCTCAAGGAAAGTCGTCATATCATCAAAAGTCAAGATTTGCTAAATTAGGGTTTCCTAAGAAAAGTCAATTGAACTAAAGCTCAATTAGGGTTGATCATGACTAGGAATAACTTTCACATAATTCATCCATTTTCCCCAACCAAAGCTCATTTTGAAGATAATACAATTCCCTGCAACTTCTCTTTTATCCTCAAGTTCAAGAAATGCACCATTTGAAAGATACAAGCTCATACATTACTTGTCATTTTCAAAAAAATCAACAAAAGATACTTTTTGTCAAGACAACTTACATCAAGATAATATCTTAAAAATAAAAAATGATCAACATATAGATTGTAGAGGGCATATTGGGCTTTCCAAAAATTTCAAGATCATCTTAAAAAGATGAAAATTGAGCAAGTTATGGTTTGCACAAGTTGGGAAAATTTGTGAAAAATGCATGAAGTCAACTTTGAGCAAAATTGCATTTTTAGGTTAATGGACCTAACCTTTAGGGTTCAAACATCTTTATGACATACCTAAGGATCTCTAAACCTAACCATGCACTATTTTGATTTTTATTTCTATTTATTTTAATTTTTATTCATTTAAATATGAATTAAATCAAATAAATTAAATAAAAATACAAAGAATAATGGGCCATGACATTTGGGTTTGATTTGATCTATTATAAGGCCCATATTTTCGTGAAAGATACATCCAAATGGACCAGGTTCATTGAACATTCAAAAAGAGACAAGAATCTTCAAAAAGGGCAAGAACAAACTCAAAAAATGGAAAGTTTTCAATATGTTTGATTCTTGTTTTATCATGGTTTGATTAATTGATTCCTTGCCATGTTTGTTGCCTCATTCATACCTATATATAAGAATAAGCAAACTATATGCAAAGGGGCACGAAATTACTCTTCAAAAATCTCTTCACAAAGCTCTCTCAAAATTCTCAAAATCGTTCAAAAGTTTTGAAAATTCAAAACCTGAACTTCAGTTTTCCTCCATCCAATCTCGTGCCATCTTTGCACTCTTGAGGTCTCTAGGAGTCATTTTCACTCCTCACCTTGGCCTGGAGCGTGCCCGAGTCATCCATATAAGTTGCATCGTTCGATATAGTTTATTTAAATCTAATCTTGTTAATCTGCATTTATTAATCTATTTGACGTTTGCATACATGTTTGTAGTCGTACATAGAGTAGGTTGGACATGAAGCGTGTAAGTTTTGAGGCCTAGTTCATGAGATTCCATTCTCAACACCGATCGGAAGCTTGGCTTTGAAATGCAAAATTCAGAGACCTTTAGCCAAAACTAAGGCCGGATTTCTTTATTTACTTCTTTTTATATTTACTTTTTCAAAATCATTTTTATTTAATCAAAAAATAAAAAAATAGATTTAGGTTTTTTAATATATAATTAAATTTTTGTGCAAGTTAATTAAATATATTTTGATTTATTTCAAGTAATTTAAAATCAATTAGAACTTAGACTTAATCATTTCAAATCTTTTTCTCAATAATAAAAATCCAAAAAATGTTAGAATTAGTTTCCTTTTGATTAGTTTTAATTGCATCTTATTTATCACTCTTTTCTTCATTTAGTTAAAATTAATTTTTTTTTAATTGAAGTATTTTTATTAATAAAAATGACCAAAAAAGTGCTAAGTATGTAGAAGTATTTTAGGGCTTACCTCGCTTTCCATATTCGCGCGCCCATTTTAAATTTCGTTCATTTTATATTTATGTAATTGCAAAAGGTTGTAATAGTTAAATTTAATACTTTTTACTTTTTGTTTCCCCATTTGGACATGTAAATACCCCCTCCCCGAAGCATTGTAATAGCGTAGGATTTATAATTTCCGCACTTTAAATTTCTGCAAGATATTAACCGTTAGTAATTAGGCTTGTATGGAAAGACTGTAAACAAAGCGTTAGCAAACTTAACACAAGACTAAAATAACTGAAAACCAACAGAATTGCACATTACACCTCTAGGGTATGCCCACTTTGGTTTTATTTCAGAAAATAACAGTCATGTCCCTCGAGAATAGGGACGCTTTAGCAAGGACCCTTTGAATCAAAAGATCATAAGTCCCTCGATGACTCTACAGTGTTGCCTTTCAGTAAATGATCTAGTCCCTTAAGCAAAATTGCTAAAGCGTCTCTACATGTTGCCTTTATAAATGTATGTCCCTTCGAATGTCCCTCAAACATCCAACGATAGGGCTACCTACTCACCAATAGTAGGATAGCATTGTCTAAAGGATATGGGGAAAAGAACAAACCTTTTGAGTATAAGTAGATAGTTTATAATTTCTTGCTTAAAAACAAAACTTTCACACTTACACAAAACATTTCAAAACACTTTCAAAAACATTCGCTTTATTAACACTCTTAAGGACTGATACAAGAGTTATCATAAAGCGAATCGCCGCACTAAGGCATTTTCAAACTACTTTTCAAAAACACACAAAAGCACAAGGTATTTTTCAAATGAGCTAAGCATCTAAGAGCCGTAGATAACTACGGATGGAAAGGGTGCTAACACCTTCCCTTTCCATAATCTACCCCCTTACTCAGAAAACTCTCGAAAGGTCTTTTTCTGTTCTTTTCACACTTTCCTTTATTGGATAAAAGAAAAAGTCAGTGGCGACTCTTACTTACCGCAACATTTGCGAATACAAAATGCAAAACCACTATAAACAGTCGGTTCTGCCACCATATCACAGGTTACATTAATCACAGGAAACCAACAAGTTCTCCAGACTATATAAATATTGATCAGTAGTATCTTATGTATTTCATAGCAACAAAATCAAAGGTTAATCTCCATCATCTTCTATTTAATCATCTAAAGACCAGCGTCAAAGAGACTAGATAAGAAGAAAGAACAAAGAGAGACTAGATTTCTCTAGGCTGACTCATCTCAGATACTCTGATAGAAAACAAACTGATAGCACATCTGACTGAAGCTCAACAAGTCAGCACTTTGGAAGCTTGTGTTGGTAAACCTCTAAATGCTAAGAATCTGAAGAAGATAAAGATCATTGAAACAATCAAGAAGGATCCAACAATAACAACCAAGGAAGTCATTACAAATAGAAGAGTACCTCTGAAGGACTTTCCACTCTTTACCCAAACATATGCTTCTCCAAAGATTATTCTCAGGTATCTGGATGCTTGTAAAAGGGATGGGACAAATCCAGAAGTAAACATTTACAATCTTAGACAACAAACTCTAGAGATTGCCCCCAGAAAATCAAGGAAAAGGAAAGCTTCCGCAGAAGGATCTTCTCAGAAGATTCCCAAGGCTGCTAAAAAGAAAGGTAATCCATCTTTTATTTTTGTTATTGAATCAATACTGCTATCAACATCTTAAAACCTTACCTCTCTAAAACCCACAGAAGATCCACCATTACAAACTTTTGATGACTTTAACATTAAATTTGACCCCTCACTATCTCTAGATAACCTTCTGGGTAATCCACCTAATACCCATATTGACCAAAATCAGCCTGAACTTGCTCAATTTCTTTCTGATATTGATTAATTTGATCCGTTGTTTGAAGCTCCCCACTTAGAAAATACAAATGTTGAATCTGATACCACAATATCCATTCCTAGAATCACCTACCCTCTAATGGTCTCACAATCCACTCCATCCCATACAATCCATATCCTTATCAGTCCACCCACCAACCACACCACATTCTCCCACTGTTATTCCTGACTCTCCCTCTCCAATTAACCACCCAAAAGATCCCTTTCGAACAGTTATAGACTTAAAAGCTCTGGACAATCTTGTCACAAACTCTCAAAAAATTGCAGTGCCAAAACCAAAACCAAAAATCACCAAAGCACATGTTGGTAAATATTTGATGATTTTTGAAACAGAAATACAGGAATGGGTTAACTCTCTGAAGCTAGATTTCTTAAAGAATCTTAATCTTGCTGCTTCTGATTCTCATTGAAACCGTTTCAGAAAATGGTTTAACTCTGAATCCCAAAAACTGAAGGAGCTGATTTATGAAATTGCTCAATAGAAATTCCGTGATCATCTGAATATCTTCAAGGATCAAGTTCTGGTCACTGGGAAAAGAAGCCACTCCTTCTTCTAGACAATGTCCCTTGGGAAGATCATCAGCCAACAGAATGAAATGAACCATTCTCTGATCCTCTGCCTCTGGTTAGGTTTAAAGACAAAGGCAAGGAATTTGAAGAAGCTCCTGAGTCAGAATCAGTCGCAGCTTGCTCTGAAAAGGTGGTACCTTCTGTTGATATACCATTTTCATATCTTGTGCTGTAAACTCTGGAGGAGTTAAAGAAAGAGAATTATGTGTTTAAGCAAAGGCTAGAAAAGCAGGATGATACGGGCAAGGAAATCAAAGGGATGCTTGGAAAACAAGAAGAGTCAAGCAATCAGATTGAGAATTTGTTGGAAGCCATGTTCACACGACTTCCACCTACTCAAACTTAGTTCTGAAATTTGTTTTCTTCATTATGTTCTTGTTATTTGTCTTCTTCAGAATGTGTTTTATTGAAATCCTTTTGAATATAAAATGTCTTTTATTGCTTAAAGTGTTTTTATTTCTTTTTGATTCTTGACAAAAAAGGGGGAGAACATAAGATATTTCTAATATAACAGTATCTAGACTCAGTCTCAAACATTTTTAATATCATAACTTCTTCTATTTTTTTCCCTGAAAGTAAAATAGGAACAATCTCTATTGAGAACATAAGTGAACACATCAGAAATTCTTTTTTCAAAAACTCTGATCAGAATAATCTTCAGGGAAGTATTTCTTCTTTATCTGAGTATTCAACTCAGGGGGGGACTTTAAAAACTTTATGTTCTTTAGGTTTCTATTGAAATATCCAAGTTTTTGTCATCATCAAAAAGGGGGAGATTGTTAGAACATAGTTTGATTCTACAACCCTTGTAAGAGTTTTGATGATAACAAATACAAAAAGAACAATTATGATCCCTAAATAAATATTTTGTTTTGCAAATAAGTTCTGATATAAGAAGAACATAAGATGAGTTAGATAGTTACTCAAACTTTGATTCAATACATCTGTTATAAAGAAGTTCTAAGGCTTCAACTTCGGATTGTTTAAACATTGCGAACAAGAACTCTATTATTATGAGTCATATAGTTCTGGAAAGAAGTAACGGTAACATTCATCTTCTGAAGCAAGCATGTTCTGAAGCGTTACAATTCACTTATGGCTATTCAAAAGTAACGATTGAAAAGGGACAAAAATCTTTTTTTTTGGAAATATCTTTAATTACTAGTTATCAACATTCCAAAAGCTCCCACATGCGTTGCCTATTTAAACAAAGATTGAAGGAGAAATCGTTTACGATTTTGAGTGCACCACAAACGAGTCATCTTCATCACCTTCAAACGTACTGAATTTTATTTTGTGTAACACATCACTTATGTGATACTGTTTTATTCGAAAACACTTTTTGTACACTCTCTTAAATATTGTATAGTGAAATTCCTTGAGAAAACCGGATTGTGGTTTAAACTCAAGAAGACTTTGACAGTTGTCATAATAGCTGTGTAATCAAGTTTGATTAGTGGATTAAGACCTCATTGAGAGAGGAGAAATCACCTTGGCGGGTGGACTGGAGTAGTTTGAGTTCAAACGAACCAGGGTAGCCAACATGTTCTTTTCTTTAAGTTTTAAAAACCCCAATTCAAATCCCCCTTCTTGTGTTTTTCCATTCTTAAGTCCCAGTAAACAGTTGTAAGCGGGAATAATATCCATAACCTGGAAAGTAATCTGGAATAAGTGCGTGCCTATATGAATAGCTGTTGTACCCCAAAATTTTCCCTCTCACTTAACAACAATTTTCACAAGATCTCCTTTGGATCATGACTGCACTAGGGTTTGATCAGCTCAAGGCACCTCCTTATGCACTGATGACCAAACTTAGGGTTTGATTTTGCACAAGGATTTTTGGACTATCAATGTTTAATATGACTTTCAAGGATCATTAGGGCCCCCCAAGATTACTCATGACAAGTTTCAAGTCTTGAATCACACTTTTGATCAGTCAATTGAACAGTTGACCTAAAAAATCAGTTGTATTGGAGAAAAAGTCAACCATGGCCAATTTACAGTAAAACTTCATAATTTTTTATCCACATCAACATATTATACTCATATGTATCATTTTATCAAGTTTGGACCATAATTCCTCAAGAAATTTGATCAAATCATCAAAAGGGCAAAATGGTCAAAATTAGGGTTTTGACTGAGAAGGGGCAATTTCTGATTTTTGACCTAGAAAATGATCAATTGGTTTGAAGTATGATTTCAAGAGTTCAATTGCATCATCTCGACCCAATAACATGGTTCAAAACATTACAAATCCATTGGATTGATAGATAAATTTTCCAGTCAATTGATCAAAAGTCAACTGTACCCTGAAAAGTCAAACTTTGACTTTTTGGTCAAAATCAAGTGCCAAAGATAATAATTCATCAAAACATGTAAAACATGAAACTTGTTCACCAAGAAATCAAGAATTCAATATTTTAGTTTGAAAAGTGGAAATTTCTTAACTTAGAAATATTTCTAAGTATAGAAAATTTCTTATTTTTTCTCAACTTTGAGCCAAATTTTCACCACGATGCAAGATGATTCAAAGGAAACTTCCAACATGAAAGCTGTAGATCTCCATGAAATATAAAAATTTTCTTCACACAATTTCTCTTAAAAATTCTTGGATCTCAAGATATAATTTTGTGAATACATGCTCATGAACTAAAATAACTTAGTGAAATTTTGCCCTAGTTAGGCAGATTTTTGACCTAACTTCATGCCATTTTTTCACATAGTTCCAAAGGTAATTTCAAAATAAATTCAAATATGAGTTATATAGCACATTGAAAGCTTTCCAAAATGTCCAAGAACTCCTTGAGATCATTCTTGAGTAGGGAGAATCGAAGAGATGAAGTTGGTGATTTATCACTTTGATTTCAAGCCATTTCATGATGAACAAAAATTAAAATCCAAGCCTAGGCTGCATAATCTTTGCTTTGCAGGCATCAAACTTGTTTCTCACTCCATAATTAAATTTTTACACAGCTGTTAGAGCTTTAACCCAAATACTTGAGCCTTTATCCAAGTTACAATTCCATTTTTGGAACAAAGTTGCCATTTCCATTTTGATAAAGCATTACTTTTGCAATTTTCCACTTCTTGAGCCTCTCAATTGTTTTTTCTGCACACAAGTATTGTCAAAACCAAAAGCAACTTGCCTGAAGCCTCTACCAACTCAGATCATACTTGTACAAACTTAGGGACTTGTCTCCTCACTTTTCTTCAAAAGCAAGTTATAGAGCCAAAAGGCTATAACTCAGAAATCTGGATTGGAGTTAATATCTAGCCTTTTCCATACATATACACAAAGGTATTGCAATATAACACACGAATGCTAAGACTCAGAAACACTCCCAAACACTTTGCCATTGAAAATATGCCATAGCTTGACCGTTTTGAACCTTAGTCAGTCATCTCCAAATCCACTCATGCGTTTTGAGTTTTAACCACCTAAACACTTAGTATACATCACACCTAAGTGATCCAGACCCATGTTCCCTCACTGTAACTCCTCCTCCTCCATCAACCATTTTCAAACATCAAGCTTGCAGGTTGACTTGAGTAGGGAGATTCAGGGACTTTCAAGACAAAGTAAGGATTGGAATACACTCAGGGAGGTCCAGGCAAGCTAAACAGATCCTCAGGCCTTCTCAAAACTTGCCCAAACTCCATTCACGATCTCAACTGAAAGAGGTAAAAACTCATACTTCTATCTCTTCATACAAGCATCATTTGGTCCTGATTTGTGAAAATAAAATGTGGACATCCTTGATCTAAAGCTAACCATGTTCATAGATTTCATTTATATTAACTGCGCATAGAGAATTTTGGATTTGAAATTTCTGTAAAAATTAGGTTTCAACTTAGGGAAAGTAAAATTAGCTTTGATCTTTGACTGTTAGTTTACATAAATTATATAGTTGAACTTGTGAGAAGAAACACTGTAACTTTCATGTTTGGATTTTCCATATTTATGGAGAAATGAGAGAGATACAGGTGATCTGGCCATGGATCAAGGTTGAAGATAAAGTTGCCTTCAGAGGTCATTTTCTAATATATATTTATGTTTGTTTTTCTATAAACGGATGTACAGCCACCCCAGTGGTAAGGCAGCGTGTAAAAATGCTATAGGTCATGGGTTCGAGCCTTAGCGCCTGTCTTTTGCAATTTTCTCACATTTTTTTCCTTTTTTTGTCAATTTGCAGCGCACGGGCCTCTGTTTTGTGGGCTTTGTCATTTTTTCTAACATCCTACCTCCCACTTACTCTTAACACCCCTGGCCCAACATAATTTTATTTATTTATTTTACTTTCATTTTATTTTATTAAATATCTTTTTCTTAATATTAAAAATCATAAAAAATATAAAAATGATAGATTTATACTTTAGCTTATTTTATTTTATTTCTCTCACAAAAAAATATTTTTATTTAGTTATATATTGTATTTTTATTCTTGTAAATTAAATTATAACTAGGTTTAATATTTATTTTTTCTTTATACTCATTGAACATATTATTTTAGTATAAAAAAAAAGAGACCAAAATATCTCATAATGCCATATATTATTTTTTAAGATAAAAAATACAAAAATACTTACTTTTTATCAAAGAAATTTATTTTCTTTTAATCAAATAAAATTAGGGTTTATTCAAAAATAATTTCTTTTCTTAATTGATTTAAGTTAATCTTGATTTATTTATTAGGTTTAGGTTAAAACTTTTTTTCATATAAAAATCCAACAAAATCTTCTTTGTATTTACATATCTTTGCATATTTAATTCATCTTGTATATTATTTATTCCAATATTTGTACATATTCAATTTGGTTGTAATAGATTAATTAGGTTTATATTATTGCAATCCCCATTCCTAAATTGTATACCCCCTCCCACAAATGTTGTAGTAGCGTAGTAACTTTAAATTTCACAATTTATCGCTTTTACATAACATGCTAGTAACTAGGGTTTGTATGGAAAGGTAAGACCAATCAAATATAAAACCCTAATCCAAGACAAAATTGAGCATGTAAATGACACACTTTCACGTAAAACACCCCTAGGGTTATTCCACTTGGTTTCCTTATACAAAAATGGCCATATTAGGCATGTAAGGTGTTTTAGCAAAAAAACAAACAAATACAAGATCATAGTCCCTCGATGACGCTATTCAAATTTTCCTTATAAAAATGATCTTAGTCCCTAAAAAAATGCTAAGGTACTTTGCAACATTGCTAATCATGGTTATACGATGACCCACACCCGTCCCGTTTACATCCAAAGACAGGGTTACTTACCAAATCAATGGTAAGACAACAATATCAAGGGAAAATAAAATGAACAAGAAAGACATTTAAGTAGGTAGATTACTTTTAGTTACTTGCTCCATTTCAAAACAAATATCCTTGCTATTTTTAAAACAAACACACACATTTCTAAACATCTTACAAAATTGAAAACATTTTCAAAAAGATCAACATCTTTGTATACATTCTTACGAATGAGAATCATTACAAAGATTGCCTAAACAATGGCCTCTTTTACAAAATACTTTCAAAACCACACAAAACACAATTTAAAACAAAAGCAAGTGACCTAGCAAGTAACTAAGAGCCCATGGAAAACAATGGATGAAAAGGGTGCTAATACCTTCCCTCTTCATAATCTACCCTCCAAACTCAAGAAACAATCTCAAAGGTCTTTCTAGTGCTTTTTCATCTTTCCTTTTGGATAAAAGAAAAGTCGATGGCGACTCTTGCTAACCTCAACATTTGCGATCAAATGCAAAACCTTCAAGTCAGTTCTCTCACCGCATCACAATAGGCAAATCTACTTCCTCGATGACAGATATCCTTGATCCATCAAAAGCTTTCACAATTATGCCACTCGGGCGCATGGGAGTTCCTTGGTACTTCAATTCATGAGTGTGCTCCTTGGTATGACATTTAAGGCGGATCCATTGTCAATCATCATGTTTGACAATGAATCGTACTTACAGTTTATGGAGATATGGAGATCCAGATTATGATTCCTTCCTTCATCGGACAACTCGTCATCACAGAAACTCAGGTTATTACATGAGGTAATATTCCCAACATCACTACTTAATTGGTCCAAAGGCATATCACTTTCCATGAAAGCTTTGTCCCAAACTCTCATAAAAGATTCCATGTGGGCAGAAGAGTTCATTAGCAAGGCTAGAATAGATATCTTTGATGGAGTCTGCAATAATTGATCTACGATCCTGTAGTCGCTCATCTTTATAATCTTCAATATATCGTCCACATATTTTTCCATAGTAGTACCACTAGATTCCCCACTACTTTCTTGGGTTCATTACTTTCAACAACCTTTTTATCAGCATTAACATTCCCTCGGATGACAGGTGCAAAAATACAACCATTGTGGGTCACTCGACTAACTTCAACAATATTCTTGATATCAGAAAAAGGTTGGATGGGAACCTCCACACTATCCTATAAGATTGTAGCATTGTATTTATATGGAACGACCTTGTGTGATTCATAAGGAACGGGACCCAACAAGCAAATCACCACTGGGGCAACATCTGGTTTGCTATGGTACTCAATCTCTATAGGGGCAGGAACACCAAAACAAGGCACAATAACATTCATCCCCTCTTCAGAATACTTAGACATCACAGAATCATTGTTGTAGAACATATCTTCATCTGAGGAAAAGAATTCCTCTGCAGAAGCATACTCATCATTTGACATAGTTTCAGCCAAGCAATCTTCAATCACATTAATCCCTCAATAATCATCTCTATTGCCTGAAATCTTGATAGTACCATTGTCTAACAACAACTGAACACCCTTTCTCACTATGGAACAACCATGATAAGCTCTATAGTGGATCCGACAAGACCCATAATAGTGTTCTTCTTAACAATCCATGTGACAGAAGGTAGCGTGCAACTGCACCAAATCATCATTCATATGATCCACGTCAAAAATCTGGAATTCTCCAGGACATCCAAAGACCATATTCACATATTCTTTGTACTCGTCCCTAGGCCTGATTATATGAATGAAGCCTTCGTCCATCATTTCCTGAAGATTAGCTTTTATCTTATCACATTCTTGGATATCCATACAGCAAATAGCACAATCAACATGGTCATGCATATACTAACTAAACTCATAGAGGTCAGTATGCATCTTTACCAAATCTCCTCTAACCAGGTTGATATCAAAAATCTAAAAGTCCCCTAGACAACCAGCAACCATGTTTTAGAGCATTTACTCCTCCATGCTTTAGCAAAGGATTATCTTTCACGTTAGGGCCAACATCTTTAAAGGATAGGAGGCCAAATATCACCATCTTTTTTACATCATATTTTCAAAGGATAACAATTCTTAATTTTGTGCCCTGGTGCTCCCTGATGAAAAGCACACGTCTGGTCTTCCTTATAATACCAAGGTAAAGGTAATGGTATAGCAGTGGGCGACCTAGTCTGAACCAACTTCTTCTGAATCAAAGCCGGAAGTAACTCTGCATAGCTCATTGGAATAGAGTCAAAAGCTTCTGTCTTCTGAGTTTTCCCTTGATTCCCCTGAGGAGATGGTCTCTAATAGGAAACAATGGTTGGAGCTACATTGACGATAGAAGTCACAGAAGCAACCTATCGCTGGTATCATTGATGCCTTCTAGTTGGTCTAATCTTCCTTTCTCCAATAACAACATTCGTTTCACTTTCTTTCTTCCGAGAGAAATTGTATGATGACTTCTTTGTCCCTTCATCTCTTGTCAAACGCCCCTCTCTGACAGCCTCTTCCAAATAAACACCCATGCTTACCATTTCGGTAAAATCAATCAGCGCACTGGCGACCATCCTATCATAATAAAATGATCCAAGGGTTTTCAGGAAGACCTTGGTCATTTCTTGTTCTCCTGTAGGTGGCACCACCTGGGCAGCTATCTCGCGCCATCTTTGTGCATATTCTTTGAACAACTCCTTTTCTCTCTGAGCCATTGCCCTTAACTGATCACGGCCAGGTGCCATGAACATATTGTATTTGTACTGTTTGATGAAGGCTTCTCCCAGATCATTGAAGGTATGGATACTACTACTGTCCAGACTCATATACCACTTCAGAGCAGCACCAATTAAACTATCTTAGAAGAAATGAATGAGCAAATACTGATCATCAGTATAGGTAGAAATTTTCCTGATATAGATCACAAGTTGGTCACAAGGACAAGAGTTTCCCTTATACCTCTCAAATTTCGGCACTTTAAACTTGGCTGGCACCTTCACATTGGGAACGAGGCAGAGTTCACTGACGTTCTGTCCAAATAATTATTTCCCTTGAAGGGCCTTCATTTCCTTTTTCATCTCATTGAACTGGTCTTGAAAGTCATCCAACCGGTCATAGAAACCAACACTTTCACTCATTGGAGGAACAAGAAGATAAACTTCATCATTAACAAATGGAATAGCATTCACCGAAGGAGGTGCAGTATAATGGATCTCATTTCTAGCAGCAGGAGTAACGTGCACCACATGAGGTGCGAGAGTAGCAGAAGCTTGCACAACTGGAGCAAATTAAGTTTCAAGATTAAAACCTGCCGGCATGAAGTTTTCAGGAATTCCTCACGGGTAACCCTAAGGCATACGATTTTGAAAAACAATAACCCGAGTAGCAGAAATAGGAACTGTTGGACCTTCAGAAGCAATTGTCGTTTGTTGAGGCTGAGCAAGTGGTGGCTGATTCACAACAACCACCAATGATTCCATCAAAGCAGTCATATTGGCCATATCGGCCATCAAAGCAGTAACCTCGTCGCACAACTCGCGATTCCCCTATTCAAGATTCTCCATTTTCTTTCTGGAATTAGCTCGAGTATTATACCAGTGAGACAACTTGTTGAACAAAGTACATAAATTCAGTAAGACACCTGGGTGTGAACATCAATGCAAGAAATGTGTACCATATGATGCATGATATGCGATGCACATGATTTATTGATTATTATTTATATTTCAAGGGACTCGAAGGATTATAGACAATTTTACAAATATTAAAGTACCAACTCATTTTGAAATACTGAAAATCTCATTATAATAACTTCAAAATAGATTACAACTTTTTAGTACAACTTTCAAAAATCCCAAGTACAAGAAGAGATAGAATCTAAAATCATAAAAAAGCAAAGCTGATGAAGATCACTCCACACACTGACACTTTCCTATGAGTCTTGCAATCTGAGCCTTCAACTGTCTGTTTTCTTCTGCATACCTGTCGGCAACCACTTTCCAATCACCATAGTCGAGAAGTAAGCAACTAGGTCCTAACTGAGTTTTAGAGGAAAATAAATCCCCTTCCCTCTCCATCATCTCTATATCACGACTCTCAAGAATCTCAATTAGGTCATCCTATTGCACCCTAACTAGGGCAAGCTGAAGCTCTTCCACATCATCTAAAAGGGGAGGAGTGATCTACACAAACATATCAGGCATAGGTGGTTCACGAGCATATGACATCTTCAACTGAATTGCCACTGCTTGTACCCACCAGAGATAAGGCTCCAAAGAAACATCTCCTCTAGGTCCCAAGTTCTTTCTACTCTTACTATGAATATGACGCCTAGCCTTTGTAATCTCCTCCTTAGCTTTCTAATGATCCTCTCCCTCTTTGAGAAAGAAACCACTCAGATGAATACTATTTGGATTATCTAAAATCAGATATCCAAGCTGTTGTCGTACAAGAACGAGATTGTAGTTAATTCCTCCCCTTGTACCAAGAAGAGGTACATTGGGGAAACTACGACAACTATCGACAATTTCTACATCATGGTAAGCCTGATGATACCAAACAATATTTAAATGAGTGAGGGCCATAATCTTCGGAGCCCAACGAGGTTCCTTCTTGACATCCCAGAAAGCATCGGACCGAGGTAAGTGAGAAATAAACCACTGATACAACAAAGGCGTGCAACAAATTATCATCCCTCCATGATAAAAATCTCGAAGATGAATAGAGTAATAAGCATCTCCTAATAATGTAGGGACTAGATTCCATATCAAAAATATCCTGATGGCATTGATATCCATAAAGTTGTCGACATTCGTAAATAAGAACAACCCATAAGCAAGTAGAGCAAAGATGGCCTCATAAGCAACTTTACTCTTCATCCTAGAAAAAAATGAGCTTTCTCCAATAAAAACTGAGCGGGCAATCCTCTAATTCCTCCTTTGGTAGTCATATGGGCCTCAATCTCAGACTTCCCCAAATGAACCAAAGCTGCAATCTCACGGGACTTTGGCTCCCCCTCCAAATTGGTGAAAGGAACACAATTGGTAATTGGTAAACCCAGTAAATAAGAATATTACTCTAATGTAGGCATCAAATGATAATCAAAGAAAGTGAAACATTGATACACCGAATCATAGAATTGGACCAAAGTCGAGAGAATACCCTCATTTATCTTGAGCTTCATGAGAGACACAATGGATCCATACTTCTTCTGAAAATCTGTAGAACTATCAATCTCGAGAATTAGACTCATAAAATCATCTATCTTGGGATTCTTGAAATTGTACTTCAAAGTCTTTCTTTTTCCAGAATCCATGGTCAAAAGTACCTGAGATATTCGCAAAAGTTCAACTTTAAGTCACTTGAACCAAAAATGTTTTAAAAGATGCTCATGGGTGCATGAATGCATGATGCAACAATCACACACAAGATCACAAACATGGGGTTCATAGGTTTGACGTCACGAGCATGAGGTTAAAGGTACTACCCGCAAGGTATGGTCTAATAGTTTATCGGTAATTAATAATATTCTTAGGAAAAACTCGTCCGAGTGTAGTATCGCATGACAACTATTTTCGGATTACTCCGTAATAGTTTTCTCAAGACACCAAAAAGGCCAATTGGGTTAAAGGTTCTACGGTCCTCAGTTTCACCATGCTCCCAGGTCGAAAGTAGCACATCTTCCCGATTACTCGGTAAAAGACACTACAGTCAAAGGGGCCTCCACTAAGTGGGGGATCTCATTCCTCCTTTTTTTGGATTACTCCCTCAAAGTTAACATGACTATATCGCCTGTCCTATCTTAAGTTTTCCCAAGTCCGGGTAGAGGACTTATGAGATATCACCAAGCACCCTGAAAACCAGGAAAATCCAGACAAATATATACAACATATAATATACAAACAAAGATAGGCTCAATCCACTTAGGGATGGACCAACAATTGGTCAATCTTTCCCTAGTGAAGTCGCAATTTTTTTCCTGTAGTGGTAGAAATGTTGAGACTAAGCCATTGGATTGACTTGACTCGCATAAATCAAATAAAAATCGCCACTGCGCTTTATTGTTTCCAAAGGAATGGGAAAAGAGCGAATAACCCAAAAAGAGGAGGAGAGAATCTAAGTTCGGGGGTTGGTTATGCAAAGGGAAGGTATTAGCACCCTAAATATCCATGGTACTCCGCAGGAGCCTGTTTAAAAATTTGTGTATTTTTGCTATAAGTGTTTTATACAAAAATAGATGGTGGGAGGTGAGAAAAAAAATATTTTTTTACAATTTTTGCACCCACCGCGGTTGCGAATCTTTAGTGCCTATGTACCACCTTCCGTGCAATAGGGGATCAGGGTACTCGTATTTTACCTTTAAAAATTTTAAAATACAAGTGTGTTAGTTAATTTTAAGAGATGAGATATCATCGTCATCTCCGAGTGGAAGAACATACTTACTACCCACAATTATGAGAAATGAGAATTTACATCATCTCAAAGTGGAGGATATAGCTTAGATTTTAAAATCAACAAAGCCTTGCTCAACACCCAAGTGGAAAATATCTCACTTCACTATATATCGTAGAAGTATAGTAGCTCGCATCACTACAAAGATTGACAAGAGTCTAATCTTTTGAGAAGTTGTTGAAGTAAAAAGACAAAGTGGAAAAATGGTTTGAATGAGATTGATTGACTTTTAGTCTTCTCACAAAAAGATAAAAGTATTATTAAGTTGTTTAAAGTTTAATTAATAAAAGATTTTTGAAAATGCATGGACCTAAGTCCAAGTTTATTGTGAAAGCGGTTCAAATTTAGAAAAACAAGAATAATTTTGAAAAAGGAGGGAGAAGATATTTTGAAATTAAAGAAAGTGGGAGGAGATGAGGGGGATATCCTAAAGCATAAGGTAAAAGCTAGGGAAAAGAATCTGTTAGAACAAAGTTTGAATCTACTACCCTATATTTAAGTTTTGATGATAACAAAGTGAAAAGATATATCATTTATAAGATTCATGTATGAACTATCTGCTGCCTAAAATTACTATGTTCTGACTTGCAGATACTCTGATTGATATAAGCAAGATCACATCTATTCAGCATCAGAATTTGGTTATTGACACCAGCATCAGAAGTTGCCATATCAGAATGTCAGAATCAGATGATCAACTCACGTAAATGCTGAAGCCTGATGAACAAGACTGCGCTCAACACTCTGATAAAGAAACACAACAGTTCATCAGCAGCTAAGCAGAGTCAGAATGAGCCAAGCCAGAACTTGCATTAAGTAAGCAACGGTACTGTGCATTGAAAGCAAATTAATACCAACGGCCTCATTCCAGACAAGATCTGCTAGATAAGGAAAGTTTGTTAATAGCATTGAATCAAGAATATTGCATCCAACGTTCAACATCTCAGTGCTATATAAACAAGACTTTGAAGATTGAAATGGCTAATGCTCTCCAAATCTCTACACGCATAAAAGCTGATCAAAATCTTCCTTCTCTCAGTTTTGCTAAACACCACACATTCTGATACTCTATCATTGTTTAGCAATCTAGTTTCTAAGCTTTAATTTGTGTATACATCACAGTTGTGATACAGTTTTGTAGAAAACATTCACACACTTAGTTTTATCTCTTTGTAAGAAAGTGTTTCCTTGACAAACCGGGTTGTGGTTTGGATCAAGAAGGCTTTAGCAGTTGTTAAAGCAGTCTGTAATATTCAGTTGAATATAGTGGATTAAGACCTCGTTGGAGAGAGGCGAAATCACCTTGACGGGTGGACTGGAGTAGTTTGAGATTAAACGAACCAGGATAAAAATATCTTGTTCATTGCATTAGATTTCAGTTTTACAATTCAACCCCCCTTCTTGTGTTTTCACCACTTCAATTGGCATCAGAGCGCCTGGTTCTGAGCTAAAACACTTAACTGTGTCAGTACAAGATCCAGCGTCAGAAAAACACAATGGCAGGAAACAATTCTCACATCAGCAATGACAACAATGAGGACAAAGACAGATTCAGCGGCAAACCTCCAGTCTTTGATGGAGAAAACTTTGATTACTGGAAAGACAGAATTGAAAGCTTCTTTCTGGCACATGATGCTGATCTGTGGGATATGGTGACAGATGGATACACGCACCCTGTGAATGCAAGCAGTCAGAAGATTGATAGAAAAACAATGTCTGATCAACAAAAGCGTGACTTCAAGAATTACCACAAGGCCAGAACCATCCTCCTCAGCGCCATCTCCTATACTGAGTATGAAAAGATCTCCAACAGAGACACAACAAAGATTATTTTTTACTCACTCAGAATGATGCATGAGGGCAACGTTCAGGTCAAAGAAACAAAAGCTCTGGGGATCATTCAGAAGTATGAGGCGTTCAAAATGGAAGAATCTGAATCCATTGAAACCATGTTCTCTAGATTCCAAATTCTGGTAGTTGGTCTCAAAGTTCTGGACAAAGGATACTCTACTGCTGACCATGTCAAGAAAATCATCAGAAGTTTACCCAAGCAGTGGAGACCAATGGTTACAGCTCTGAAGCTAGCTAAAGATCTCAACAAAATCACTCTGGAGGAACTTATCAGCTCCCTCAGAAGTCATGAGATAGAGCTAGAAGCTGATGAGCCTCAGAAGCAAGGTAAGCCTTTAGCATTAAAATCTAACAAAAAACTTGAGTCTAAAGTTTTGCAGGCAGTTGAAGAAACATCTGATGGATCCTCATCAGAAGAAGACGAACTCTCTCTCCTTTCCAGAAGAGTAAATCAACTGTGGAAGCAAAGACATAGGAAGTTCAGGAATCCCAGAAGATCTGATCAGAACGAGTCTTCTTCCAGATACAGAAGGACAGATTCTTCCTCTGGATACAGAAGATCTGAAGGCTCCTCCAGTAGCAAAAAGCCAAACACCAAGGACATCATCTGCTATGAGTGCAATGAGCAAGGACACTATAAGAGTGACTGCCCAAAGCTTCAGAGGGAAAAGCCCAAAAGGAAGTTTGGAAGAGAGAAGAAGAAAAGTCTCATGGCCACATGGGATGACTCTGACTCGTCTGAAGCTGACTCAAAATCAGATGATGAGAGGGCAAACATAGCTCTCATGGCTAACATCTCAGAAGATAGTGAAGCTTCTGAATCAGACTCAGAATCAGATACTGAAGAGGTATTTCCTAACTTTGTTGTTAACTTTACAAAGGCTGAACTTGCTGAAAGCCTTAATGAGATTCTGGAACGGTATCAGCAAATTAGAGTTAAATTCAGAGACCTGAAAAGGAATCTTGAATCTGACTCTAATAAGACTGAGAGTCTCAAATTGGAAAATTCTGAGCTGAGAAATAAGATTTCAAAATTAGAAAACACTTTACAAAACTCTCAGAAGGAACCAATTTCTGAAACTCCCAGCAACGCTGATGAGATCATCAAGGAGTATGATCACAGTTTCCAGAAGTTCCTAGCTAAAAGCATAGATAGAAGCAGAATGGCTTCAATGATCTATGGAGTTAGCATAAACGGCAGGAAAGGAATAGGATGCCAAGGTAAGGTTCCTACACCAAAGAATGTCATGGACTTAACAATTAAACACACTCCTCTGAATTCACACTTTGTGTATGGTCACACACATGATATTAAATACACTAGCAGTAAGCACTCTGTGAAACCAAAATTCAACCAGAGTTTTGGTAAAACTAACAAATCAGGACCCAAGAAAATCTGGGTACCTAAGGATAAAATAATACATGTTGTAGATATCTTTAGCAGCAAGTCAGAAACACCAGTCATGGTACCTGGACTCTGGCTGCTCACGACACATGACGGGAAGAAGGCATATGTTCCAAAGCCTGGAACTTAAGCCTGGAGGCCACGTTGGCTTTGGAGGCAATCAGAGGGGAAAGATAATTGGCTCTGGAACTGTAGGTAATGGAAATCTTCCCTCTATTAATAATGTTCTGCTAGTAGATGGATTGATGCATAATCTGTTATCCATAAGTCAATTAAGTGATAACGGTTATGATATAATCTTTAATCAAAAATCATGTAAAGCTGTTAGTCAGAAAGATGGGACTATCCTGTTTAATGGTAAGAGGAAAAACAACATTTACAAAATCAAACTTTCTGAACTAAAGAGTCAGAATGTAAAATGTCTTCTGTCTGTTAACAACGAGCAGTGGATCTGGCACAGAAGATTGGGGCATGTTAGTATGAGAAGAATATCTCAGATTAACAAACTCAATCTGGTCAGAGGACTTCCTAATTTGAAGTTCAATTCAGATGCTCTGTGTGAAGCATGTCAGAAAGGCAAATTTGCAAAACCTTCTTTTAAATCCAAAAATGTTGTTTCCACCTCTAAGCCATTAGAACTTCTGCACATTGACTTATTTGGACCAGTTAAAACTGCTTCAATCAGTGGCAAGAAGTATGGGTTAGTAATCGTAGATGACTATAGCAGATGGACATGGGTAAAGTTCTTAAGACACAAGGACGAGTCACATTCTGTGTTTGTTACCTTCTGTAACCAAGTTCAGAATGAAAAAGATCTTAGAATCGTTAAAGTCAGAAGTGATCATGGTGGAGAATTTGAAAATAAAGATTTTGAGTCATTCTTTAATGACAGAGGCATTCTGCATGATTTCTCTTGTCCTAGAACTCCCCAACAAAATGGAGTTGTAGAACGAAAGAACAGAACATTGCAAGAAATGGCCAGAACCATGATCAATGAGACAAACGTTGCTAAGACCTTCTGGGCAGAGGCAATAAACACAGCGTGCTACATTCAGAATAGAATCTCAATAAGACCTATTCTGGAAAAGACTCCATATGAATTGTGGAAGAACAGAAAGCCCAACATTTCATATTTTCATCCATTTGGATGTACTTGCTTTATATTAAATACAAAGAATTATTTGAACAAGTTTGACTCTAAAGCACAGAAGTGTATTATGTTAGGATACTCTGAACGCTCAAGAGGGTACAAAGTATACAATACAGAAACGCAGATTGTGGAAGAATCAATTAGTGTTCGTTTTGATGATAAGCTTGACTATGAAAAGTCAAAGCAGAATGAAGTTTTTGCAGGTATAGAAATTGAATTTACAGGTTCTGAAGACAAGTCATCAGAAGCTCTCAACACAGACATTCCTTCAACGTCTGAAAGGAGCACTGCTAGCAATCCTACAACAGCTGCTGATCAACCTCAGAAGAGATTACCCAGAAGCAGCTTGGATCACCCAGAAGAGACTATCTTAGGAAGAAAGGAAGATCCAATCAGAACAAGAGCAAGCTTCAGAAACTCTGAAGAAACTCTTATGGGACTTGTGTCTCTGATTGAACCTTCTATTGATGAAGCACTTCTGGATAATGACTGGATTCTGGCAATGCAAGAAGAGCTGAATCAATTCACCAGAAACGACGTATGGGATCTCGTTCCCAGACCAAAAGGATTCAACGTTATTGGAACAAGATGGGTGTTCAGAAACAAGCTAAATGAACAAGGTGAAGTCATCAGAAACAAGGCACGAATGGTTGCACAAGGTTATAGTCAGCAAGAGGGGATAGACTATACAGAAACCTTTTCCCCAGTCGCCAGGTTAGAATCTATCAGACTTTTAATTTCATTTGCTGTTAATAGAGGCATCACTCTGTATCAGATGGATGTCAAAAGTGCATTCTTAAATGGTTATATAGAAGAAGAAGTTTATGTACACCAACCCCCTGGTTTTGAAAATACAAAACATCCAGAACATGTTTTCAAACTAAAGAAGTCACTGTATGGTCTGAAACAAGCTCCCAGAGCTTGGTATGAAAGGCTAAGTAACTTTCTGTTAGAAAATGAATTCACCAGAGGGAAAGTGGACACTACTCTATTCTGTAAATCAGTTAAGAATGACATCTTAGTCTGTCAAATTTATGTTGATGATATTATTTTTGGTTCTACTAATCCTTCTCTTGGAAGAAAATTTGCTAAGTGTATGCAGGCAGAATTTGAGATGAGCCTCATGGGGGAACTGAAATTCTTTCTAGGAATTCTGATCAATCAAACTCCAGAGGGAACTTACATTCATCAGAGCAAATAAATCAGAGATCTTCTGAAGAAATTTGACCTCTCAGAATGTAAGCCATCAAAGATTCCAATGCATCCCACGTGCATTCTGGAAAGAGAAGAGGTAAGCAAAAATGTAGAACAGAAAGTCTACAGAGGTATGATTGGTTCTCTCCTCTATCTGACTGCTTCAAGACCTGACATATTATTCAGTGTTTGTATCTGTGCTAGATTCCAATCAGATCCTAGAGAATCTCACTTAACAGTTGTTAAGCGAATTTTCAAGTATCTGAAAGGTACTACTAATCTGGGTTTGTTTTATAGAAAATCTAGTGATTACATCTTAGTAGGCTACTGCGATGCTGATTTTGCTGGAGACAGAGTGGAACGTAAAAGTACTTTTGGAAGCTGCCAGTTTCTGGGAGAAAATCTGATCTCTTGGTCCAGCAAAAGGCAATCAACAATTGCACTATCAACAGCAGAAGCTGAGTACATAGCAGCAGCAGGATGTAGCACACAAATGCTCTGGATGAAAAGTCAGCTTGAAGACTTCCAGATTTTTGAGAGTAACATTCCTATACTTTGTGATAATACTTCTTCTATTTGCTTAAGTAAGAATCCCATTTTACATTCTAGAGCTAAGCATATAGAAATAAAACATCATTTCATTAGGGACTATATTCAGAAAGGTATTTTGAACTTAAAATTTATAGATACAGACCATCAATGGGCTGATATCTTTACTAAACCCCTTTCAGAAGATAGGTTTAATTTCATTCTGAAACATCTCAGCATGAAAGTCTGTCCAGAATGAAAATGTTTTAATTCCATATATTTACCTTCAGAATGTAATTGTTTTACTATGAACTTCTGATCAATCTTCTTTCAGAAAGATAGAACATGCAGATTGTATCAGATGCAAGCCTAAAGATCTGAGAGTCTAAGCTCAAAGACAGACGTGCTGATCACTACATCAAACAAGTGTCATCCAATCATCAGCATATCTCTGAAGCAGAACGCGTGCACGCTTCTGAGAAGGCAAAGAGCTGATTGGGTGCATTGAGACACATGTCTTGTAACCGTTTTTAAGTATCTTTCTCAAATCCCCCAAAATCAGCAAGCATTTAATGAAAAGTAATCATGCTTTTAAAATGCAATCATGATTTTTCTCTTTCTTAAAAACGTTTATCTTTTCAAAATATTTTGAAAATCTATTTAAACACATTAATCTATCATTCTCATTCTTTACGTTTTCTCACTAATACTCAAGCATTTTCTGCATATTTCTGTGTTCATCTCTTGCAAAACCCTTTTCCTCAGTTTATTCTCAAAACCTTTTTAGTGTGTGAACATGGCAACCTCCAGCAGTGCTTCTGCAGGTCCTCAGAAGAAAGCATCATCTGAGCAATATCAAGTGCCATTCAGAACACTCCTCACTCCTGTGAAGAATCTTGAAGTGCTTTCTGAATTAATCATTGATTTTGGAAGCTTGAAGGAGAACGGTTTTGACCTAACTGAAGAAGTTAGGGCACAGAAGTGGGAAAGGTATTTTGACAGGTTGGTTGGACCAACATTCCCTATGCTAGTCAAGGAATTCTGGATTCACGCCAAGGCTTCAACACATCTAGTCACCTCCTTTGTTATGGGGAAGAAGATTGTGATCACAGAGGATCACATTGCAAGGCTAATCGGTTACAGTGGCGGTGGCGTCCGTTGTGTGGACATGGCTGAAAGATGTGCTGATATGGGTGTGATAGCTGCAAGGATTTTCACTCATGGGGTGCCCAGCAGCAAGATCAAAGATCTGAAGGATCATTACAGAGTTTGGGCTAAGATAATTCTGGGGTGCTTCAACCACAGGAAACCAACCAGTTCACCTGACTACATAAATGTGGATCAGCAGTTTCTGATCTACTTTATTGATCAGAAGGTAAAAATCAATCTGGCTCATTTTCTGTTCAACCACCTCAGAACAAGTGTGAAGGAAACCAGGGAAGAAGAAAGAACCAAGAGGGATTGGATACCCTTTGGAAGGTTGATATCAGATATTCTGACAGAGAATAGGCTGATAGAGCATCTGATAGAAGCTCAAGAGCTAAGCACTATTGAACCAACAGTTGGGAAACCTCTGAACGCAAAGAACTTGAAGAAGATGAAGCTAATAGAGAATATTCAGAAGGAACCCAGAGCCACTCCTATTGCTGATATCACCAGCAGAAGAGTTCCTCTGAGTGACTTTCCTTTATTTTCTGAGATAGAATCCAAACCAGAGGTGGTTCTCAGATACTTGGATGCGTGCAAGGCAGATGGTTCAGATCCAAATCTGATTATCAAAGCTCTGCATCAACCTCAGCAAGAAGTGACTCTGAAGAAGACAAAGAAGAGGAAGGCACCTTCAGAAGGATCATCCCAGCAGACACCCAGGAAAAGAGGTAATTCATCTGCTGCCCCTGTTTTAAATTCTTCTACTATTCCAGCATCTATTCCTCCTCAAACCTCTCATAGAATCTCAATTCCTATCCCTACCATAGATGAAACTGTACCAGAAGAGGACCCTTCTGAGGCATTAAAACTCAGAAGACCCAGAACCAAACATCCCAAACAACCAACAATCTCAACAACATCAGCAATTGACCAAGTGCTGTCTGACATTGATCAACACACCTCTGATCAACCAAACTCTAAACCACAAATTGTTCGTCCTCCACAACCAGAACAACAGCAATCTGCTGAAGAACCAGAACAACAACAACCACTCTCATCAATTCCTGAAGAACCCCCTATCCCTGAACAATCAGAAATTCCAACAACTTCTCCTCAACCAGCAATTCCGTCTCCCTCTCCTCAACCAGAAATTAATCCACCATCACCTCAACCAGAGTTTCATCACTCTGAAACTCCTTCTCCTCAACCATCTGAACCTCATTCACCTCAACCATCACCTTTGGCAATCCAGCTGCCAGGTGGAACAACTATCACCTTGGCACAATTGCCATCCTCATCAGAATCCACACCACCAAATACTCCCAAAACACCACCCAGTCCAATCATAATTTCTGATTCTGAAACTCCCTCTCCAAAACAAACAGCTGCCAAGAAAACCTCCGAAAACCCCAGCAGGACTTTCATAGACTTAACCAGTCTTGACCGTCTTGCTGATCTGAAACATAAAATTGCCATCCCAAAACCAAAACAACCAGATGTTGGCTCTGGTATTATGAATTTTGAAACAGGTGTGCAGCAATGGATTGCTTCTTTGAAGCAAGTCTATCCTGGAATGATTGACCCAGCTGCTTCTGATCAGCTCTGGTCACAATTCAGACTTTGGGTACGTGCTGAAGCCCTCAAGTTGCAGGATATCAACTATGAGCAGGCACAACAGAATTTCAGCAAGCTTCTGAATGAAGTTGGAAGTCAGCTTCTGAAAGAAGACGTGCTCCCTCTGGATAGTGAACCTTGGTCTGAGAAACAGCAAGCTTCAAAGGTGCAATCAGAAGAAGACAAGACCATTCAAGCTGAAGAAAGTCAAGCAGAAGATGTTGCTGAAAGCTCTCAGAAGCTTCCTGCTTCTGATGCTTCTCAAGCTGCCTTGGACAGGCAGACTCTGGAAGAATTAAGGCTGAATGACATGCGTCTGCAGCAGCGGATGTATGAAAGCGACCAGAAGATGAAAGAAAGAATGGATGTGCAGGATAGCAAGATTGACACTGTTGTCAGCATGGTGCACAAGCAGAATGAGACTGCTGAAAAGATCCAAGCCATGCTGGAGAACCTGTTCACACGCTTACCTCCTCAACCTTAGTTTTTTTTTCATTCATGTCCTTTTCATGTTTTCTTTGATTTTCTGATGTACTGTTTGAATATGTTTTGTACTATTGTCATGTTTTGATTCTGAACTCTTTTAATATGATTAGTTTTTCTGATCTTAAATTGTTTTAGCACTCACCTACACTTTTTGATTGCTGACAAAAAGGGGGAGAACAAGAATGATATTTTAAACAATAACGGCTAACTAGACAGAAATTCTCAAACATTCTAACTCTATTACTTGAAAATGTTCTTCTGTTTTGCTTAAAGTCTACAGGTACAAGGAAGCTCCTGGACACTCTGAAGACTAGAAGCTCTGATCACTATGAAGCTCTGATCCGCTCTGATACTCTGATCTAAAGCAAAGCTCTGACAAGAAAAGCTCTGAAGCTCTGCTCTGACATAAAGCTTCTGATAGTCAAAGACTCTGATACTCTGATGTTCAAAGAAAGGCAAAAAGATCTGATCCTGAAGAACACTTGTAATCAAAGGGAAGTAATAAACTCAGGGGGAGTATCTCTCAACTCTGATATCTTGTTACTCCTTATCCATTTTACTTCTTACTCTGATGCATATCTCTGATACCTTTTCACGTTATTTTCATTTAAAAATATCTAGTTTTTGTCATCATCAAAAAGGGGGAGATTGTTAGAACAAAGTTTGAATCTACTACCCTATATTTAAGTTTTGATGATAACAAAGTGAAAAGATATATCATTTATAAGATTCATGTATGAACTATCTGCTGCCTAAAATTACTATGTTCTGACTTGCAGATACTCTGATTGATATAAGCAAGATCACATCTATTCAGCATCAGAATTTGGTTCTTGACACCAGCATCAGAAGTTGCCATATCAGAATGTCAGAATCCGATGATCAACTCACGTATATGCTGAAGCCTGATGAACAAGACTGCGCTCAACACTCTGATAAAGAAACACAACAGTTCATCAGCAGCTAAGCAGAGTCAGAATGAGCCAAGCCAGAACTTGCATTAAGTAAGCAACGGTACTGTGCATTGAAAGCAAATTAATACCAACGGCCTCATTCCAGACAAGATCTGCTAGATAAGGAAAGTTTGTTAATAGCATTGAATCAAGAATATTGCATCCAACGTTCAACATCTCAGTGCTATATAAACAAGACTTTGAAGATTGAAATGGCTAATGCTCTCCAAATCTCTACACGCATAAAAGCTGATCAAAATCTTCCTTCTCTCAGTTTTGCTAAACACCACACATTCTGATACTCTATCATTGTTTAGCAATCTAGTTTCTAAGCTTTAATTTGTGTATACATCACAGTTGTGATACAGTTTTGTAGAAAACATTCACACACTTAGTTTTATCTCTTTGTAAGAAAGTGTTTCCTTGACAAACCGGGTTGTGGTTTGGATCAAGAAGGCTTTAGCAGTTGTTAAAGCAGTCTGTAATATTCAGTTGAATATAGTGGATTAAGACCTCGTTGGAGAGAGGCGAAATCACCTTGACGGGTGGACTGGAGTAGTTTGAGATCAAACGAACCAGGATAAAAATATCTTGTTCATTGCATTAGATTTCAGTTTTACAATTCAACCCCCCCCCCCCTCTTGTGTTTTTCACCACTTCAGAATCATCTAACAACAAAGAAGACAACACTTGACATAATTAGTCAATGTAGAATTCTCATCCTTTGGATTGAAACCAAACAATCAAAGATGATAAACCTCTTAAGAAAACCAAACTTCAAATGCATCATGTCTTCACAAAAAATGGGCAGAGTAACAGTTGTATACAAATGAATTCCCGATCACAGACAAAGCATATATTCAAAATAACCTGCACACAAAGAAAACAAATAACTCAATGTCTCAGAGAAAACCCCAAGAACTCCAGACAAAATAACAATAGCAGTCACAAGGTCTCAAGGTAATCAAGGTCTCTAATCCTAAGTCTAAGAAGTCCATAACTCCAGAATGCCAAGGATAGTAACCAAATAGTCCAGGTAACATTAAAGTTTTTTATGGTTCAAGTTGATTATTAGGTATCTTAAAAAAGAAATGAAAAGCTCAAGTGAGCAAAATAAAAATAACATAAAGATAAATGCTCAAGTGAGCAAAGATTAAAATAACATGAAATGAAAATGCTAAAATAAATGTGCTTAAAGTAAAAAGCATAAAGTAAAAGAATAAAATAAAGTCAATTGTTAGAAATTAGAGGTTAGTTGAATGACCATATTGAAAAATAATTAGAATATTGATAAAATCAAAGCCTCTCAATAACAAGTTTCATTTGATTCTTATCAAGTATATCATTCATTTCAAATTCTCAAGGAAATAATAAATGATCAATGATGTTTAAGTGATTCACTTTGACCAAAGCTTATGAAGATTTATTAGAGGATTGATAAGAGCAAAGCCTCCTAACAATGAACCTCAATATTATTGGATCAAAGGTTTCAAATTAAACATGCATGGGCTTGAAAACATAGATTTGGGTCACGAATGATCATTTCTAGAACCGGGACAAAATTTAGCGTTATGTTAAGCAATCTTAAATGGACTTATATAGAAGTCACACCTATTTTGAGGCCGGTCAATATAAATTTATGTGCCATATGTTTGAAGTAATGATATGTATATCATCCTCTAACAACATGTAGCACAAAGGAGAAGATGATGCGATGAAGAGGGCGGGGACACATTTGAGTCAAAAATTTAATCAAACTATCATTAAAATCATCCATCCATTTTAGTGGAGTTAAACTCAACACTCAAGATCCAATTATGTTAATGAAGTTTATGATCAACAATCACATAGCCAGAATATATTAAATAAATAAATTGCATTTAATGAATAAAGTAAAAAGGAAAAATGATTTTTAAAATTGTTTTTAAAATGAAAATAAAAGGTAAAATAGTAAACTATGTTCAAAGTATCAAAGAAAAATTTAAAAAGACCATGGAAAAATCAGAGCTAACCTCAAATATTTTTATGATTTTTTTGGTGTTTTTTAAAACAGGAAAATATTTTTAAACCAATTAAAATCACTCAAATAAATGAATAAAAATATCAAAAATAGTAAAGACAAGATAAAATTCTAGAAAAATTTCAGAAAGTCAGAAATGAGTAAAATGATTTTTATAAAATTTTTCAGAATTTAAAAACATCAAAAAGTAATTTTAAGTAATTAGAAACAAGTCAAAATAAAGGAAAAATTATAAAAAATATGAAATCTAAAAATAAAATAATGAAAAAATTTAAAATCAGAAAGAGAATATTTGAAAATATTTTTGTGAATTGTTTCATAATTTTTGAGTCAGATATGAATTTTCAATGATTTTTTTGAAGTTTAAATCAATTAAAATAAAAAATCAGAAAATAAAATAACAAACCAAAAAAATATGGACCATTGGATGAGAGTCAAAACGCGCTAGTAATCAGATCCAAAGGATCAAACACGCTGTGCATATCATGGTTAACTTTGGAAATTGCACCGGATCACCTTTTAAATATTAAAATCAACTAAAATTTTGGCGCGTTGGATGGAGTCTGACTAATGAAGGTAATCAGATCCAAAGGCTCTCAAAGCGCGTGTATGATAAAGCAAACACACTAGATTGAATTCAAAAAATCACATGTCACGCTTTCATTGGTTGAAGCACGACACGTGGATTGAATTAAAAAATCACATGTCGTCTTCAACTGCCAGACGCCCTAGATTGGATTCCTCAAACTGTAAAATTAAAGGACCAGACTGGTACCATTAGATTCATCTCTTGAAGATGTTTCTAATGGTACCATCGTTCCAAATTTATATAAACTAAGCAAGGCTTAAATTGAGAAAATGCAGACATAATAGTGAGCACGAAATTCTGGAATATCTCACTCAAATCTCAATGAAATTACAAATTATAAAAAGCACGTGAATCAGAAGGATACAGAGAGTAAATTAGTCTTTTATTTGGATCAGTTTGACCAAGGAATCTATCTGAGCGAAGTAGCACGAGGTGGCTCTGAAATTGGACTTCTGTAGATCAATATAGGTTACAATTCTAGAAGGTCAGAGTGTGGTTAGCTTCAGAGAAGTTCAATGAAGCTAACTGAATGGAGCTTTTGCTGTTTTGGAGTGAGAAAGCAAGAAATAGGAAATTCAAATTTAGAGTTCGTGTCAGATCTAAACAGGGGTCAATTGGCTATCAAAAGCTTGAAAAAGTGAGTGAGATATAACCCTTTATTTATAGGGAAGCAAATGGGATGCTCAAGCGTGTGGAATGATGAAGTTTGGAGGGAAATCGTGTGAAGTTGCAAGCAAGAAAAAAATGACTCGTATTTGCTCAAAACTCAGCTAAATCTTGCGTTTCAAGGTGCTAACCACTTTTGGAAGATTTTTAAACATGATTAGAAGTAAAATTGCGCAACAATTTTGTGATTAGAAGCTGGATAATGGATTTCAAATTCTGACTTTGGAGAAAACTTCAGTTTCAAGGTACCAACTTTGAATCCATGGTGTTCATAGCTCAAGGGGTCTCAGGGTATGATTCTTGAAGAATTTGAAAGATAAGGTTACAATATTTACAATCTGAAATAATGGAATTAAATGGATGCTTGAGCTAAAAGTTGTAATGAGTCAAAGTTGAGAAAAAGAAGCTGACTTTTTATACGTAGAAAAATTCTAAGTTATTCTAAAAAAAAGTCCTATAATGTTTTGACTCCAAACAAGGCCTTTCTTACAAATTGAACTTTAATCAATGATGCTAGATTGAATTAGACTTCCCAAAGAGCATTGTGAAACTTGAATCACTAAAAAATACCAAGTATTGAAAAAGTTATGGTCTTGCAAAATTGGTGAAAATTCATGAGATGACCTATAATCCCTTGCATTCTTAGGGCATCTTCCATCCATTTTCAAGTTTTGCACATAAATGAAGATTTGAAGTTCACATCCTTAAGATCATTTTGGAAAAATAATGGGCTCAAGGAGATAAAAATTGAACAAGTTATGATCTCTTGAAGTCACATAAGGGAATTTGATGGCCTATCTAGAGGACTTGTAATCTTTCTTCATCATTAGGCATCTTCCACATAAAAGTTTCTTGAAACTTTTGAAGTGATTAGTTTATAACCCTTGAAAGATAAGCATGTCTTTGGAATAACTCAAAAATATCAAGAGATGAGCAAGATATAGCCACTAGAAGTTCAAAACCCTAGCTCCTAGAGCACCAAAATAACTTGGAAACTCCTTTCAAATTTGACAAACTTCCTTGCATAATAACTCTTTCCATGTGAATAGGAGTTGTTGAGGATGATAATAAGAAACCATAGCACCAAAAACCACTTCCAAGTGTTAAGAATTGAGAGAGTTATTCACTTGTGATTAAGAAATCAAGAACTTGTCCAAATAGGTCAAATTTCTTCAATCAACTCATGCAATAAACTTCTTCACTTGCTACCTCACTTTGAAATGCTTTGTTTGAAATATGTTTGTGATAGGTTTTAAAAGTATTTTTGAAAAGTGCATTTGTTTAGGCAAACTTTATAATGATCCTCGTTTCCGCGAAAATGTATATAAAGTGTTGACTTTTGAAAATATTTCATTTAAAAGTGTCGGTGTGTTTGAAAGATGTTTGGAAAATGGTTGTGAGCAAGCGAATACGTATGTTCTACCTACTCAAAAAGTCTTTGTTCATTTCCTCCTCCTTTAGATATTGTTATCTTACCATTGATTGATAATAAGCCCTATCATTGGATGTGAAGGGACAGGCATGTGTCGTCGTATAGTCATAGAAAGCAACATTGTAGGATACCTTAGAAATTTTTGTAATGGTCTAAGATCGTTTACCGAAGGCAACATTTGAAAGTTCATCGAGAGACTACGATCTTGTATTCAAGGGTTATTGCTAAAGCATCCTACGTTCGAGGGACATGACTGTTTTTTCTCAAGGTGACAAGCGAGGTTAACCCTAGAGGTGCAAGTGTGCAAAGTGTTTGTTTTCATGCAGTTTTGTCTTGAGATTAGGGTTCTCTAAAATTTATTTTATCTTGCCATACACACCTTAATTACTAGCAATTATATTGAAAGTGGTAAATCGCGAAAATGTAAATTCTATGCTATTACATCTTTTTTTGGGGATGGGGATACAAGTTTATGAATGGGGGATGAAAGCAATAAATTCTAATTAGACTATTACAACCATATTTAATATTGATTGATAAATAAAAATATAAATAAATATAAAGATAATGTAAAAAAATTGTTTTAAAAAAAACTTATATGTATTGACACATACGCTTATGTATTGGCTCATATTCATTTTGTATTTATACATGTCCTTGTGCATCGATACATATCATCTCTTTGCTCCTGGAAATCAAAACCAACTCAGTATGAGTTGAAACATAAGGGTTTGTATGGACTTATACTGCTTTGTATCGACACATGCGAGTTTTGTATCGACTCATACTCATTTCTTTCTCCTGGAAGTCAAAAATAACTCAGTATGAGTCGACACATAAGGGTTTGTATCGACTCATACTTCTTTGTATCGACACATACACATTTTGTATTGAATCATAACCTGTTTTGTACATAATATGTGTCGACTCATAGTGATATGCATCGACTCATACTGCTATTTTTTACTTCTAACATTGTTCTGCTACATGTAAAAGTCAGTTCTCAACACATGGATAGTGAAAATGAAAAGCAAGCATATGGTTAGCTTCAAGGCAATGATATATAAATTTAATCTTCACAAATGAACCACTAATGATGTTTGTATGAAGAGTTCAAAGTCAAAAAAACTTACCTTGAAACTGAAATTTGTGTTTTGATTTTGAATTGGAGAAGTCAAGTTACATGTGGCTGTTTTTGAGTTTGGAAAATAGTGATGTTACAGAAGATGTTCTTGAGTTTGGAAAAAATTTATATGATGTATGTGGAGTGTTTGGACAGAAATTGCAAGGTGTGAGAGGTTCAAAGATTTAGACTTCAAAGCTCAAAAGTGGAGGTTTTGTGGACAGTTATGGTTTTTTGAGAGTATGAAGGGTTTTGAGAAACTTGTCTACACAACAAAAACTTCTTCCCTTTAGCTTGAAAATGGATTCTCTATTTATAGAGGAGGTTTGAGAGGATGAGAGAGTTTGTTTTACAAGTTGTCCCAATTCTGGTTTGGTTGAGATGAAACAACCAAGTTATGTGAAATTTGATGTCCTAATGCATAGTACAAAAGGAATTTGAAGTGGCTAGGAGTTTTTTAGGCTTGTTGCTTATTGATTTGACATTTGGTGTGTGCATAAAATATAGTTGAGAGGCTCAAGGAGAGCTGATTTTGTATAAAGCATGCTTTATGTGAATAACAATGATGCCTTTGTGCCATAAATGGAATGATGCAATGGACAATACTTGAATCACTTGGATAATGGTTCAATCAATTGTGTAAACATCTAATTATGGATAAATTTTCAAGTCAAAAGGCCTGCAAAGTAAGATTATGCAACATGGCATATGGATTTTGTTATATGTTCTTCAACAAAATGACTTGCAATTCAAGAATGGATGCCTAACTTCAGGCCCTTGAATCTCCTAGCTCAAGTATGATGAATTAATTCTCTTGGATGTTTTGGAAAGTTTGAAACATCCTCTATAACTTTCATGTTTTCCAATTTTGTTAAATCAAACTGGAACTTGATGAAAATTGGCGAAGAAGTTGGGACAAAAACCTGATCAAACCTGCTGAAAATTTCTCTAAGTGTTTATACAAAAATACCCTGACTTCATGAATTTATAACTCAAAATCCAAGCACTTCTAGGACTTGATCAGAAAAGCAAAGTTATAGATATCATCAAGATCTAAAACTTTAATGTGGAAAGTTTTCTTTGAATCATCTTGTGTCTTGGTGAAAGAATGGCATGAAGTAACGAAATTATCATGTATAAAACACTTAGAAACATTTCTAAGTCTTGAAAAGTTTTGAATTTCCAAATTGACTTTTGACTTTCTTGACTTATTGATGATCAAGCTTGATATTCTTGAATGTCTTGATGAACTTTGATCTTTGAAGCTTAATGTTGACCAAAAAGTCAAAGTTTGACTTTTTAGTGTACATTTGACTTTTTGACCAAATTTCATCTATCAATCAACTGATCTTGGGAAATGTTTTGAGCCATAAAATTAGGTCAAGATTATGTCCTTGAATCCTTGATATCATATTTCAAACCAAATAATTCATGTATTAAATCAAAAGTCAAGAATCAGTCATTCTTAGTCAAAACCCTAATTTTGACCATTTTGCCCTTTTGATGATTTGAACATTTTTCTTGAGGAATTTTGATCCAAACTTGATAAATTGATGCATATGACTTCAGAATGTTGATATTGGTTGAAAACCTTAAAGTTTAGCTGTATGTTGACCATAGTTGACTTTTTATCCAATACAGTTGATTTTATGTCATCTGATTAATTGACTGAGCAAACTTGAACTGCAAGACTTGAAACTTGACATGAGCAATCTTGAAGTCCGTAATGATACATGAAATTCATATGAGCCATTAAAAGTCCAATTGTCCTTGTGAAAACTCAAACCCTAATTTGAGGCATCAATGTTGAGGAGATGGCTCGATCTAGTCAACACTTGTGCAAGCTTGAGCTATTGAAGATCTTATGAGAAATATCTTGAGAAAAGAGAGGGAAAATTTTGGGGTACAACCGCTGCCCCTGTTTAATCTTCTTAAACCTGAAGAGTTAGATTGGTCGGTCTGCCATTCGTGACTTGAAGGTGGAAGATGATTGAACACTAGAGTGCCCAGAAATTTGCACTTGCAAAAAATAATGTTGTTGGTTGATTATGCAGGAATGGGATTATAGATGCCATTTGATGAGGTGATAAAGAGCTATCAGAGATAGGCATATAGATGCCATCCAAAGTGACTGTGTATAATGAAGGAATCTCTGACAACTACTACTTCAACAAGTAATGAAGGAATCTCTGACGACTACTACTTCAACAGGTAATGAAGAAATCTATGACGACTATTACTTCAACGGGTAATGAAGGAATCCGACGACTACTTCTTCAACAGGTAATGAAGGAATTTGATGACAACTACTTCAACAGGTAATGAAGGAATCTGACGACTACTACTTTAACAGGTAATGAAGGAATCTGACGACTACTACTCCAATAGGTAATAAAGGAATCTGACGACTACTACTTCAACAGGTAATGAAGGAATATGACGACTACTAATTGAATAGGTAATGAAGGAATCTGACGACTACTATTTCAACAGGTAATGAAGGAATCTGACGACTACTACTTTAACAGGTAATAAAGGAATCTGATGACTACTACTTCAAAAGGTAATGAAGGAATCTAACGACTACTACTTTAACAGGTAATGAAGGAATCTGACGACTACTACTTCAACAGGTAATGAAGGAATCTGACGACTACAACTTCAACGGGTAATGAAGGAATCTGATGACCACTACTTTAACAGAAAATGAAGGAATCTCTGACGACTACTACTTCAACATGTACCACGAGGAACCTGTGATCGGTGGAAATATAACTGACTATTTTTTAAGCTGGTTCGCGAAATGTCGCGGTAAGCAAGAGTCGTCGCCGTCTTTTATGTTCTCCAACATGGAAAGGACAAAAGCACAGCAAAATTCCTTCTTTGAGAATGTTTCTCGGTTCGGGAGGTAGATTTATAGAAAGGGAAGGTGTTAGCACCCTTTCTATCCGTGGTTATCCACGGGCTCTTAGGTACTTGCTCTTATGTTTTCAAAAATTGTTTGCTTTTCAAGTGTGTGTGGGTTTTGAAAAAGTTTGGTTTGAAAAATTTCTAAGTAACTCTTGTATCTATCCACAAGAGTGTATAAAAAATTTGTTTGAAAACTTTTTGAAAGTGTCCGTGCGAAAAGTTGTTTTGTTTGTTTAAGAGAGCAAGTTCCTATGAGAAATCTACCTACTCTAAGGAATTAGGCTGTGTAAGAGTCCTTTAGATAATGCTATCCCACCATTGAGAGGTAGGTAGCACCATCGTTGGAGGTGTTCGGGTCAATTCGATTATTAGGGACATGTGTGGTCACCGAAGCAATAGTAGGACACCTTAGCGGTAACCCTAATGTCCTAGATCCTTTTTATCCGAGGCAACCGTTTCGAGGCAACTGGATCTTTAGACAGGAGGGCGACCTCTAAAACACCCTATACTTGACGACCACGTTCGAGGCAACCAGTGAGGCGTACCCTAGGAGTGGCATGTGCATGTGTGTTGTTTTTCAGTTAAGGTTTATCTTTGAACATGCATTTGTGAGCTACGAGTTGATTTTATTTATCATACAAATCTTGTCATGCATAATTAACAGTTTAATAATTTGCGAGAAGTAAATTGCGGGAAATTAAATCTAAGCTATTACAAGGCATCGGGTATTTACATCGCCAAAAACAAACCCCTTTAATTTAAATTGCGGAAAGTAAAATAAAGCGGTAAATAATTAAAGTCCTAATTAAAAGCCATTACATTCCGGGAAACAGATACAATAATATGATAAAATGGATCGGGTGCGAGAAATTAAATCGGATGCGAGTTTTTTGGGTTTTGACCCTTTTTTGAAAGGAAGTGATTTTTTGGATTAAATGAAATTAAATTAAGTTAACAATTAAATTAATAAACTAATTAATTAATTAAAATATTTTTGGATTTTTGAGTTTTTAAAGAAATAAAATAAATTGAATTAATGTTAATAAAAACCTAATATTCTAAATTGATTTTAAATATTGCAAAAAATATTAAAAGTTAAATCTAATTAAAGCTAAATTGATTATATTAATTTATTTACAAAAATAAAAGTGAGGAAGTTAATTTTAATAAATAAAATATTTTTTTTGTGTTTTTGATTTTATTAGGAAAAAATGTTAATTGGTTAGTGATTAATAAAAATAATAACGATTAATTAATTAAAGGAACATAATACAAATAGAGAGAGAGTTTAGGAGTATACGAGTCTGATTGGAGGGGTGAAACAGTTATTGGCGTCATGTGTAAACTGTTTTGTTTTGGCCATTTTTGTTTTGGCTTTTGGCCATTTGTGTTCTGGCCTCAACGTTCCTTAACATTCTCAAGATGTCTGCCTCGCCATGTATTGGTGTCATGTGTAAGCTGTTCTGTTTTGGCCATTTGGCTTTTGGCTTTTGGCCATTTGTGTTTTGGCCTTAACCTTCCTTAATGAACCTGCATGGAATCCTGTCTAAATCTGCAGTGTTGAATCTCATGAACACATTAAATAAATTATTATATATCATAAAATACAAATAAAGCCAATATATGAAGAAATTTAATGTTTAGATCAATATGGCATGTATGAATGATTATACCCTTTTGATCATGGATATCAAATCAACCTTACCCTTACTGGAAAAGTAGTGACATGAATACTTTTATGCCCTTTTGATCATGGAGATCAAGCCAGTCTTACCCTTACTGAAGAAGTAGTGAGATGTTGGTTTGTAACTGAGATGGCTTGTTTGTAGTGAGAGAGGGATTTGTAATAAGGATTTTAAAGTTTTAGGGTTCTTGAAAGAATTTGATATTCTGACAGTGTTGTGGCAAGGTCTTTTTTTTCCTTTTTTTTCCTCTTGGTTTGTGTGAAAAGAATGTGATTATATAATGGAAATTAGGGTAAAGAAAATGGGCTTTGAATGTGTAATTGGGCCTCCAATGTTCACTTGAGTTTGTCATTTTCCAGGCTAAATCGCAGGGACTTAAGTGCAATTTTTGAAGTTGAAATGTGAAAACAAAATGTAGCCGATATCGAGAACTAACTCCTGTCCAAAAATCGGCTCAATCAGATAAACGGTGAATTAGTTATGAATTTTTGAAGTTTCAGCTCAGACAAACTTATTTTGGGCTCCAGTGTCGACTCTGACACGTTCTTCAATAAAAAACTGGTATTGATCGGAGCATAATCCGGTCTCGACTTTTGAAGCAAAGTTATAGATCTATGAGTCAGTGACCTTGTGTAAAAATATGAGCCCAATCGGATAAAAATTGACCGAGTTATGAATTTTCGAAGTTTCGGCCCAGATGAAATAATATTCAGCATTCAGGATTTTTAGCGTGTCACGCACTCTGAGCAAAAACGAAGGCCTTTTGAATACCGTTTGAACTTAATACCTTCTGAGAAAATGTATCCAACTCAATTTGTGAAATTTTGGCGCCGGAGCCAGCTTGATACGATGAAAATCGACCAAGTTATGATTTTCTGAACATGACGCAGATAAACTTCTGTCACAAATTTTCTGTACGAAAATACTTGATAAATCCACATTTTTGAAGACTTTCTGATTGAGATTGGCTTCCATCCGTAAGAGATGAAAACATAGATGACGTCAAGACGGAATTTTGGCCACCGGAACGGGTTCAAAACGAGTCACGATCTTCAAGTTATCAATTTTTTAGCGCGTAAAAACTGCACTTTCAACACACTTTTTCACCATATTTCTTCGAGAAAACTCACACATTCGGATACCTTCTTTAAAGAATTGACTCTTGAGCCGAACCTGAATTTGAGAATACGTTATCAGAGATATCTTGGTGAAAGAACACCTGAATATGACGCGCCGGGTTGGACTTGTGAATTTTTCTTGAAATGTTTTGAGAAATATGGGAGGGCAAATTTTGGGGTACAACAGAACCCAAGCTTGATTTTGTCTTGGAGAGATTCATAGATAGTTGATGACATGCGTCTATTGATTGATCTTTTCCTAAGAAGGTAAAGAGTTAGTTGTATGAAATGTCATGATGCATGCATTGCATAATGATGTTCTCAAAATAAATGAGATTGTGTTATATGCGTTTTGTATGCATATGTCATGATGTGTGAATATGCAATGTTATTTAAATATATCTACGTCTGGGAAAATAAATCCCTGACAACTGTTGGGGAGATTTGGGAAGCTTAAATCCCGAACTACTGCTGTAGATGAAGAGTATGTGTATCTTCAACCTTACTTAGAGTGCTTCCGCTGGGAATTCATGTTTATTTGTTTGAGGAAACTCTGCAGGGAATGTTGGTTTCTTCTTGGGAAGTAGGGTTCAGGAACTTTGGCTGTTCATTGCTCTACTGGGGAATTTGATTCTTATATGCCCTGACTGGGGATAAAAGAGATGACTAAACTTTCAACTTGTCTCGGGGAGGATGAAGTTAACTGTTATCTGGTCAGATTCCAGGCTTCGCAACAACTTTCTGGAGATAGTATCAACTCCGTTAGGGAAAAGGAATTTTGTCAATTAATCTGTAGTAGTCTGAGGAATAAACTCAAACTGGGGAGATTGTAATCTGTTGGGGAAATAAAACCTGTTGAGGAAGGTATTCTGGTGACCTCATTGGGGAAACAAATTCTTTTGGTGTAGAACTCTTTGCAAGGTTTATTTTCAGTTTTGGAATTCCAAACTTGGTTGGGGAGTGGAATTTCCAGGGAATATGTCGATTGGTACTCTGGAGAATGTATGACTTCACTCTATGGGGATAATCTCAATGAAGTAAGTCTGTGGGGATATCCCATATCCTTGAGTAAATGCTTGTGCGTACAATTATTAACAGTTATTCATGTTCATATGCATATGTTCATTCAATTTGAGTCATTGGACATTTTTGCACTCAAAATAGAAAAACAAAAAGTTTGTGTAAGATTAAGATTGCGCCTAAGAGGGGTGAATTAGGTGATGGTCGATTTTTGACTTATTTTATACTTTCTGGTTTTGATTTAGTGCTTTGAAAACTGTAAAGTGCAGAAAGTAAAGAGACACGGAGAATTATCCTGGTTCCTTCCACACCCCGGAAGTACGTCCAGTCCCCTTGCAAACACGCAAGAGATTTTACTATATTGTTAGAACTTTTACAAGACTCTTCCTAGTCTTATCCACTAAAGAACCTAACAAATAACCAAGAACACCCTCTTGGATTTCCAATAAGTCTAATGAGAACAATCCTCTCAAAAGATACCTCTTGTTTCCAATAATGGACAACAAGGAACAAAAGTAATCTAATACTTAATTCCAACAATCCTGGAAATAAGTTACACTTTGTATGTTTTTATGAAGTATGATTTCTTGAAAGATGTTGATCACATAGAGTGACTTCTTTGAAGTTTCTTCTTTCTTCTCTTGTAAGCAATTCAAACTGTAACACAATGGTTAGATAATGCTCAAAGATTTCTGTTCTTTATATGTGTGAAAGTGCAGAAAATCTTTGTTCTTAAAAGTTAAGAAATATGAAGTTTGAATATTTTACAAAGTTCAGATTTTATTGCAAGAGAAGAGTTGTTTATGATTTGAAATATTATGCAATATATAGTAATCAAGATACCTTTCCAAAAGGACACTTTTCTGTTTGTAAAACTTGACAAGATGCAATGTTTGATCATGCAACTATTGGAGAAAAGGTATGAAGGATATCTTGAAGCCAGTTCAGATTTTTCAAAATTTTCAATGTGCAAATCGATTAACATAACATGCAAATCGATTGCACGAGTTTGTAACGTTCAGAATTTCAAAAAATTTGAAGTGTAAATCGATTAGCATGTAGTGTAAATCGATTTACAAGTGTTAAAAAATCAGTTTGTTCTGTGATCAATCGATTTACACAACCTGTAAATCGATTGCTGGCAGGAGCAAACAGTTTTTTGAAAAAGCATGTGTAAATCGATTTACACAATATGTTAATCGATTTACAGCAGAGAAAAACTTAAAAATTGTTTTGAAATATAATTGAAGAGATGTGGCAAGTGTGTATATCATTTTTGAGCATTTCTAATCAATGTAGTTTAATTGAGAATTGATATACTTGATTGCTTGCCAAGTTCCTTGAAGCTTTGAGCAAATGATGCTTTAAGTTAATTTCCACTTCTTTTCCTTCTTGCCATAGAGCTTGTTTGTCTTTCATCAAACTAGCTTGTTTGTCTTTCATCAAAACTAAAGTTGAGTTGAGGCTTGAGATTACATTCTCCCCCTTTTTGATGATGACAAACCATTTTCCTTTATGTGTTGATCAGAATTTTAGCAGAATGTGTTTTCTCCCCCTGAGAAGATTTCTCCCCCTATGGAGAAAAAGATTTGAAAACTTGACCTGTAAAGACAATGAAAACAAACAACCATAAAGTGCTATTACATCCTTCTCCCCCTTTGACATTATCAAAAAGAAGGGAAAGATGCAACAAGAAAGTATACCAGAAAGAAATGGATAGGAACATGAATGAAAAGCACAAAACTTTCAAAATTATCGAACAAAGTTTTAAAACACAATACATAAAATGAACAAAATAAAACAAGACAAAATCCATAATGATACTTATAATAAGAATTTAATAACATTGATCAAGAACATTTTAGAAAGGTCCTTGATAAGGAAATTGTTGTTGAAGAGGTGGTTCGGTGTATTGAGGAGGCGGTGGTGCAGGATTGGTTGGGTCGTATGGAAGGATATGAAGATGTGAATAAAGATATGAAAATTGTTGGTTCACATCATTCTGAAAAGCATCTATTCGAGATGAGGTAGAGTCATTTATCTCAGTCCATCGAGCATTGATGTTAGAATTGAGAGAAGCAAACTTTTGCGTCATGAAATCCATAACATCTTGATTTGTGGGACCAGAAGAAGCAGCAGGAGGAGGAACTTCATGGTCTTCTTCATCTGCATTATTACCGTCATCACCGACAACATCCTCTCCAATGTAAGTGATGGTTTTTGCTTCAGCATTGAAATGAACACCCATCCTTGAATCAACATTTTTGATGGAGATCCTAGTGGTGATTGGATCCATTTCAATTCGCTCAAATCCAGTGAAATCTATATCAAAAGCTGCCATAATCCTTGTAATGAAATATGCATATGGTAGAAAGGTGGCCCTTGCGGCAACTTTTAGCATATGCACCACAATCAATTTTGCCCAATTAACCGGGATTCCATTTTTCCTTGCATAGATGATTTGCAATTCCAGGTCGGTCACTGTACAATGATTCCCTGCTCTAGGAAACAGAATATACACCAGAAAATAGTGAAACAACCTATCATCAATATGGAAATTTCCAGCACTCCATGTGTCCCTAGCTGGAGTAACCCCGCCAAGACTTCGAATCCGCTTGGCACGGTATTCAGATTCTGATAACCTTCCAATGCTATAGAAAAATTCTCGCTTCTGATAGTTTTCCCAAGCAGCATCTTCTGGATCATAGAGGGTACTTCCAGAATATGGAATGTTCAAAATTCTGCCAATAGTTTTGGAATACAGAGGGATTCTTTTACCAAGGACATATGTATAACATTTGTTGTTGTCATAGCACATATTGCTGTAGAAAATTCTAACCAGATCCGGGTAATAGAAACCATGTGAAGATATTAATGGTTCTAAACCATAAGCAATGAAATCTCTTTGAAACGAGAAGCATTCATCTGGAAAAGTAGATAACATACCAAACTTTGGAGAAGAGATGATTTTCTTTTGAAAATGCTTGATAAATCTGTCCCGCTGTGGATCCGAGAGGTATTCGAGCACAGAGTTTTCAGGTGTTGACGAAGCTTGCTTCTTTCCTTTCTCTGAGGCAGAGGCTTTTCTCTTGGGAGCCATGGATCTTGTTAGGGTTTTGAAAAGAGAGATATAGAGTTCTTTGTGTTGTTATGTGAGAGAGTGTGTTGGTGTTATGAGATAGTTTTGGTGAGTTTAAATAATATAGAGAGTAAGTGAGGTCTTTATGAGATTTTAATTTGGTGATTTGGTCAAGGTTTCATTGATTGGGCAATAGTAAGGTGGGAGGTTGAGAGACAATGAATGTTTGACCAATATATTAAAAGCTCATACAAGTATCACATGTTAAACAATAAATTTCATAGAGAGAATACATAGAAAATGCTTCAGATTCTGTGGTAAATCGATTTGCCCCTTGGTTAAATCAATTTACACAGAACATTTTCATAAAAAATAATTTTCGTTCAGTGGTAAATCGATTTACATATTGTGTAAATCGATTTACACACAAGATTTTATTAAAAGAAATGATTTGCTTCAGTAGTAAATCGATTGACATATTGTGTAAATCGATTTACTTAAAGAAAAAATTTAAAACATCATTATTTTTAACATTTGAAACAATGTCTAACCACATATATATGTACAATAAGGTATAGTTAAGGATTGAGTGCACCTTAAATATCTTGTTCATCGAGGATTCCAAGTTCACGACGAATTTTGAAGAATGCATCCTTTGCAAGTGGTTTTGTGAAGATGTCCGCGAGTTGATTTTGAGTGTCCACGAAAGTGATCTCGACATCTCCTTTGAGTACATGGTCTCGGATGAAATGATGTCTGATGTCAATGTGTTTCGTCCGGGAATGCATAACTGGATTTTTTGTAATATTGATCGCGCTTGTGTTATCACATCGAAGAGGAATGCATCCAAGGTTTACTCCATAGTCAAGTAATTGTTGTTTTAGCCAAAGAATTTGAGCGCATCCACTTCCAGCCGCAATGTATTCTGCTTCGGCAGTGCTGAGAGCTACGCTTGCTTGCTTTTTGCATGACCATGAAACCAAGGCATTTCCAAGAATGTGACATGTTCCACTTGTACTTTTGCGATCAGTTTTGCAACCTGCATAGTCAGCATCAGAATAACCAACTAGATTGCACATACTACCTTTTGGATACCATAATCCGATGTTGGTTGTTCCTTTGAGATATTTTATCATGCGCTTGACTGCTGCAAGGTGAGACTCTTTAGGATTGGCTTGATATCTTGCACATAGGCAAACGCTGAACATAATGTCAGGTCTACTTGCTGTTAAATAAAGGAGTGAGCCAATCATTCCACGATACTTAGTTATGTCAATAGAATTCCCTGATTCATCTGGATCAAGATAGGTGCCGGATCCCATAGGAATTGCACTTTCTTTGCTACTTTCCATCTCAAACTTCTTTATAAGGTCTTTGCAATATTTTGATTGGTTTACGAAAATACCATGTTTGAGTTGCTTAATTTGAAGACCAAGAAAGAAATTCAATCTTCCCATCATAGACATTTCAAACTCTCCTTGCATCATAGACGAAAATTCCTTGCACATATTTTGGTTAGTTGAACCGAAAACAATATCATCTACATAGATTTGTACAAGTAAGGTATGATGATTAACATTTTTTATGAAGAGAGTGGTATCAACTTTACCCTTTACAAACCCTTTTTCACATAGGAATGCGCTTAGTCTATCATACCAAGCCCTTGGTGCTTGCTTCAGCCCATAGAGAGCTTTCTTCAGTTTGAAGACATGATTAGGATGTTTGAAGTCTTCAAATCCGGGAGGTTGCTTTACATAGACTTCTTCATTTATGAATCCGTTGAGAAATGCGCTTTTTACATCCATTTGAAAAAGTTCAAAGTCCAATGAGCATGCATATGCAAGTAATAGTCTTATTGCTTCCAAACGTGCTACCGGAGCAAAAGTTTCTTCAAAATCAATTCCTTCTTCTTGGTTGTATCCTTGAGCAACTAGTCTTGCCTTGTTTCGAGTGATTATTCCATTTTCATCCATCTTGTTTTTGAAAACCCATTTGGTTCCAATGATACGTTTATTTCCTGGATTAGGAACAAGTTCCCAAACTTCGTTCCGCTCGAATTGGTTTAACTCCTCTTGCATGGCAAGGATCCATTGATCATCTTCTAGTGCTTGAGCCACTTTAGTAGGTTCAACTTGAGATACAAACGCCGTATTTAAGCATGCATCCTTAAGATTTAGCCGAGTAGATACTCCTTTGCTAATATCTCCAATTATATTGTCAATTGGATGATCACGATGAGTTCTCCATTCTTGAGGAAGATCATCATCATTTTTATTTTGATGTGAAAGTTCATGTGTTTGTTCCGGATTGACAATTTTGCCATCTGCGCAGGAAATCTCATGAGATAGATCTATAGAATCATCATCACAAATAACAACTTCCTCCTTGGAGGTGTTAGATTCATCAAAAGAAACATGCATTGATTCTTCTATAGTTAAAGTTCTTTTATTGTAAATTCTAAAAGCTTTGCTAGAAAGGGAGTAACCAAGAAAGATACCTTCATCCGATTTTTCATCGAACTTACCGAGATTGTCTTTGTCGTTGTTAAGGACAAAACATTTGCACCCGAAAATATGAAAGTGAGAGATATTTGGTTTTCTTCCTTTGTAAATCTCATATGGAGTTTTCTTTAGTATAGGTCTTATGATCACGCGATTGCTTACATAACATGCCGTGCTTACCGCATCCGCCCAAAAATATTTAGGCAAACTTGAGTCACTTAGCATGGTTCTAGCAAGTTCCACCAAAGACCTATTTTTCCTTTCAACTACTCCATTTTGTTGTGGAGTTCTTGGTGCTGAAAAATTGTGAAAGATCCCATTTTCTTCACAAAATTCTTCAAATAGACTGTTTTGGAACTCTCCACCGTGATCACTTCGGATTGATGTTATCTTTGATGACTTCTCATTTTGAACTTGTTTTGCATATCTCTTGAATGCCTTGAATGCGTCATTCTTGTGTACTAAAAACAAAGTCCAAGTGAAACGGGAAAAATCATCTACAATAACTAATGCATAAATGTTACCTCCGAAGCTTCTTGTTCTAGATGGACCAAAAAGATCCATGTGCAACAATTGAAGTGGTCTTGTTGTTGAAACCACATTCTTTGGTTTGAAAGTTGATTTGGTCTGTTTGCCCTTTTGGCATGCACTGCATAATTTGTCTTTGATGAACTTCATCTTTGGTAGACCAATAACTAAGTCATGCTTAACCAATTTGTTCAAGTGCTCCATGTGAATGTGAGCAATCCTCTTATGCCATAACCAAGCGTCATTGTTGTTTACCATAAGACATTGTACCTTCATAGACAAATCATCTAGAGTAATCACAAAAATATTGTTAGATCTTATACCTTTGAGTTTTACCTCATTGGTTGCCTCATCCATAATAAGGCATTCTTCTTTGTTGAATTTGATCTTGAACCCTCTATCGCAGAGTTGACTTATGCTAAGAAGGTTGTGCTTTAATCCTTCAACATAGAGAACATCCTCAATTTGAATGGATGGAGGTGTGCCAACTATTCCAACGCCAAGAATCTTTCCTTTGGTGTTGTCTCCATAGGTGACATACCTTTTGGCTTTATGTACTAGATATGAAAATTGGTGTACATCTCCTGTCATATGCTTTGAACATCCACTGTCAAGATACCAAACATTTGAAGTGGATTTCAAGCATACCTACAAAAACAAATTATTTCTTGTTAGGTACCCAAGTTGCCTTGGGTCCTTCATAGTTAGTTCCCTTTTTCACCCATGCATAATGTCCACTAGCCATACTGAAATTTCTAATATAGCATGCATTTGGTGTGTGTCCAATAATACCACAGTAAAAACAGTTTGGAACAAATTTACTCTTGTATCTAGTTATTTGTTTTCTTTTAGATACATTAGCCTTTTTCTTTTGATGATTATGAACAACTTGCTTCTTTTCTACTTTCTTGGGATTGGAACTATTACTAGCCTTTACAAAAACAGTGGGATTGTTACTTGGTTTCTTAGTATTCACATAACCAAGACCTCTTTTATCATTAGGATAACGTTGTTGGCTTAGTAATCCTTCCAATCCTATTTGTCCTTTTTCATATCGTTCAATGACTCTTTTCAATTGAACAATTTGAAAGACATTTGATTCACACTTGGAGCATGCAAAGTTTTCCTTTTCTTTTATAAAATTCTGTTTTTGAAGATCAAAATCTTTAGTCATGGTGTCAATTTTTTCTAGACAACTTAGAAGTTCTTTTTCTTGTTTTGACACCTTTTTGTATAAACTTTTTCATTCTTTCAAGAGTTCATCAATTGCACCTTGAACATCATCATCAAAAAGATTAAATTCATTACTAACCTCTTCTTCATTGTCGGAGTGATGCGATGCCATTAAGGCTAAGTTTGCACATTCGTCGCTTTCCGATTCCGATGAACTGATCATATCATTATCTTCCCATGCTATGTAAGCTTTCTTTTGTTTTGAGTCCTTTCCTTTGAATCCATTTTTCTTTGGGAGATTTGGACAGTTTGGCTTGATGTGTCCTTGCTTTCCACATTCATAACATGAGACAGCTTAAGTTGATGTGGAGGCTTCTCTTTTCTTGAAGTGCTTTCTCTTATGTGCATGAGATCCGCCTTTGTCATTTCTGCCAAAAAACTTCCCAAGTCTTTTCACTAGAAGCATGAAATTTTCATCTTCTTCCGGATTGTCTTCTTTTACCACTTCTTTTGAATCAATTTTTAAGGCAATGTTTTTGGACTTCTTTTCTAGATTCTCATGTTTTTCAAGTCTACCGAGTTCCGTTTCGTATTCTTGAAGTTTGCCGAATAATGTAGCGGAAGTCATTGCGGAGAGACTCTTCTTTTCCGAGATTGCCGTTACCTTTGGTTGCCATTCCCTAGTCAATGATCTAAGGATTTTCAAGTTGAGTTCATCATTTGACAGGGTTTTACCAAGAGCAATTAAGTGATTTGTCAAATGCACAAATCTCTTTTGTAAGTCAAGAATGGATTCTCCGGGCTGCATTCGAAATAGTTCATATTCTTGACTCAAGGTATTTAGCCTTGATCTTTTTACTTCAGCCGTTCCTTCATGAGTTTGAACCAAGGTATCCCAAATTTCCTTTGCTGTTTTGCAGTTTGAGACACGGAAAAATTCGTCCATACTGAGTGCACCTTGAAGAAGGTTTATTGCCTTTTTGTCATAGAGAACTTTCTTTTTATCATCGTCGTCCCATGCAGTTTTGGGCTTTGCAGACCCAACGCCATTGATTACCGTTATCGGGATAAATGGACCATTTTCAACAGCATCCCATACTTCCTCTCCTTGTGCTTCTAAATGCGCCTTCATGCGTATTTTCCAAAAGTCAAAATATTCACCACAAAATAGAGGAGGCTTGTTGTTACTACCACCATCTCTGAAAACTGGTTGATGATTTGCGGAAGCCATTCTGGATCTCTAGGAGCAGGTTACCTATAACCTGCTCTGATACCAATTGTAAGATTAAGATTGCGCCTAAGAGGGGGGGTGAATTAGGTGATGGTCGATTTTTGACTTATTTTATACTTTCTGGTTTTGATTTAGTGCTTTGAAAACTGTAAAGTGCAGAAAGTAAAGAGACACGGAGAATTATCCTGGTTCCTTCCACACCCCAGAAGTACGTCCAGTCCCCTTGCAAACACGCAAGAGATTTTACTATATTGTTAGAACTTTTACAAGACTCTTCCTAGTCTTATCCACTAAAGAACCTAACAAATAACCAATAACACCCTCTTGGATTTCCAATAAGTCTAATGAGAACAATCCTCTCAAAAGATACCTCTTGTTTCCAATAATGGACAACAAGGAACAAAAGTAATCTAATACTTAATTCCAACAATCCTGGAAATAAGTTACACTTTGTATGTTTTTATGAAGTATGATTTCTTGAAAGATGTTGATCACATAGAGTGACTTCTTTGAAGTTTCTTCTTTCTTCTCTTGTAAGCAATTCAAACTGTAACACAATGGTTAGATAATGCTCAAAGATTTCTGTTCTTTATATGTGTGAAAGTGCAGAAAATCTTTGTTCTTAAAAGTTAAGAAATATGAAGTTTGAATATTTTACAAAGTTCAGATTTTATTGCAAGAGAAGAGTTGTTTATGATTTGAAATATTTTGCAATATATAGTAATCAAGATACCTTTCCAAAAGGACACTTTTCTGTTTGTAAAACTTGACAAGATGCAATGTTTGATCATGCAACTATTGGAGAAAAGGTATGAAGGATATCTTGAAACCAGTTCAGATTTTTCAAAATTTTCAATGTGCAAATCGATTAACATAACATGCAAATCGATTGCACGAGTTTGTAACATTCAGAATTTCAAAAAATTTGAAGTGTAAATCGATTAGCATGTAGTGTAAATCGATTTACAAGTGTTAAAAAATCAGTTTGTTCTGTGATCAATCGATTTACACAACCTGTAAATCGATTGCTGGCAGGAGCAAACAGTTTTTTGAAAAAGCATGTGTAAATCGATTTACACAATATGTTAATCGATTTACAGCAGAGAAAAACTTAAAAATTGTTTTGAAATATAATTGAAGAGATGTGGCAAGTGTGTATATCATTTTTGAGCATTTCTAATCAATGTAGTTTAATTGAGAATTGATATACTTGATTGCTTGCCAAGTTCCTTGAAGCTTTGAGCAAATGATGCTTTAAGTTAATTTCCACTTCTTTTCCTTCTTGCCATAGAGCTTGTTTGTCTTTCATCAAACTAGCTTGTTTGTCTTTCATCAAAACTAAAGTTGAGTTGAGGCTTGAGATTACAGTTTGTACTTCAAAGTATATTTGTATTGATAATTTTCCTAAAAACAAGCGTTTTTGTATAGGGAGACAGAAATCCTAGTAAGAGGAAGTCATCGAAAAATGAAAAGAATACAAAGAAAAAAAAATGTATAGCCATATGGAAGTGATCTCATTGGGTTCCAACTCCGTTGTTGCCCATATGTCTTCGACTATGATCCCTTGTCATCGAAAGAAGTTGATTGGATTGATCTTATACCACTTGAACTTTTGACCTTGGTAATAGAGTTGATTGTTAGTGATCCGACGGGACATAGTCGTACGCTTTAATCCTTAACTTTTTCCTGGACCGCCCTTTCGGGTTTTCAGTCCACCAGGATACCCTTTTTTGCCCAAGCTGCCCTTTCAGGTTTTTAACTTACCGAGTGTACAATCTTTTGTATGTATCCCTAACTTTTTACCGAACCTTTTGGTTCATCGGGATGCCCTTATTTTTTCCTAGGCATGTCAACCTAGTGGTTCATTCTTTATGCTTAGTATTTTTTTGACTATGTTCACGTTCACAGGATGCGGGAAATCTTCAACGTCCATAGTAGTTAGCTTCATAGCACCTCCAGAGAATACTTTTTTGATAAAAAATGGCCATTAGTAAGTGGGAGTCCATTTGCCCCTGGGGTCACCTTGTGGTATAATGATGCTCTTTATTGGGGGTATAAATTGGGCAAAAATTGGGGTACAACAGTGTGCACCATCGGCGGTAACAACTACTGGATAACCCTAGTCTACCACTACCTTACAACGGGAGAACTCCCACCTGACCAAAAGGAAGTAGGCATGGTCAGACAGAGAGCCTGCTCATATGTCCTGGTCGAAGGTAGATTATACAGAAGAATATTATCCATCCCCTTCCTCAAATGTGTCGCAGGAAGCAAAGTCACCCACATCCTACATGAAATCCACGAAGGAATTAACGCCCAACACTACGGGCCCACCATGCAGCATGATGTTAAAAAACACGTGAAGAAGTGTGAAAAATACCAATTCCACGGGGACATTCAATTCACACCTCCAAACGAGCTCAAGTCTCTATTATCCCTTGGCCCTTCGCATGGTGGGGCATGGACCTCCTCAGACCATTTGTGGTAGGATCAAACCAAAACAAATACCTGATAGTAGCCGTGGACTACTTCACAAAATGAATAGAAGCAAAAGCTTTGGTCAGGATCACAACATAAAACATTCTCCCCGCTTTTACAAAAGAAATAACATTTCCCGATTCAGTGTTCCCCAACAAATTGTCACCGGTAACAGGACCCAAGTCACGGACAAAAATTTCCAGGAATTCGTCGCCAGATTAGGAACCACCCAACACTTCACATTTATCGAGCACTGATCGATAAAATAGAAAGTGTACTATTTTTACCAATGTAATAATAAAAGGAAGTTATCCCGTGTATCGATCTCGAGGACTGCGTTAGAACTATCAGTGTTTATAACGATTCAATTAGACAAAAGAACATTGGTGTGGTTGAAAGAAATGTAATAAAATCTTCTATGTGAATCTTAAAACAAAAGTAAAGAGTGTTTACAAAAAATGATGAAGCATGCTAGGGATAAGATGTATGAATTTCTCCATAATAGACTAAACCTATATTTTATACTATCTATGTTAATGTGATCCAATATCGATTCTCAAGAGTTATTTCCCCTAATTCCTTAGCCGGAAACCATTAACATATAATTTTAAACTCTAATTCCTTAGTTATTCAATCATATGTAAAGCACATGTAATAATATCAAGAATTTACAATCATCACTATTAGATCCTTATTCCTAAGATAAATTAGCGATGATATTATACAATTAGCGATAAAGTGATCTATCTAACCTACTTTACCCATAGATCAATACCCTATTTTCCAATAGGACAAGCAATAAGAAATTTTATAATACAGTGAATACATAAAAACAGAGATTTCATAAAAGTATAGAAATTCGGTTAATCACAAAAGCAATTCAGGGACAGCCCCTAGCATTGGGGGATTTAGCTTCTCATAATATTCAAAGAAAATACAAATTCAAAGTTAAACATTACAAGAGAATGGAATCACTCCGATCTTCAATTGCTTCCGCTCTTGTTGATCTTTGTTTTCCAAACCCTTGATCGTTCTTCTCCTCTTCTCTAATCTCTTTCTTTTTTCCGATGCCGAAAAAGTATCTCGTACTCTCAAAACCTAGGTCTAAATAGTGTCAGATCACCCTACAGCTAAGCAGAAAGCCTGAAATATCATCCAAGAATTCAAACAAAGTGATTTCAAAAAATCACTTTTGTGTCTCGCACCTGCCAACACGGGCCGTGTTAGGTGATATGGGCACCCGTGTTGGGTACTTGAATCCTCTCTTCATCAACAGCTTGCCAGGCTTTCTGACTCGGGCCGTGTCATGTGACACGGGCACCTGTGTTAGCCAATGTAATCCTCTTCTCTCACATACGTATTAGAATTTCTGACACGGGCACTATTAGAAGACATGGGCACCCGTGTCATCCACTGGATTTCCAGAGGAAACGCTTCGGAACTTGTCAACTTCGCCTCTATTCTTGTGCAATTTCATCTGGACCTGAAAATACAAAAACCACCAGACCAAGACTTCAAAAGTATCTTATTTAACCAAAATTTGAACTAAACTAATGCAAACAAAGAAACTGTGAAAATAAAAATACGTGACGAAAATAGTAGAAAAACTAAGCAAGGTGTTACCAATGATGCGGTTTTATGCCGGTTAATAGATAGAAAACAAGAAAGAAATGTGACAGATTACAACCCCAAATTTATCTCATTTCTTGTCCTCAAGAAAAGCTTAAGTCAATATAGGTCACCTCTGAATTTCAACAAACCTAGTACCACTGAGATTATTCGCAATTTTCTTACTTTCTTCTAGACCTTCCATTCTTGCCCGACTTACAAAAATCAACTACACTTCCATAATTCAGCACCTCTTCCTCTGTCAGTTTTTCACACTCTCTCAAGATCTCTCAAGTTTAAGTGTTTATACTCTCTTGGTCAAGGTATGCACATTCATCTACTGAGCTTGCACAACATCTGTAAACATAACACAAACACATAAAACATGCACTATACGAGGACTTTATAGGTTTTAACGGGGCTAAGGGACAAGGTGGGATACACAAAAAAAAAGGGAAAATAAAGGGTTAATTGGCTCATATTTGGTGTTATCTATCTCATAGTTGTGTACTTGTTATTTTGCAACTCAAAGGGTTGGACACATATTATTCGAGATCATCAGTTTCTTCTCCTCAATTGGATACTGGAGGAACTATGATACGTTTTTTTTTTCTTTCTTTAAGAATCTCGGTGACGAGTGCATTTTGACAACATTTTTTTCAAGATTCGTGATTCTCTATATTTTTTTTTCACTAAATCTTTTTGATATTTTTTTTCCGAATGCACTCATTCACTCTTATTGCGAGTGTCACAACCCCAAACTTAAAGTATTTACACAAACCACAACATTTCTTACACATATCTGAGCAAGGTAGGGAAGTGTTTGGGCTAAAGGTTTTATAAAATGTGGTTTAAAAACAAGAACAAGGATAAAGCTCAAACTAGGGTAACAAGGGATAATGTATAGGGGTAGGCTCAACAGGCTCGGGGCTATAAAAAACAAGTGCCTCAGTGTATGTGTGTGTGCAGTATATATTCCATAGATAATTATGCAAACAAAAAGAGACTAAGTACATACCCGACACTTTATTGGTGCATTTATGTTTGGCTATTTCTGATCCTCACCATGTTAGGTATACTGACAGTTTCAAAGGTTCCTTCTGTGTCATGTAGTGTCATGTAGCTTAGGGTATGTTATACTCCGGTCTAGTTCCAGTGTTAGGAATTGCGTCCAATTTTCTTTTCAGTTGTACCAACTTTCGGAGGTTTCCTAGAGTTCAATGTAGGGATTGATCGCTCTCATCCACTTCTCTCGGGTTGTCCAACTATTCAGGCATAGTCACCACACATCTAAAACACACAAAACATAAACAAACAAAATATCTAAAATGACATAACCAAATTTAAATGAAATAAAAAGCAATAACAAGCAATGAATAAAACACTCAAAATACTAAACTATAACCCCCCCCCCCCCCCCCCATACACACACACACACACTTGGACCAAACATTAACCTCAATGTTTCAGAACCAAGGATGCAAGGAGGGACTCACAGGGCTCACTATGGTGGAGGAGGGGGAGGAAACTGCAACATCAAATGCTGCATCATTCGATGTATGTCGACCATCATCTCCCCTTGCCGAGCTTGTTCATGTCCTTGACGGAACAACTCGACTCCTTGGCATGTTGGTTCAGCTCAGAGATCTGCACACTCTGCCTGCAGCCAAACCCACTCCTCTTGAGTGAATGCTGAGGACCGTCCATCCATTTGAGTAGGCATTTCAGGGGGATTTTCTACCGACTCTCCAAAATCATCATCCATGTGGTGTTCCTCAGCTGGATCGTTCCTTTCATTCTCAACCTGAAAATAAACATTAAAAATACCATATTCCCAATTCCGAAGATTTAAAATTGAGATCTTGTCAGGGTCTGGGAGCATCATAATAATCTGCTTTGAAACAATATAACTGAAACAATTACCTTGTACATGAATCATACCTTGATTAATTAGGGAATTCATATCTATTTTACTCATACCTGACAAGGGTGCATGATTCATTGTCACAGGGTCATAACCAAAATAACTGGCTATTTGAGTAATCATCCCGCCAACAGAAATATCACCCGAAGTTGCCCGTCCCACTTTTTTCATATGGTTTACTGCGAAGGCATCAACATTGACTGGGGTTGCATTGACCATAGCATGAAGCAGAAATAGTTTTGCTTGTGATGCCACTCCCGTGTTATCCCCTCTACCTAACAAAGAGTAAGCCAGACATTTTTGAGCATACCTGAAGCATGAGTTTTGAATACGAGATGCCTTGGAACTCTTAGCCTCAAAACCTCCACAACCAGTGATTTCTCCTCAAAATCCCTATGGATTAAAAGTTTCTAGAATCGCTCCTGGTCCAAAGACGAGAAGGTGGAGAACCCAACCAATTCCTCCAGGGTCAGCTGACGTCCACATTGAACAGTCTGAAAGTTAAAGTACCTGTGTGTATTTGGGTGGTCTCATCCCAAGTTGGCTTCAGCTTACACTCAATAGAGCTCAAAAATTCGAGTGTTATGCGCTCAAAAGTGGGAGCTTCATGCTGCATAAATTCTAGTACTCCCAAAACATGCAACATTCTATTTATTTCATCGGATAAACCCAATTGAAACAAAGTTTGAGAACACATGTACCTTATGGGCGTCAACTTACGCCGAATATGATGCGAGTAATGCACCTCATGAGCAGGATTATCAAAGAAGATGTTATTAGCATTAGGTTCCTTGATTTGACCGCAGCTGCTCCTTGGTCTGGACCTTGGTGGTTCACCTGCTGGCTGCTTACCTCTTGCATTACACTTTGGGGGCATTTTGGTAAACCTGAAAAATCACACCAAATTGAAACAGAGAGTTAGAGGAAAAAGCTATCGTAGAAAGGTAAAGGACGGAATTCGGAACAGGTTTTGTGAGGGCGGGATAGGTGGGAGTACGAGATCTATGGAGAAAGAATGGAGTTGTATGAAGAGAGTGGCTATGAAGTTTTTGTGTATTTAGAGAGAGAGAGAGAGAGAGAGGTAGAAGAAGAGAAAACAAAAGGTTTTTGATGATGTATGACTAATGTGAGTTGGGTAGAGGTTATAAGATGGTGGGTCCCTCCATAAAAATAAAAAACTCCCAAAAAATTTAATTGGAATTTGAATCGCCTGACACGGCCGTGTTACATGACACGGGCAACCGTGTCAGGGCCTGCCCAACTACTCAGTCTTCTTCTTGTTCCAGGTTTTCTGACACGGGCGTGTCACTTGAAACGAGCACCCGTTTCAGAGGCTGATTAATGAATCCCCATCACATTCATTTGGATGACACGGCCGTGTCCCTTGACACGGGCAATCGTGTCATCCCCTGTATTTGCCAATCTCATCTTTCATATTTTCTCATGTCATCTTTCGTCACCCTGCTCAAAACGCCAATCCTCAATATCTTCCGCATAAGAAACCCTGTAGGAAAACATTACAATAAATCAAAATAAATCATTAGAAATAAAACACGTGGGTTGCCTCCCATGAAGCGCTTCGTTTTACGTTGCATGGCTCGACGGTTGTTCATCTCACCCTGTAAGACGAACAACATGAATCTGACCACCTTCTTTCCCTGCATAATAGTCTTTTAACCTTTGGCCATTCACTTTAAAAATGTAACAATTAGCTTGATTTTTCACTTCAATCGCCCCATGAGAAAACACTTTGTGCACTACGAAAGGTCCTGACCATTTGGATCTCAGTTTTCTAGGAAATTACTTCAACCTGGAATTGTACAAGAGGACCAGTTTTCCTTCATAAAACTCTTTCCTCGCAATCCTTTTATCATGCCACTTCTTTGTTTGGTCTTTATAAACCTTTGCATTTTCATAGGCACGGTTCCACAATTCCTCCAACTCATGAAGTTGAAGGATCCGTGAATTACGTGACTTAGACAGATCCATATTCAGAAGTTTTGATGCCCATAATGCCTTGTGCTCCAACTCCAAAGGTAAATGGCATGATTTTCCAAAGACTAGTTGGTATGGCGACATACCGATTGGCGTTTTGAAAGTCGTTCGATAAGCCCATAAAGCATCATCCAACTTAGCCGCCTAATCTTTCCAAGAAGAACTTACTGTTTTCTTAAGAATTTGTTTAAGTTGCCTGTTTGAAACTTCTACTTGGCCACTAGTTTGAGGGTGACATGGAGTGGCAACCTTATGCTTAACATTGTACTTCTGGAGTAACCTTTCCATGAGGTGATTCAGAAAATGTGTTCCTTCATCACTTATGAGTGCTCTCGGTACTCCAAATTCTGGAAAAAATGTTTTCTTTCAAGAATATCACCACCATTTTCACATCATTAGTTGGTAAAGCCACAACCTTAACCCATTTCGACACATAATCAACTGCCACTAGGATGTAGTTCTTCTCGAAAGATGGTGGAAAAACTCCCATGAAATCTATTCCCCAAACATCAAATAACTCGACCTCCAACATAGAATTTTGAGGCATCTGGTTTCTCTTGGAGATATTCTCAGTTCTTTGAAATTTATCACACTCTTTTACCATCTCTTGGGGATCCTTAAACAACAATGGCCAATATAAACCTGATTGGAGGACCTTAGCTGCAGTTCTATCACAACTAAAATGTCCTCCATACTCTGAGGCATGGCATGCTTTCAATATGTCTTCCTGCTCTTGCTCAGGCACACATCTTCTTATAGGTCCAACCACTCCTCTTTTGTATAAAAAGGGATCATCCAACAAGTAAAACCTGCAATTATGAACAAACTTCTTTTTCTATTAGAATCAAAGTCATCAGGGATGATACCTCCTACTATATAGTTTGCATAATCTGCGAACCATGGTACACCAATAATAGCAAGGATGTGTTCATTGGAAAACTCGTCCTTTATTGGTCGCTTAACCTCTATTTCTTCAATCGATGACATACGAGAGAAGTGATCAGCAACAGTGTTTTCACAACCTCTCTTGTCACGAATCTCCATATCAAACTCCTGAAGGAGTAAAATCCATCTCAAAAGTCTTGGCTTAGAATCCTGTTTAGCAAATAAATACTTCAAAGCAGCATGGTCAGTATAAACAATGACTTTAGAACCCAACATATATTGCCTGAATTAATCAAAGGCGTAAACCACAACTAACAACTCCTTTTTGGTAGTTGCATACTTCATTTGTGCAGGGTTCAACACATGACTCGCATAGTAAATGACACGTAGCAATTTTTCTCTATGTTGTCCCAGAACTTCCGCTACTGCAATATCAATAGCATCACACATGATCTCGAAAGGGAGAGACCAATCAGGGGCTACTACAATTGGTGCAGATGCCAATTTAATCTTTATGGTTTCAAAAGCCACGACACACTCTTTATCAAACAAAAAAGCCATATCCTTAACCAAAAGGGTCGTTAAGGGTTTTACTATTTTAGAAAAATCTCTTATGAATCTACAGTAAAAACCCGCATGCCCTAAGAAACTTATAATACCTTTTTCATTCGTTGGTGGGGGAAGCTTTGATATTACTTCAATCTTTGCTTGGTCCACTTCTATTCCCTTGTAGGAAATTTTGTGACCCAAGACTATGCCTTCACGCACCATGAAGTGACATTTCTCCCAGTTAAGGATTAGATTGGTCTGCTGGCATCTTTCTAAGATAAGAGCAAGGTTATTTAAATAATTATCAAAAGACTTACCAAAAACTGAGAAGTCATCCATGAAGACTTCCATATATTTTTCAAACATATCTGCAAAAATTGATTGCATGCATCTTTGAAAGGTAGCTAGCACATTGCATAACCCGAATGGCATCCTTCTGTAGGAAAAGATACCAAAAGGGCATGTAAATGCTGTCTTCTTTTGATCTTCTGGTACAATAGCTATCTGATTATACCCCGAGTAACCATCGAGGAAAGAATAGTACTCATGACCGGCCAACCTTTCCAACATCTGGTCAACAAATGGTAACAAAAAGTGATCCTTTCTCGTAGTGAGGTTCAATCTTCTATAATCGATACAGACTCACCATCCGGTAACTGTCCTTGTAGGGATCAACTAATTCTTCTCATTCTTGACCATAATCGTTCCTCCTTTCTTTGGCACGACATGTATAGGACTCACCCAAGAACTTTCAGATATAGGATAAATCATCCCAACTTTCAGATAATCGGTTTATAAACATCTTCCATAAGAATTTTGTGCATGCAAACCGTATGACTAATCCGCTTCAAATCTTCAACCGACCATCCAATAGAACTTTTGTGTTTTTTTAGAACTTTGGCGAGCTTATCCTCTTGGAGAGATTCAAGATTGGAACTTATTATCGTCGGGCATCTATTGTCGGTGTCGAGGAAAACATATTTGAGGTTTTCGGCTAATTGTTTCAATTCTGCCCCTTTTTTAGATTCATCTTTTTTCTCCTCCGTTGAAGGTTGCCTTAAATCTTCCCACCTGTTTGGTCGAGTCCCTTTGAAAGATGGAATTGAATCCATCATAGCTAACACTTCTATCTCTTTTTCATCTACCTCTTTAGTTTATTCAAAAATTGATAAGCTTAACACTTTTTCTAGAGGTAGTTGTTGTGTCTTCAAAGAATTCTCATTAGCAACCACTTGATCAATTACCTCAATATGTTGACTTGTGGCAATATCATCTTTATACTTCATAGTGTTCTGAACATCAATTTTCAACTCTTCATCATAGACTTTCAGAGTCATGGTATCCTCCTCTATGTCTATCAAACATCTCCCGGTCTCTAAAAATGGTCTACCAAGAATAAGAGGAATCTCCTCATCTTCCGCATCTCAAGAACAATAAAATCCACCGAGAATACCAACTTGTCAATTTTCACCAGGACATCTTCCATTATTCTATAAGGTCTCTTCATAGAATGATCGACAAACAGAAGTGTCATCCTTGTGTTTTGCACATTACCAATCCCTAATTTCTTGTAGATAGAAAATGGCATGAGACTAACACTTGCTCCCAAATCAATAAGAGCCTTTTTAAAAGATCTATCCCAAATAGTGCAAGGGATAGTAACAGAACCTCAATCCTTCTTCTTTACGAGAATCTTCATACCATGCAAAATAGCACAATAGGTTTCGGTTAGAATAATAGGGTCGGTATCGATGGTTCTTTTCTTTGATATGATATCTTTCATGAACTTGGCATAAGTAGGAATTTGCTCGAGTGCCTCCAAGACAGGAATGTTGAGTTCAAGATTTTTGAACATCTCTAAAAATTTCTCAAAGTTTTTCTCATGCTGCACCTTCTTCTTATTTCTTGTGGGGAAAGGGAGTTTAACTGTCGGTTTTGGTTCAATGACTTTTTATTTGACCACCCTTTCATGTATAGTGACTTCTTCACTTTCAACCTCATTTTCTTTAATCTCTAAATCAACTTCAAGCAATAGGTCGTCTTCTTCAGAATTTTTATCGCGCACATATTTTGACTTACCGCTCCTAGTTGTCAAGCATTCACGTGATGATTGTCTCTTGGATTAGTAATTATGGCACTTGGAAAATCACCTTGTTGTTGCGAACCCACAAGTTGTTGTGCGATCTGACTCATATGTATTTCCAGATTCTTAATGGAAGCACCCGTGTTATTTATATTACTCCGGGTCTCTTCTTGAAATTGAGAACTTTGAGCGACCATCTTTTCAATGGCAATCTCCTAATCAACTTTCCGTGTCCCCTGTTGTTGAAATTGTTGTTGAGGTTGGTTATATGGTTGTTGCTGCTGTGGTCGGTTTTGGGCATTTCCTTGTTGATCCTTCCACGAGAAATTAGGATGATTTTTCCAACCCGGATTATAAGTATTTAAATAAGGGTTGTTCTACCTTAGAAATTTTATCTCCTCAATTTGTTGTGCAGTAGCAATGCAATGTACAGTAAGATGAGGTCCTCCACAAATTTCACAATTACTCGCTTACGTAGGTTGAACCGGTTGGACTTGTGCTACAATTTGCGTATCAATAGCCATTTTCTTCAGTCTTCTCTCTACTTCAGCTGTAATTTGGTCTTCCATCTTAACAAGTTGATTAGCTAATTTCAAATCAATTATTCCTTCAGGTTGGGAAACACTCTAGTCATACAACTCTAAATGCTCATTTTCCACAATTGCTTCAATTATCTTTTTAATACCAGTGGTTGTCGTAAAGTTAGTTGAGCCACCGACAGCTGTTTCAATGAGTTGCTTCGTCTTCATCCTTAGGCCATTTACAAAATTTTGCATTTGTTCAGTTGCATCCATTTTGTGAGTGGGACATGCAACCGACAGTCGTTTAAACCTCTTATACGCATCTCCCAATGATTCTCCTTCCTTCTGTTTAAAGTTAACTATATCATATCTCTTACCAATGTACACAGAAGCAGGAAAATACTCGTTGAGAAAGGTAGTCTCCATTTGTTGCCAAGTTGTAATACTTCCAGCAGGTAAAGAGTAAAACCATTCTTCAGCATCCTCTGAGAATGTAAAAGGGAACATTACTAACTTTTTAGCTTCTTCAGAATGCCCCTCAATTTTTAGTGATGCTGTCATGGTGAGAAACCTCTGCAGATGTTTATTTGCATCTTCATTAATATTTCCAGAGAACGGTCTCCATTCAAGTTGCAGGATTGTTGAGGGGTGCAACTGAAAGTGATCGACATTGACCGGTTGATTAGCGATCGTCATCCGGCCAAGAGGGGCATTTGCTCCTCCATAGTTGCCTAAAAGTCTTTCCATAGGATGTGGGTCAGCAACCATAGCCTCAGAATTTGAATATAATTTCTCAGAAGGAATTGATTGTGCTTCTTCTCTTCCCTTCCGTCTTTCTTGCCCAGCCTTTTAGATTCTCTCTCTTAATGATCTTTCTGGTTCTGCGTCAAAAAGAAATTCAGTTGAGGCCTTACCTCGCATAAAAAGATTAGAAGATTATTAGTTATGAGCGAATACAAACAAAAATTGCAGTAAATAAAATTTTAGTTGTAGAGCAACACAATTCTAATTGAATAGTTAAACACAGAAAATTTGGCAGTCCCCGGAAACGACACCAAAAACTAGATCGATAAAATAACAAGTGAACCATTTTGACTAATGTAGTAATAAAAGGAAGTTATCCCGTGTATCAATGTCGAGGACTACGTTAGAACTATCAGTGTTTATAACGATTCGATTAGACAAAAGAACATTGGTGTGGTTGAAAGGAAGGTAATAAAATATGCTATGTGAATCTTAAAACAAAAAGTAAAGAGTGTTTACACAAAATGATGAAGCATGCTAGGGATAAGATGTATGAAATGCTCTGTAATAAACTGAACCTTTATTTTATACTATCTATGTTAATATGATCCAATATCGATTCTCAAGAGTTATTTCCCGTAATTCCTTAGCCGGAGACCATTAACATATAATTTTAAATTCTAATTCCTTAGTTATTCAAACATATGTCAAGAACATGTAATAATGTCAAGAATTTATGGTCATCACTATTAGATCCTTATTCCTAAGAGAAATTAGCGATGCTATTATACAATTAGCGATAAAGTGATCTGTCCAACCTACTTTACCCATAGATCAATACCCTATTTTCCAATAGGACAAGCAATAAGAAATTTTATAATACAGTGAATACATAAAAACATAGATTTCATAAAAGTATCGAAATTTGGTTCATCACAAAAGCAATTCAGGGACACCCCCTAGCATTGGGGGGTTTAGCTTCTCATAATATTCAAAGAAAATACAAATTCAAAGTTAAACATTACAAGATAATGGAATCGCTACGATCTTCAATTGCTTCCGCTCTTGTTGATCTTCGTTTTCCAAACCCTTGATCGTTCTTCTCCTCTTCTCCAATCTCTTTCTTTTTTCTGATGCCAAAAAAGTATCTCGTACTCTCAAAAACTAGGTCTAAATAGTGTCAGATCATTCCACAGCTAAGAAGAAAGCCCGAAATATCTTCCAAGAATTCAAACAAAGTGATTTCAAAAAATCACTTTTTTGTCTCGCACCTGCCAACACGGGTCGTGTCAAGTGACACGGGCACCCGTGTTGGGTACTGGAATCCTCTCTTCACCAACAGCTTGCCAAGCTTTCTGACACGGGCTATGTCATGTGACACGGGCGCCCATGTCAGCCACTATAATCCTCTTCTGTCACATACGTATTATAATTTCTGACACGGGCCGTGTCAGATGACACGGGCACCCGTGTCAGATGACACGGGCACCCGTGTCAGCCACTGGATATCTGGAGGAAACTCTTCGGAACTTGTCAACTTCGCCTCTATTCTTGTGCAATTTCATCTGGACCAGAAAATACAAAAACCACCAGACCAAGACTTCAAAAGTATCTTATTTAACCAAAATTCAAACTAAACTAATTCAAATAAAGAAAATGTGAAAATAAAAATATGTGACGAAAACAGTAGAAAAACTAAGCAAGGTGTTACCAATGATACAGTTTCGTTTCGGATAATATATAGAAAACAAGAAAGAAATGTGATAGATCAAGAACCCACAAGCAAACGGGCTAGTTGAGGCTGTGAATAGGGTGATCATTTGGTGCCTCAAACGATGGCTAGAAGAAACCCAAAATAAGTGGGTTGAGGAGCTACACTGTGCTCTAGGCCTGCCAAACAACATCCCACTCGTCCACCAGGGAAAATCCATTCCGACTAGCATACAAAATTGGGGGCATTATCCCTATTGAAATGAGAGATCCCTCTAGACGAACTGAATCCCCTATCGACGAGGAGATTAATGATGAAGCATTGGGAGAAGATCTAGATCTCGTCGAAGAAGTTCAGACGAGAGCGGTCTTACGAGAAGTATCTCTCAAACAAAAAACCGCCATATGATATGATGCCAAAGTCATACGGCATGAATTCAAAGTCGGTACCTTAGTCTTAAAGAGAAATCACAAATTTTTTCATGAGGGCAAGCTTGCTGTAAACTAGGAAGGCTCCTATCACGTCTGAGCAAAAATGGGAAGTGGGGCCTACTACTTAGAAAGCCTACACGGGGAACAACTTGCTCGACCTTGTAATGTAGAAAAACTGAAAAAATATTATAGTTATGGCACACAAATAGTCGGCATGCTCTATCAGGACGACGATCACAATAGTCCCAATCACATGTGCATTCTTAGATACAAGCAGAAGACCTCAAATTAAACGAAGAGCCGGATTTCCACTCTTTTAACGAGCAGATTCTTAACCCGACGGGGAAAACTCAAATGAGTTCCACCGTCGTCGTACCAAGATGGCAGAACACCCAGCTCACGATGGGAAGTTCGCGCCGCTAAGCTCAGGCCCCAAACGAGACCTCAATTATGGCCCATACTTAGAAATTACCCTGGTTGTTTGACCACTTTCCCCACACTAGTGAGCATCACTAATAACAAGCAAACCCCCTAAAAACTATTAAGCAAAATAAATGTCTCAAGCAGACGAGTATACACACATGCAAAATAATAATAAAAGCGATAAATCATGCAGAAACTAAAGTAAAAACATACACAGTGCAGATTAAAGAGAATGACCACCAAGGTCAGAAATATTTAAGACGACCACGAAGGTCGTAGTTGTCAAAATGCTACAAAAAAGGGGCCAAGCCCCATTCAAAGAAAATAACTAAAATAACAGCCACAGAGGATGAAGTTGTCTAAATATTACATCAAACGGGAAAAAGCCCCTGAAACAAATTAGAATAAAATGGAACATAGGCCGTACAGGACAAAGAAACAATGAACATCAATCAGGTGTTGGGTTGAGGCTTCTCTTCACACTGAGGACACACTTCAGAATCGGGTTGCGACTGTACCTTGGGAGACTGGAGTGAATCTGCTACATGCTCGTCCGTCATCTTGAGGAAGTCAGGGGCTACAAAACGACAGTCCACCATGCTGTGGAGGAAAACGATCCTCGTCAAGACAAGATCAATACCCAGATTCACGAGATGAATCTGGGCCACTGCATTCTTAAAGTTCTCCTCAGCAGCCACGAGCAAGCAATTTGGCCCTGGTCGTCAACCCCTTGACATCCTCTGGCTCCTTCTCGTCAGGGACCATGTCAGATTTGAGCTTGTTCACCTCCTCCTCGAGAGCTTTTTTCTCGGTTGCACGTGCATCTCTTTCCTCGATCAAGACCTTTGACAGCTTCTTATTGTCAGCTTTCGACTATTCGAACTTCACCTCAAGAGCCTTGTACGCTTCTTGGGTTTTCGTCAACTCCAGCTCCTCGGTGCTCCTCTCCTCGGTGCAGATCATCACTTCCCTCAGGATCCTCATCAGGACAACAACATCCTGGGCCAGCAAGGCCCTATTGCACAGGCGGTCCATCTCCCATATTCTAGGGACTCTTCCTTATGGACCCCTAAATAAGAGCCTTTGAAGAAAGTCCTGTCGTGGGAGAAGGGGGAAGCATAAATATTTCCTTGCCTTTATCCCCAGTTAGATCGACTAAGTCGTCAGAACGAGGCCTCTTGACCCTCGAGCTCACTGGAAGAGGAGAATATTACTAGGCAGTTGGGCCAAGCGAGGAGGTTCCCAACCTAGTTGGAGGGACACCTACTGAATCACTACCTAAGAGGCTCTTTGCAATCACTTTTTACGCTTTCCTAGACTTAAGAGCAACATTCTTAATCAAACTCTCTTGAGGAGTAGACATTTTCTCTGTAATAAAATAAGCATGGATTAGAAAATCATGGATATTAGAATAAGGGCAAGTCAAAAACAAAATGACTACCTAAGTATTTCAAAAGATCTCCACATTCAAGGAGCTCTCTGACATTAATAAGCATGGGCTCAAACACGGACTTCCCCTCCTCGTAAACTAGGAATTTCCCCTTTTCCCTCGACAAATGCCAACAACCGATCATAGCTGGCCTAATCTTTAGGATTCAGCTAGCCCACCTTCACTATGTAGAGGCCAGTCCCACGAGCAAAGTGCTCCCTATCCCAATTAAAATGAAACCTTTGCAAAACCTCCCCCCTTGTCTCACCCTCCTCGATTAGCACAGAATCCCCGTTCGCACCATGCTTGGGGATGCTCATAAATACATTAAGAATCCCCTTCTCCGACATGGGATAAACCAACAAGTATATGTTCGTGAAGTGTCAAATAAATTTGAGATAGGCCTTAAACAACTTCCCGTTCAACTGTTTTACGGAAATCCATCCCAACTTCCCACCAACAGATCCCCGCTAGAGGTGTAAGAAGTAGAAAAACAGAGGGACAATAGCCCCAATCTTCAAATACTTACACACCATCTCGAAATCCCGCAGGAAAGCTATCGAGTTAAGGTGAAGTTGCGAAGGAGAAATATGAAGGTAGTCGAATACAGCCACCTGAAGGTCGGTAAAGGAGATCCAGAGCTCCGGGTCTCTAAAAACAATCTCGTACATAGGAAATTGATTAACATCATACTTCAAGCAGATCCTACTATACTTCTCGGGGATAAGGATGGACCAATCCTCCTCAGTGTTTAGTTGCTCCATCCTTGCGGCCACGACCATGAACGCCTTCTCAGGATTCTTGGTAAAGTATGACGCTGTCTCCCGGGGACCCGATGCAATCCAGTATGTCCCCTAAGATTCATTTCACCCAGAAACCACGGGCGCACCCTGCTCGGGTGCACTTTGCTCAAACGAGGTCTCCTCAAAAGAACTTTTTCTGGACGTACTCTCCACAGACGACTTTTGGTCGGTGGAAATTCGTTCATTCATGACCTCATCCTCGGTGCTACTAGACCATATTCTCAATGCTACTATCCATTTTACCTTAAAAGCAGAGGAAAACAGTGAACCCAACGTCAAATCAAATCCACCCTTCCACTACTAATCAAGTGAAAGGGCGCGCAAAGGCACGGGGACCTTGTCCCTCACCAGATCCCTCACTTAAACAACAAAAGACAAATGCGAGGACGATTTCCGCTAACACGTTAGGCACCTGTCCACCAGGCTAAACCCTAACCTGCATAAGGAGTGATCTCCCTGACAAATGGGTTTTAAACCTATCATGAGGATTCATCAGAAACATGATAATTTCACAACAGAACCCGAAAACGACCCAACTTCACTGGAAAACTCATCACAATTCGCCACTACCGGCCCAAATGCCAGATATCACCAACTGATTCACGGCGGAGCCGACATACTCATGTGGTAGAACCACTATCATACGCCAACAATCCGCCAAAAAATTCCCCCACTAAGCTACGTTAATTCTAATTGCATGCATCTCTATAGGAGAAATCAAAAAATCTAGCCTAGAACAGAAATGGAATTCACATAAACAATGGAAAATCAAGAAACTTACTTGGTCATGAAAGATTAACGGCTGGCTAGCAGAAGCTTTGACGGCGGACGGTGGTATTTTTCTGAGATGAGAAGAAACGAGTAGAAGGAAGAAAGAGACACTCAAAAAGGAGGAACATTCACCACCAACACTCAAACCAATCCAAAGGAGAATTGCAATGGAATCACAACATGGAGTGGAAGAGCATTAGATAATAATATCAATGAAGATTTAGAAAAAGACAGGGTTATTGCTGAAATGAGAAATAATCAAGAAGAAGACAAGGAAAAGAGTGAGAAGGAGGAGAAAGAAAATAAAGAAGATCCAGAAAGAGTTACATTACCTATTTCCATAGGAAATGTCAGTTTTGATAAACTATGATAGATATGGGATCAAGCATTAATCTTTTGTCGTTATCTCTTATTAGGAGGATTGGTTACCTTGATTTGAAACCTATAAAAATGACTTTGTAGCTTGCAGACAAATCTATTACATAACCAGCAGGAATAGTGAAAGATGTAGTGGTTAAAATGGAAGAATTTCTATTCCCGGTGGATTTTGTGTGATGGACATTGAGGAAGATGAAGATGTTCCTATGATTTCAGGCCGCCTATTTATGAAAACACCAAATGATGATTGATATCGATGAAGGATTAATGAAAGTTAGGGTCCAAAATAAGGAGATCAATGTCAACTTGTTTCAAGCAATGTAACATTTGAAAAACAAAGAAAAATGTTTCAAAATAGAGGTTACTGATGTAGGAGGCATGGGATTAGGGAGCATTAAGGTCAAAGAAAACCCAAATTATGATGGTGAAGATGCTTGGATCATTTCATACAAACCACCTTGATTTTACTCGAAACAGGCATCAAGCTAACGATGTTAAACAAATGCTTATTGGGAGGAAACACAACCTTTTAAATATTTATAATTTTTCTTTGCATAACAAGTTCCAATAGGTGATAAGGAAATGTAATTAAATATGCAAAATATAATTATATAGAAAATTGCATTCTACTAAGTTCGTCTAGTGAACACTTTCTCGCTAGGTGAGAGTTTTTGGACAAAGTTCGCTAAGTGAGCCTTGTTCTCTCTAAGCGAAGGTAGCAGAATCAGCAAAAATATCATTCAGGCCATTTATTTCCATTCAGTATTTTATACGCTTTAAAATAGTATTAAGTTGTGTAAGTGTCTTATTTCCAATCCATGTTGTCTATTCTTTAAACCTATGTCCTCTAATTGAGTTGAAAAGGCAAAGAGTGGATTGACCAACTTTACATGAATTAGCAAAAAAGTGCAATGGCGATGATACAAAGATGAAAGAATTGCATAATCCAAGGTACGTGTTTATTGCTTTCTAGAAATTAAGCACGAATATGAAAATTGGTGGTCTGCATAAAATCAATTCATAAACTCTTTTGCAATAACATGTCTCATGCTTAAATCGCTTTAGAACCAACATTAAATGCAAGGTAGCCATCCATTATTTACCATATGCTCAGGAGACTGATAATTTCTTGTTTTTACTTGTTTATTTCATGCTTAATCTTGCATTCATTTTGATATTTATGGAAGCATAGAAATGATGAAGGCAATTCTTTGAATTTGAGCACGACCTTTAAACCAAATTCAGCCTTATTTTCCCTAGTGAGTGAGTGAGAATTTGAAAACCCCTTTTGAGTAAAATGACATGAATCTATCATCTTTGAGCTGAACAATTCACTAAAGTAAACCACTCAGTGAAATTGTTATCTTTCATTCAAAATCATAAAGTTCATCCATGATAGATTCTAAAAGTATTCTTGAATTAGACCTTATAATCATATTGATACCCTTTGACAACAATTGAATAACATTCAAAGCAAGAATAAGGTTTTCTTCAAGTTGGGGGGAAAAAGGGAAAAGTACTTATCCAAAAACAGAAAAATGAATGAATTGAAATAATGAAAGAAAAAAAAAGAATTAATGAAAAAGGAGAAAGGTGAATGAAGAAAGAGAAAGAATATTAAAAATAATGCATTCAATGAGGTTACAAGAAGGTTTTTGAATGAGTAATGAGCTGAAATTTTCAGAACTTGTGAATTCTCTAATAAAGAAAAATAAAAAAATCATTCTTGTTTAATTATTCATAAAAATGAACCTTTCTTTGTACCCAAGCGACATTACAACTATGTAAAGACCTTAGTGATATATGTTTCTGTGTATAAAAATGATTTGTTATAGATGAATGCATGATTTGATCTAGATGTTAGCATAATTATCAGTTGAGAGTTCAAATCACACATGATTTTCACTTATACCAAAAAGTGTGTTAGGTGTGATTCATGATTGAGATGTTTATTGCTTTGGAGTGTTTGAAATGAATTTTTTGTTGAAAAATTGTTTCATAATCATGTTTAAGTTCTATCAAGGAGATAAACATAACAACTTGGATATGCAATTTGAACTTGAACCATGCACCTAGATTATTTCTCTTAAACTTTGGTTGATAAAGTGAATATGGCATATAAAATCTTGCTTTCCATGAAGATTTTTTGACCTTGTGATGGGGTGTTTCGCAAGTGTATGAAATTATCAGAGTAATATAAAGAGTGTCGAACCCACAAAGACCTAATAGTCAAGCTATAATTTTCTATTGCTACGGTGTTTATCTAAGGCTGATAAAATAAAGACTGGAGTTGTGCAAGTAAAGTAAATAAAGACTTTAATTAATATCAGAAAGACAAATGTTGGAATATGGATCTCATCAATTTTTTGGAACTCTTATGTTCATAAATTGAGTAAGTATGAGGGAAATGTTTCCTTATTTAAAAAAGAACTAATTAAAAAGGATTCATTGTTGTTCCGTGATTGGAATCAGATTTACTCTCTAATTAAGACCGTTGGATGTTGCGTGCCTAACGCTATTTGCTTTAAAGAATAAAACCTTTTTTTTAGAAATAAGTTTAATTTTACTCAGATGAAAAATTGTTTTGATTGGAAAAAAATACTTCAAAAGGTTCTCGGCATACGCATCGGCGGACCATACCTTAAACTTACAAACGCGAATGAAAATAGGTTTAAAATTATTGTATTAAAACACCAATTTTCCTAATTAATTAACAGATAGCTTTAACTATTTTTATCAATTAAAAACTAAATAACCTTAATCATTTGTACCAAACAGATTTTGATATTACTCGATTTATAAATGGTTTTACTTTCGTAGTAACCAAATTTTAATGCTTAGAAAAGTTGTGATTAAAACCAAAACAACCCCAATAGTTTCTCGCAAAGAGCAATAACTCAGAGTACCATCGAATTGATGATCTTCACATGCCAACACTTTAGAAATTAGCTACACATGATTGTAACATAAACTAAAGTGGTTGATTTTATTTTGAAAGAGAACATGATAAACATAAAAGATTTGAAGTGAAATTAAAAGAAAGGTATGAGAAGATAATGTGATAAAGCAGATAGTGCAATAAAATAAAGAGTGTGATTAAAGTAAAGAATGCGATAAAATAAGAAACCTGCTCCAAAGAGACTTTAACTCTGGTACAGGAAGTAAATGCTGATAAACTTGAGTGTTAGAAATAAAATAACGTCAGTATTAAAAATTGTACAAGGTTGCTCTAAACTCGATTACAAACTCGATCAACGGTGCGATAACTCTCTGATGTGAACGGATTACCGCTTACAATTTCAGCAATATATGGCTTAAGTTTGTAACTAAGCTTGGATGAATCAAAATGTCATGTATCATATGTATTTATAGTGTTTCAAAAGTACGAAAACCATCATAGAGGCTGTAACTTGCATGGAGAAAAGTAGGAAGAGGTGGTGTTTAGGGGAGACCAAGCCAAGGTCGTTTTTCAACTGTTGCACGTTTCAACTTGTGGCAAATGCCACACTTCCATGGCAAACGCCATTGAGTCAAAGTGGGAAAGGTTTGGTCTTGTAATTGTTGGATCGTGGTACACGTCACTCCTCTTTATGGCTACCTCTATGGCGAACGCCATGTTGGTCGCCTTTATAGTAAGTTACTCATTTTATTTTGTTTTGCACCCAAATTGCTTTTTTTCTTCGCTCATGCCTCTTATATGAACAATTACCTGAAAACAAACAAAATACCAACATAATAGTGGAAATATAAAACAAAATTATAATAAAACTAGCACGAATCAAGTCAAATAAATGGTTTAATTTGGTTTCATCAAAATCTCCCACACTTGAACCATTGCTTGTCCTCAAGCAAAATGAAAGTAAACAGTGACACTCAATAGCTACTCTGGGCTTAAAGACTCTACTTTGAAAAAGTTTATGTCAATAGGTACTAAATCACAAAGACAAGGGCATCGTAATAACATATTTCGCACTTTAGCAGGCATAAGTCTCTTTCCTATATAAACCAATCTGTATCATGTCATTTTTATTAAGACTAAGTTACTCATCCCATTTTCATCCTTTTTCATTCAGGTGCAATCACATTAAGTCTGTCATCCGTACATATTCATAGTAAGGCGACCGATTAGTGATTATGATCCTTTGCATAGGGTTTTGGTACTTTAAGCGGTGTAACCCCTTTGTTTACCCAATTGTAGTTGTAAGGGATCAGACCATAATCCTCCCTACCAAATTCAGCACCAGAGTACCTCTAAACCAACTAACAACATATTTTATTCTATGTTTCCAAGTTCCACATCCGTTGGGTTAAGTGACTGTTAGAAGGTCACCTAACTTAGAAGGTGCGTCACATATTTTCAATTAATCAAAGAAAAAAAATAAAATTAGGATCATTCACTTATGTTCATCGGCTTCCTCACGTAGAGCATGCTTAAGCCGAAGCCGACTACTAATATAAACTACTTAAGGGTTTATTTTGGGGTGAGAATTCAAGGCTAAGACATAACAATTATCCATATCGATCTCTATAATTAAGTGACTTACGGTATTAAGATGATACTAATATTTTTGGACATTTCTCAAGTCTCCATAACCTATCCTAAGCTTTTCTAATAGCCCATAAATGAAAAACAAACACTTACTTTTTGAAATTTTTTTCGTTATGGCTCAAGAAAAAAGGAGATATTCAATAACCAACAAAAATAACATATAAAGACTCGACAACACATGCTATGTGTTGTACCCCAAAATTTTCTCTCTCATTTTACCCAAACAATGCCCATTGAAGTCCTCAAATTGCTCAAGGATGTCTAAGAATTTACCAGACAAATTCTCCTCCTAAGGCAATGAATCTCTAACTAGGGTTTCAATTCTTATTAAGATGTGTGATCTCCAATGATCTAAAATGTTTTCCATGGTCCTAATATGTCTTCAAGATTGTCCATGACAAATTTCATGCCTTTCACTACAAGTTTGCTCAATCAACTGCTCAAATGCTTGAAAATCAACTATACTAGGTCAAAAATCAACTGTGGCCCATATACAGTCAAACTTCAAGATTTTTTGTCAACATCAAGGTTTTAAAGTCACATTCATCATTTTATCATGGGTTTATCATGATTCATCAAGAAAAACCTAAGATTCCACAAAGGTCAAAGGTTACTAAATTAGGGTTTTTTAGGAAAAGTCAACTGAACTTTGACCAGCTATAACTTTCACATGCTTCATCATAAATTCTACAACCAAAGCTCATTTTGAATAGAATACAAATCCCTACAATTTCTCTTCATGCCCAAAGTCCAAGAAATGCACCATTTAAGAGATATGGTTTAAAACATTATAGGTCATCTTAAAAGTCAACAAAAAGTCATCTTTTTCCAAAGAAGCATACATGATCATGGAAGACTCAATTGAGATGAAACCAAAAGGAGATCTTAGAGGACATATTGAGCTTTCCAAAATGGTCAAGAATACCTTCATAGGACAAAAATTGAGAGAGTTATGACTTGTAGAAGTTGGGAAATTTTATGAAAATGCACAAAAGTCAATTTGAGCAAATTGGATTTTTTGAACGGGTCTAGGTTTTGATCTCAAACATATCCATGGACTTATTTAGAACATTTAAATCCATTATTTTATTTTTATGGTATTTGTTTTTATTTATTTTAATTTTTATTCATTTAAATATTAATAAATCAAATAAAATAGTAAAATGATGAATTAAATCCAAAAGATTTGTTTTATCATATAATGAGCTTAAAGTCAGAAGATTGAGTCAAGAATTCGTGTGAGGGGTGATTGGAGAGAGATGAGCATGCTTTGACCAAGTTTATAAACATAAAATTCCAAGATTCAAATCAAATTTTTTCCATTCAATCTCCATGATTCTAACCATTTTTGTTGCCCTAATACATCCCAATATATAAACACAACATTGCTAGACCAAGAGAACAAGGGTTGGCCTCACAAAACTCACGTTTCAATTCCAAATTTTCAAGAGAAAAGTTTCTATCGGTTTTGGATTTTGAGGCAAATTCAAAGGCTTTTGAGGACTCAACAACAATCCCTGGACATCACTGAAGGTGTCATGATCACCCTCAAGCCCTGAGCATCATAAGACGATCCCTACAAGTCACGGTTTGCCACACTTTTTTCAAATTCGTATTCTTACATTCTTGCATTATTAATCAATTTCGATTGCATATTTGTGTTTGTATGGATGCATAAAAGGTTTCTAGATTGTCCAATTGAAGCTTAGGTACCGGTATGGCGTTTCACCATTGTTAGGGTTCGAAACCCTAAGTTTATGGTTTTCTAATTTCAAGCAGAATCAGGCCAAATTAGGGCAACCAACGTGATCAGAAGAACAAGACGAGTTGAACCATGGGCATGGGGGGAAATATTGGTTGATATTTCACAAGTTTGATCTTTGCAGGTGCTATAGCTCTGGAGAGGAGCGTCAATAAAGCCTTTAGTAATGACAACGACCGCCACTAAAGGGTATGTGTATTTCAAACGAAGATGATGATGGGCTGTCACCTGCGCGCGTTTTTCAAATTCAAATTTAATGTTTTATATATGTTATTTTTTTCCTCTTTCCTAACAGAAGCGACCAAGTTGCTCAGTGGTAATGGACAAGGCTGATAACCAGGGGAACCTGGGTTCGATCCCAAGCGCCCTCATCCTTGCTTCTTCTCTTTGTTTTTTTTACTATTTTCTTTTTTTGTTTTATTTTCCTTTAAAACAATTTTTTTTTATTAAAGCTAATTCTAATTAACTTTTTTTCAAACCAATCAAATTTCACCAAACAAATTAATTTTTTTTCATAAACACAATTTTTAATTAATTAATATTTTTTGTAAATAAATTTAATTATTCAATTAAATTGATAATTAGGGATCATTCATATGCCTAATTTAATTTTTTTTATATCAAAAGATATGTGTTAATTAATTTTATTTTTCTTGTAAATAAATCATCAATTAATTATATCTTTGTAATTAAAGTGAATTATGTTTAAATATATTTTTGTAATTAACATTAATTAGATTTAGATATTTTTTCCAATTAAAATTAATTAGACTTAGGATAATTTAATCAAATCCTTTCTTAAATTAATTAAATCAAATTTATTTCTTCTCTTCTTAAATTAATCAATTTCGAATCTTTTGTCATTAATTTTTCAATATTTCTTTTTCTACTAACCCTAATCCTCTCAACCTCCTTTCTCCTTATTCTAATGCCACTTTATTTTGTTAGTTTACTTTCTCATATTTTTTAATTATGTAACTGTTTCCCGGTTTGTAATAGCTTTAATTAGGGTTTAAATTTTCACATCTAATTATGTAATTGCCCCAAGGCCTTGTAATAGCTTAGGAATTTTGTTTTCCGCAATTTACTTATTGCACCCTACTAAACTGCTTAGATGTATGGCTAATAGGATTATATGGAAAGATAATGATTAATTGAACATAGCATAACTTAATTCAAAGATAATATATCTGAATCAAGCACAATTTTACACCCGCATCTCTAGGGTACCCACTTTGGTTTCCTTCAGAAAGACAATGGTCATGTCCCTCGAACATAGGGATCCCCTTAGCAAAGACCCTCGGTTAAAGTCATCATAAAGATCATAGTCCCTCAATGTCCCTCGAGTTGCCTACGAGAAATGATCTTGTCCATCGATGTTGCCTATGAATATATAATGGCAGTCCCTTTGAACTGCTAAGGTATCCCTACATGTTTCCTTTAATGACCATAACGACGACCCTACGCATGTCCCTCGAACATCCATAGATAGGGATACCTACTCACTAATAGTAGGATAACACTATCTAAAGGTTAGGAGGAAAAGAATAACCTTTTCGAGTATAAGTAGATAAGTTCTTAGATGCTTGCTCAAACAACTTTTTGCACCTACACAAAAACATTTCAAAACATTTTCAAAAACATTCGCCTTGTCAACACTCTTGAGGACTGATACAAGAGTTATCACAAAGAGAATCGCCGCACTAAGGCATTTTCAAAATAATTTTAAAAACACACAAAGGACAAACAATTTTCAAAACATGAGCTAAGTATCTAAGAGCCCGTAGAAAACTACGGATGGAAAGGGTGCTAACACCTTCCCTTTCCATAATCTACCCCCCCCCCCCCCCCCTTACTCAGAAAACTCTCAAAAAGGTATTTTTCTGTTCTTTTCACCCTTTCCTTTATTAGATAAAAGAAAAGTCGGTGGCGAATCTTACTTACCACAAAATTTGCAAATATAAATGTGAAACCAGTATAACAGTCGGTTCTGCCACCGTATCACAGAACTGGCGACTTTGCTGGGGATCTTAAAAAGTGGGGTTACCTTAGAGTTTTAGTTCATCATTTTACTACTTTTTTGTGCTTTGTATGCTTTACCTTTGGAGGGTATGTTTGGGTTACTATAGATCCTACACCTGGATCTGAGACACCTTATAGGTAATTAGCAATAGATCGTGGAAATTGTGCGGGGTATACCGACACGGTTGAAGCGATAGCTACGTTGATGTGACACTTCGGTTGGTACTGGTAGCCCTTTAGTTAATCAAGGAGAATACGGGGTCGATGCGTGGTTGCATGAAACATCAATTGACCTTAGAACCTTTAATTGACCAACATGGACATTAGGAATTAGTGAGATAATCGTATTTGGTGTAGCCCGGAGTCGGTTGATACTCGATATTACACTCATTGAGATTTAACTTCTGAGTTTTGTTTGGCGGCAAGTCAGTTATCTATCGGAAAGAAACTTGTAGGAAAGATCAGTGATATTGAGGTCCCTTAGAACCCGGTTACTATTCCTAGGACAGGTTGAACCGACTAAACTTTAAGAGGGTACTTACCTTCAAACCCATGCAAGCTTTAAACCTAAGGTCTTTGTGTGATTTGCTTGTGTTGGCTATATTTGTGTTTTTCTTAGCATAATCATGATTATCATAGCATCATAACATGGCATATCATACTAAACATTTCAAGGATTTTTGGGGCTTATCTTTGTCTTGCTTTGTAGGACATGGCATCCACTCGCAGGAATACTATCCAAGTCAACCTCGTAAGGGTACCTCTTCAACTCAAGGAATTAGCATCAAGAATTCCTGAAAGTTATCCATTCACTGGAAGACATGGTCGACTTCTCAACTTGGTCACCTAAAACCCTGATGAAGAAATGTTAAAGGTGCTCTTTCAGTTCTTCAACCCTTTACATCACTTCTTCACCTTTCCTGATTACCAGTTAGTGTCCAATATGGAGGAGTTTTCTCAGTTATTGGGGATGCCCATTCTTGATCAGTTACCCTTTAATGGTATGGAAAGAGACCCAAAACCTGAGAAAATTGCTCAAGCTCTATCTTTACAGCGGTCAGATGTTGTGGAAATTTAGAAACAAGAAGAGGCGTCAAAGGGTTTCTAGCTAAGTTTCTATTTGAGAAGGCTCGTCATTTTTGGGATACCCTGGATTTACAAGATTTTGATAAAGTGTTGGCCCTTCTCATCTATGGGATGGTACTATTTCCTAATCCAGACCAACTCATATATGTGAATGCGATCAATGCTTTTTTGTCCCACAATCTGGTGCCTACTTACTTGGAGACATTTTACACTCTCTGCATACTCGTAATGTAAAGAGAAGAAGGACTCTTTTGTGTTGCACTCCTCTGTTGGCTAGGTGGTTTATTTCGCACCTACCTCGATCTGTTGTGAAGAATGAGCAGGGCATGTGATAGTCTAATAGGTTGATGTCTCTCACACACTCGGATATTCATTGGTGTCCTCGATCCTTGGAGAATGTTACCATCATCGATCACTGTGGGGAATTCCCTAATGTCCCTCTCCTAGGTATTAGGGGAGGAATCACTTATAATCCTTGTTTGGCATTGCGACAATTTGGGTATGCTAGAAGGGATGGTCCTCATAGTGTATTGGTTTAAGGCATTGTGTTCAACTATGAGGATGATGTTCAAGGTTACCGTCAGAGTTTCATGCGAGCTTGGCGTATGGTAAACAAAGTGGATAGCAAGACATTGGAGCATAAAAACTCCATCCCTTTGGAGCCTTATCTTAAGTGGGGTGCGAGCACGCGCTCAAAATCTCATGATGCCTTATCCCTCCATTCTACCCATCATCATGGAACCCGTTGCAGATACAGATGTACCTCATACTATTATTCATCCTGACATGCCAACTACTCTCGAGGAATTGCAGAGATATTGGATTCAGCTCAAAGAGGAAAGAGACACCTTTGAGACCCAGTTCTACGCCAGCGAGAAGAAGGTTTTAGAGTTCACCAGGCTACTTCATGAAGAGAAGAGTATAAATGCCTATATTGCTCCAAAGAGGATGCGCCCGTGGGGAGGTTGAGTCCTTTTTTGCTTTGAGAGTTTATCTTTGCTTGGTTTCTCCTATTGTAAGCCCAAGAGGAATCTTTGTAACCATTGAAACTTCTTAATGCAATTAACGTTTGTTCTCTTTCTGTTTATGAAAATTTAAGTCTTAGAAATCCTTGAAAACATGGCATACGCATATCATACATATCATTGCATAAACAGGTTTCAAGACAGGTTTCTTATTCTTTTCGTTGTTTATTTCAGCAAAAGAAATGGCTCTCGAACAAACAGTGAAGGACCTCCAAACTCAAAATGCTCAGTTTCAACAAATGATCATGGCTCTGGCCGAGGGGCAAGAAGAGCTGAAAGCCCCGGTTGTCAAAGAAAAGACCAAGAAGCTAAAGAAACCAGCAGGTGTAGTGAATTTGGGAAGAAGGATCAGAGGACTAGTGCGGCGAGCTACAACACTAGCAACTTCGTCAAAAGAAGGAGACACTCAGGAAGGGGAGACAAGAGAGGAAGACCTCATCCCAAAGGGATCTGATAATGAATCTGATTATAATGAGGATCAATATCCTCCTGCTGATGATAAATACAAACAGTTGGAGGATCGTCTGAATGTAATGGAAATCTAGAGGGTACCTGGGCTGGATTTTGAAGAGTTGGGTTTGGTTTCTGGGGTTGTCATTCCGCATAAGTTTAAGGTTCCAATGTTTTCTAAGTATGATGGTGTCTCATGTCCCAAGATGCATCTCCAATCTTAAGTGAGGAAGATTCAGCCTCACACCGTTGACAGGGATTTGTGGGTCCACTTCTTCCAAGACATTCTATTTGGGACTCAGCTAGAGTGGTTCTATCAGCTGGAGGGAACCAATATTCGTAACTGGGAAGACTTGACTGCTGCTTTCTATAAGCAGTACCAATATAATGCTGACCTTGCTCGGACCCGTACACAACTCTAAAGTATGTCCATGGGTTCTGGCGAGGGCTTTAAAGACTACGCCTAGAAGTGGAGAGACTTAGCAGGAAAAGTCCAGCCTTCTCTGTCTGATAGAGAGTTGGCGGACATGTTTTTGAGTACTCTATCTGGTCCGTTTTTCAACCATCTGATTGGAAGCTCCTCAGCTGGTTTTACTGAGCTGATCTTAATTGGAGAAATAATGGAAGCTGGGATTAAGAGCGGAAAGATTCAAAAGGATACCTCTTCAAGTGCATGAAATAGACCTTTCATGGGAAATAAAGAGGTCAGTGTTGCTTACAGTTACAGAAATTAGGGTAGAAACGAATGCCTTCCAACGGTAGGGGCTGTAATAATATCCAAGCCTACAGTTACTCAACAGTGGAACAATCAACCTAGAGCAGAAAGGCATATGAGACAGTTTACCTGGATCAATATGATCTTGTCTCAAGTTTTACCACACTTACTGAAATCCAATATGCTAACTTTGAGGGATGCTCCCAAAAATCCCAAAACTGCATCTCCTCACTATAATCCAAAGGCTCGGTGTGCCTACCATTCTGAAAGTTTAGGCCATGATACAAACAACTGTTGGGCTTTGAAGAACAAGGTGCAAGATCTGATCGAGGCAAAGGAGATTGAATTCGATTCTCCAGAGACTCCTAATGTTATAACTGCCCCCATGCCCAAGCACGGCCATGGTGTTAATGTTGTTGACGATGATATGTTTGTTGCTTCTATTGATGAACTCATTACTCCTCTCATGATTGTTAAAAAGAATCTTTTACAAGCCGGTTTATTTACGGGTTGTGGTAAAGGTTGCCACTTATGTTTATCTCTACCAACTAGTTGCCATTTGTTGAAAGAAGGTGTTCAGCGCCTGATGGATGATAAAGAAATTTTATTTGAGAAGACTCCAGTCATAAGTGTTTCATGTAGAGACGTTTCTATTATAACCATTTTCGCCAATCCTCCCAGGGTCTCCAGCAAAAGACCCGTCAGGATTACATCTGTTCCAAAGTTTTCTCCCTTAATCATCACCATGCCAAGGCCAATACCATATTCCTAGGATAAAGCTATTCCCAGGAATTATGGGGTTGACGTCTATTATCATGGCGTCAAGCAATACCTATTTGCTGATGAAGACAAAGTTACTGAAGGTACTGATCCTGACGTCGGCAATATCGTTAAGACCAGTAAAATAAAAAGAAGTGAAAGATTTTTCTCTCCCGAGATCTCTCCTCCTAAAACTGTTACTACTCCTGTGATTATTCCTGCTCTTTCTAATACTCCCATTACTACTCCTGTGATTGTCCCTGCTGCTACTCCTGTTGGTATTCCTATGACAACTCCTACTGCTAGCTCTGCTGCCACCCTTGTCACCGAGTCGGTCGAGACTCGGGGCAAAGAGATATTGGTTGAGCGTGTCCAGATGAAGGTGCATCTAGAAGCTATCCCTGAGGTTTCTAAGAAGGAAATGAAAGAAATCTTAAAAATAATTCAAAAGAGTGACTAACATATGGTTGAGCAACTGGGGCAGACTCCTTCCAAGATCTCAATGCTGGCACTACTATTGTGTTCCAAAGCCCTTTCGAAGGCTTTGGTAAAATTCCTCAAGACAGCTCATGTGCCATGGGAAACCTCTGCTGATCAATTCGAATATTGTGTGGCTAGTTTGACCGCTGATAATGGACTGGGTTTTTCTGATGCTAATTTGACACCTAGAGGAAGAAAATACAATGATGCGATGTATGTTGAAACAACCGGCAGAAAACACAGAGCCGCCACCGAACTTTATTTATCCCGAAGGAAGGGGAAATATCGATAAAACCACAAGGGAATGGATAAGATGGTCTTGCGACCAAGAGAAAGGGTAAGGGAGTCGGTTATGCAAGGGGAAGGTATTAGCACCCCTCACATCCGTTGTACTCAACGGGATCCATTTTGTTTGTTTGTCTTAAAGGGTGTATTTATCTATAATTATGCTTGCTAAAGGGAAATGGATGGTTTTTTTGTTATTGCGTTCGTGAGGGTTTCGTGACCCTTTGCCTACGTATCCAATGAAGGAATCAGAACATCGTAGTTCCTCTAGAAAATGGTTGGTTTGTTTGTGTTTTTTAGTGGGCGACATTAACGCACGCATTCTAGCAATAGGCACGGCCGGTATCGCGGTAGAATGGAGATAACATGCCCTTTGGGGTAGTTTTGATTGGTTGGGTGTTTTTGCATGTTTTAAAGTAAATTCAAGTAATGATTAAAGAGTGTTTTTTGGATTTTTTTGATTTGTGAATGTTTTGGGGGTTTTATATTTAAGTAAGGATTAAAGAGTGTTTTTACTTTAATTTTTTTGGTTTGTTTATTTGTTTATTTTTATCTTGCCTAATTACTAGCATTTGTACAAAGTAAATAAAGTGCAGAAAAGATAAAATCCTACGCTATTACAACCATATCAAAAGGCATAAAAAAATGAAGGAAAAAACAAGACAAAAGTAAGAAAAAAGGTGTCTTTCGATTCTGGCAGGAGCAGCCTTCGTCCGGCATTCTGTTGGCCTCCTTCGATTGGGGCTGGCAACAACAAAGTCACGTCTTTCTATTGGGCCTTGGCAGAGGTGAAGTCCTGTCCTTCGATTGGGCAAAGGCAGCAGCTAGTTGTATCCTTCGACCGGGCCTTGGCAGAGGCGAAGTCCTGTCCTTCGATTGGGCAAAGGCAGCAGCAAGTTGTATCCTTCGACTGGGCCTTGGCAGAGGCGAAGTTCTGTCCTTCGATTGGGCTTTGGCACCAGTCAGGTCCTGTACTTCGATTGGGGGCTGGCACCAGCATGAGAGTGTCTTTCGTCTGGGTATGGGCTTAGTAAGCGTGCCATCTGCCTTTCTGCCTCCTTCGACTGGGGACTGAAAACAGTGAGGGAATTCCTTTCGACTGAGCCTGGAAGTCAGTGAAGGCAAGCTTTTTGTTTGGGCCCAGAAGTCAACATGGCGAAGCCTTCTGGTTCTCTTTCGTTTGACCTGGAGAAGGAAGGTAGAAGCCAGAAGCTTCGTTTCCTGTTTCCTGTTTCCTGTTTCTTTCGTTTGAACTTTTTGAACAGCAACAGGGCATAAGGCCATGCTAAAATTGCCTTACAATCAATTAACACTTAATGCACATTTAAATAAACAAACAACAAAACGAAGGGGTTAACTCTGAAAACATATTAAGTAGGTGGAAACAAAAAGAACCAAAGTGTTATGTACATGTTATGCTATAAATGAAGGGGTTCAAGGTTAAGAATGACTTACCTTGCTTGTGGCTGGAACGTGTGCTGGGCCTTTAAATGGTTTCCTTGAATGCTTCTGGATTTGGAAGGAGGGACCAGGGGTTATATCTTGGATACTGGATTCGAAAGAGAAGAACAAGGGTGAGGTTCTTCCTACTGGATTTGAAGGGTAACAAGGTATAGGGACGTTTCAGATTATAAGGTGATAAGTATTTTTTTGGATATGTGTTTGGATTCTGGATAAGTGTTTGATTATGGATGTGTGTTTGAATTCTGGATGTGTTTGAATTTCTAGATGTGTTTGAATTTCTGGATGTGTTTGAATGAACTTGAGAGTTTTGTGGTTTGAGAAATTTTCTTGCAGAGATTCGTCTGGCCCTTCAGTCCTCCCTTCAAACATGCATTGGAGTCTTATTTATAGGCAGATTGGCTGAAGCATTTGGGGGGGAAACAAAATAATTTGAACAGTTTGGGAATGTTGTTTCGATCCTTTCTTATGTTGCTTTTGTTATTTTCCATTTTTGTACAAGTTACAGGCGTCAGGTCTGGCTCTGCATAGCAGGTTTTTGGACTGTTGTAGCAGGTTTGTGCAGGTTTTTCTGTTTTGTTTTGGCACCTTACAGCAGGCGTGGGAGCAGTAAACTTGTCCAGATCGAAGGCTTTCATGAAGAGATATTTTCTTTATGGATGCTAGCATGAAGGGAAGCCATTGACTTGTGCGTTGAAGGCAAGCACAGAGGAAGCCATAGCTTGGTCGAAGTTTTCCTGTAGGAGGTTGTTGCTTGGTGAATCAAGACAAACTTGTAGGAGGCCAATGTTTTATGAATTGGAGCAAAAACAAATGAAAGAAATAATTTCTTAATCGAAACTTATGGATCAGAGCTTGCTCTAAGGAAACCAGATGCTCAATCGAAGCCCCTAAATCCAACTGGCTCGAAGGAAACCAGATGCTCAATTGAAGCCTCGAAATCCAGCTTGATCGAAAGAAGCCATATGCTCAATCGAAGCCCCTAAATCCAGCTTGCTCAAAGGAAGCCAGATGCTCAATCGAAACCTCTAAATCCATCTTGATCGAAGGAAGCCATATGCTCAATCGAAGCCCTTAAATCCTGCTTGCTCAAAGGAAGCCAGATGCTCAATCGAAACCTCTAAATCCAGCTTGATCGAAGGAAGCCATACGCTCAATCGAAGCCCCTAAATCCTGCTTGCTCGAAGGAAGCCAGATGCTCAATCGAAACCTCTAAATCCAACTTGATCGAAGGAAGCCATACGCTTAATCGAAGCCCCTAAATCCTGCTTGCTCGAAGGAAGCCAAATGCTCAATCGAAACTTCTAAATCGAAGCAAACTTGCACTTGTTCAATTTTGTCAAAAAAACAAATTTATCTGCTTTGCTCCTTCAATAGTTTCCTCTTTGCCTGATAAGAAAACCTCAAAACAAGATTAGACAAAAAGAGGGCACAACCCTAATACTTCAAACCAAAGCGCCTGATTCCATGAGATGTGGGATATGCAAATGACTGAATGATAAAATGATGCAAATGGAATGCAAAGTTTGAAGCCAGATAAGAATAAAAGAGATAGGGAAAATTTGGGGTACGACAGCTGCCCCTATTTAATCGTCTTAAACCTGGATGTGAGATTGGCGTCAGCCTTTCGAGAGTTCAAGGTGGAAGATGATTAAATACTAGGACCCGAAAATTGCCCTGGAGAGATGGTGTGAGTGTTATTCACTAGTGTGAATGTCTTCTTGGGGAAATACAAACCGGTCTTCTGGTGGACTGGTCATGATGGATAAAACATGGTTAAAAAGAGGTAGCTCGTACTGGAGTAAGGTGCCAATACAAAGGTTTTTTTTGGGGGGGGGGGGGATGAATAGTAAAGCGACTGAAAGGATATGGTTGACAATGTCGTGATGACTGAAAGTAGAATTACTTGACAAAATGATAACTTAAATGCAATGAGTAGAACTTGACGATGACAGAGAACCTATCCAACGGTATTTCACGACTCAAAAAGAAAGGTAAAGATAATGGGTAAAGATCAGCGTATAATCTATGACCCAAGAGAAAGGTAAAGTGAGGGTAAGACCTACGAGCGACCTACGACCCTATGAAAGATAACATGAGGGTAAGACCTACGAGCGACCTACGACTCTATGAAAGATAACGTGAGGGTAAGACCTACGAGCGACCTACGACTCTATGAAAGATAACGGGAGGGTAAGACCTACGAGCGACCTACGACCCTATGAAAGATAACGGGAGGGTATGACCTACGAGCGACCTACGACCCTATGAAAGATAACGTGAGGGTAAGACCTACGAGCGACCTACGACCCTAGTAAAGATAACGTGAGGGTAAGACCTACGAGCGACCTACGACCCTAGTAAAGATAACGTGTGGGTAAGACCTACGAGTGACCTACGACCCTATGAAAGATAACGTGCGGGTAAGACCTACGAGCGACCTACGACCCTATGAAAAGATAACGTACGGGTAAGACCTACGAGCGACCTACGACCCTATGAAAAGATAACGTGCAGGTAAGACCTACGAGCGACCTACGACCCTATGAAAAGATAACGTGAGGGTAAGACCTACGAGTGACCTACGACCCTATGAAAAGATAACGTGCGGGTAAGACCTACGAGCGACCTACGACCCTATGAAAAGATAACGGGAGGGTAAGACCTACGAGCGACCTACGACCCTAGTAAAGATAACGTGAGGGTAAGACCTACGAGCGACCTACGACCCTAGTAAAGATAATGTGCGGGTAAGACCTACGAGCGACCTACGACCCTATGAAAGATAACGTGCGGGTAAGACCTACGAGCGACCTACGACCTTATGAAAAGATAACATGCGGGTAAGACCTACGAGCAACCTACGACCCTATGAAAAGATAACGTGCGGGTAAGACCTACGAGCGACCTACGACCTTATGAAAAGATAACGTGAGGGTAAGACCTACGAGCGACCTACGACCCTATGAAAAGATAACGTGCGGGTAAGACCTACGAGCGACCTACGACCCTATGAAAAGATAACGTGAGGGTAAGACCTACGAGCGAACTACGTCCCTATGAAAAGATAACATGAGGGTAAGACCTATGAGCGACCTACGACCCTATGAAAAGATAACGTGCGGGTAAGACCTACGAGCGACTTACGACCCTATGAAAAGATAACGTGAGGGTAAGACCTACGAGCGACCTACGACCCTATGAAAAGATAATGTGCGGGTAAGACCTACGAGCGACCTACGACCCTATGAAAAGATAACGTGCGGGTAAGACCTACGAGCTACCTACGACCCTATGAAAAGATAATGTGCGGGTAAGACCTACGAGCGACCTACGACCCTAGTAAAGATAACGTGAGTATTGAGAGTTGGGGGAGTACGACGTACTAGCACCATGGTTTGTTTTAGTTGGTAGTGTAATAACAGATGTTAACTGGGAATTGTGAGGATGATATTCTTTGTGGCGATGTTTTGTTGATTTGGGATTGATCTGGCTCATGCTTCATATGCATTTGAAGTGTGACATGATGATCCATGGATATGCTATGCGTTTGAGGATGTGATGCAGTATGTCGCGATGATTATTGTATGCAAAATGTCAAAAACTCATTGGGATCTGTTGTCCGTCATCTTGAGGTACCAATATGGACTGGTGCCTGAATTTGAGAGAAATGAGTTACATCCTTGTCGAGCTCACTGGGGATTGAATCTTTTTGAGGAGGAGTAGCTTGATCTGACTTCCTTCATGGATTGGGTTCTTGCGAATAACTGAAGAATAGACATGGATCTCAACCAATGCCCCAAGTTTCTCGGTGTTGGAGGATCGGGCGCTTGGTTAATTGTAAGGTGGCGACGAGGATGAAATCTTGGTCAAGGTGACTGTTATGACTTGCTACCTGCCCAGAAGAGCAAACACTCGAACGCCACAAAATTCCCTTGGGATGCCTTCATATCCATGTAATGTAGTGTTTCACATCTTAGCTTGTGATTATTATTGACTTATCGTTTTCAATGCAATGTTTAACAAAGAATTTAAATCACAATTCGCATACGAAAAATAAAGTAAAAGAACATAACAAGAATTTTTAATGGAAGGGCAAATTTTATTAATGAGTTTGGCCCGTGAATGGGCATCCGTACATAGAAACAACTCCTAAATGAGGAAGTCGCAGAAAAGAAATACAACGAGTAAAATGACAATAAGAAAATCTCGAATTTCCATTAAAACTGATATTGCTATAGTTCTCATATCCCGGGTCGTCCTAGTGCCGTGCTTCCAAAGGATAATAGTTAGATCGAGCCATCCCGCACTAAGAGGGTGTACGTGAAGAATATTCAGACTGCAGCCTCTCGCTTTATGTCCCTAATTTTTGCCTGGATCGCCCTTTCGGGTTTTCAATCCACCGAGACACCCATTTTTGCCTAAGCCGCCCTTTCGGGTTTTCGACTTAGCGGGTTATTCTCTTTTTTCTTCTTTTTTAGCCCTAACTTTTGCTTAAGCCGCCCTTTCGGGTTTTCGACTTAGCGGGTCCTTTCATGCGTAGTATTTTTTGACTGAGTCTGAATTAACTGGAAGCGGAACGTCTTCCCCATCCATGTTTGTCAGGATTAGAGCACCTCCTGAGAAAGCTTTCTTCACGATGTACGGTCCCTCGTAGTTGGGAGTCCACTTGCCTCTTGGATCAGTGTGGATTGGGAGAATCTTTCTTAAGACCAGGTCACCTGAGTGGAACTCTCGAGGCCGAATCTTCTTGTCAAATGCCCTCTTGAGACGCTGTTGGTATAATTGACCGTGACAAATGGCTTCCAGGCGCTTTTCTTCGATGAGATTGAGTTGGTCGAGTCTCGTTTGAATCCATTTTGCTTCATCAAGTTTAGTATCCATCAGGACCCTTAAGGAAGGAATCTCCACTTCAACTGGGAGTACCACATCCATACCATAGACTAGTGAAAATGGAGTTGCCCCAGTGGAAGTACGCACCGAAGTTCGATACCCATGCAGGGCAAAAGGCAACATCTCATGCCAATCTTTGTAAGTTCTCACCATTTTCTGGACGATTTTCTTTATGTTCTTGTTAGCGGCTTCAACTGCCCCATTCATCTTTGGTCGATAGGGTGATGAATTATGGTGCTCGATCTTGAATTCTTCACACATTTCCTTCATCATCTTGTTGTTGAGATTTAACCCGTTATCAGTGATGATCTTGTTAGGAGTTCCATATCGGCATATAATCTCTCTTTTGATGAAACGAGTGACAACTTGCTTGGTCACATTTTTGTATGAAGCCGCTTCCACCCACTTGGTGAAGTAGTCAATATCAACGAGGATAAACCGGTGTCCATTTGAAGCGCTTGGCTCGATACGTCCAATCATATCGATGCCCCACATTGCAAAGGGCCATGGTGAAGTCATCACATTCAAAGGAGTGGGAGGAACATATATCCTGTCCGCGTAAACCTGACATTTATGGCACATTTTGGCATATACACAACAGTCACTTTCCATCGTCATCCAGAAATAACCTGCTCGTAGGATTTTCTTGGCCATGGAATGTCCACTGGCATGAGTCCCAAAAGAGCCCTCGTGTATTTCTCGTATAATGGATTCTGCTTCGTGTCTATCCACGAATCTGAGCAGAACTGAATCATAGTTTCTCTTGTACAGAACGTCTCCTGACAATAAAAACTTAGATGCCAACCTTCTGAGAGTCCGTTTATCACAAATCGTAGCACCTTCGGGGTACTCTTGCTTCTCAAGATATCTTTTGATGTCGAAATACCACGGCTTTTCGTCCGATACATCTTCAGTTGTAAGACAATGAGCAGGGAAAATATGTGATGGCTCCTAGTAGCGACAGATCCTTATACTCGATGCATGATTCGGGTAATTGACTTTGAACATTGCTGCTAAAGTGGCTAGAGCGTCTGCCAGTTGATTATCTTCTCTAAGAATGTGCTCAAAAGTGACTTCATCGAAAGCGGGCAACAAATCAATGATGTAATCCCTGTATGGAACTAAATTAGGGTGCTGTGTATCCCAATCACCTCGTACTTGATGTATCACTAAGGCAGAGTCCCCATAAACTTCAAGAATCTTGATCTTCAAATCAATGGCGGCTTCGAGGCCCATCACACAAGCTTCATACTCAACGACATTATTTGTGCAATCAAAACATAATCTGGCAGTTAAGGGTATATGAGTGTTGCGTGGAGAGGTCAGAACTGCCCCAATACCGTGACCCATAGAATTTGACGCACCGTCGAACGTGAGAGTCCATCGCTCCCCTGATTCAGGTCCTTCATTGTCATCAAGTTTCATAATATCCTCGTCTGGAAAGTCAAACTTCATGGGCTGATATTCTTCCAATGGTTGGTGAGCGAGATGATCAGCAAGAATGCTACCTTTGATGGCCTTTTGTGTGACGTACTGGATGTCATACTCGAACAAAAGCATTTGCCACCGAGCCAATCTGCCTGTAAGTGCTGGTTTCTCGAAGATGTACTTTATCGGGTCCATCTTAGATATCAGAAGTGTAGAATGTGTCAACATATATTGTCTCAAACGTCGGGCTGCCCACGTAAGAGCACAACAAGTCTTCTCAAGTAAGGAATACCTAGATTCACAATCATTAAACTTCTTGCTCAAATAGTAAATGGCATGTTCTTTTCGTCCAGTATCATCATGTTGTCCAAGCACACAACCCATAGATCCTTCAAGCACAATCAAATACATAATGAGAGGTCTCCCAGGAACTGGTGGTAGGAGTATTGGTGGTTCTTGAAGATACTGCTTAATCTTCTCAAAAGCTTCTTGACAACTCTCATTCGAGTGGACAACCTGATTCTTGCGTAATAGTTTAAAGATGGGTTCACAAGTAGCAGTAAGATGGGAAATGAACCTGGCTATGTAATTCAACCTTCCAAGGAAACCTCGTACTTCCTTCTCATTTTTTGGCACCGACATATCTTGTATTGCTTTTACTTTGTCTAGATCTACTTCAATTCCTCGTTGACTCACGATAAAACCAAGTAACTTGCCCGACCGAACCCCAAAGGTGCATTTATTGGGATTAAGCCTTAACCTGAACTTTTGCAAATGATCAAGCAACTTCTTCAAATGAACCAAATGTTCTTCCTCAGTCTGGGACTTCGCAATCATGTCATCCACATACACCTCGACTTCTTTATGAATCATGTCGTGAAAGAAAGTCACCATAGCTCACTGATATGTCGCACCAGCGTTTTTAAGACCAAAAGGCATGACTTTGTAGCAAAAGGTACCCCAAGGAGTTGTGAAAGCTGTTTTATCCATGTCTTCCGGAGCCATCTTTATCTGATTGTATCCAGAGAAACCATCCATAAAGGAAAACACCGAAGACTGAGCAGTATTATCAACCAATACATCAATATGAGGCAGCGGGAAATCATCCTTCGGGCTTGCTCTATTCAAGTCTCGGTAGTCAACACACATACGTACCTTGCCATCCATCTTAGGTATGGGCACAATGTTAGCAATCCAAGGCGGGTAATTTATCACAGACAGGAAACCTGCTTCGAGCTGTTTCTGAACCTCTTCTTTGATCTTCAAGGCCATGTCGGGTCTGGTCCTTCTTGGTTTTTGCTTTACAGGAGGACATTCTGGCTTGAGTGGCAATATGTGCATTACTATATCAGTGTCTAAGCCGGGCATGTCTTCATACGACCAAGTGAAGATGTCATCATACTCTTGAAGCAATTCAATCAACCCTTTCTTCTCTTTACTTTGCAAGGCGTCCCCTATCTTGACTTCTCTTTTTACCTCTTCAGTACCGAGATTGACAACTTATGTTTCTTCTTGATACGGCTGGATGACTTTCTCTTCCTGTCTCAAGAACCTGGCTAGTTCTTCAGGGACTTCACAATCTTCCCCATTATCTTCGTTAGCATGATCAACTGAATTCTCAAGGATATAAGGAACCATAGCATTATCATTTCCAACAGAGTCCGAGATGGATCTGCATGATCGATGATTTTATGTTTTATTTTTAAAAAGTGCAAAGTAAAATTTAAAGTAGGAAAATAAAAGTATTGCCATTTTTATTTCGAAAAAGTAAAAGTAAAAGAAAAGACAGAGAACAAAATTGTATGCGAAAGTGCGATTTTTTCATTCATGGTTAAACAAAGATAGAAACATAAGTGGCCCCTTTTACAAGCCGTCAGTATGCCTTGGGAAGGACATATGACTTAAAATGGAAACAGAAAATTACACATCAAGGAAAACAACTTCTGGGATGTCGGTGGCGGTCAAATTGCTGATCTCCTGGTCTGGCGCAACTTGATAGATAAATCTTGAAATATCCTCCTCGTCACCTTCAGCATCTATGGCGAGTACCTGTCCTTCTTTGCTCACACCAGCACTGACGAACACTTCAGAAATTGGAGGAACCTTCTGCCCTTTGAGAGGAACCCAACCAGCTTGTACAGAGGGTGATGGCTGATACCCAAGACCGAAACGATCTTTCTTCTCTGGAACCTCAATCAAATTTCCCCAACTATCATGGAGAGGTCTAGCTTCTATGAGGGCTTTGGCATCCTTCAAAGAGGCCAGGGGTATCTCAGTCTTCTTACATTCCATGACGGGGATTTTGTCAACAGTAACAATCTCCAAGGCTTGAAAGGGCAACTCTTGTACCTCGCCTTCCACTTCTACGTAATGGTAGGTAGTCAGATTATTGATCACTATATCCTCTTCACCGCAAACGACGACAACTTTGTCATTCACAACAAACTTCAGGCGTTGATGAAGGGTAGATGTCACAGCTCCTGCTACATGAATCCACGGACGACCCAAGAGGCAAGTATAGGATGGACGAATGTCTATAACATAGAAGGACAAATAGAAAGTGTGGGGACCAATCTTGACAGGCAAATCAACTTCTCCATCCACGGATCTTCTCGAACCATCAAATGCCCGAACATTTAGAGTGGAGGGCCTCATCATTACTCCGTCCATATTCAGCGTAAACAAGGTAACCTTAGGCATCACATTGAGTGAAGAACCTGTATCCACCAAAACTCGAGATAAAACAGTGTCCAAACACTTCATAGAAACATGTAGCGCTTTATTGTAGGCTCTGCCTTTAATTGGGAGTTCATCATCGCAGAAACCCAAACAATTTCCCACAATAATATTGGTGACTATTCCTTCAAACTGGGCCACAGAGATGTCTTGGGTAACATGAGCGGAACATAAGGTCTTCAATAAGGCGTTGCGGTGGGCCTCTGAACACAAAAGGAGAGACAAGATGGAAATCTTGGATGGTGTCTGATTGAGCTGGTCCACTACTTTGTAATCACTCCGCTTGATAATTCTCAAAAGTTTCTCCGCTTCTTGTCCTTCCGAAAGTCTGGGTTGGTTATCCATTGCTTGCTTTCCCTTAGCCTTATCTAGAGCTTCACTGTTAGTTTCCTTAGGAGGTGGGGGTGGAGGAGAAAAGATCCGACCACTGCGAGTCATGTTACTTATTCCCGCAATGTTGGTAACATTCTTGTCACCTACCGGAGGACACTCATACCTCTTTCCATGAATGTAGACTACGTTGTACTCCCATGGAACTGCCTTCAAGTCGCTGCTTGTAGGGGGAATAGGAGCTTGAATCATTGTGGGGGTAATAGGAACCTGAATTGTTAAAGGAATACCGGGGGTGGCTGAAAAACTTCTCGGATAGTAGGGGATTTCCAGAACATCAATTTCTTCTTCTTAGAACACTTTCTCTATCTGTAAGACACCTTCATCGATCAACTGTTGGACGACCATCTTCAACTCAGCACACTCTTCTGGTTTGGAAGAACAGGTTAAGCAGAAGTCATGGAGTTCTTGTAGCACTCCATGCTTTAACAAATGTTCTTTGACAGTTTCCAAAGATATCTTAATTTCATCAACCTTTGACACCAAAACCCGTTCATTAACTTCTTCAATAGCATGGACTGTTCCCCCTTGATGAGGAGGCATGGGATTATTTTGGATATTCGGACCAACAGGGTTGAAGTTGATGGCTTTCGCATCAATGAGATCTTGAACTTTGCACTTGAAAGCCCTGCAATTTTCAATGGTATGGCCTGGGGCACCAGAATGGAATTCACAATGAGCATTATTATCATATCTGTTGTACCCCAAAATTTGCCCTCCCATTTCTCATTGATTTCTCACCACAAAGCCCTTGGAGATAAAGATCAAGTTAGGGTTTCCATCTGCTCAAGACTTCTCCTTGCACTATGGACCCAAATTAGGGTTTGTGTTTGCACAAAGATGTTTTGACCTAAAATGCCCAAGATGACTTTCATGCTTCATGATTGACTCCCAAGTTTACCCATATCAAGTTTCAAGTCTTGATTCTAAGTGTTGCCCAGTCAATTGGACAGTTGACCTAGAAATCAACTGTATTGGGGAAAAAGTCAACTGTGGCCAATTGACAGTCAAACCTCATGAAAATTGACCCACATCAACATTATGGACTCATATGGACCATTTGATCAAATTTGGATCACAATTCCATAAGAAATTTGATCAGATCACCAAAAGGGCAAAATGGTCATTCTTAGGATTTTGACTGCACAAAGGCAATTTTTGACTGTTTAACCTAACCAGTGGCAAACCAAGCTCACATATGGACTCAAGGACCCCATGGAATTATCTTGACATGCTCAACAAACTCAAAAGATCCCAAGTACACAAAATTGACAGTTGAATTTCCCAGTCAATTGATCAATTTTGACTGTACACTGAAAAGTCAAACTTTGACTTTTTGGTCAAAATCAAGAGTCAAGATTCATTTTTCATCAAAACATGCCAAATCATGAAACTTGTTCACCAAGAAGTCACAAAATGCAAATTAGGGTTAGAAATTAGAATTTTTCATAACTTAGAATTTTTCTAAGTTATGGAAAACCCTAATTTTTTCCCAACTTTGCCCCACTTTTTCACCAAGATCCATTTGGATTCAAGCAAAAGTCCAAACATGAAAGTTGTAGCTTGTTGCATAATCTACAACTTTGATTCACAAAGTTTTCCCATTTGAGGCTTGTATCTCAAGTTACAAATTCTTGAATAAGGGCACTAAACCATTTTTAACTTAGTGAAATTTTAACCTATTTTGACAAGGTTTTCTACCCCACTTCAAGGCCATTTTCCATACACTTCCACTTGGAATTTAAATTTGCATTTCAAAAATGGATTGTAGTACACATTCCAAGCTTTCCAAAATGTCCAAGAACTTCTCAAACAACCTCATAACTTGAGAGAATCTAATTTCACAATATGGCAAAAACTCACTTTTGATTTGAGCATGAGCATGTTCATAACTTAAGCCATTTTCAAGTCAGCATAGTTTATGCTAAATTACAGGTCCTAAAACCCTTTGACACTCAAAAATTCAATGCAAAACCATTGTTCCAAGTTGTTATTCTAAGCATTTGGACATTACATGGAGAATTAACCCTAAACTAGAAAAAGCACTATTTCCATTTTTGCAAAAGTTCACTTTATGTCCAATTACAAATCCAAGCAGTACAAGCAAGATCTAATGGGCACAAGTTTATGGACAAATCACTCTGATCAAGGAGAGTTTATGCAGCTCATTAGAGGTCCCCTACTGGCCTAAAACACCAAGTTGCTTTTGTTTGCTTAAGAGTAAAGAAAAGTGCCATAACATAACACATCTCTCATATCAGTCAAAAAACCTTTAAGCAAATATTGAAAACACATTCCAAAGATCAGAACCAAGCTTTTGCACGACCCTTGCACCTATCAAACACTCCCATTGCCATAATCACTCTCAAACTGCACAAACAGGGCAAAGCCTGCAGTTTGAGTGCTATCTCCCATTTCTCTCAAGCTTTCTTGCCCAAACCAGTTCATACACATCCCCTAGCATCTATGCAAGCTAACCATGACCTGAAGCACGACCTGTAATCCCTCTAACCACTTCCACCATTTTCAGTTTCTTGTTTTGCAGGTGAAGTGCTCTAGCACGATTCAGAAGCTTTCAAGACAAAGTAAACATTGGAATAGCATCCCTGGACCTCAAGGAAGCTTTTCCAATCATCACCTTGCACTGAAAGCTCCCCCATTGCAAGATAGAACTTCAGCTGAACAGGTATCTTGGTGAACTCGTATCTCTCTTATTATGCATCATTAGCCTTAAGTTTGTGAATAAACAATGTCCTACTCATGCCACTGAACATGTACATTCTTTTACTTTTCATTTCTTTTGCTTGAGCTGTGAGAATTTGGAGTTTGAAAATGGCAGAAAAACTAGGTTAGGATTTGGGGGAGGAGAAATTCTCCCTCATCTTAGAGAGTTAGATCAAGTTATGCATATGGTTAGAATCGTCTCTTCATGCTGAACATTTTTTATGTTATGAGTTTTTGTTAAAAAGCCAGGAATCAGGAGTTAAGGATTGATGAAGAAAGGCGCGCATTTTTTGAATTGTTTGGTCTGAAGGTTGAAGACAACCATTTTCTGGGCTGGGCCTGTTTGTTATTCCTTTTTGCACCATACATTTACTTTTGCACCCCCTGAGCCCATTTTGTTATTTTTAATGATTTTTTGACTTTTTCTTTTTGGTCTGACTTGTTTATTTTTGCTTATGATATTAAAAATCTAAAAATAAATTTTTACACCATTTTTCTATTTTTTTTAGGCATTTATTTGATTATGTTGACATTTATACATAAATATATATATATACACACTATTATTTAGAAAACTAGAAAAAAATAATGCAAATATATTTTCTTTTCTGATTTTTATTACATTTTCCCTTTTGAAAATATTTTATACAAAACATATTTTTTTTATAAATATTAATTGTTATCATTTATATATATATATATATGATATTTATTTGTAAATAATATAAATATATAGGTATATTAATATACTTAGGAGAAAATATCAAAAAATGTGCATATTTTATTTTTTAATATTTAATACTAAAAAAGGCCCTTTTTTTTACAAATATACCATATTTTATTTTATTTTTGTATGTAAATAATAAATATTATATGAATTGATTAATTAATGTCCCTTTTGATTAAAAAATTAGGGTTTTGCCCTAAATTTGAAAATACCTCAAAAATAATACCTTTTTATTTTCTTTTTTTATTTTACATAAATAATACTTTTTTCATACATATAAAAATTCCTTTTGCATTCTTGCATATTTGTTTTATTTACCATTTAAATTATACATTTATTTATCTTGTAAATATTCATAGAAAATGATGTAATAGCTTAGATTCAATTTCTTGTCTAAATATCCCCATTTGAAACATTGTACCCCCCTCCCCATATTATTGTGTTGTAATAGTGTAGGATTTTAAATTTCGCACTTTATCGCTTTCTAAACATACTATGCTAGAATTAGGGTTTTGTATGTGAATAAAAATGAACAAAATAGTTGGACCTAATACAAGATAAATGAGCATGAAAAATGGACGACACATTTCACACTTGCACCCCTAGGGTATTCCACTTTGTTGCCTTCAAGTAATTGGGCCATATTGTATGTTGAATTTCTTTGGGTAAAAACAAACAATCAAATGATCATAGTCCCACAAAATGTTGCTTAAATGAATGATCAAGTCCCTTTTAAAGAAAATTGCCCAAAGACATTTAACACTATTGCAACTATGGTCTAAACGATGACCCGCGCCCGTCCCTTTCATCTCCTGAAACAAGATTGTCCACCAAATGCAATGGTGGAACAAAATTGTCAAAAGGTTTAAAACATAACAAAAATCTTTGAGAAAACTTTAGGGTAGATAAACTCTTAAGTACTTGTCAACTTTCCAAGAAAACACTTGCCTTATTTCGAAACCCACTTCACAAACACTTTCAAAACAAACTTTCAGAAAAACCTTGAAATATCTTTTCAAAAAGACAAACACCTTTTGTAAAACATTCGAGTAAAGAATTGTTACAAGGGTAGCCTATACAAGGCATCTTTTTCAAAACCTTTTCAAAACCACACACAAAGCACCATTTCAAACAATTGAAAACCAAGGCAAGTTGATCTAAGCAAGTACCTAAGAGCCCATGGATAACCATGGATAGAAGGGGTGCTAATACCTTCACCTTCTATAATCTACTCCCCGAACCCAAGAAAAATCTCAAAGGTTTTTGCTGTGCTTTTTAAACCTTTCCTTAGGATAACATAAAAAGTTGGTGGCGACTCTTGCTCAACCGAAACATTTGCGAAAACGAACGCAAAACCCTAGTCAGTTCTCCCACCGTATCACAGAACTGGCGACTCTGCGGGGGATAATTTTTAAAGTGGAGTAACTTTAGGGCTTAGATCACCCTCTTGCATGACTAATTGTTTGATTTGCTTGCTTTATACTTTGGCTCTATTGTTTGGGTTTACAATCCTCCACCCGGATTTTGGGAAACATTCATAGATAGCAATACGTTGTGGAAACTGTGCGGGGTATACCGACACGGTCTAAGCAATAGCTATATTAGTGCGACATATTTGTGAGTACCGGTAACCCTTGAGTTCAATCAAGGAGAGTACGGGGCCGCTGAATGATGTCACTAAGCACTAATGACCTAGAACCTTTCTTGACCATCTTGGCCTTTTATTAGGGGTAGTGAGATGACCGGCTTTGGTGCAGTCCGAAGTTGGTAGATACTCGATACTACACTCATTGAGGGTTGTTTTATTGGAATATTTTGGTCGCTAGTTAAATGGCTAAACCAAAACAATGAACATTGAAAACAATCCAGTGATATTGAGCTCCTTAGAACCCGGTTACTATTTATAGGACAGGTTTTTAAGCCAACTACACTCAAGAGGGTACTTACCTATGAAACCCCATGCAAGCCTGAAACTAGGGTTTGGTGTGATTTGCTTGTACATATGTTTTGTGCATACATCATAAACATCATGAAGCATCATATGCATTCACTAACCATTTCAAGGATTTTGGGATCTTCATCTTTGTTCTTGTTTTGTAGGACATGGAAATCCCTCGCAGAAATACCATTCAAGTCAACCTTGTGAGAATCTCTCCTCAACTCAAGGAGATCACCTCAAGAATTCCAGAAAATTCATCCTTCAGTGAAAGACATGGTAGACTGCTCAGCCTAGTCAACACCAACATTGAAGAAGACATGATGAAAGTGCTATTCCAGTTCTTTGACCCTCTTCACCACTGCTTCACTTTCCCTGATTATCAGTTGGTACCCACTTTGGAGGAGTTTTCTCAACTCCTAAGAATCCCTATCCTTAATCAACTACCCTTCAACGGTACGGAAAAGGAACCAAAGCCGGAAGATGTTGCTCGAGCATTACATCTTCAACCATCCGACATCAAGGGGCATTGGGAAACCAGAAGTGGCGTCAAAGGATTCTTAGCAAAATTCTTGTTTGAGAAGGCACAAGAATGTTGGAACTCATTGGACCTACAAGCCTTTGAAGATATTGTGGCACTCCTTATCTACGGGTTGGTCTTGTTCCCAAATCCTGACCAATTGGTAGATGTCAACGCCGTCAAAATCTTATTGTCCAGAAATCCAATACCAACATTGCTTGGGGACATCCTTCACTCATTTTACACACGAACAATGAGAAAGAGGGGTGTTCTCATGTGCTGTACTCCTCTCCTTGCAAGGTGGTTTATTTCGCACCTTCCACAATATGTCTTGAAGAATGACCAGGGTACAAGGTGGTCCCAACGGTTGATGACTCTTACTCATTCTGATGTGCATTGGTGTTCTCGGTCCAGAGAAAATGTCATCATCGTCGATCGTTGCGGAGAATTTCCTAATGTTCCTTTACTTGGAATTAGGGGAGGTATCACCTACAACCCTTGCCTAGCTTTGAGGCAATTTGGATATGCACGGAGGGATGGCCCTCATGACATGTTGATTCCTATCCTAGTTTTTGACTTCGACAACGATGCGCAAGGACTTCGCCAAAGATTCATCAGAGCTTGGGGAAAACTCAACAAGGTTGATAGCAAGACTCTGGGACACAAGAACTCCATCCCTCTTGAGCCCTATCTCAAGTGGGTACGAGCCCGAGCCCAAAGTCTAATGATGCCTTATCCTCATGTTCTCCCTATGATTAAAGAGCCCGTCAATGAAGGAGAGGTTCCCTACACCATCCTACATCCAGACATGCCTACATCGTGGGAGGAAATGCAGAAAAGTTGGATTCAACTCAAGGAGGAACGGAACACTTTTGAAGCTAGCTACTACGCCAGTGAAAAGAAGGTTCTAGAGCTTACCCGCCGACTCCATGAGCAAGAGGCCCTCAACACCTACATCGCACCAAAGAGGATGCGCAATGTCTTTCTGCCTTGAGAAGTTTATTTTGTAACATTTGGCCCATGGGGCATTTATGTACTAACAAATTTCTTCTTATTAATATGACGTGCGTTCTTCTTTGTCTGAAACAATTTTGAATGTCCTAAATCCTTGAATGCATTGCATACATCAGCATACCATTCATCATGTGCATAAGCAGGTCTCACTCCAGGTTTCCTTATCTGTCTGCTGTTTATTTCAGTAGGATGGATCTCGAGCAAACAATCAAAGACCTACAAGCCCAGAATGCACAGTTCCAGCAACTCTTGATGACTTTGGTTAAAAGTCAAGAGGATATCAAGACTCATTTGGAGAATAAGGACCCAATGAAGAAGAAAAAGAGGATCGGGGTGGCTACTTTGGGGAGATGATTTGACAGAGAAGCTCGGAGAGTGCTTGAATTTCCTCCTACTTCTGATGAAGGGACTAGTAAAAGAGATCGAGTTGCGGTGCCTTCCGAGTCTGATGCGGAGGAGGAAGAGGTTGAAGAGGATGAAGATTATTCTGACCAGCAATACCCTCCAGCTGATGATAAATACAAGGGTTTAGAAGACAGATTGGCCGCCATGGAATTGCAAAGAGTACCGGGTTTGGATTTTGAAGACTTGGGCTTGGTTGCCAGAATTGTGATTCCCCCAAAATTCAAAGTGCCAGTGTTTGTGAGGTATGATGGGCTGTCCTGTCCCAAAATGCATCTCAGGTCCTACGTGAGAAAAATTCAACCCTATACGGCAGATAAAAATCTCTGGATTCATTTCTTTCAAGACAGCCTATCGGGAGCTCAGTTGGAGTGGTTTTATCAGCTAGAAGGAACCAGTGTCAGAAATTGGGAAGATTTGGCCACCGCTTTCTACAAACAATACCAGTATAATTCTGATCTTGCTCCTACTCAGGGTATGTCACTAGGAACAAGTGAGGGATTCAAAGAATATGCACAAAAATGGAGGGATTTGGCTGGCAGGGTGCAGCCTCCTTTAACCGATCGTGAGCTCGTTGATATGTTTCTTGGGACCCTATCTGGGCCATTTTTCAATCATCTAATTGGTAACTCTTCCACAGGGTTTACCGATTTGATCTTAACCGGCGAAAGAATAGAAGCTGGCATCAAGTCAAGAAAGATTCAGAAGGGTGTTGCTGCAAGTGTTGAGAAGAAGCCTTTTAAGAAGGAGACAGCTATGGTATATTCTCAGAGAAGAGCAGGGAAGATGGAGCGTCGGCCAACTGTGGGGGCCGTAATGATTCAAAACACTCCAAGTGAGCAGCCTCGCTATAACCAGTCCAGACCAAATCAGCAACGGGTGGAAAGGCCACAACGGCAGTTCACTCGTATTAATATGACTCCAGCACAAGTGCTTCCCCATCTATTGAAGTTGAATCTTGCCAACATCAAGGAGGCGCCAAAGAATGTGAATACGTCCTCCCCGCATTATCATGCCAATGCTAAATGCGCCTACAATTCAGACAGTGTTGGACACGACACCAATGATTGTTGGGCACTCAAGTATAAAATCCAAGACCTGATAGAGGCTAAGGAGGTAGAGTTTGACGCTCCAGAGAAACCTAATGTGATATCTGCACCTATGCCGAAGCACGGCCGAAATATCAATGCCATTGAAGAGGATTTGTATGTTGCTGACGTCAGTGATCTGACTACTCCACTGCTAACCATTAAGTTGAATTTGTTAAGGGCCGGGATCTTCCCGGGATGTAAAGAAGACTGCTACTGTTGCCACTCTCTGCCGTTTGATTGTCCGCTATTAAAGAAAGGCATCCAAGGCCTTATGGATAGCCGACAAATTTTGTTCGAAAAAGTTTCTACTGCTCCAGTTCATGTTGAAAATGTCTCAATCATAACCATTCACGCCAATCTTTCCAAGGTCGTCAAAAAGCCAGTTAAGATTACACCAGCTGCAAAATCTGTTCCTTTAAAGATAACAATGCCAGGGCTTGTTCCCTATGTTTCTGAGAAGTCGATACCTTGGAACTATGGTGGTGACGTCTACTACCATGGTATCAAGCAAATCGAAGTAATTGAAGAAAGTTCGGATGATGAAGAAGCCAGCATTAGTAACATTGCGGGCACCAGCAAAATCACCAGGAGCGGGAGAATATTTTCTCCAGAGATTGCCCCTCCAAGAGCAGTCTTTGGACCCTCATCAGCTAAAGAAGTCATCCCTGCACCAGTAAAACTCTCTGCTAGAACTCCTTTGATTGAAGAAGTTGTTGTTCCTAGTGATGTCTCTCCTACCATTGCTGATAAAGGAAAGGGAATACAAGATGAGCCCGTCAAAACGAGGGCTCAACCCTTGGTGATCCCGGAAACCTCCAAGAAAGAAATGGACGAGATTTTGAGGATAATCAAGAGAAGTGATTACGATGTGGTGGAACAGTTGGGGCAAACCCCCTCCAAGATCTCCATGCTGGCACTATTGCTTTGCTCAGAAGCGCACGCTAAAGCTTTGATTAAGTTTCTGAAGGCAGCTCATGTGCCCCAGGAAACCTCTGCGGATCAATTTCAACATTGCGTGGCTAGCCTGACTGCGGACAATGGATTAGGTTTTTCTGATGCCGACCTAACCCCTAAAGGCCGAAACCACAATGATGCTTTGCATATTTCAATCGAGTGTCGCGGAACCACCCTTGCACATGTTTTGGTTGATACTGGTTCGTCACTGAATGTTTTGCCTAAGAAGGCCTTGGACCGGCTAGATTGTGAAGGGTTGGAATTGAAGCCGAGTGATATTGTCGTCAGAGCTTTCGATGGGTCGAAGAGAATGGTCCATGGAGAGGTTGAAATTCCCATCAAGATAGGTACTGAGGTGTTTAAATCCACTTTCTATGTAATGGACATCCGTCCATCATACTCCTGCCTGCTGGGTAGACCTTGGATACACCATGCTGGGGCAGTCACCTCCTCCTTGCATCAGATGCTGAAATATCCTGTCAAGGGAAAGATCATCACTATCCACGGCGAAGAAGAGTACATGATTAGCCACTTAAATTATTTCCGGTATGTGGAGGTTGAAGGAGAGTTCATTGAGACACCGTTTCAACATTTCGAAGAAGTTCTTCCTGAAATAGCAGTATCAAAATTGACAGCCGAGACCCCGAGGCAGATGGCCAGGATGGCATCTCTGGAGGATGCAAGAGCCGCAATCAAAGAAGGGAAGAATTCAGCATGGGGGCAGTTACCCGACTTTCCGCATAAGACTGACAAGTTTGGATTAGGGTTCACAGCCGCTGGCCAGAAAGCTATGCGCCAGTCAAAGATTGAAAGAGCGTCAGTCAAAATTTCTCCTTACAGAATCAACGCCCTGGAAGATGAAGACAAGGGAAGCAACATTGAAGAGTGGATTTATCCAACTGTCAGAGGAGGATTGAGCAATTGGGAGGCTAAAGACTTTGTCCTCATCACTTTTATTCATCAGTAATTTATCTGTTAAACATTTCCTATTTGGTCTGTAATATTTTACTTTCAAACAATCCGTACACTATCTTTTCACCTCCTGCCTTGCCCGGGGCATGTAGGTCCACTTGTAAGGGTTTTGACTATTTTTCATATTCATATGCCATGTTTAATGATTCATTGGACGTTTTTCATTTGATAAATTGCTTATGTTCATTTTCTTTCCTTTTGCATTTTTTGTTTAAGGATGGCTATCCCTTACACACACCCACACTCACCAATGCATGTACCCATCCACTCCGGATTCCATGGGTGACTATTCTGCTGTATCTTTCAATAGCTCTGAAGATCTGGTCAATCTAGCCGAGTATGAAGATGACGAAGGTTGTGAAGTACCCGGGGAACTAGCCAGACTTCTGCAACAAGAGGAAAGGGCCATCTTACCGCATGAAGAGCCATTGGAAGCTGTTAACTTGGGAACCAAGGAGGATTGGAAGGAGGTGCAAGTGGGTGCCAACCTGGAACCAAAAGTCAAGGAGCGCTTGGTACAGTTGCTGAATGAGTATGTTGAAATCTTCGCTTGGTCCTATGAAGACATGCCGGGTCTAGACACAGACATCGTGGTTCACCGTCTCCCCACAAGAGAAGATTGTCCACCAATCAAGCAAAAAGTTCTCCGAATGAGGCCTGACATGTCCGAAAAGATCAAGGAAGAAGTAATGAAGCAGTTCGACGCTGGCTTTCTGGCTGTTACGTCCTATCCTCAATGGGTCGCTAACATTGTGCCAGTACCTAAGAAAGATGGCAAAGTCAGGATGTGTGTGGACTACCGAGATTTGAATAGGGCCAGCCCCAAAGATGATTTTCCACTTCCACACATTGACATCTTGATCGACAATACAGCTCAGCACAAAGTGTTTTCCTTCATGGATGGATTCTCGGGCTATAATCAAATCAAAATGGCCCCTGAAGATATGGAGAAAACAACTTTTGTCACGCAATGGGGCACTTTTTGTTACAAAGTGATGCTGTTCGGGTTGAAGAACGCAGGGGCAACGTATTAACGCGCCATGGTAGCTTTATTTCATGACATGATACATCATGAGATTGAAGTTTACGTAGACGATATGATAGCTCGGTCACAAACAGAGGAAGATCACCTTGAACATCTGGAAAAGCTGTTTGCCAGGTTGAAAGAATACAAGCTCAGGATGAATCCAAGTAAATGCACTTTTGGAGTTAGGTCTTGTAAACTCCTGGGATTCATTGTAAGCAACAAAGGCATTGAAGTCGATCCGGAAAAAGTAAAAGCAATACAAGAGATGCCTGCTCCCCGTACTGAAAAGGAGGTCAGAGGATTCTTGGGGCGCTTAAACTATATTGCCAGATTCATCTCACATCTGACTTCTACCTGTGAGCCAATTTTCAAACTCTTGAAGAAAGTTCAGGTAGTTGAATGGAACGATGACTGCCAAGCTGCTTTTGATAGAATCAAGGAGTATTTACTAGAACCTCCTATTCTGATGCCACCCGTCGAAGGAAGACCATTGATCATGTATTTGACCGTCTTGGATAACTCAATGGGGTGTGTTTTGGGCCAGCATGACGAGTCTGGTCGAAAAGAGCATGCTATTTATTACCTTAGTAAAAAGTTTACCGACTGTGAGACTCGCTACTCACTGCTCGAGAAAACTTGCTGCGCTTTGGTATGGGCTGCTCGCCGACTAAGACAGTATATGATGACTCATACTACCTTGTTAATATCCAAAATGGACCCTATCAAGTATATCTTCGAGAAGCCCGCTTTATCTGGAAGGATAGCTAGATGGCAAATGATCTTAACCGAGTATGACATCCATTACACCACCCAAAAAGCTATAAAAGGGAGTGTACTAGCTGACCATCTGGCTCATCAGGCTATCGAAGACTATCAACCCATGAGATTTGACTTCCCAGACGAGGACATCATGAATTTGGACAACGTTGAAAGTGACGGACCGTATGACGGACCCGAAAAGGGATCCCGATGGACCCTGTACTTTGATGGTGCTTCAAATGCACTTGGAAACGGTATTGGCGCAGTACTCATTTCTCCGGAAGGTTGTCACACTCCTTTCACGGCCCTACTTTGCTTCAGCTGCACAAACAACATGGCTGAGTATGAAGCTTGCATCTTTGGTCTCGAGGCTGCTATAGACTTGGGGATCAAATCTTTGATCGTATTTGGGGACTCGGCTTTGGTCATCATCCAAATCAAAGGAGACTGGGATACCAAGCATCCTAATCTTATCCCATACAAAGAACATGTCCTGACATTGTTGCCTCATTTCGAGCAAATTACCTTCGAGCATTTCCCGCGAGAAGAGAATCAGCTAGCCGATGCTCTAGCCACAATGTCCTCCATGTTTAAACTCAACTGGGATAACGAGGCTCCCCAAATCACCATCAAGCGAATGGATGAACCGTCACATTGCCACGAGATTAATACCGAAGAAGTAGTGGAACAACCTTGGTTCCATGAAATCAAAAGGTATCTCGAGACTAGAGATTATCCTGAAGGAGCTTCCGTAAATGACAAGAAGTTCTTAAGGAAATTCGCTGCTAAGTTCTTCCTGAGCAACGGCATCCTTTACAAACGAAGCCATGATTGTGTATTACTCCGATGTGTGGATAAAGCTGAAGCAGAGTTGATCATGACTGATATACACAGCGGCACATTTGGCACTCACTTGAGCGGGCATATAATGGCTAAGAAGATCCTAAGGGCAGGCTATTATTGGTCTACCATGGAGGCTGACTGCCATCAACATTCCCGTACTTGCCACAAGTGTCAAGTCTATGCTGACAAAGTTCATATCCCTCCGGTTCCTCTCAATGTCCTGACTGCTCTGTGGCCCTTTGCAATGTGGGGCATTGATATGATTGGAGAGATCAAGCCCACAACTTCCAATGGACATCGCTTCATCCTGGTTGCCATTGACTACTTCACTAAATGGGTCGAAGCAGCTTCTTTCGCCTCTGTGACTAAAAACGTGGTTGCCCGCTTTATCAAGCAAAATCTCATATGCCGGTATGGTGTCCCCGATAGGATCATCACAGACAACGGTACAAATCTGAATAACACGATGATCACTGCATTGTGCGAACAGTTCAAGATTTATCATCACAATTCATCTCCCTATCGGCCGAAGATGAACGGTGCTGTTGAAGCTGCGAACAAAAACATTAAGAAGATCATTCAGAAAATGATAGTCACTTACAAAGATTGGCATGAGATGTTACTGTTTGCTCTGCATGGATACCGTACGACGACACGTACTTCAACTGGGGCAACCCCATTTTCTTTGGTTTATGTCATGGAAGCTGTTTTGCCTACGGAAGTCCAGATCCCTTCTCTAAGGATTATGAAGGATGCAGGTTTGAATGAAGATGATTGGATGCAGACCCGACTTGATCAACTCAATCTGATCGACGAGAAGCGACTTGCTGCTATATGCCATGGTCAGACGTATCAAAAGCGGATGATCAAGGCCTTCAATAAGAAAGTCAGACGTCAAGTGTATCAAGTCGGAGATCTCGTAATCAAGCGGATTATCTTGCCGCAAAGTGATCCCAGGGGAAAATGGACTCCTACATATGAAGGACCATTTGTGATCAAGAGCATATTTTCTGGTGGTGCAATGATTCTGACCACCATGGACGGCGACGATTTGCCGCACCCTGCGAACGCAGACATAGTCAAAAGATACTACGCATAAAATAACCCGACAAGTCAAAAACCCGAAAGGGCGGCTTGGGCAAAAATGGGCATCCCGGTGAACCGAAAACCCGAAAGGGAGGTTCAGGCAAAAATTAGGGATAAAAACGAAAAAAATCTGTACACCCGGCAAGCCGAAAACCCGAAAGGGCGGCTTGGGCAAAAAGGGGTTTCCCGGTGGATCGAAAACCCGAAAGGGAGATTCAGGCAAAAGTTAGGGAATTAAAGCGTATGACTACGTCTCGTCGGATCACTTCAAAGACAATCTCTTCATCAACCAGTTCCAGGCTTCTGATCAATCCAGTCATCGGCAAGCAAAGCATTGAATGGACAGATATTCAGAGTTGTGAAAGCTATAGCGGAACGGAATCCCATGGAATTATTTCACATAGCCATCCTTTATTTTGTATAAAATCTTTCAATATTTACGACAAAGTCCTCTTACTAGGATGATTGTCTCCTTTATACAAATATACTCAAAGAAAATCAATACAAATACTCTTCCCAAAAATTTGTGTCATTTCCCTTTTCTTTTTCTCTTGCACTATTTGTTTTATTTTGAGAAACGTCCAATGTTTTGTTAAATAGGCATATGCATTTGAAACATAATCACTTCCTAAATGAACCTAAGAAAGAGGATTACTGATAGGATGAAGGTACAGATGGATATCTTGACACCCTTTCGAAGGAAACCCCCCAAGAGATTTGGAATCCACATCCCTAGCAAACCCTGAGGTCTATCTCCAGCAGATTCTCGAAGCTTATCCCCAGTAAGGTTCTGGAAGATATTTCCCCACAGAGCACGAACGTCTCTCCCGAGTTTTACTCAAAGTTATTCCTCACAAAGGCTTATAACTGGTTTATCCTCAGCTAACAACCACAGAAGATCGCACTCGTCAAAGTTCGTCCTATCCCCAGCGGAGTTCATCAAGAGTCTCCCAGCACAACTTATCAGTATAATCCCCAGAGGAGTTTATCTTTGTCATCACCAGCCAGAGAGTCCTCCAGAGCTCAATTTCCCTCAGAGTGCAAATTTTCAATATCCCCAGCGGAGCTAGACTAATGAGCCTTCTCCCCACAGAGTTTTAGGAAAAGAAATCTTGAGTTCCCCAGTGAGATCGCCAGAGTTACTTCCCATCAAGCTGAAGATTCTCAATCTTACCTCCCCAGCATGAGCCTATTAGATTGGAACTCCCCAGTAGAGGTCATCAGGAATTCTCTTCCCCAGCAGTAGCCAAGGATTTATTTTCCCCGGCAGCAGTCAAGATGCTTTTATCTTCAGCCACCTCGGATTCATTTATCCTCAGCAAGATAGCTCGTCAGCTTACATGCGCATTCATCACATTCATGTCATAAACATTGATGTCACGTATATTGCATCATGCATCATAACATTGCATACAACTAACTCTTTACCTTTTCAGGAAAGATCAGTCGACAGACTAAAATCATTCAACTTCAAGATTTCTGAAAACAGTTCACGGGTTCTCCAAGTAAACGAATGTTAACCTGTCACTTGTTCAGATTCTTCTTCAAGACTTCTGAAAACAGTTTATGGATTCTTCCCAACACCGGATGTTAATCTATCGACTTGTTCAGATGCAACTTTTGAAAACAATTTACGGACGCTTCCCAACAACGGATGCTGCTCTATTGCTTATTCAACTTCAAGATTTCTGAAAACAGTTCACGGGTTCTCCAAGTAAACGGATGTTAACCTGTCACTTATTCAGATTCTTCTGCAAGACTTCTGAAAACAGTTTATGGATTCTTCCCAACAACGGATGTTAATCTATCGACTTGTTCAGATGCAACTTTTGAAAACAGTTTACGGACGCTTCCCAACAATAGATGCTGCTCTATTGCTTATTCAACTTCAAGATTTCTGAAAACAGTTCACGGGTTCTCCAAGTAAACGGATGTTAACCTGTCACTTGTTCAGATTCTTCTTCAAGACTTCTGAAAACAGTTTATGGATTCTTCCCAACAACGGATGTTAATCTATCGACTTGTTCAGATGCAACTCTTGAAAACAGTTTACGGACGCTTCCCAACAACGGATGCTGCTCTATTGCTTATTCAACATCAAGATTTCTGAAAACAGTTCACGGGTTCTCCAAGTAAACGGATGTTAACATGTCATTTGTTCAGATTCTTCTTTAAGACTTCTGAAAACAGTTTACGGATTCTTCCCAACAACGGATGTTAATCTATCGACTTGTTCAGATGCAACTTTTGAAAACAGTTTACGGATGCTTCCCAACAACGGATGCTGCTCTATTGCTTATTCAACTTCAAGATTTCTGAAAACAGTTCACGGGTTCTCCAAGTAAACGGATGTTAACCTGTCACTTGTTCAGATTCTTCTTCAAGACTTCTGAAAACAGTTTATGGATTCTTCCCAACAACGGATGTTAATCTATCGACTTGTTCAGATGCAACTTTTGAAAACAGTTTACGGACGCTTCCCAACAACGGATGCTACTCTATTGCTTATTCATCTTCAAGATTTCTAAAAACAGTTCGCGGGTTCTCCAAGTAAACGGATGTTAACCTATCGCTTGTTCAGCTTCTTCTCCAAACCACTGAAAACAGTTTACAGATTCCTCCCAACAACGGATGTCAATCTATTGCTTGTTCAGACCCCCCAGTTCAGAGATGGTCCCAAGCTTGGACACCTTCCTGATATTCCCTTCCAGATGGCATCTCTAAGCCCATCCCCGACAAGATTTCTGTCACTCTCCCAGATGGCATCGTTAAGCCCATCTCCAAATGGCATCTCTAAGCCCATTCCCGCATCCATTGCTTTGATAAGTGCAAATTTCCGGGCACTCTAGTGTCCAATCTCCTTTTACCCTCGAGTCACGAAAGGCAAACTTGCCAATCTAACTCTTCGGATTCAAGAAGATTGAACAGGGGCAACTGTTGTTCCCCAAAATTTGCCCTCCCATTTCTCATTGATTTCTCACCACAAAGCCCTTGTAGATCAAGATCCAGTTAGGGTTTCCATCTGCTCAAGACTTCTCCTTACACTATGGACCCAAATTAGGGTTTGTGTTTGCACAAAGATGTTTTGACCTAAAATGCCCAAGATGACTTTCATGCTTCATGATTGACTCCCAAGTTTACCCATATCAAGTTTCAAGTCTTGATTCTAAGTGTTGCCCAGTCAATTGGACAGTTGACCTAGAAATCAACTGTATTGGGGAAAACGTCAACTGTGGCCAATTGACAGTCAAACCTCATGAAAATTGACCCACATCAACATTATGGACTCATATGGACCATTTGATCAAATTTGGATCACAATTCCATAAGAAATTTGATCAGATCACCAAAAGGGCAAAATGGTCATTCTTAGGATTTTGACTGCACAAAGGCAATTTTTGACTGTTTAACCTAACCAGTGGCAAACCAAGCTCACATATGGACTCAAGGACCCCATGGAATTATCTTGACATGCTCAACAAACTCAAAAGATCCCAAGTACACAAAATTGACAGTTGAATTTCCCAGTCAATTGATCAATTTTGACTGTACACTGAAAAGTCAAACTTTGACTTTTTGGTCAAAATCAAGAGTCAAGATTCATTTTTCATCAAAACATGCCAAATCATGAAACTTGTTCACCAAGAAGTCACAAAATGCAAATTAGGGTTAGAAATTAGAATTTTTCATAACTTAGAATTTTTCTAAGTTATGGAAAACCCTAATTTTTTCACAACTTTGCCCCACTTTTTCACCAAGATCCATTTGGATTCAAACAAAAGTCCAAACATGAAAGTTGTAGCTTGTTGCATAATATACAACTTTGATTCACAAAGTTTTCCCATTTGAGGCTTGTATCTCAAGTTACAAATTCTTGAATAAGGGCACTAAACCATTTTTAACTTAGTGAAATTTTAACCTATTTTGACAAGGTTTTCTACCCCACTTCAACGCCATTTTCCATACACTTCCACTTGGAATTTAAATTTGCATTTCAAAGATGGATTGTAGTACACATTCCAAGCTTTCCAAAATGTCCAAGAACTTCTCAAACATCCTCATAACTTGAGAGAATCTAATTTCACAATATGGCAAAAACTCACTTTTGATTTGAGCATGAGCATGTTCATAACTTAAGCCATTTTCAAGTCAGCATAGTTTATGCTAAATTACAGGTCCTAAAACCCTTTGACACTCAAAAATTCAATGCAAAACTATTGTTCCAAGTTGTTATTCTAAGCATTTGGACATTACATGGAGAATTAACCCTAAACTAGAAAAAGCACTATTTCCATTTTTGCAAAAGTTCACTTTATGTCCAATTACAAATCCAAGCAGTACAAGCAAGATCTAATGGGCACAAGTTTATGGACAAATCACTCTGATCAAGGAGAGTTTATGCAGCTCATTAGAGGTCCCCTACTGGCCTAAAACACCAAGTTGCTTTTGTTTGCTTAAGAGTAAAGAAAAGTGCCATAACATAACACATCTCTCATATCAGTCAAAAAACCTTTAAGCAAATATTGAAAACACATTCCAAAGATCAGAACCAAGCTTTTGCACGACCCTTGCACCTATCAAACACTCTCATTGCCATAATCACTCTCAAACTGCACAAACAGGGCAAAGCCTGCAGTTTGAGTGCTATCTCCCATTTCTCTCAAGCTTTCTTGCCCAAACCAGTTCATACACATCCCCTAGCATCTATGCAACCTAACCATGACCTGAAGCACGACCTGTAATCCCTCTAACCACTTCCACCATTTTCAGTTTCTTGTTTTGCAGGTGAAGTGCTCTAGCACGATTCAGAAGCTTTCAAGACAAAGTAAACATTGGAATAGCATCCCTGGACCTCAAGGAAGCTTTTCCAATCATCACCTTGCACTGAAAGCTCCCCCATTGCAAGATAGAACTTCAGCTGAACAGGTATCTCGGTGAACTCGTATCTCTCTTATTATGCATCATTAGCCTTAAGTTTGTGAATAAACAATGTCCTACTCATGCCACTGAACATGTACATTCTTTTACTTTTCATTTCTTTTGCTTGAGCTGTGAGAATTTGGAGTTTGAAAATGGCAGAAAAACTAGGTTAGGATTTGGGGGAGGAGAAATTCTCCCTCATCTTAGAGAGTTAGATCAAGTTATGCATATGGTTAGAATCGTCTCTTCATGCTGAACATTTTTTATGTTATGAGTTTTTGTTAAAAAGCCAGGAATCAGGAGTTAAGGATTGATGAAGAAAGGCGCGCATTTTTTGAATTGTTTGGTCTGAAGGTTGAAGACAACCATTTTCTGGGCTGGGCCTGTTTGTTATTCCTTTTTGCACCATACATTTACTTTTGCACCCCCTGAGCCCATTTTGTTATTTTTAATGATTTTTTGACTTTTTCTTTTTGGTCTGACTTGTTTATTTTTGCTTATGATATTAAAAATCTAAAAATAAATTTTTACACAATTTTTCTATTTTTTTAAGGCATTTATTTGATTATGTTGACATTTATACATAAATATATATACACACTATTATTTAGAAAACTAGAAAAAAATAATGCAAATATATTTTCTTTTCTGATTTTTATTACATTTTCCCTTTTGAAAATATTTTATACAAAACATATTTTTTTTATAAATATTAATTGTTATCATTTATATATATATGATATTTATTTGTAAATAATATACATTATATGAATTGATTAATTAATGTCCCTTTTGATTAAAAAATTAGGGTTTTGCCCTAAATTTGAAAATACCTCAAAAATAATACCTTTTTATTTTCTTTTTTTATTTTACATAAATAATACTTTTTTCATACATATAAAAATTCCTTTTGCATTCTTGCATATTTGTTTTATTTACCATTTAAATTATACATTTATTTATCTTGTAAATATTCATAGAAAATGATGTAATAGCTTAGATTCAATTTCTTGTCTAAATATCCCCATTTGAAACATTGTACCCCCTCCCCATATTATTGTGTTGTAATAGCGTAGGATTTTAAATTTCGCACTTTATCGCTTTCTAAACATACTATGCTAGAATTAGGGTTTTGTATGTGAATAAAAATGAACAAAATAGTTGGACCTAATACAAGATAAATGAGCATGAAAAATGGACGGCACATTTCACACTTGCACCCCTAGGGTATTCCACTTTGTTGCCTTCAAATAATTGGGCCATATTGTATGTTGAATTTCTTTGGGTAAAAACAAACAATCAAATGATCATAGTCCCACAAAATGTTGCTTAAATGAATGATCAAGTCCCTTTTAAAGAAAATTGCCCAAAGACATTTAACACTATTGCAACTATGGTCTAAACGATGACCCGCGCCCGTCCCTTTCATCTACTGAAACAAGATTGTCCACCAAATGCAATGGTGGAACAAAATTGTCAAAAGGTTTAAAACATAACAAAAATCTTTGAGAAAACTTTAGGGTAGATAAACTCTTAAGTACTTGTCAACTTTCCAAGAAAACACTTGCCTTATTTCGAAACCCACTTCACAAACACTTTCAAAACAAACTTTCAGAAAAACCTTGAAACATCTTTTCAAAAAGACAAACACCTTTTGTAAAACATTCGAGTAAAGAATTGTTACAAGGGTAGCCTATACAAGGCATCTTTTTCAAAACCTTTTCAAAACCACATACAAAGCACCATTTCAAACAATTGAAAACCAAGGCAAGTTGATCTAAGCAAGTACCTAAGAGCCCATGGATAACCATGGATAGAAGGGGTGCTAATACCTTAACCTTCTATAATCTACTCCCCGAACCCAAGAAAAATCTCAAAGGTTTTTGCTGTGCTTTTTAAACCTTTCCTTAGGATAAAATAAAAAGTCGATGGCGACTCTTGCTCAACCGAAACATTTGCGAAAACGAACGCAAAACCCTAGTCAGTTCTCCCACCGTATCACAGAACTGGCGACTCTGCTGGGGATAATTTTTAAAGTGGAGTAACCTTAGGGCTTAGATCACCCTCTTGCATGACTAATTATTTGATTTGCTTGCTTTATACTTTGGCTCTATTGTTTGGGTTAACAATCCTCCACCCGAATTTTGGGAAACATTCATAGATAGCAATACGTTGTGGAAACTGTGCGGGGTATACCGACACGGTCTAAGCAATAGCTATATTAGTGCGACATATTTGTGAGTACCGGTAACCCTTGAGTTCAATCAAGGAGAGTACGGGGCCGCTGAGTGATGTCACTAAGCACTAATGACCTAGAACCTTACTTGACCATCTTGGCCTTTTATTAGGGGTAGTGAGATGACCGGCTTTGGTGCAGTCCGAAGTTGGTAGATACTCGATACTACACTCATTGAGGGTTGTTTTATTGGAATATTTTGGTCGCTAGTTAAATGGCTAAACCAAAACAATGAACATTGAAAACAATCCAGTGATATTGAGCTCCTTAGAACCCGGTTACTATTTATAGGACAGGTTTTTAAGCCAACTACACTCAAGAGGGTACTTACCTATGAAACCCCATGCAAGCCTGAAACTAGGGTTTGGTGTGATTTGCTTGTACATATGTTTTGTGCATACATCATAAACATCATGAAGCATCATATGCATTCACTAACCATTTCAAGGATTTTGGGATCTTCATCTTTGTTCTTGTTTTGTAGGACATGGAAATCCCTCGCAGAAATATCATTCAAGTCAACCTTGTGAGAATCTCTCCTCAACTCAAGGAGATCACCTCAAGAATTCCGGAAAATTCATCCTTCAGTGAAAGACATGGTAGACTGCTCAGCCTAGTCAACACCAACATTGAAGAAGACATGATGAAAGTGCTATTCCAGTTCTTTGACCCTCTTCACCACTGCTTCACTTTCCCTGATTATCAGTTGGTACCCACTTTGGAGGAGTTTTCTCAACTCCTAAGAATCCCTATCCTTAATCAACTACCCTTTAACGGTACGGAAAAGGAACCAAAGCCGGAAGATGTTGCTCGAGCATTACATCTTCAACCATCCGACATCAAGGGGCATTGGGAAACCAGAAGTGGCGTCAAAGGATTCTTAGCAAAATTCTTGTTTGAGAAGGCACAAGAATGTTGGAACTCATTGGACCTACAAGCCTTTGAAGATATTGTGGCACTCCTTATCTACGGGTTGGTCTTGTTCCCAAATCCTGACCAATTGGTAGATGTCAACGCCGTCAAAATCTTCTTGTCCAGAAATCCAATACGAACATTGCTTGGGGACATCCTTCACTCATTTTACACACGAACAATGAGAAAGAGGGGTGTTCTCATGTGCTGTACTCCTCTCCTTGCAAGGTGGTTTATTTCGCACCTTCCACAATCTGTCTTGAAGAATGACCAGGGTACAAGGTGGTCCCAACGGTTGATGACTCTTACTCATTCTGATGTGCATTGGTGTTCTCGGTCCAGAGAAAATGTCATCATCGTCGATCGTTGCGGAGAATTTCCTAATGTTCCTTTACTTGGAATTAGGGGAGGTATCACCTACAACCCTTGCCTAGCTTTGAGGCAATTTGGATATGCACGGAGGGATGGCCCTCATGACATGTTGATTCCTAGCCTAGTTTTTGACTTCGACAACGATGCGCAAGGACTTCGCCAAAGATTCATCAGAGCTTGGGGAAAACTCAACAAGGTTGATAGCAAGACTCTGGGACACAAGAACTCCATCCCTCTTGAGCCCTATCTCAAGTGGGTACGAGCCCGAGCCCAAAGTCTAATGATGCCTTATCCTCATGTTCTCCCTATGATTAAAGAGCCCGTCAATGAAGGAGAGGTTCCCTACACCATCCTACATCCAGACATGCCTACATCGTGGGAGGAAATGCAGAAAAGTTGGATTCAACTCAAGGAGGAACGAAACACTTTTGAAGCTAGCTACTACGCCAGTGAAAAGAAGGTTCTAGAGCTTACCCGCCGACTCCATGAGCAAGAGGCCCTCAACACCTACATCGCACCAAAGAGGATGCACAATGTCTTTCTGCCTTGAGAAGTTTATTTTGTAACATTTGGCCCATGGGGCATTTATGTACTAACAAATTTCTTCTTATTAATATGACGTGCGTTCTTCTTTGTCTGAAACAATTTTGAATGTCCTAAATCCTTGAATGCATTGCATACATCAGCATACCATTCATCATGTGCATAAGAAGGTCTCACTCCAGGTTTCCTTATCTGTCTGCTGTTTATTTCAGTAGGATGGATCTCGAGCAAACAATCAAAGACCTACAAGCCCAGAATGCACAGTTCCAGCAACTCTTGATGACTTTGGTTAAAAGTCAAGAGGATATCAAGACTCATTTGGAGAATAAGGACCCAATGAAGAAGAAAAAGAGGATCTGGGTGGCTACTTTGGGGAGATGATTTGACAGAGAAGCTCGGAGAGTGCTTGAATTTCCTCCTACTTCTGATGAAGGGACTAGTAAAAGAGATCGAGTTGCGGTGCCTTCCGAGTCTGATGCGGAGGAGGAAGAGGTTGAAGAGGATGAAGATTATTCTGACCAGCAATACCCTCCAGCTGATGATAAATACAAGGGTTTAGAAGACAGATTGGCCGCCATGGAATTGCAAAGAGTACCGGGTTTGGATTTTGAAGACTTGGGCTTGGTTGCCAGAATTGTGATTCCCCCAAAATTCAAAGTGCCAGTGTTTGTGAGGTATGATGGGCTGTCCTGTCCCAAAATGCATCTCAGGTCCTACGTGAGAAAAATTCAACCCTATACGGCAGATAAAAATCTCTGGATTCATTTCTTTCAAGACAGCCTATCGGGAGCTCAGTTGGAGTGGTTTTATCAGCTAGAAGGAACCAGTGTCAGAAATTGGGAAGATTTGGCCACCGCTTTCTACAAACAATACCAGTATAATTCTGATCTTGCTCCTACTCAGGGTATGTCACTAGGAACAAGTGAGGGATTCAAAGAATATGCACAAAAATGGAGGGATTTGGCTGGCAGGGTGCAGCCTCCTTTAACCGATCGTGAGCTCGTTGATATGTTTCTTGGGACCCTATCTGGGCCATTTTTCAATCATCTAATTGGTAACTCTTCCGCAGGGTTTACCGATTTGATCTTAACCGGCGAAAGAATAGAAGCTGGCATCAAGTCAAGAAAGATTCAGAAGGGTGTTGCTGCAAGTGTTGAGAAGAAGCCTTTTAAGAAGGAGACAGCTATGGTATATTCTCAGAGAAGAGCATGGAAGATGGAGCGTCGGCCAACTGTGGGGGCCGTAATGATTCAAAACACTCCAAGTGAGCAGCCTCGCTATAACCAGTCCAGACCAAATCAGCAACGGGTGGAAAGGCCACAACGGCAGTTCACTCGTATTAATATGACTCCAGCACAAGTGCTTCCCCATCTATTGAAGTTGAATCTTGCCACCATCAAGGAGGCGCCAAAGAATGTGAATACGTCTTCCCCGCATTATCATGCCAATGCTAAATGCGCCTACCATTCAGACAGTGTTGGACACGACACCAATGATTGTTGGGCACTCAAGCATAAAATCCAAGACCTGATAGAGGCTAAGGAGGTAGAGTTTGACGCTACAGAGAAACCTAATGTGATATCTGCACCTATGCCGAAGCACGGCCGAAATATCAATGCCATTGAAGAGGATTTGTATGTTGCTGACGTCAGTGATCTGACTACTCCACTGCTAACCATTAAGTTGAATTTGTTAAGGGCCGGGATCTTCCCGGGATGTAAAGAAGACTGCTACTGTTGCCACTCTCTGCCGTTTGATTGTCCGCTATTAAAGAAAGGCATCCAAGGCCTTATGGATAGCCGACAAATTTTGTTCGAAAAAGTTTCTGCTGCTCCAGTTCATGTTGAAAATGTCTCAATCATAACCATTCACGCCAATCTTTCCAAGGCCGTCAAAAAGCCAGTTAAGATTATACCAGCTGCAAAATCTGTTCCTTTAAAGATAACAATGCCAGGGCCTGTTCCCTATGTTTCTGAGAAGTCGATACCTTGGAACTATGGTGGTGACGTCTACTACCATGGTATCAAGCAAATCGAAGTAATTGAAGAAAGTTCGGATGATGAAGAAGCCAACATTAGTAACATTGCGGGCACCAGCAAAATCACCAGGAGCGGGAGAATATTTTCTCCAGAGATTGCCCCTCCAAGAGCAGTCTTTGGACCCTCATCAGCTAAAGAAGTCATCCCTGCACCAGTAAAACTCTCTGCTAGAACTCCTTTGATTGAAGAAGTTGTTGTTCCTAGTGTTGTCTCTCCTACCATTGCTGATAAAGGAAAGGGAATACAAGATGAGCCCGTCAGAACGAGGGCTCAACCCTTGGTGATCCCGGAAACCTCCAAGAAAGAAATGGACGAGATTTTGAGGATAATCAAGAGAAGTGATTACGATGTGGTGGAACAGTTGGGGCAAACCCCCTCCAAGATCTCCATGCTGGAACTATTGCTTTGCTCAGAAGCGCACGCTAAAGCTTTGATTAAGTTTCTGAAGGCAGCTCATGTGCCCCAGGAAACCTCTGCGGATCAATTTCAACATTGCGTGGCTAGCCTGACTGCGGACAATGGATTAGGTTTTTCTGATGCCGGCCTAACCCCTAAAGGCCGAAACCACAATGATGCTTTGCATATTTCAATCGAGTGTCGCGGAACCACCCTTGCACATGTTTTGGTTGATACCGGTTCGTCGCTGAATGTTTTGCCTAAGAAGGCCTTGGACCGGCTAGATTGCGAAGGGTTGGAATTGAAGCCGAGCGATATTGTCGTCAGAGCTTTCGATGGGTCGAAGAGAATGGTCCATGGAGAGGTTGAAATTCCCATCAAGATAGGTACTGAGGTGTTTAAATCCACTTTCTATGTAATGGACATCCGTCCATCATACTCCTGCCTGCTGGGTAGACCTTGGATACACCATGCTGGGTGTGATCGGTGGATCTGGAACTGACTGTTTTTCGCTGGTTCGCGAAATGTCGCGGAAGCAAGAGTCGCCACCGTCTTTTATTTTCTCCAAATGGAAAGGACAAAAGCACAGAAAAATTCCTTAAAGAGATTGCTCTCGGTTCGGGAGGTAGATTATAGAAAGGGAAGGTGTTAGCACCCTTTCTATCCATGGTTATCCATGGGCTCTTAGATACTTGCACATTTGTGTTTTCAAAAATGGTTTGTTTGCTTTTCAAATATGGGTTTTTTTAAAAAAGTTTCTTTGAAAATTCCAGTTCGACTCTTGTATCGGTCCTCAAGAGTGTTTGAAAAATTGCTTTCGAAAGCTTTTTGAAAATGTGTCGGTGTGAAAAGTATTTTTGATTTGTTTTGAAATTAGAGCAAGTATCTAGAGTCGTCTACCTACCCTAAGGAATTCGTCTGTGTAAATGTCCTTTAAAGTAGTGCCATCCCACCATTGAGATGTAGGTAGCACCACCGTTGGAGGTGTTCGGGTCAATTCGAGGTTCGGGACATGGTGATCACCGGAGCAATAGGAAGACACCTTAGAAGCTACCCTCATGCCAGGTTCCCGGATCATGAGGACTTACTAAGACATCCTCTACTCGACGATCACCTTTCGAAAGGCAAGGCAACAGTGAGGCGTACCCTAGGGGTGGTGTGTGCGATTCGTGTGTCGTTTTCATTCGTATTTGTCTTGTCATGTCTTTGGTGTTCTACGCGTTGTTTTTATTTTGGTCCATACATTCTTTCATGCTTTTTGTTAACAGTTAAAAGTTGCGAGGAAAAGTAAATCTAAAGCTATTACAAATGGCGCGGGTCCACATCGCCAAAATTAAACCGGACCCGATTTGACAGAAAAGTAAAGAAAGTAAAAGTGCGAGAAGTAATTACAAGGCTTCGGGAGAGGTACATAATTATTTAAATGACATAAAATAAATATGCGAAATTAAATGAAATTAAGAACATGGGCGTTGGACCCTTTTGCAAAAAATTAAATTAATAAGGAATTAAAATTAATCAAAATAAAGCAAGAATTTGTTTTTTTGGGTTTTTAATATTTTAGGATTTAATAGAAAAAAAGAGAGAATTAATTAAAATTAAAATAAAATGTTAAACCTAATTCTAATTATTTTTTAAGTTATTAAGAAAACATTGGAGTTTTTTAACCTAAATGAAACCCTAATTAACTTACAATTTTAATTATGAAAATAAATAATATTATTGTGAAAAAGAAAAATCAAAAGGAATAAAACAATTATTAAACCTATTTCTACATTTTTTGTATTTTGTTATTAAAAGAAATTAAAATTACAACCTAATTAAAATTAAAATAAAACATGTGAATTTATTTATAAAAATATTAAAACAAGAATATTTATAGTATTTTTTATCTTTTTCTGATTTTTATGCATTTTTTATATTTATGAAAAATAATTAATTAACTGAATGAATAATAATTAAGAGAAATAAAAAAAATGATTGAAAATAAAACACAAGAAAAAATATAAAGAATTGCAAACCAGGGGGGGTGGTAGTCCCCAAAGTGGAGGTCTTGATCCAAGAATTTTGGCCCAACAACCTGGGTCCATTGACTTTTTTGAGTAGCGTGTTGTGCGTTGACTAGGGCTTAGCGTGTTCATCAATCTTGAGCCTTTGATCTGTAGCAGCTGGACGCGTGGAAGGAGAGATTCTTGGAGGTATATGGTGCGCCTTGATGCTGGCACTGCATGGGAAGATTTATGGAAAAATAATATGGACAATATTGAAGACCTGGGGTTCGAACCCAGGTCATGTGCTTTGCCAATAGACTTGCTTGCCATCTGTACCAGTTCACACTTTTGATTAATAAACAAACAACAAATATTATAAGAGAAAACAAGGAAGTCAGTGGGTAGCGCGCGAAATATTCAAACGCTCCAATCAATGCCTCCCACGTGATCGTCTTCTTCGTGGCCTTTTTTATTTTTCTGAAACAAGAACATTAAGCCACGGTTTTGGATTTGTTCCCTTAGGCCCTTTTCAAGAAAATAGCGACTAGAGCTCAGGCATTCATAAATTGGGCGCGATGGTCTTATCTTCTTCGTCCAGACGTGCTAAATCCAATTATGGTATTGAGGATGTCCAATTTTACAGCACCTGAAAACCCCTAATTTACAGTTCTACAAACCCTAAAAGTTATCAATGGCAAATCTCCAAATATGGCACGAAAACGAAATTAGACCACATGGTTAGCTTCAAAACTTCACAAGGAACATGAATCTACAATTAAAATGCTATGAGGATGTCTAGAAATTAAAATACGATCATGGATTTTTCTTGATACAGTTTGAGTTCGTTTTACCAATTCTTGGCGTGGTGATGGATGATTCTGATTGGAATGTGATAAGTAATCCTTGAGGAAGCTATTGAAACAAGTCTTGTGCTTTGAATCGACCTGTAAAGATGATTTCAGAATTGAGTTCTTTAGAGAAAATTTCAAGTTTGATTCTTATGTTTCTGAGCAGCTGCGTGTCTATTGTGGTTAGGGTTATGATCAGGCATATGTAGTGAGTGCATTAGGTCAAAAAATTCAATCAAATCTCTTGTAATCATGGTTTTGAATATTTGATTTCTTAAGATCTTTTTCATATCTTTTTTCATGTGTATTTGGTTCAAATCATATCCAATTGCTCCAATTCTTTCCTTATTTGGCTAGGCACGAAATATTGAGCATAAAACATGTATAAAAAGATTGGTTAGGGTGAGTTAAATATTTTTCATATATTTAAATGATTTAAATGAATTAATATAAATAAAAATTCAAATAAATAAATAAAAAAATGAGAAAATACTTCCCTTTGGGCCAAGTGGTCGTGCACATGCTTGGAATGATGAATTATGGAAGAAAAATGGGCCCATTAGCAATTTTAGGTCATTTGAATCAATGTTGACTTTTCAAAATATCCAAAAATTTCCCAACTTCCACAAGGCATAACTTGCTTAATTTTTAAGCTTTTCTCATGTTCTTGGACATTTTGGAAAGGTCTTTGAGTCCTCTAACCAATGCCTTTGGTCCCATGTCATTTTGATTTACCAATCTCAAGTTATGGCCTTTGACTTAAAGTCCCTTTTTGTTGACTTTTGGAAATGACCTATAATGTTGAAATTGATAACTTTTTGTGAGAGCATTTCTTGGACTTGAAGTATGAAGATGAGTTGTAGTAAATGTCTTTCTCTTCAAAATGAGCTTTGGATGAAATTTTTCTGATAATCCATGTGAAAGTTATGCCCTGGTCAATTTCAGTTGACTTTTTCAGCTGTCCAAATAAGGAAACTTTTGCATCTTGATGATTTCTGAGCCCAAATTTTGAGAATCATGATCAAGCATTGATCAAATGATGTTTGTGGCTTCAAAATGATATGTTGACCAAAAATTTGAACTTTTGACTGTCAAATGACCATTTTGCCCCTACAGTTGACTGTAGTGCAACTTAGGGTTTTGACTGTGCAATTTTGTGCTGAATGCCTTGAAACTTGATATGAGGATGCTTGACCATATTTGTAGGTATATGAGACTTGATTGGGCCTTTGAAAACTTCATTTTCTTGATCAGACTCAAAACCCTAATCTTGACTGTGTAGGAGACCTTTGCACTGTACAACCCTTAGGGAATTCTGTGACTTGACTTGGCAATTTCTTGGAGAATATGGGAGGGAAAATTTTGGGGTACAACAGTTGCCCCTGTTCAATCTTCTTAGACCTGAGGATGCAGATTGGCTGACGTGCCTTTCGTAATCCGAGGGTGGAAGATGATTGAACACTAAAGTGCCCAGAAATTTGCGCTCACATGTTAGCAGTGTGATGGGGGAATGGGCTTATAGATGCCATTTGGAGATTGCTGGATAGGATGATGGGCTTATAGATGCCATCTGGATGTTGATCGCGTAGGAGATTCCTTAACGAGAACCTGCATACCTGCAAAACAGAAAATGAGTACCTGACACGTTGCAGGAGCTGATTTTCAGATGCTTGGTATAGATGTGTCCTGACTGGTTACAGGAGCTGAGTCTGGAGCTTCAAACGGCGATGAATGAACCAGGGATGGTTACTGCCTTAGCATGAATGGTAAGAGAACCTTGGACGATTACTACCCCAACAGGAACGCTGAGAGAATCTTGAGTGTCTTCTACTGGGATAAGAATCAAGGAGATCTTAGGGTCGATCTGACTGAACCAGAGAAGGCCTTTGACTGGATAAGAATCAGGAAAATCTTAGGGTCGATTTAACTGAACCAGACAAGGTCTTGGAATCTTCAACTGGATAAGCATCAGGGAGATCTTAGGGTCGATCTGACTGAACCAGAGAAGGCCTTTGACTGGATAAGCATCAGGAAAATCTTAGGGTCGATTTAACTGAACCGGACAAGGTCTTGAAATATCTTCAACTGGATAAGCATCAGGGAGATCTTAGGGTCGATCTGACTGAACCAGAGAAGGCCTTTGACTAGATAAGCATCAGGAAAATCTTAGGGTCGATTTAACTGAACCGGACAAGGTCTTGAAATATCTTCAACTGGATAAGCATCAGGGAGATCTTAGGGTCGATCTGACTGAACAAGAGAAGGCCTTTGACTGGATAAGCATCAGGAAAATCTTAGGGTCGATTTAACTGAACCGGACAAGGTCTTGAAATATCTTCAACTGGATAAGCATCAGGAAAATCTTGGGGTCGATTTGACTGAACCAGAGAAGGCCTTTGACTGGATAAGCATCAGGAAAATCTTAGGGTCAATTTAACTGAACCGGACAAGGTCTTGGAATATCTTCAACTGGATAAGCATCAGGGAGATCTTAGGGTCGATCTGACTGAACCAGAGAAGGCCTTTGACTGGATAAGCATCAGGAAAATCTGTTTGGGTCGATTTAACTGAACCGGTCTAGGTCTTGAAATGTAGCTTGAGAACTTAACTGGATCTTTCCTGAAAGGTAAAGGTCAGTTATATGCAATGCATGATATGAATCAAGCAATGATGTTCTCAACATAAATGAGATTGTCAGATATGATGCGTATATGCATGCTATAATGTATGGGAATGCGATGTTTATGAATGTATCTTTTGTCTTTAGGAAAATAAATCCTTTACGGGTGCCAGGAAGTCGTATCCTGGGCTGATGTTAAAAAAAATAGATTTTGCCTCCGCTGGGGATGATAATTGCAAGAATACCGGTAGGAGAAGATGACTCCATTGCGGAATAAACTTGGCAAATGGAAGATTCTGCGGGGAGAAAAGATACTCTAGCGACCATGCTGGGAAGCAATACTCTGTGGGAAGAGGGATGCCTTGCTGAGTGTTGATAATAGTTTGCTGGGGATAGGAAGACTTTGTCGACGACGCTCTTTCCGCGGCTTTTGGCTGAGGATAACCCAGTTATATCCTGTTGAGGAAATAACTCTTTAAATAAAGTCGGGCGACGCGTTCGTGCTCTGCGAAGGATAAGCTTCCAGAATCTACTGGGGATAAGCTTACTGTTTGGGGATATGAATTCCCGCTTTCCTGGGGAAACTGGATTGGACTCTTCTGGGGAGTTTTGGAATTGCGGGGGAAGTGATTCCTTTGAATGTTGATATACCGTCGGGGAACAATCTTTAGGCCAAGACTGCCGGGGATGCTTGTTAAGAATATATGTATTGCTGCTGGGGAATGTTGATATCTGCGGGAGGATACTCAATTTCCTTGAGATTTATCAACTCTGCTTGGAGAAGAATGTATTGACCTGCTGATTTACTCTCTGGGGAATTAAAACGTACTAGTCATATTCTTTAGCCGAACCTACCTTGGTACCTTGGAGGACAGAACAATTAAATTGTTTAGACAACTCTTTATTGCCCCTGTTTCTAGTGTCACCTGTAATTAATTCCTTTGTTTCGTATGCAAATATTTATGAGTTAGCAAATTATTGTCAATGCATATATCACAAATTGAACCTTGGACGTTCTTCGCAAAACAAAACAGAAAAAGAAAAACACTTGGCACGTTTAACTGAAAAAGTATATGTATTGATTTTGAATGGCCTAAAAATAGGCGTTTTGTATACAAGAGGCTGACGTCCTAGTAAGAGGAACGCCGCCGAACAAACGAGTTTATACAAATTTTGTACAAAAGAAAATAAAACAGCTGTGTGAAATGAATGATCCCACTGGGTTTCAATTCTGCTATTGCCTTTATAACTCCGAGCGTCTCATCACTTGATGACCTTGGTTGAAGGTGAAGCTGACTGATCGATGCCGTCTGAACTTGATGTAGATACCGGATTCTGGATGCAAAGTGATCAATGAGACATAGTATTACGCTTTATCCCTAATTTTTGCCTGGACTGCCCTTTCGGGTTTTCAGTCCACCGGGATACCCATTTTTGCCCAAGCCGCCTTTTCAGGTTTTCGACTTGCCGGGTGTACAGATTTTTTTTTTATTTCATCCCTTCATTTTGCCCGAACCCTTTTGGTTCGACGGGAAGCCCTAATTTTTGCCTAGGCATGTCAGCCTAGCGGGTCTTTTTTTTTTTATGCGTAGTATTTTTTTACTATGTCTGCATTGGCGGGGTGAGGAAGGTCGTCACCATCCATATTGGTTAATATCATTGCTCCTCCTGAGAACACATGTTTAACCACAAATGGCCCTTCGTACGTAGGGGTCCATTTGCCCCTTGGATCACTCTGAGGAAGGATGATTCTCTTGATTACCAGATCCCCAACTTGATATTCCTGTGGTCTGACTTTTTTGTTAAATGCCCTGATCATCCGTTTCTGATACGTCTGACCATGACAGATAGCAGCTAGTCTCTTTTCGTCAATGAGGTTGAGCTGATCAAGTCGTGTCTGGATCCAATCATCTTCGTTCAGATTTGCATCCTTCATTATCCGGAGAGAGGGTATCTGTACTTCGATCGGCAAGACTGCCTCCATACCATAAACAAGAGAGAAAGGAGTTGCCCCGGTTGACGTCCTAGCTGAGGTACGGTACCCATGTAGAGCGAACGGTAACATCTTGTGCCAATCTTTATAAGTCACTGTCATCTTCTGCACGATTTTCTTGATGTTCTTATTCGCTGCTTCTACAGCCCCATTCATCTTCGGTCTGTAAGGAGAAGAATTGTGGTGCTGTATCTTGAACTGATCGCAGAGCTCAACAATCATCTTATTGTTCAGATTGGTACCGTTGTCTGTAATAATCCGCTCGGGGACGCCGTACCAACAGATCAGGTTGTGCCGAATGAACCGTGCCACAACAGTCTTGGTTACCGTGGCATAGGACGCTGCCTCAACCCACTTTGTGAAGTAATCAATCGCCACTAGGATGAAGCGATGTCCATTGGATGCCGTAGGTTTAATCTCGCCGATCATGTCTATGCCCCACATTGCAAACGGTCAAGGCGCAGTCAGAACATTCAGGGGAACCGGAGGAACATGCACCTTGTCTGCATAAATCTGGCACTTGTGGCATGTCCTGGAGTGTTGGTAACAGTCAGCTTCCATTGTGGACCAGTAATATCCTGCCCGTAGGATCTTCTTAGCCATAGTATGTCCACTGGAATGCGTACCAAAGGTCCCTTCATGTAGCTCTTCCATGATCCTTTCTGCTTCAGTCTTATCCACACAACGCAGTAAGGTTGAATCATGGTTTCGCTTATACAAGATGCCGTTGCTAAGGAAGAACTTGGCTGCAAACCTCCTCAGGAACTTCTTATCATTGACAGAGGCACCTTCAGGGTATTCCTGAGCTTCCAGATATCTCTTCACTTCGTGGTACCAAGGCTTCTCAGTCACCAATTCAGTTTCGAGATCACAACAGTATGCCGGTTCGTCCAGTTTCCAGATGATGATCCGGGGAGTCTCATTATCCCATTTGACCTTGAACATTGAAGACATTGTAGCTAACGCGTCCGCCAGCTGATTCTCTTCTCTTGGGAAGTGCTCAAAGGTTATCTCTGTGAAGTGGGGAATCAAGGTCAACACACATTCTCGGTAAGGAATCAAGTTGGAATGTTTCGTATCCCACTCTCCTTTGATCTGATTAATCACAAGAGCGGAATCTCCGAAGACACTTAGAAATTTGATCCTTAGGTTGATCGCAGCTTGAAGACCCATGATGCACGCCTCATACTCCGCCATGTTGTTGGTACAGTTGAAACATAGCCGGGCAGTGAGTGGAGTATGAGTACCTTGAGGAGATATGATGATGGCGCCGATACCATTTCCCAAAGCGTTGGAAACTCCGTCAAAGTGCATAGACCATCGGGATCCTGGTTCAGGTCCTTCATCCGGTCCAGGCACTTCACAATCTGTTACTATCATGATGCTTTCATCCGGAAACTCGAAGTTCATTGACTGATAGTCATCTACAGCTTGATGTGCCAGGTGGTCTGCCAATACACTTCCCTTGATGGATTTCTGGGTCGTGTACTAAATGTCGTATTCCGTCAAGATCATTTGCCATCTTGCAATCCTCCCAGACAGAGCAGGCTTTTCGAATATGTACTTTATAGGATCCATCTTTGAGATCAACAAGGTAGTGTGAGTCAGCATATACTGTCTCAGCCGGCGAGCAGCCCATACCAAAGCGCAGCAAGTTTTCTCAAGCAGTGAGTATCGGGTCTCACAGTCGGTAAACTTTTTGCTAAGGTAATAAATGGCATGTTCTTTTCGGCCAGACTCGTCATGCTGCCCCAGCACACACCCCATTGAGTTGTCCAGCACTGTCAGATATAGTATCAGAGGTCTCCCTTCCACCGGTGGCATAAGGATAGGTGGTTCCTGGAGATACTCTTTGATTTTGTCAAAAGCAGCCTGACATTCATCGTTCCAACGTACTACCTGATCTTTCTTCAGCAGCTTGAAGATTGGCTCACAGGTAGCAGTCAGATGTGAGATGAACCGGGCAATGTAATTCAGGCGTCCTAAAAAGCCTCTGACTTCCTTCTCTGTCCTGGGAACTGGCATTTCTTGAATAGCTTTGACCTTAGCAGGGTCCACTTGAATACCTTTGTCACTGACCACGAAGCCTAGCAACTTCCCAGATCTTACCCCGAAGGTGCACTTGTTCGGGTTCAATCTCAGCTTGTATAGTTTCAACTGGTCAAACAACTTCTGCAGATGATCTAGGTGTTCTTCCTCAGTCTGGGACCTAGCGATCATGTCGTCCACATACACTTCTATCTCATGATGGATCATGTCATGAAATAAAGCAACCATGGCACGTTGGTAGGTTGCCCCAGCGTTCTTTAATCCAAACGGCATGACCTTGTAACAGAAGGTGCCCCACTGAGTAACAAATGTAGTCTTTTCCATGTCTTCAGGTGCCATCTTGATCTGATTGTAACCTGAAAAGCCATCCATGAAAGAGAATACTTTGTGCTGAGCCGTATTATCAACAAGGACATCAATGTGGGGTAAGGGGAAGTCATCCTTGGGGCTGGCCCTGTTCAGATCCCTGTAATCGACACACATTCTGACCTTACCGTCTTTCTTAGGTACCGGCACCACATTAGCAACCCACTGAGGGTAAGAAGTCACCGCAAGGAACCCGACATCGAACTGTTTCATAACCTCGGCCTTAATCTTCTCAGACATCTCTGGACGCATCCGACGGACCTTTTGCTTAACTGGAGGGCAGTCTTCCTTAGTTGGCAAATGATGGACCACAATATCGGTATCCAACCCGGGCATGTCTTCGTAGGACCAGGCAAAGATCTCCATATAATCATGTAACATCTTGGTTAACCTTTGCTTCACGCTGAGCTCTAGGTTGGCACCAATCTTTACCTCTTTTCTGTCTTCCTCAGTACCCAAGTTTATTGTTTCCACTGGCTCTTCATGGGGTTGAATCGCCCTCTCTTCCTAAAGCAACAGTCTTGCAAGCTCACCAGGAACTTCGCAATCATCTTCACCTTCGTCTTCGGCTAAGTTGATCGGATTTTCGAAGTCATAATTGGCAGTAGCAGAGTTGTTATCAGTAAGATCCAGAGTGGATTGGAACCTGTATGAGTGAGTGTGTGTGTAAATACAGCTGTTTTGAAAATTATGTAAAGGAAAAGAAAGACAGAAAAGGAGCACAATATTTGCAATGCGAAAAATACGTCCAAGATTTTCATTCATGATATATGAAATGACAGTTTGTATGCCCTCACAAATAGAACCACGGTGCCTCGGGTAAGACACCGGGCCATAGCGTTTATCATTGTTTATTACAAAATAATGAAACAAAGAAATTTATTACTTAGTAACAAGAGAAACAGATAAGTTGTCCTTTGCACTCCAATTGTTAGATCCGCCGTCGGTTGCCGGGTAGATCCAGCTATCAAACTCAGCTTCATCAACTTCCTCTTCGTCCCCAATAGCATTCACTCCATGAGCTGGCAGGGGAGCTGTCACTACATTAGGCTTCTCAGATGCCTCAAACTGTACCTCCTTAGCGTCAATGAGGTCCTGCAGCTTGTTCTTTAACGCCCAACAGTCATCAGTGGCGTGCCCCGGGCTATCTGAATGTTAGGCACAACGAGCATTCGGGTTGTACTTGGGGGATGCAGTATTTGGAAACTTCGGCGCCTCCCTGACAGTCACTAAATTGGTTTAGAGCAACTGTGGCAGGATCTGCGACAAAGTCATGCTTAAGCGGGTGAATTCTCTCCGGGGTCTTTCAACCTTTTGGGGATTAGTTGGCCGAGGAGCGGCAGCAGGCTTAGCAATCATTACCGCACTGACAGATTGGCGGTGCTCATGTCTCTCTGATTTCCTGGAACCATATACGGCACTAGACTCCTTCTTGAAGGGTTTCTTCTCAGAACTAGATGATGCACCCTTCGGAATTTTTCCAGACTTTAACCCAGCTTCAATTCTCTCTCCAGTCAAGATCAAATCAGTGAACCCGGCAGAAGAATTCCCAATGAGATGGTTGAAAAATGGCCCAGATAGGGTCCCCAGGAACATGTCTACCAACTCCCGATCAGTCAATGGTGGCTGTACCCTGCCAGCCAGGTCTCTCCACTTCTGAGCGTACTCCTTAAAACCTTCGCTTGCACCTAACGACATACCCTGAAGTTGGGTACGTGTGGGGGCAAGGTCGGCATTATATTAATACTGCTTGTAGAAAGCAGTAGCCAACTCCTCCCAGTTACGAACCTTGGTCCCATCCAGCTGATAGAACCATTCGAGATGAGTCCCTGAAAGACTCTCCTGGAAGAAGTGGCTCCATAAATTCTTATCCGCAGAGTACGGCTGAATTTTCCGAACATAGGACCTTAGATGCAGCTTAGGACAAGACGCCCCGTCATACTTAGAGAAGGAGGGTGCTTTGAACTTGTGAGGGATGATCACACCAGTTGACAAACCCAGATCTCCGAAATCCAGCCCAGGTACCTGTTGAACCTCCATAGCCTTCAACATGTCCTCCAATTGCTTATATCTGTCTTCTGCAGGAGGGTACTGCTCCTCATCAAAATCTGTCTCGTTGTCGGAGACTACCGGACTAGGAACCCTTGCTTCTGCCTGAGGAGAATTCTTGTCAACAGAAGAACCAGCCTCTTCCTGTTGCAGAGTATTGTTAAACCTTCGGCCCGAGTTGAACAGAACAGTTCTTCTCTTCTTCTTCTTCTCCTTCTTCAGGAGCATAGCCTTCAGTTCTTCTTGGCCTTGAGCCAGACCCTTGATTAATTCCTGGAATTGTGCATTCTGCACCTGAAGAGCCTTGATCGATGTCTCAGTTGATGCAGAGTCGGTATTCATGATGCTGAAATAAACAGCGAAGAACTGTAAGCAACCTGAACAGGGGAAAAACCTGCTATGCACATGATGTATGAAATGCGTATGATTTATGTTTTCAAAGACAATCGGGAATCAACTTTGTAAACAAAAAGGAACACACTTCATTAGATTCAACTTTGCAACTGAAATTATTCAACAAGTTGCCCTTAGGCGTTACATGAAGAGAAATACTGAAAAGGAAAATAAAACTGCAAAAGCACATCTGGGGCTCCTTATTGATCCCATGGTCTCCTCTTCTCAGTACGGATGTAGGCATTCAGCGCTCTCTCATTCTCCAACTGCTTGGTCAGCTTCTGGATCTTTGATTCCTGCTCGTTGAACTTTTCCCGGTAAGAATCCCGCTCTTCTCGCAGTTGCGACCAAGCTCTCTTCAATGTCTCATAATCAGTAGGTATCTGAGGAGGGAGGACAGTTGGAGGAACACCATCTTTGTCAGGACACTCAAGAATGATGGGTCTGACAGCTTCATACGGCATACCTAACTTCTGAGCACGGGTGCGAACCCATTTGTAGTAGGCTTCCATAGGTAAAGAAGTCTTTGGCCCTAACTCTTGTGGGTCAGCTCTATGGACTTTGTCCCAAGCCTTGATGAACCTACGACGCAGCTCGTCACTATCCACCTGAAACTCGAAACTGATGTGAGGCACCAACATCTCATGGGGGCCTGCTCTTCTTGCTCTTCCAAACTGACGGAGTGCTAGACATGGATTGTAAGAGATCCCTCCTTGGGTACCAATCAGAGGAACATTAGGATACTCCCCACATCGATCAATAATAGCTATCTCATCCAAACCTCTGCAAGTCCAAATGATGTCTTTATCGGTGAGAGACATTAACCTATGAGCCCAACCTCTTCCTTCTTGATTCTTCAGTACGAACTTAGGGAGGTGCGAAATAAACCACCTCACCAACAAAGGGATACAGCACCATAGGGTTCCTCGTCTTCGGGTAGTACGGGCATGAAGTTGTTGTAAGATGTCACCCAAGAGAGTGGGCACAGGATTCTGAGACATAAAGATCCTTATGGCAGTGACATTGATGAAGTTGTCAGGATTAGGAAACAGGACTAACCCATAGATTAGGAGAGCCAAGATGTCTTCATATGCCCTAAAGTCCAGGTCATTCCAGAAATTGTTGGCTTTACCAATCAGAAACTTGGCCAAGAAACCCTTAACTCCGCTTCTAGTTACCCAGTTGTCTGTTACCTCTTGATGGGTCAAAGGAAGAGCTGCAGCCACCTCCTCAAGCCTGAGGGTCTTTTCCCAACCAGTAAAGGGAGTCTGATCCAAGATAGGGATACCAAGCAAATCAGAGAACTCTTCCAGGGTAGGGACCAGCTGGAAGTCTTGAAAGGTGAAGCACTGGTACAGAGGGTCATAGAACTGGGTCAGAACACTCATCAACTGTTGATCCCGCTTTGCAGTGACTAAACTGAGAAGGGAACCATGCCTCTGAATGAAGGAAGTGGTGTTTGGAGTTCTGCTAACCAACTCATCAAGCAACCCAGGTGAACGAACAAAGTTGAACCGGATAGTATTCCTTCGCACCGGCATCATAATGTCCTATAAAACAGAGCAAAGATGAAACCCTCTTGTCTTTGAAATGGTCAGTCCTTATGCAGGATGCATGCAATGCTCATGATGCTATGATGTTATGATAAAGCACACCACATACAGATACAAAGGCAAACATGGTAAGGCACACAAGTCACACAAGGCAAGCCCCTAAAGTTTAGGCCAGCATGAGGTCTGGATACTACCCTCTTTCAGTTTGTTGGTTCATACCTGTCCTAATCAAAAGTAACCGGGTTCTTAGAGGATCCCAATATCATTGACTACCCTCAATCGGTCATAACTCCAACATCGCAATCTTTTCTTGCGGCCAGAACCATCACGAGAGTTTAGCCTCAATGGGCGTAGCATACTGCTACTGTTCTAAAGGCCAAGTTGTGTCAATTAAGGTTCTAAGGTTGTTGGTGCTTAATGACTCCTTAGAAGACCCATATTCTCCTCGTTGCGACACAAGGGATATCGGTACAGACCAAGGTGCCACACCAACGTAGCCACTGCTTCACCTGTGTCGTTCTACGCCGGACAGGTCCCTCACAGCTTATGCTACCTAACAGGGTATCCCCAGATCCGGGTTAGGATCTATGTAACTCCGATGCAACCCACAATAGTAAAGCAAGCAAATCAATACAATTGAAAACATAGTTATGAACTATCCCTAAGGTACGCCTCACTTTAAGTTAAGTCCCCAACAGAGTCGCCAGTTCTGTGATCGGTGGATCTGGAACTGACTGTTTTTCGCTGGTTCGCGAAATGTCGCGAAAGCAAGAGTCGCCACCGTCTTTTATTTTCTCCAAATGGAAAGGACAAAAGCACAGAAAAATTCCTTAAAGAGATTGCTCTCGGTTCGGGAGGTAGATTATAGAAAGGGAAGGTGTTAGCACCCTTTCTATCCATGGTTATCCATGGGCTCTTAGATACTTGCTCATTTGTGTTTTCAAAAATGGTTTGTTTGCTTTTCAAATGTGGGTTTTTTTAAAAAAGTTTCTTTGAAAATTCCAGTTCGACTCTTGTATCGGTCCTCAAGAGTGTTTGAAAAATTGCTTTCGAAAGCTTTTTGAAAATGTGTCGGTGTGAAAAGTATTTTTGATTTGTTTTGAAATTAGAGCAAGTATCTAGAGTCATCTACCTACCCTAAGGAATTCGTCTGTGTAAATGTCCTTTAAAGTAGTGCCATCCCACCATTGAGAGGTAGGTAGCACCACCGTTGGAGGTGTTCGGGTCAATTCGAGGTTCGGGACATGGTGATCACCGGAGCAATAGGAAGACACCTTAGAAGCTACCCTCATGCCAGGTTCCCGGATCATGAGGACTTACTAAGACATCCTCTACTCGACGATCACCTTTCGAAAGGCAAGGCAACAGTGAGGCGTACCCTAGGGGTGGTGTGTGCGATTCGTGTGTCGTTTTCATTCGTATTTGTCTTGTCATGTCTTTGGTGTTCTACGCGTTGTTTTTATTTTGGTCCATACATTCTTTCATGCTTTTTGTTAACAGTTAAAAGTTGCGAGGAAAAGTAAATCTAAAGCTATTACAAATGGCGCGGGTCCACATCGCCAAAATTAAACCGGACCCGATTTGACAGAAAAGTAAAGAAAGTAAAAGTGCGAGAAGTAATTACAAGGCTTCGGGAGAGGTACATAATTATTTAAATGACATAAAATAAATATGCGAAATTAAATGAAATTAAGAACATGGGCGTTGGACCCTTTTGCAAAAAATTAAATTAATAAGGAATTAAAATTAATCAAAATAAAGCAAGAATTTGTTTTTTTGGGTTTTTAATATTTTAGGATTTAATAGAAAAAAAGAGAGAATTAATTAAAATTAAAATAAAATGTTAAACCTAATTCTAATTATTTTTTAAGTTATTAAGAAAACATTGGAGTTTTTAAACCTAAATGAAACCCTAATTAACTTACAATTTTAATTATGAAAATAAATAATATTATTGTGAAAAAGAAAAATCAAAAGGAATAAAACAATTATTAAACCTATTTCTACATTTTTTGTATTTTGTTATTAAAAGAAATTAAAATTACAACCTAATTAAAATTAAAATAAAACATGTGAATTTATTTATAAAAATATTAAAACAAGAATATTTATAGTATTTTTTATCTTTTTCTGATTTTTATGCATTTTTTATATTTATGAAAAATAATTAATTAACTGAATGAATAATAATTAAGAGAAATAAAAAAAATGATTGAAAATAAAACACAAGAAAAAATATAAAGAATTGCAAACCAGGGGGGGTGGTAGTCCCCAAAGTGGAGGTCTTGATCCAAGAATTCTGGCCCAACAACCTGGGTCCATTGACTTTTTTGAGTAGTGTGTTGTGCGTTGACTAGGGCTTAGCGTGTTCATCAATCTTGAGCCTTTGATCTGAAGCAGCTGGACGCGTGGAAGGAGAGATTCTTGGAGGTATATGGTGCGCCTTGATGCTGGCACTGCATGGGAAGATTTATGGAAAAATAATATGGACAATATTGAAGACCTGGGGTTCGAACCCAGGTCATGTGCTTTGCCAATAGACTTGCTTGCCATCTGTACCAGTTCACACTTTTGATTAATAAACAAACAACAAATATTATAAGAGAAAACAAGGAAGTCAGTGGGTAGCGCGCGAAATATTCAAACGCTCCAATCAATGCCTCCCACGTGATCGTCTTCTTCGTGGCCTTTTTTATTTTTCTGAAACAAGAACATTAAGCCAAGGTTTTGGATTTGTTCCCTTAGGCCCTTTTCAAGAAAATAGCGACTAGAGCTCAGGCATTCATAAATTGGGCGCGATGGTCTTATCTTCTTCGTCCAGACGTGCTAAATCCAATTATGGTATTGAGGATGTCCAATTTTACAGCACCTGAAAACCCCTAATTTACAGTTCTACAAACCCTAAAAGTTATCAATGGCAAATCTCCAAATATGGCACGAAAACGAAATTAGACCACATGGTTAGCTTCAAAACTTCACAAGGAACATGAATCTACAATTAAAATGCTATGAGGATGTCTAGAAATTAAAATACGATCATGGATTTTTCTTGATACAGTTTGAGTTCGTTTTACCAATTCTTGGCGTGGTGATGGATGATTCTGATTGGAATGTGATCAGTAATCCTTGAGGAAGCTATTGAAACAAGTCTTGTGCTTTGAATCGACCTGTAAAGATGATTTCAGAATTGAGTTCTTTAGAGAAAATTTCAAGTTTGATTCTTATGTTTCTGAGCAGCTGCGTGTCTATTGTGGTTAGGGTTATGATCAGGCATATGTAGTGAGTGCATTAGGTCAAAAAATTCAATCAAATCTCTTGTAATCATGGTTTTGAATATTTGATTTCTTAAGATCTTTTTCATATCTTTTTTCATGTGTATTTGGTTCAAATCATATCCAATTGCTCCAATTCTTTCCTTATTTGGCTAGGCACGAAATATTGAGCATAAAACATGTATAAAAAGATTGGTTAGGGTGAGTTAAATATTTTTCATATATTTAAATGATTTAAATGAATTAATATAAATAAAAATTCAAATAAATAAATAAAAAAATGAGAAAATACTTCCCTTTGGGCCAAGTGGTCGTGCACATGCTTGGAATGATGAATTATGGAAGAAAAATGGGCCCATTAGCAATTTTAGGTCATTTGAATCAATGTTGACTTTTCAAAATATCCAAAAATTTCCCAACTTCCACAAGGCATAACTTGCTTAATTTTTAAGCTTTTCTCATGTTCTTGGACATTTTGGAAAGGTCTTTGAGTCCTCTAACCAATGCCTTTGGTCCCATGTCATTTTGATTTACCAATCTCAAGTTATGGCCTTTGACTTAAAGTCCCTTTTTGTTGACTTTTGGAAATGACCTATAATGTTGAAATTGATAACTTTTTGTGAGAGCATTTCTTGGACTTGAAGTATGAAGATGAGTTGTAGGAAATGTATTTCTCTTCAAAATGAGCTTTGGATGGAATTTTTCTGATAATCCATGTGAAAGTTATGCCCTGGTCAATTTCAGTTGACTTTTTCAGCTGTCCAAATAAGGAAACTTTTGCATCTTGATGATTTCTGAGCCCAAATTTTGAGAATCATGATCAAGTATTGATCAAATGATGTTTGTGGCTTCAAAATGATATGTTGACCAAAAATTCGAACTTTTGACTGTCAAATGACCATTTTGCCCCTACAGTTGACTGTAGTGCAACTTAGGGTTTTGACTGTGCAATTTTGTGCTGAATGCCTTGAAACTTGATATGAGGATGCTTGACCATATTTGTAGGTATATGAGACTTGATTGGGCCTTTGAAAACTTCATTTTCTTGATCAGACTCAAAACCCTAATCTTGACTGTGTAGGAGACCTTTGCACTGTACAACCCTTGGGGAATTCTGTGACTTGACTTGGCAATTTCTTGGAGAATATGGGAGGGAAAATTTTGGGGTACAACACTGGGGCAGTCACCTCCTCCTTGCATCAGATGCTGAAATATCCTGTCAAGGGAAAGATCATCACTGTCCACGGCGAAGAAGAGTACATGATTAGCCACTTAAATTCTTTCCGGTATGTGGAGGTTGAAGGAGAGTTCATTGAGACACCGTTTCAACATTTCGAAGAAGTTCTTCCTGAAATAGCAGTAGCAAAATTGACAGCCGAGACCCCGAGGCAGATGGCCAGGATGGCATCTCTGGAGGATGCAAGAGCCGCAATCAAAGAAGGGAAGAATTCAGCATGGGGGCAGTTACCCGACTTTCCGCATAAGACTGACAAGTTTGGATTAGGGTTCACAGCCGCTGGCCAGAAAGCTATGCGCCAGTCAAAGATTGAAAGAGCGCCAGTCAAAATTTCTCCTTACAGAATCAACGCCCTGGAAGATGAAGACAAGGGAAGCAACATTGAAGAGTGGATTTATCCAACTGTCAGAGAAGGATTGAGCAATTGGGAGGCTAAAGACTTTGTCCTCATCACTTTTATTCATCAGTAATTTATCTGTTAAACATTTCCTATTTGGTCTGTAATATTTTACTTTCAAACAATCCGTACACTATCTTTTCACCTCCTGCCTTGCCCGGGGCATGTAGGTCCACTTGTAAGGGTTTTGACTATTTTTCATATTCATATGCCATGTTTAATGATTCATTGGACGTTTTTCATTTGATAAACTGCTTATGTTCATTTTCTTTCCTTTTGCATTTTTTGTTTAAGGATGGCTATCCCTTACACACACCCACACTCACCAATGCAGGTACCCATCCACTCCGGATTCCATGGGTGACTATTCTGCTGTATCTTTCAATAGCTCTGAAGATCTGGTCAATCTAGCCGAGTATGAAGATGACGAAGGTTGTGAAGTACCCGGGGAACTAGCCAGACTTCTGCAACAAGAGGAAAGGGCCATCTTACCGCATGAAGAGCCATTGGAAGCTGTTAACTTGGGAACCAAGGAGGATCGGAAGGAGGTGCAAGTGGGTGTCAACCTGGAACCAAAAGTCAAGGAGCGCTTGGTACAGTTGCTGAATGAGTATGTTGAAATCTTCGCTTGGTCCTATGAATACATGCCGGGTCTAGACACAGACATCGTGGTTCACCGTCTCCCCACAAGAGAAGACTGTCCACCAATCAAGCAAAAAGTTCTCCGAATGAGGCCTGACATGTCCGAAAAGATCAAGGCAGAAGTAATGAAGCAGTTCGACGCTGGCTTTCTGGCTGTTACGTCCTATCCTCAATGGGTCGCTAACATTGTGCCAGTACCTAAGAAAGATGGCAAAGTCAGGATGTGTGTGGACTACCGAGATTTGAATAGGGCCAGCCCCAAAGATGATTTTCCACTTCCACACATTGACATCTTGATCGACAATACAGCTCAGCACAAAGTGTTTTCCTTCATGGATGGATTCTCGGGCTATAATCAAATCAAAATGGCCCCCGAAGATATGGAGAAAACAACTTTTGTCACGCAATAGGGCACTTTTTGTTACAAAGTGATGTCGTTCGGGTTGAAGAACGCAGGGGCAACGTATTAACGCGCCATGGTAGCTTTATTTCATGACATGATACATCATGAGATTGAAGTTTACGTAGACGATATGATAGCTCGGTCACAAACAGAGGAAGATCACCTTGAACATCTGGAAAAGTTGTTTGCCAGGTTGAAAGAATACAAGCTCAGGCTGAATCCAAGTAAATGCACTTTTGGAGTTAGGTCTGGTAAACTCCTGGGATTCATTGTAAGCAATAAAGGCATTGAAGTCGATCCGGCAAAAGTAAAAGCAATACAAGAGATGCCTGCTCCCCGTACTGAAAAGGAGGTCAGAGGATTCTTGGGGCGCTTAAACTATATTGCCAGATTCATCTCACATCTGACTTCTACCTGTGAGACAATTTTCAAACTCTTGAAGAAAGATCAGGTAGTTGAATGGAACGATGACTGCCAAGCTGCTTTTGATAGAATCAAGGAGTATTTACTAGAACCTCCTATTCTGATGCCACCCGTCGAAGGAAGACCATTGATCATGTATTTGACCGTCTTGGATAACTCAATGGGGTGTGTTTTGGGCCAGCATGACGAGTCTGGTCGAAAAGAGCATGCTATTTATTACCTTAGTAAAAAGTTTACCGACTGTGAGACTCGCTACTCACTGCTCGAGAAAACTTGCTGCGCTTTGGTATGGGCTGCTCGCTGACTAAGACAGTATATGCTGACTCATACTACCTTGTTGATATCTAAAATGGACCCTATCAAGTATATCTTCGAGAAGCCCGCTTTATCTGGAAGGATAGCTAGATGGCAAATGATCTTAACCGAGTATGACATCCAGTACACCACCCAAAAAGCTATAAAAGGGAGTGTACTAGCTAACCATCTGGCTCATCAGGCTATCGAAGACTATCAACCCATGAGATTTGACTTCCCAGACGAGGACATCATGAATTTGTACAACGTTGAAAGTGACGGACCGTATGAATATGAAGCTTGCATCTTTGGTCTCGAGGCTGCTATAGACTTGGGGATCAAATCTTTGATCGTATTTGGGGACTCGGCTTTGGTCATCAGCCAAATCAAAGGAGACTGGGATACCAAGCATCCTAATCTTATCCCATACAAAGAACATGTCCTGACATTGTTGCCTCATTTCGAGCAAATTACCTTCGAGCATTTCCCGCGAGAAGAGAATCAGCTAGCCGATGCTCTAGCCACAATGTCCTCCATGTTTAAACTCAACTGGGATAATGAGGCTCCCCAAATCACCATCAAGCGAATGGATGAACCGGCACATTTCCACGAGATTAATACCGAAGAAGTAGTGGAACAACCTTGGTTCCATGAAATCAAAAGGTATCTCGAGACTAGAGATTATCCTGAAGGAGCTTCCGTAAATGACAAGAAGTTCTTAAGGAAATTCGCTGCTAAGTTCTTCCTGAGCAACGACATCCTTTACAAACGAAGCCATGATTGTGTATTACTCCGATGTGTGGATAAAGCTGAAGCAGAGTTGATCATGACTGATATACACAGCGGCACATTTGGCACTCACTTGAGCGGGCATACAATGGCTAAGAAGATCCTAAGGGCAGGCTATTATTGGTCTACCATGGAGGCTGACTGCCATCAACATTCCCGTACTTGCCACAAGTGTCAAGTCTATGCTGACAAAGTTCATATCCATCCGGTTCCTCTCAACGTCCTGACTGCTCCGTGGCCCTTTGCAATGTGGGGCATTGATATGATTGGAGAGATCAAGCCCACGACTTCCAATGGACATCGCTTCATCCTGGTTGCCATTGACTACTTCACTAAATGGGTCGAAGCAGCTTCTTTCGCCTTTGTGACTAAAAACGTGGTTGCCCGCTTTATCAAGCAAAATCTCATATGCCGGTATGGTGTCCCCGATAGGATCATCACAGACAACGGTACAAATCTGAATAACACGATGATCACTGCATTGTGCGAACAGTTCAAGATTTATCATCACAATTCATCTCCCTTTCGGCCGAAGATGAACGGTGCTGTTGAAGCTGCGAACAAAAACATTAAGAAGATCATTCAGAAAATGACAGTCACTTACAAAGACTGGCATGAGATGTTACCGTTTGCTCTGCATGGATACCATACGACGACACGTACTTCAACTGGGGCAACCCCATTTTCTTTGGTTTATGGCATGGAAGCTGTTTTGCCTACGGAAGTCCAGATCCCTTCTCTAAGGATTATGAAGGATGCAGGTTTGAATGAAGATGATTGGATGCAGACCCGACTTGATCAACTCAATCTGATCGACGAGAAGCGACTTGCTGCTATATGCCATGGTCAGACGTATCAAAAGCGGATGATCAAGGCCTTCAATAAGAAAGTCAGACGTCAAGTGTATCAAGTCGGAGATCTCGTAATCAAGCGGATTATCTTGTCGCAAAGTGATCCCAGGGGAAAATGGACTCCTACATATGAAGGACCATTTGTGATCAAGAGCATATTTTCTGGTGGTGCAATGATTCTGACCACCATGGACGGCGACGATTTGCCGCACCCTGCGAACGCAGACATAGTCAAAAGATACTACGCATAAAATAACCCGACAAGTCGAAAACCCGAAAGGGCGGCTTGGGCAAAAATGGGCATCCCGGTGAACCGAAAACCCGAAAGGGAGGTTCAGGCAAAAATTAGGGATAAAAACGAAAAAAATCTATACACCCGGCAAGTCGAAAACCCGAAAGGGCGGCTTGGGCAAAAAGGGGTTTCCCGGTGGATCGAAAACCCGAAAGGGCGATTCAGGCAAAAGTTAGGGAATTAAAGCGTATAACTACGTCTCGTCGGATCACTTCAAAGACAATCTCTTCATCAACCAGTTCCAGGCTTCCGATCAATCCAGTCATCGGCAAGCGAAGCATTGAATGGACAGATATTCAGAGTTGTGAAAGCTATAGCGGAACGGAATCCCATGGAATTATTTCACATAGCCATCCTTTATTTTGTATAAAATCTTTCAATATTTACGATAAAGTCCTCTTACTAGGATGATTGTCTCCTTTATACAAATATACTCAAAGAAAATCAATACAAATACTCTTCCCAAAAATTTGTGTCATTTCCCTTTTCTTTTTCTCTTGCACTATTTGTTTTATTTTGAGAAACGTCCAATGTTTTGTTAAATAGGCATATGCATTTGAAACATAATCACTTCCTAAATGAACCTAAGAAAGAGGATTACTGATAGGATGAAGGTACAGATGGATATCTTGACACCCTTTCGAAGGAAACCCCCCAAGAGATTTGGAATCCACATCCCTAGCAAACCCTGAGGTCTATCTCCAGCAGATTCTCGAAGCTTATCCCCAGTAAAGTTCTGGAAGATATTTCCCCACAGAGCACGAACGTCTCTCCCGAGTTTTATTCAAAGTTATTCCTCACAAAGGCTTATAACTGGTTTATCCTCAGCTAACAACCACAGAAGATCGCACTCGCCAAAGTTCGTCCTATCCCCAGCGGAGTTCATCAAGAGTCTCCCAGCACAACTTATCAGTATAATCCCCAGAGGAGTTTATCTTTGTCATCACCAGCCAGAGAGTCCTCCAGAGCTCAATTTCCCTCAGAGTGCAAATTTTCAATATCCCCAGCGGAGCTAGACTAATGAGCCTTCTCCCCATAGAGTTTTAGGAAAAGAAATCTTGAGTTCCCCAGTGAGATCGCCAGAGTTACTTCCCATCAAGCTGAAGATTCTCAATCTTACCTCCCCAGCATGAGCCTATTAGATTGGAACTCCCCAGTAGAGGTCATCAGGAATTCTCTTCCCCAGCAGCAGCCAAGGATTTATTTTCCCCGGCAGCAGTCAAGATGCTTTTATCTTCAGCCACCTCTGATTCATTTATCCTCAGCAAGATAGCTCGTCAGCTTACATGCGCATTCATCACATTCATGTCATAAACATTGATGTCACGTATATTGCATCATGCATCATAACATTGCATACAACTAACTCTTTACCTTTTCAGGAAAGATCAGTCGACAGACTAAAATCATTCAACTTCAAGATTTCTGAAAACAGTTCACGGGTTCTCCAAGTAAACAGATGTTAACCTGTCACTTGTTCAGATTCTTCTTCAAGACTTCTGAAAACAGTTTATGGATTCTTCCCAACAACGGATGTTAATCTATCGACTTGTTCAGATGCAACTCTTGAAAACAGTTTACGGACGCTTCCCAACAACGGATGCTGCTCTATTGCTTATTCAACTTTAAGATTTCTGAAAACAGTTCACGGGTTCTCCAAGTAAACGGATGTTAACCTGTCACTTGTTCAGATTCTTCTTCAAGACTTCTGAAAACAGTTTACGGATTCTTCCCAACAACGGATGTTAATCTATCGACTTGTTCAGATGCAACTTTTGAAAACAGTTTACGGACGCTTCCCAACAACGGATGCTGCTCTATTGCTTATTCAACTTCAAGATTTCTGAAAACAGTTCACGGGTTCTCCAAGTAAACGGATGTTAACCTGTCACTTGTTCAGATTCTTCTTCAAGACTTCTGAAAACAGTTTATGGATTCTTCCCAACAACGGATGTTAATCTATCGACTTGTTCAGATGCAACTTTTGAAAACAGTTTACGGACGCTTCCCAACACGGATGCTGCTCTATTGCTTATTCAACTTCAAGATTTCTAAAAACAGTTCGCGGGTTCTCCAAGTAAACGGATGTTAACCTATCGCTTGTTCAGCTTCTTCTCCAAACCACTGAAAACAGTTTACAGATTCCTCCCAACAACGGATGGCAATCTATTGCTTGTTCAGACCCCCCAGTTCAGAGATGGTCCCAAGCTTGGACACCTTCCTGATATTCCCTTCCAGATGGCATCTCTAAGCCCATCCCCGACAAGATTTCTGTCACTCTCCCAGATGGCATCGTTAAGCCCATCTCCAAATGGCATCTCTAAGCCCATTCCCGCATCCATTGCTTTGATAAGTGCAAATTTCCGGGCACTCTAGTGTCCAATCTCCTTTTACCCTCGAGTCACGAAAGGCAAACTTGCCAATCTAACTCTTCGGATTCAAGAAGATTGAACAGGGGCAACTGTTGTTCCCCAAAATTTGCCCTCCCATTTCTCATTGATTTCTCACCACAAAGCCCTTGGAGATCAAGATCAAGTTAGGGTTTCCATCTGCTCAAGACTTCTCCTTGCACTATGGACCCAAATTAGGGTTTGTGTTTGCACAAAGATGTTTTGACCTAAAATGCCCAAGATGACTTTCATGCTTCATGATTGACTCCCAAGTTTACCCATATCAAGTTTCAAGTCTTGATTCTAAGTGTTGCCCAGTCAATTGGACAGTTGACCTAGAAATCAACTGTATTGGGGAAAAAGTCAACTGTGGCCAATTGACAGTCAAACCTCATGAAAATTGACCCACATCAACATTATGGACTCATATGGACCATTTGATCAAATTTGGATCACAATTCCATAAGAAATTTGATCAGATCACCAAAAGGGCAAAATGGTCATTCTTAGGATTTTGACTGCACAAAGGCAATTTTTGACTGTTTAACCTAACCAGTGGCAAACCAAGCTCACATATGGACTCAAGGACCCCATGGAATTATCTTGACATGCTCAACAAACTCAAAAGATCCCAAGTACACAAAATTGACAGTTGAATTTCCCAGTCAATTGATCAATTTTGACTGTACACTGAAAAGTCAAACTTTGACTTTTTGGTCAAAATCAAGAGTCAAGATTCATTTTTCATCAAAACATGCCAAATCATGAAACTTGTTCACCAAGAAGTCACAAAATGCAAATTAGGGTTAGAAATTAGAATTTTTCATAACTTAGAATTTTTCTAAGTTATGGAAAACCCTAATTTTTTCCCAACTTTGCCCCACTTTTTCACCAAGATCCATTTGGATTCAAACAAAAGTCCAAACATGAAAGTTGTAGCTTGTTGCATAATCTACAACTTTGATTCACAAAGTTTTCCCATTTGAGGCTTGTATCTCAAGTTACAAATTCTTGAATAAGGGCACTAAACCATTTTTAACTTAGTGAAATTTTAACCTATTTTGACAAGGTTTTCTACCCCACTTCAAGGCCATTTTCCATACACTTCCACTTGGAATTTAAATTTGCATTTCAAAAATGGATTGTAGTACACATTCCAAGCTTTCCAAAATGTCCAAGAACTTCTCAAACAACCTCATAACTTGAGAGAATCTAATTTCACAATATGGCAAAAACTCACTTTTGATTTGAGCATGAGCATGTTCATAACTTAAGCCATTTTCAAGTCAGCATAGTTTATGCTAAATTACAGGTCCTAAAACCCTTTGACACTCAAAAATTCAATGCAAAACCATTGTTCCAAGTTGTTATTCTAAGCATTTGGACATTACATGGAGAATTAACCCTAAACTAGAAAAAGCACTATTTCCATTTTTGCAAAAGTTCACTTTATGTCCAATTACAAATCCAAGCAGTACAAGCAAGATCTAATGGGCACAAGTTTATGGACAAATCACTCTGATCAAGGAGAGTTTATGCAGCTCATTAGAGGTCCCCTACTGGCCTAAAACACCAAGTTGCTTTTGTTTGCTTAAGAGTAAAGAAAAGTGCCATAACATAACACATCTCTCATATCAGTCAAAAAACCTTTAAGCAAATATTGAAAACACATTCCAAAGATCAGAACCAAGCTTTTGCACGACCCTTGCACCTCTCAAACACTCCCATTGCCATAATCACTCTCAAACTGCACAAACAGGGCAAAGCCTGCAGTTTGAGTGCTATTTCCCATTTCTCTCAAGCTTTCTTGCCCAAACCAGTTCATACACATCCCCTAGCATCTATGCAAGCTAACCATGACCTGAAGCACGACCTGTAATCCCTCTAACCACTTCCACCATTTTCAGTTTCTTGTTTTGCAGGTGAAGGGCTCTAGCACGATTCATAAGCTTTCAAGACAAAGTAAACATTAGAATAGCATCCCTGGACCTCAAGGAAGCTTTTCCAATCATCACCTTGCACTGAAAGCTCCCCCATTGCAAGATAGAACTTCAGCTGAACAGGTATCTTGGTGAACTCGTATCTCTCTTATTATGCATCATTATCCTTAAGTTTGTGAATAAACAATGTCCTACTCATGCCACTGAACATGTACATTCTTTTACTTTTCATTTCTTTTGCTTGAGCTGTGAGAATTTGGAGTTTGAAAATGGCAGAAAAACTAGGTTAGGATTTGGGGGAGGAGAAATTCTCCCTCATCTTAGAGAGTTAGATCAAGTTATGCATATGGTTAGAATCGTCTCTTCATGCTGAACATTTTTTATGTTATGAGTTTTTGTTAAAAAGCCAGGAATCAGGAGTTAAGGATTGATGAAGAAAGGCATGCATTTTTTGAATTGTTTGGTCTGAAGGTTGAAGACAACCATTTTCTGGGCTGGGCCTGTTTGTTATTCCTTTTTGCACCATACATTTACTTTTGCACCCCCTGAGCCCATTTTGTTATTTTTAATGATTTTTTGACTTTTTCTTTTTGGTCTGACTTGTCTATTTTTGCTTATGATATTAAAAATCTAAAAATAAATTTTTACACCATTTTTCTATTTTTTTAGGCATTTATTTGATTATGTTGACATTTATACATAAATATATATATACACACTATTATTTAGAAAACTAGAAAAAAATAATGCAAATATATTTTCTTTTCTGATTTTTATTACATTTTCCCTTTTGAAAATATTTTATACAAAACATATTTTTTTTATAAATATTAATTGTTATCATTTATATATATATGATATTTATTTGTAAATAATATAAATATATAGGTATATTAATATACTTAGGAGAAAATATCAAAAAATGTGCATATTTTATTTTTTAATATTTAATACTAAAAAAGGCCCTTTTTTTTACAAATATACCATATTTTATTTTATTTTTGTATGTAAATAATAAATATTATATGAATTGATTAATTAATGTCCCTTTTGATTAAAAAATTAGGGTTTTGCCCTAAATTTGAAAATACCTAAAAAATAATACCTTTTTATTTTCTTTTTTTATTTTACATAAATAATACTTTTTTCATACATATAAAAATTCCTTTTGCATTCTTGCATATTTGTTTTATTTACCATTTAAATTATACATTTATTTATCTTGTAAATATTCATAGAAAATGATGTAATAGCTTAGATTCAATTTCTTGTCTAAATATCCCCATTTGAAACATTGTACCCCCCTCCCCATATTATTGTGTTGTAATAGCGTAGGATTTTAAATTTCGCACTTTATCGCTTTCTAAACATACTATGCTAGAATTAGGGTTTTGTATGCGAATAAAAATGAACAAAATAGTTGGACCTAATACAAGATAAATGAGCATGAAAAATGGACGACACATTTCACACTTGCACCCCTAGGGTATTCCACTTTGTTGCCTTCAAATAATTGGGCCATATTGTATGTTGAATTTCTTTGGGTAAAAACAAACAATCAAATGATCATAGTCCCACAAAATGTTGCTTAAATGAATGATCAAGTCCCTTTTAAAGAAAATTGCCCAAAGACATTTAACACTATTGCAACTATGGTCTAAACGATGACCCGCGCCCGTCCCTTTCATCTCCTGAAACAAGATTGTCCACCAAATGCAATGGTGGAACAAAATTGTCAAAAGGTTTAAAACATAACAAAAATCTTTGAGAAAACTTTAGGGTAGATAAACTCTTAAGTACTTGTCAACTTTCCAAGAAAACACTTGCCTTATTTCGAAACCCACTTCACAAACACTTTCAAAACAAACTTTCAGAAAAACCTTGAAACATCTTTTCAAAAAGACAAACACCTTTTGTAAAACATTCGAGTAAAGAATTGTTACAAGGGTAGCCTATACAAGGCATCTTTTTCAAAACCTTTTCAAAACCACACACAAAGCACCATTTCAAACAATTGAAAACCAAGGCAAGTTGATCTAAGCAAGTACCTAAGAGCCCATGGATAACCATGGATAGAAGGGGTGCTAATACCTTCCCCTTCTATAATCTACTCCCCGAACCCAAGAAAAATCTCAAAGGTTTTTGCTGTGCTTTTTAAACCTTTCCTTAGGATAAAATAAAAAGTCGGTGGCGACTCTTGATCAACCGAAACATTTGCGAAAATGAACGCAAAACCCTAGTCAGTTCTCCCACCGTATCACAATATCCCCTAGGGAGAGGAATTGGCGGTGGACCAAGTTCGGGCAATTGAACCATTTGGCTAGCAAGTAACTGTGGGAGAAGCTGAGCGTAGGACATGGGAATGAGATCAAACCTTCTTTCAGGGGCTCTCTGTCTTGGAGGAGCTCTTTGTCCTTGGAGATGTTGATTCGGTTGTTGATAAGTTGTAGGAGGTGCAAACTGTTGTTGCGGAACATAATGTGGTTGCAGAGAGAGAGGTCGTTGTTGGGCCATCCAAGGTGCTGGAGTTGTAGCAGCGTATACTTGCGGAACAAAATTGTTGGGAACAGAAGCGGGTGTAGGAAAATAAGGGAATCGGACTTGAGGAAATGTGGGAGCTCTTCCTTGGTTGACGGTGATGACACTGGTCTCGCCCTCTTTCTTCTTGACAAAACCGGAAAATGGTTTCCTATTAACGCTTGCATTGTTGTTAGCACTATTAGGAACACCTTGAATCGTTCCGGCCTTAATACATGTCTCAACACGTTCACCAATGATGACCATATCAGAAAATGAAGTAGAAGTGCTACTGAGCATATGCTGGAGATAAGGGCCTCGTAGAGTACCCATAAACAGATCAATCAACTCACGGTCCAAAAGAGGAGGTTGGACCTTGCAGCTAGTTCACGCCATCTCTGAGCGTATTCTTTGAAAGATTCTTCAGACTTTTGTACCATCCCCTGGAGCTGAATACGGCTCGGAGCCATAGCAGTATTGTAATGGTAATGTTTCAGAAAAGCATTGGCAAGCTCTCCCCAAGTACCGACACGGGATCTCTCCAATTGCATATACCAATCCAAGGATGCCCCAGTCAAACTGTCCTGAAAGAAATGCATGAGCAAAGGTTCATTTCCAGCATAGGCCGCCATTTTGCGACAATAGGAACAGAGATGTATCTCTGGGCAAGAAGTGCCTTTGTACTTGTCGAACTCTGGGACTTTGAACTTAGGAGGAATAACTACCCCAGGCACGAGGCACATTGCAGCAGTGTTGAATCCGGACGCCTTGATTCCTTCCATGGCTCTAAGTCGCTCTTCAAGGGCATGATACATCTTTGCAGTTTCAGCAACCCCGGCAGCAAGATTCTCTTGGGGTTCATCGAGATCAATAACATCATGATGATCGTCGACATCATTCCTAGGAGCACCGGTAGGAGTCTCAACATTAGCATTGGCATTTCTCCCATTAGCAGAAGTGGAAGGTGCAGCAGTAGCAAGCTTGGAAACACTCTGGTGTAGTTCTTCTTGACCCTTAATCACGGCATGCAGAGTTTCCATGAGTTGATCCATGCGGGTACCCATAGTGTCCATATCCCGACGGAATGCATTCTGATTCTCTTCAAAAAGATCCATTAGCATTTGCTGGTTGCCTCTGGTATGGTAAGGATGTGGATGAGTCGTCTTTGCTGTTTACTAGATTGAGAAAGGGGACCCCAGTGAGTTTTTGTTGTGAAAAAAATGAATGTATGGTAATATGGATGAATGCTTTATCTTCATTTCTAATGAGACCCAAAGACTCGTCTATCTTTTTAAAATTTCCCTTTTGAAAAGTTATATCAACAAGACTTGTCTTTGGATTTCTCTAGATATGAGATATATATACATGATGATATGATGTCATGGTATGCTATGGCATGAAGTCTCAGCTCCACATATTCTGGATAACCATTGCGTAGTCTGTTGCTCAGGCTGAAAGTAACAGGAACAAAAGTTCGATGTCACAGGAATGGAGTCAAAGTAACCAACCATGAGTTATGTACTAGGGGTTTATCACCTGCCGAACAAGGTTCTAAAGAGTTCTCGAAGTCTACATTCTTCCTTTGGATATTACCGACGTCCCAATTACTTGGTAATCAGTAATATTCGCATGAAAAACTCGTCCGAGCACAATATCGCGTGACAACTACTTCCGGATTACTCTGTTACAGTCTCCGCATTGCACCTAAAAGGCCAAGATGGGTTAATGGTTCTACGACTCTCAACTTCTTGAGCTCCCAGGTCGAAAGCAACGACGTCTTCCCGATTACTCGGTAAACATCATTACCTTAAAGGGGACCTCCATTGAGTGGGGGATTCTCATGCCTCCTTCTTCGGGATTACTCCCTCAAAGTTAACATGACTATACCGCCCATCCTAATCCTATGTGTAACCCAAGTCCGAGTAGAGGACTTATAAAACCCAACAACACAATATAACCAGAATATGTGAGTAGCAACAAATATGCAATATATACAAAAGAATAAATAAAGAAACAAAACAGTAAAGCAAGATAAAGCAAATAAATAAACACCCAAAAAGACAAGTAAACAAAACTAGGAGAGACTCGCTAAAAGTCCCCAACAGAGTCTCCAGCTGAAACAACCGGCAGAAAACACAGAGCCGCCACCGAACTTTATTTATCCCGAAGGAAGGGGAAATATCGATAAAACCACAAGGGAATGGATAAGTTGGTCTTGCGACCAAGAGAAAGGGTAAGGGAGTCGGTTATGCGAGGAGAAGGTATTAGCACCCCTCACATCCGTTGTACTCAATGGGATCCATTTTGTTTGTTTGTCTTAAAGGGTGTATTTATCTATAACTATGTTTGCTAAAGGGAAATGGTTGGTTTTTGATTATTGCGTTCGTGAGGGATTCGCGACCCTTTGCCTACGTATCCAATGAAGGAATCAGAACATCGTAGTTCCTCTAGAAAATGGTTGGTTTGTTTGTGTTTTTTAGTGGGCGACGTTAACGCACGCATTCTAGCAATAGGCACGGCCGGTATCGCGGTAGAACGGAGATAACATGCCCTTTGGGGGGGTTTTGATTGGTTGAGTGTTTTTGCATGTTTTAAAGTAAATTCAAGTAATGATTAAAGAGTGTTTTTTGGATTTTTTTGATGTGTGAATGTTTTGGGGGTTTTATATTTAAGTAAGGATTAAAGAGTGTTTTTTTTTGGTTTGTTTATTTGTTTATTTTTATCTTGCCTAATTACTAGCATTTGTACAAAGTAAATAAAGTGCAGAAAAGACAAAATCCTACGCTATTACAACCATATCAAAAGGCATAAAAAAATGAAGGAAAAAACAAGACAAAAGTAAGAAAAAAAGGTGTCTTTCGATTCTGGCAGGAGCAGCCTTAGACCGGCATTCTGTTGGCCTCCTTCGATTGGGGCTGGCAACAGCAAAGTCACGTCTTTCGATTGGGCCTTGGCGGAGGCGAAGTCCTGTCCTTCGATTGGGCAAAGGCAGAAGCAAGTTGTATCCTTCGACTGGGCCTTGGCAGAGGCGAAGTCCTGTCCTTCGATTAGGCAAAGGCAGCAGCAAGTTGTATCCTTCGACTGGGCCTTGGCAGAGGCGAAGTCCTGTCCTTCGATTGTTCTTTGGCACCAGTCAGGTCCTGTACTTCGATTGGAGGCTAGCACCAGCATGAGAGTGTCTTTCGTTTGGGTCTGGGCTTAGTAAGCGTGCCATCTGCCTTTCTGCCTCCTTTGACTGGGGTCTGAAAACAGTGAGGGAATGCCTTTCGACTGAGCCTGGAAGTCAGTGAAGGCAAGCTTTTCGTTTGGGCCCAGAAGTCAACATGGCAAAGCCTTCTGGTTCTCTTTCGTTTGACCTGGAGAAGGAAGGTAGAAGCCAGAAGCTTCATTTCCTATTTCTTGTTTCTTGTTTCCTGTTTCTTTCGTTTGAACTTTTTGAACAGCAACAGGGCATAAGGCCATGCTAAAATTGCCTTACAATCAATTAACACTTAATGCATATTTAAATAAACAAGCGGCAAAACGAAGGGGTTAACTCTGAAAACATATTAAGTAGGTGGAAACAAAAAGAACCAAAGTTTTATGTACATGTTATGCTAGAAATGAAGGGGTTCAAGGTTAAGAATGACTTACCTTGCTTGTGGCTGGAACGTGTGTTGGGCCTTTAAATGGTTTCCTTGAATGTCTATGGATTCGGAAGGAGGAACCAGGGGTTATGTCTTGGATACTGGATTCGAAAGAGAAGAACAAGGGTGAGGTTCTTCCTACTGGATTTAAAGGGTAACAAGGTATAGGGACGTTTCAGATTCTAAGGGGATAAGTATTTTTTTTGGATATGTGTTTGGATTCTGGATAAGTGTTTGATTATGGATGTGTGTTTGAATTCTGGATGTGTTTGAATTTCTGGATGTGTTTGAATTTCTGGATGTGTTTGAATTTCTGGATGTGTTTGAATGAACTTGAGAGTTTTGTGGTTTGAGAAATTTTCTTGCAGAGATTCATATGGCCCTTCAGTCCTCCCTTCAAACATCCATTGGAGTCTTATTTATAGGCAGATTGGCTGAAGCATTTGGGGGGAAAACAAAATAATTTGAACAGTTTTGGAATGCTGTTTCGATCCTTTCTTATGTTGCTTTTGTGTTTTTCCATTTTTGTACAAGTTACAAGCATCAGGTCTGGCTCTGCATAGCAGGTTTTTGGACTGTTGTAGCAGGTTGGTGCAGGTTTTTCTGTTTTGTTTTGGCACCTTACAGCAGGCGTGGGAGCAGTAAACTTGTCCAGATCGAAGGCTTGCATGAAGAGATATTTTCTTTATGGATGCTAGCATGAAGGGAAGCCATTGACTTGTGCGTTGAAGGCAAGCACAGAGGAAGCCATAGCTTGGTCGAATTTTTCTTGTAGGAGGTTGTTGCTTGGTGAATCAAGACAAACTTGCAGGAGGCCAATGTTATATAAATTGGAGCAAAAACAAATGAAAGAAATAATTTCTTAATCGAAACTTATGGATCAGAGCTTGCTCTAAGGAAACCAGATGCTCAATCGAAGCCCCTGAATCCAACTGGCTCGAAGGAAACCAAATGCTCAATCGAAGCCTCGAAATCCAGCTTGATCGAAAGAAGCCATATGCTCAATCGAAGCCCCTAAATCCAGCTTGCTCGAAGGAAGCCAGATGCTCAATCGAAACCTCTAAATCCAAGCCATATGCTCAATCGAAGCCCCTAAATCTTGCTTGCTCGAAGGAAGCCAGATGCTCAATAGAAACCTCTAAATCCAGCTTGATCGAAGGAAGCCATACGCTCAATCAAAGCCCCTAAATCCTTCTTGCTCGAAGGAAGCTAGATGCTCAATCGAAACCTCTAAATCCAGCTTGATCGAAGGAAGCCATACGCTCAATCGAAGCCCCTAAATCCTGCTTGCTCGAAGGAAGCCAGATGCTCAATCGAAACTTCTAAATTGAAGCAAACTTGCTCTTCTTCAATTTTGTCAAAAATAAAATTTATCTGCTTTGCTCCTTCAATAGTTTCCTCTTTGCCTGATAAGAAAACCTCAAAACAAGATTAGACAAAAAGAGGGCACAGCTCTAATACTTCAAACCAAAGCGCCTGATTCCATGAGATGTGGGATATGCAAATGACTGAATGATAAAATGATGCAAATGGAATGCAAAGTTTGAAGCTATACAAGAATAAAAGAGATAGGGAAAATTTGGGGTACGACACATGTCTCCATCGAATGCAGGGGAACTACTTTGGCCAATGTTCTAGTGGATACCGATTCATCATTGAATGTTCTGCCCAAGAACGCTCTTGACAGATTAGATTGCGAAGGTTTGACTCTGAAGCCCAGTAACATTGTGGTAAGGGCTTTTGATGGTTCGAAAAGAATGGTACATGGGGAGGTGGACATCCCTATCAAAGTTGGTTTCCAAACCTTTGACTCCACCTTCTACGTGATGGATATCCGACCATATTATTCTTGTTTGTTGGAACGCCCTTGAATCCATGGAGCTGGAGCTGTTACTTCCACTCTGCATCAGATGTTGAAGTGCCCAGTGAAGGGAAAGATTGTCACGGTACGTGGTGAGGAGGAGTACATGGTAAGCCACCTGAACTCTTTCAGGTATGTCGGAATGGACGGCGAGTTCATCGAGACCCCTTGTTAGAAATTTGAAGAGGTGCCTCAGATCATGGCTGCAATCGAGATTGTTACCAGTGTGTCGAAGATCACCAGACCTCCATTGAAGATGGCTTCTCTCAAGGACGCTAAAGCAGTAATTGAAGAAGGTCGGTGTACCATTTGGGGCCAACTTCCTGACATTCCATACAAATATGATAAGTTTGGTTTGGGTTTTACTTTAGGAGCTCAAAGGGCTATTCATCGTGCTCATGCCGGAGGACCTCCCCTATGCATCAACAATCATGGGGTCAATGCTTTAGAAGACGACAATGGTGATTGTGACATGGATAGTTGGATCTTCCCTACTACCAACAGTGGACCAAGTAATTGGACGACTAAAGACTGTGTGCCGATTACTTTATTCAGGAGTAATTATCTTTCTTGTTTTCGAATTTGTAATAAATAAACAATATAAACTCTATATCCTTGTGTCTTGCTCGAGGCACAATGGTTTTTTTGTGAGGGTTATCATTTTCAATCTCATATGTCATTAATAAAGCATGGGACATTTTTGCATACAAATTTTGCGCTCTCTGTCTTTCTTTTCTGCTTTTTACTTTATCAATACAACTATGCTCTTACACACACTCACTATCAAACTGCAGATCCACATCTACTCTGGATCCCATTAATAACGGTTCTGCTATTGTCAGTTATGACTTTGAAAATACGATCAACCAAGTCGAGGACGAAGGTGAGGAAGATTGTGAAGTACGAGGAGAACTTGCCAGACTGTTACAACAGGTAGAAAGAGCAATACAACCCCATGAAGAGCCAGTTGAAACAGTGAACTTGGGTACTGAAGAAGACAAGAAATAAGTCAAGATAGGTCCCGATTTGGAGCATAGTGTCAAGGAGCATTTAATAGAAATGTTACACAATTATGTGGAGATCTTTTACTGGTCATACAAAGACATGCCAGGACTTTACACTGATATTGTGGTTCATCGCCTGCTGACAAAAGAGGACTTCCCTCTAGTGAACCAGAAGGTTCGTCGTATGCGTCCTAAGATATCAGAAAAGATCAAGGCAGAAGTTATGAAGCAGTTCAACGTTGAGTTCTTTGCCATCACATCATATCCATAATAGGTTGCTAACATAGTTCTGGTGCCTAAGAAGGACGGTAAGGTACATATGTGTGTGGACTACAGAGACCTGAATAGGGAGATCCCCAAGGATGATTTACCCTTCCTCATATTGATGTTCTGGTTGACAACACCGTACAACATAAGGTATTCTCCTTCATGGACGGGTTCTCTGGTTACAATCATATCAAGATGGAACCTGAGGACATGGAGAAGACAACTTTTGTCACACAATGGGGCATTTTCTGTTACAAAGTGATGCCATTTGGGTTGAAGAATGTTGAGGCAACCTATCAGCGTGCTATGGTAGCTTTGTTTCATGACATAATCCATCACGAAATAGAGGTATGTGTTGACGACATGATAGCCAGATCTCAAACTGAAGAAGAGCACCTTGATCACATGCAGAAGCTATTTGAAAGGCTGAAGAAGTACAAAATGAGGTTGAACCCGAATAAGTTCACCTTTGGAGTAAGATCTAGTAAACTATTAGGCTTCCTTGTCAGCGGCAAAGGTATCGAGGTAGAACCCATAAAGGTTAAAGCTATATAAGAAATTCGAACTCCTCACACTAAGAAGGAGGTTAGGGGATTCTTGGGACGCCTAAACTATGTTGCTAGGTTCATTTCTCATCTGACCGCTACCTGTGAGCTAATCTTCAAGCTACTGAAGAAAGATCAAGCAGTGAAGTGGAATGACGAATGCCTGAATGCCTTTGAGAAAATCAAGGAATATCTTCAAGAGCCTCCAATTTTAATGCCGCCAGTTGAAGGAAGACCTTTGATCATGTACTTAACGGTATTAAAGAACTCAATGGGGTGTGTGTTGGGGCAGCATGACGAGTCTGGTCGAAAAGAGCATGCAGTATACTACCTTAGCAAAAAGTTTACCGGCTGTGAAATAAGATACTCACTGCTCGAGAAAACTTGTTGCGTTTTGGCATGGTCTGCTTGACGACTAAGACAGTATATGTTGACTCATACTACCTTGTTGGTCTCTAAAATGGATCCTATCAAGTACATCTTTGAGAAGCCCGCTCTCTCCAGAAGAATAGCATGATGGAAAATGATCCTGACGGAATACGACATTCAATACATAACCCAGAAAGTAATCAAGGGAAGTGTACTAGCTGATCATCTGGCTCATCGGGCTGTGGACGATTACCAATCCATGAATTTTGAGTTCTCGGACGAGAACATCATGTTAGTAACTGATTGTGAAGAACCTGGACCAGATGAAGGACCTGAGAAAGGATCCCAATGGACTATGGTTTTTGAAGGAGCTTCCAACGCACTTGGCAATGGCATCGGTGTCGTGATCATCTCTCCTGAAGGTTGTCATACTCCTTTCACTGCCCTATTATGTTTCAATTGTACCAACAATATGGCTGAGTATGAAGAATGTATCATAGGTCTCAAAGCTACAATTGATTTAAGGATCAAGTTCTTAGGTGTGTTCGGAGACTCAGCTTTGGTAATCAGCCAGATCAAAGGAGAATGGGACACGAAGCATCCTAATCTCATCCCTTACAATGACATTGATTCCATATTTTGAAGAAATTACTTTTGAGCATTTTGCACGAGAGGAAAATCAACTAGCGGACGCGCTAGCCACTATGCCATCCATGTTCAAGGTCAGGTTGGTTAATGAGGCTCCTTAGATCACTATTGAGAGAATGGATGAACCACCATACTATCACGAGATTGATACTGAAGAAGTAGTCGACAAACCTTGGTTCCATGAAGTCAAAAGACATCTCGAAGCACAAGAGTATCCTGAAGGAGCTTCAGTCATTGATAAGAAATTCCTAAGAAGATTCTCTGCCAAGTTCTTTCTCAGTAATGGAATCCTCTACAAGCGCAACCACGATTCTACTTTGCTTCGGTGTGTAGACAAGAATGGAGTGGAGAACATTATGGATGATTTACATGAAGGTACCTTTGGCACCCATTCTAGTGGACACACTATGTCTAAAAAGATCCTAAAGGCAGGATACTATTGGTCCACTATGGAAGTATACTATTATCAACATTCGCGGACTTGTCACAAGTGCCATATTTATGCTGATAAGGTGCACATACCTTCGATTCCTCTAAACATCTTGATTGTTCCTTGGTCGTTTGCAACGTGGGGCATCGACATGATTGGAGAAATCAAACCTCTTCCAATGGGAATCACTTCATCCTTGTTGCCATTGATTACTTCATGAAGTGGGTTGAGGCTGTCTCTTTTGCTACTGTTACCAAGAATGTTGTGGCGCGGTTCATCAAGCATAAACTTATCTTTCGATATGATATCCCCTAAAGAATCATTACAGATAATGGTACAAATCTCAACAACACTATGATCACCGAACTTTGTAAGCAATTCAAGATCCAACATCATAACTCTTCTCCTTACCCACCGAAGATGAATGGCGTTGTAGAAGCTGCTAATAAGAACATTAAGAAGACCATCCAGAAGATGACAATGACATACAAAGACTAGCATAAGATGTTACCAATTTCTCTTCATGGTTACCGCACCATAGTACGCACATCAATAGGGGAAACTCCTTTCTCTTTGGTATACAGTATGGAAGTTGTCCTACCTATTGAGGTCCAGATCCCTTCTTTGAGAGTCATGAAGGATGCAGGGGTGAATAAAGACGAATGGGTTCCGACACGAATTGACCAACTGAACCTGATTGATGAGAAAAGGCTTATGGCTGTCTGCCATGGCCAGATGTACCAGAAGCGTATGATTAAGGATTTTAACAAGAAGGTCAGACGTCAGGTATATAAATTTAGTGATCTAGTAATCAAAAGCGCATCGTACTTCCGCAAGGTGATCCCAGGGGAAAATGAACTCCCACATACGAAGGGCCATTTGTGATCAAGAACATATTTTCTGGTGGAGCCATGATCTTAACCATTATGGACGGTGACGACCTTCCTCACCCTGTGAATGAGGACATAGTTAAAAGATATTACGCATGAATAAAGACCCGCTAGTTTGATTGGCCTAGGAAAAAATAAGGGCATCCCGGCGAACCAAAAGGGTTTGGGAAAAAATTAGGGATAAATATAAAAAAATATGTAAACTCGGCAAGTCGAAAACCTGAAAAGGTGGCTTGGGCAAAAAAGGGTATCCCGGTGGACTGAAAACTCGAAAGGGCGGTCCAGGAAAAAGTTAGGGATTTAAAGCGTATAACCATGCCTCATTGGATCACCTTGCAACCAGACTTCAGTATCAACCATCAAGCTCAAACAATACTGTGATACGGTGGCCAGAACCGGGACGTGTTTCCCTTTTTTAAGGAATTGCTGGTTTGCATTTTGCGTTTGTGTTTGCAAAATGTCGGGGTAAGCAAGAGTCGCCACCGTCTTTTATTTTATCCAACAAGGAAAGGAAAAAATCACAGAAAAATTAATTTTTTAAATGAAAAGTAATATTTTTGTGATTTTTGGATAGAAAAGAATATAATTAATTGTTAGTAAAGTAAATTAAATAAATTAAATGAAATAAAATAAAATATAGAAAAAAAGATAAGAAAGAATGGGCCTGAGAAGTAATTGGAGGGTGTGAGAAACAATCTGGCCCAAGCCCAAGGGTGTCCACATTTGACTTTTTTGGATCCAACGCATTGTCTTGACTAGGCTCCATGGTGCTCTCCCCTTGAAGGTCCTTGGATTTGGCCATCTGGCCACTTGGCAGACCAGATCTTAAGGGAGTATGATAGGCCTTGAATTTATGCACGCATGTGATTACTTGAAAGAAAAATACATGAAGAAAGTGGGGGAGCTGGGATTCGAACCCAGGTCCTGAGGCAATTACCAACGCTACACTCACCACTGCACCAGTTGTGTTTGTTTGTACGAGATAAGAAACAATAATAATATACAAAACAAAGATTTAATGGAAAATAATATAAAAAAACGCGCGCCAGATTCAAATATGCCAATGGAAGGGTGACACGCAGGCGTCTTCAACCTTGCACCGTTGGTAAAAGTGAAACACTTTTACCTACGGACGTTTGTCCGTCACTACAAACAGAGCTCGTTCCAAAATCCTCCATGAGCAATATAAATGACATCTAATGCCATGGTTGGATTCGTCTTGTCCTCCTGAACATGATGGTACCACTCATGAAGGCTAATTTTACCTGGAAGAAAAATCCTAATTCGAAGCTACAAACCCTAGCCATGGTGAAATCTTGCACAGGACATATAAATGAAATTAAACGATACAGAAAGCTTGCAAATGTTCCATGGATCAAGAATCTATAACTATTTCATGCTATAAGTACAGGAATGATGCAATTCGAATTTAAGAATATTGCAATACTGTGACTTACAGTGCGTTATAGGGCTTGGCAACGCTTGCTTTTGATTGCTTTGGCTTTCTGATGACCTCAGGAAACGATTGGAATGGTTCAAAGGTCCTGAAATTGCCTCTAAATGGGAATTCGTGTTTGCACTTTTTCTTGATTTTTCAAGTTTGTGTTCTTGATGCTGCGCCTCCTTCTCTTGCCTCCTTTGGTCTGCCTCGCTTCTATATGTATTAAGGACAAAATTAGGGTTGAAATAATGCACTCAATCTTCCTCCATCAATGGGTTTGATCTTGATTTGATTCACCTTAAAACCTTTCCAAAAATGGCCTAAATCCAATCTTTTTATGCACACCAAGCCTTTACACGAATTTGAATATTTGCTAGCTGTAATTTAAAACCTAAAACAAGCACAAAATCTTTTATTTTCAATATTTTTGATTTTATATAATTTGTTTTAATTTAAATTGAATTAATTCAAATAAAAATCAAAATAAATAATAAAAACATGATAAGGACAAGTGGCAAGGGATAGAGCTCGTGGACTATGTTGCCAACTCAAAAAAAGATTTGGCCCATTTGGCAATAATTGAAGTTTTAGGCATAGTTGACTTTTGGCAATTTTGCAAAAAAGGTCAACTTCACCAATGCATAACTTCCTCAATTTTGACTCTTTGGAGGTGTTCTTGGACTTTTTAGAAAGCTTGAGATGTACTATAATCAAACCTTTTTGTCTCATCTCAATTTGATATTCCATGATCATGTATGAAGCTTTGACAAAAAAGGTGTTTTTGTTGACTTTTCAAAATGACCTATAATGTCCAAATTCATAACTTCTTGTGAGTGCATATTTTGAACTTGGGAGCTGAAGATGGATTGTAGCGAATTGCATCCTCTTCAAAATGAGCTTTGGATGGGTCATTTCTCATAAATTATGAGAAATTTATGCTTGGTCAAAGTTGAGTTGACTTTTCCTATAAAACCCTAATTTAGCAACTTTTGAGCCTTGATGAATTATGAGCAATCCTTGATGAATCATGATCAACCCTTGATAAAATGATGAAATATACTTCAAAATGAGGATGTTGACCAAAAAAATTGAAGTTTGATTGTATGTGGACCACAGTTGACTTTTGCCCTAGCACAGTCGATTTTTGGGCCTTTGAGCAATTGACTGAGCAAACTTATTCTGCAAGGCTTGAAACTTGACATGGATGATCTTGAGAACATATTAGGAAAATGTTGAGCATCTGTGGTCCCTTAGACTTAAGTATCTTGATGCAACATGAAATTCTAATTTGAGGTAGACTGTCTTAGGAGAGAGCTTGTCTGGTCAACCCTTGGACTTCCTTGAGCAACTTGGGGAACTTTCTTGAAATGTTTTGAGAAATATGGGAGGGCAAATTTTGGGGTACAACAGCTGCCCCTGTTCAATCTTCTTAAACCTGAGGATGTAGATTGGCTTTCGTGCCTTTCGTGGTCCGAAGGTGGAAGATGATTGAACACTAGAGTGCCCAGAAATTTGCACTCACATGAAGTGGTACTTGTCTTGTCATGTCGGGAATGGGCTTATAGATGCCATTTGGAGACTGATGAAGGGAGATGGGCTTAAAGATGCCATCCGAAAGAGTGTCGATCGCATAAGAGATTCCTTAGCGAGAGCTTGTATACCTGTCGTTGAGGAAAATTCCGCTGGGGAATGCTGATCTCTGTCTTGAGAGAAATAGAATTTTAGGAGCTTCAGTCGTCCGTTATTCTGCTGGTGAGTCGTCTCTGTTGAATTTTAGGAACTTCAGTCATCCGTATTCGACTGAGGAATCATCTCTGTTGAATTTTAGGAACTTCGGTCGTCCGTATTCGACTGAGGAATCATCTCTGTTGAATTTTAGGAAATTCGGTCGTCCGTATTCTACTGAGGAATTATCTCTGTTGAATTTTAGGAACTTAGGTCATCCGTATTCGACTGAGGAATCATCTCTGTTGAATTTTAGGAACTTCGGTCGTCCGTATTCTACTGAGGAAACATCTCTGTTGAATTTTAGGAACTTCGGTCGTCCGTATTCTAATGAGGAAACATCTCTGTTGAATTTTAGGAACTTCGGTCGTCCATATTCTACCGAGGAAACATCTCTATTGAATTTTAGGAACTTCGGTCGTCCGTATTCTACTGAGGAAACATCTTTGTTGAATTTTAGGAACTTCGGTTGTCCGTATTCGACTGAGGAAACATCTCTATTAAAGAGGAAAGTTGAGAATGAACTACTATCTGGTAGTGGTCCAGGCTTTACAACGACTTACTGGGGATTAAACTATTACTTATTCGTACCCGGGCTTCACAGCTTGAATTTTGTGATAATTTGATTGTATCCTTCCTGAAAGGTAAAGGTTAGCTGTATGTAATGCATGATATGTATCAAGCAATGATGTTCTCAAAATAAATGAGATTGTGTTTGTATGATGCGTATACGCATGTGTCATGATGTATGGAAATGTGAGGTTTTTAGCTGGGGAAATTAAATCCCGGATTGTTGCTGGAGAAAAGAGTTGAATTCTTCGTTTCCGCTGGGGATAGTGAATGAAGATGATTGTGAGAATAAACCTGTAGGAGAGAATAACTCCGCTGGGGAATAAACTGATGAAGAAATGACTCTGTGGGGAAGAGATGTTTCTGCTAGAAGATCTGTTGATTTGGAGAAATAACCTTGGTTGGGGATGAATTACCGTTGTCGGCGATGATAAATTATGTTGGGGATTGAGTTTTTGTTTGTAAAAGGAATGAACTCCAATGGGGATGATTTTCCAGTTGCGACTTCATGGGGAATAATATTTTAGACTCTATTGGGACAATTTTCCAAACTCTACTGGGGATAATCTTCCAGTGCTGGTGGTAGATAAACTCTGCTTGGGGAGAATATTGTCGATTCATTCGCGGTTACGAGCCTCAGCTGGGGAGAATTAACAACACTATCTTTCTCTTACTCTGCGGGGAGTGAATATTCCTTTAATGGTTTTCTCCAACTAGGTCTATCCCTATACCTGGTGAATAAAGCAACTGTAAGGCTTGGACTTTTTTGTTTGCCCTTGTTTCTGATATTACGAGTAATCGTCTTTTGTTTCGCATGTAAATATTCATGAGTAGAAATTATTGTCAAATTCATATATCAAAAATGAACATTGGATGTTCTTGCAAGACAAAACAAAAAAAGGAAAATAATTTGAAATTTCTTTGTGAAAATGAATTGTATTAACTTTGAAATTAGCCTATAAATAGGCGTTTTTGTACAAGAGACTGGCGTCCTAGTAAGAGAATGCCGCCGAACAATAGAGTTTATAAAATTTGTGAAAAACAAAGAAAAACAGCTATGTGAACAATCCCACTGGGTTCCAACTCTGCTATCACCTTTATGTCCTCGAGCATCTCATCACTTTGCTACTTGGTTGAAGGTAGATCAGATTGATTAGTGTCGTTTGAGCTTGATAGTCGATACTGAAGTCTGGTTGCAAGATGATCCAATGAGACATAGTATTACGCTTTGATCCCTAATTTTTGCCTGGACTGCCCTTTCGGGTTTTCAGTCCACCGGGATACCTTTTTTTGCCTAAGCCGCCTTTTCAGGTTTTCGACTTCCGGGTGTACAAATGTTTTCATTTTCATCCCTTATTTTTGCCTGAACCCTTTTGGTTCGCCGGGAAGCCCTTATTTTTGCCTAGGCTAGTCAACCTAGCGGTTCTTTGATTATGCGTAGTATTTTTTCACTATGTCTGCATTGACGGGGTGAGGAAGGTCGTCATCGTCCATGGTGGTTAGAATCATAGCTCCTCCTGAGAAAATGTTCTTAACCATAAATGGCCCTTCGTAAGTAGGGGTCCATTTTCCCCTGGGATCACCTTGAGGTAATATGATGCGTTTGATCACCAGATCCCCAACTTGATACTCTTATCATTTAACTTTCTTGTTAAATGCCTTGATCATTCGCTTTTGATACGTCTGACCATGACAAATAGAAGTGAGTCTCTTCTCGTCGATTAAGTTCAACTGATCAAGCCGGGTCTGGATCCAATCATCCTCGCTCAAACCTGCATCCTTCATAATCCGAAAGAGGGTATCTGAACTTCAATGGGCAAGACGGCCTCCATTCCATATACCAAGGAATAAGGTGTTTCCCATGTTGACGTCCGCACTGAGGTACGGTACCCATGAAGAGCAAACGGTAACATCTCGTGCCAGTCTTTATATGTCACTGTCATCTTCTGCACAATCTTCTTCATATTCTTATTAGCTGCTTCAACAGCCCCATTCATCTTCAGCCTGTAAGGAGAAGAGTTATGATGCTGTATCTTGAACTACTTGCAGAGCACGGTGATCATCATATTATTGAGATTTGTACCATTGTCCATAATAATCCTCTCTGGTACACCATATCGATAGATCAGATTGTGCTGAATAAACTGTGCCACGACATTCTTGGTTACAGTAGCAAAGGAAGCTGCTTCAACCCACTTTATAAAGTAATCAATAGCTACCAGGATGAAACAATGCCTGTTAGACGCAGTAGGTCTAATCTCGCCGATCATGTCAATGCCCCACATTGCAAAAGGCCAAGGAGCTGTCAAGATGTTCAGAGGTACTGGAGGTATATTCACTATATCAGCATAGACTTGGCACTTATGACAAGCCCAAGAATGCTGATAACAGTCAGCTTCCATGGTAGACCAATAATATCCTGCCCGTAGGATTTTCTTTGCCATGGTATGTCCACTGGAATGAGTCCTGAAAGTACCTTCATGCAACTCCGCCATGATCCTTTCTGCCTCGTTCTTGTCCACACATCACAATAAGGTTGAATCGTGGTTACGCTTGTAAAGGATACCATTACTGATTAAGAACTTCGCCACGAACCTCCTCAGAAACTTCTTATCATTAACAGATGCACCCTCGGGGTACTCCTGAGCCTCAAGATACCTCCTCACCTCGTGGAACCGGGGTTTATCTGCTACCTCTTCAGTCTCAATGTCACAACAATGTGCAGGTTCGTCCAACCTCTCAATGGTAATTTGGGGAGCCTCATTGTCCCATCTGACTTTGAACATAGAAGACATCGTAGCTAGCGCGTCCGCTAACTGATTCTCCTCTCTTGGGAAGTGTTCAAAGGTTATCTCTTCGAAGTGTGGAAGTAACGTCAATACATACTCTTTGTAAGGAATAAGATTTGGGTGCTTCATATCCCACTCGCCTTTGATCTGACTGATCACGAGAGCGGAATCTCCGAATACACTTAATAACTTAATCCTTAGGTTAATAGCTGCTCGAAGACCCATGATGCATGCTTCATACTCCGCCATGTTGTTGGTGCAGTTAAAACATAATCGGGCGGTGAACAGAGTATGACAGCCTTCAGGAGATATAATCATGGAGGCAATGCCATTACCCAAAGTGTTTGAGGCTCCATTAAAATACATAGACCATCGGGATCCTTCCTCAGGTCCTTCATCCGGTCCAGGTGTTTTACGGTCAGTCACCAACATGATGTTCTCATCCAGGAATTCAAAGTTCATAGACTGGTAATCATCCACTGCCTGATGTGCCGAATGATCTGCCAACACACTTCCCTTGATTGCCTTTTGGGTCGTGTATTGGATGTCGTACTCAGTCAAGATCATCTGCCATCTTGCTATTCTTCCGGACAAGGCAGGCTTTTCGAAGATATACTTGATTGGATCCATCTTTGATATCAACAGAGTAGTGTGAGTCAGCATATACTGTCTCAGCCGGCGAGAAGCCCATGCCAAAGCGCAGTAAGTTTTCTCAAGCAACAAGTATTGGGTCTCGCAGTCGGTAAACTTTTTGCTAAGGTAATAAATAGCATGCTCTTTTCGGCCAGACTCGTCATGTTGCCCCAGCACGCACCCCATTGAATTGTCGAGTATTGTTAAGTATAAGATCAAAGGTCTTCCTTCAACTGGAGGCATCAGAATATGAGGCTCTTGGAGATAGTCTTTGATCCTTTCGAAAGCGGCTTGACATTCATCGTTCCATCTTACCACTTGATCTTTCTTCAATAGCTTGAAGATTGGCTCACAAGTAGCAGTCAGGTGCGAAATGAATCAGGAAATGCAATTCAGACGTCCCAAAAAGCCTCTGACTTCTTTTTCCGTTCGAGGGGCTGGCATTTCCTATATAGCCTTCACCTTTGCAGGATCCACTTGAATACCTTTATCACTAACGATGAAACCCAACAGTTTACCAGACCTCACCCCGAAGGTGCACTTGTTCGGGTTTAACCTCAGCTTGTACAACTTCAACCTGTCAAATATTTTCTGAAGATGGTCGAGGTGTTCTTCCTCAGTCTGAGACCTTGCAATCATTTCGTCAATGTATACCTTAATCTCATGATGAATCATGTCATGGAACAAACCGACCATGGCGCGCTGATATGTTGCCCCAGCATTCTTCAATCCGAACGGCATGACCTTGTAGCAAAAGGTACCTCATTGAGTAACAAAGGTTGTCTTTTCCATATCCTCGAGAGCCATCTTAATCTGATTGTAACCAGAGAAACCATCCATAAAGGAGAAGACCTTATGATGTGCGGTATTGTCAACCAGAACGTCGATATGAGGCAGAGGGTAATCATCCTTGGGGCTTTCCTTGTTCATATCCCTATAGTCAACACACATCTTTCTTTAGCACTGGAACCACGTTGGTAACCCACTGCGGGTAAGAAGTAACAGCTAGAAAACCGGCATCAAACTGTTTCATAACCTCAGCTTTAATTTTCTCAAACATCTCTGGGCGCATTCGGCGAACTTTCTGCTTCACTGGAGGACAGTCTTCCTTAGTTGGCAAGCGGTGAACCATAATATCGGTATCCAACCCAGGAATATCTTCATAAGACCAGGCAAAGATCTCAACATAGTCATGCATCATCTAAATCAACCGTTGCTTAATACTAGACTCCAAATTTGCATCGATCTTGACCTCTTTCTTGTCTACTTCTGTACCCAGATTTACTGATTCCACTGGCTCTTCATGTGGCTGTATGGCCCTCTCTTCCTGAAGTAACAATCTAGCAACTTCCCCAGGAACTTCGTAATCATCCTCACCTTCATCCTCGACTTGGTTGATCGGACTTTCAAAGTTATAACTGGCAGTAGCAGAGTTTTTATCAGTGGGATCCAGAATGAATGTAGACCTGTATATGTGAGTGTGTGTAAGACAAATAGCTGTTTTACAAGATAGAAAAGAAAAACAAGGAGCGCAAAATTTTGTAATGCAAGAAAACATCCAATGCTTTTATTGATGATATATGGAAATGCCACATAATAAGCCCTCAAGCAAAGCCACGGTGTCTCGGGCAAGGCATCGGGCCGTAAAGTTTCAAATTGTCTGTTACAAATCTCAAAACCAAAGTCTTATTACTGTGTAATAAAAGAAATGGGCACGAAGTCCTTTACCGTCCAATTGTTCAAGTCGTCGTCGGTAGTCGGGTAAATCCAGTTGTCAAACTCAGACTCTTCATCATCATCTTCAATCGCATTTACTTCCAGATTACTGATACGCAGGGGAGGTCTTCCAATCCGCGCACGCCGAATAGCCCTTTGAGCTTCTGCAGTAAAACCCAAACCAAACTTGTCAGTCTTGTGTGCAAAGTCATGGATTTAACCTCAATTCACACACCCACCTTTTTCAATAACATCCGGGGCATCCTTGAGGGAAGCCATCTTCATTGGAGGATCTTCAGCAACGGTTTCAGTTGACGCCAGCGTCTAGGGGACTACTTCAAAGTTTTGACACGGGGTTTCAATGAACTCCCCATCCATCTCCACATACCAAAAAGAGTTAAGGTGGCTCACCATGTACTCCTCTTCTCCTCGTACTGTAACGATTTTTCCCTTCATTGGGTACTTTAACATATGATGGAGCGTGGAAGTTACTTCCCTAGCTTTATAAATCCACGGGCGACCCAACAAACAAGAATAAGATGCTCGAATGTCCATCACATAGAATGTAGACGCGAAAGTCTGGGAACCAACCTTAATATGGACATCCACCTCTCCATGTACCATCCTTTTGGACCCGTCAAAGGCCCTAACCATAATATTACTCGGCTTCAGCACCAACCCTTTGCAGTCCAACCGGTCTAACACTTTCTTGGGTAAAACATTTAACAAGGACCCAGTATCCGCCAGCACGTGGGCCAGAGTAGTGCCTCTGCACTCGATTGAAACGTGCAGAGAGTCATTGTGATTCTTTCCTTTGGCAGTCAAATATGTGTCGGAGAAACCCAACCCGTTGTCAGCGGTCAAACTAGCCACACAGTCTTTGAATTGATCAGCAGATGTTTCCTGCGGCACATGCGCAGTTTTCAGGAAAGCAATTAAAGCCTTTGCATGAGCTTATAAGAACAACAATAAAGATAACATAGAGATCTTCGACGGGGTTTGCCCCAGATGTTCGACTACATTGTAGTCGCTTTTCTTGATGATCTTCAAAATCTCCTCTATCTCCTGCCTAGAGGTTTCAATAGTAATCTTCTTTGGTGCTTCGGTTCGGGCAGGCTCACCGGTGATCCCTTTGCCCCGAGCGTTAGATGACTCGGAGACAGAGGTATTGATTGGAACATGAACAGGGATAGTAGCAGATGTACTGGCATGTGTAATAGCAACAGGCTTCTGAATAGTTGGTGGGGAGATCTCAGGAGAGAAAAGTGTTTCGCTGCGGGTGACCTTGCTAGACCCGACGATATTGCTGACATCAGTATCAGCCTCCCCAACCTTCAAGTCTTGTTTAATCCCATGATAATACACATCAGCCTCATAGTGCCATGGGACAGCCTTATCTGACGTGTAAGGGATAGGTCCAGGAATAGTAATAATCAATGGACAACTCTGGGAACAGATGTAATTCTAACAGGCTTTCTCGAGGAAGCCTTGGAAGAATTGGCGGAAATGGTGATTATGGAAACATATTCAACAGGATTCAATGGAACCAAAGTTTTCTCGAACAAGATCTCTTTGTTGTCCATCAGGTGCTGAACACCTGATTTCAACAAATGACAACCAGCGGGTAGGATGGAACATAGGTGGCAACCTTCTCCACAGCCCAGAAATAAACCGGCCAACAATAAGTTCTTCTTAACGGTCAATAATGCAGTAGAAATGTATTCCATAGAGGTTACAAACGAATCGTCGTCCACATCACTTACTCCATGCTTGGGCATAGGAGAAGTCATTACATTAGGCTTTTCCGGCGCTTCAAACTCGATCTCCTTAGCATCAATCAGATCCTGCACTTTATTCTTCAAAGCCCAACAGTTGTTTGTATCATGACCTCAGCTATTGGAGTGATAAGCACAATGGGCGTTAGGATTATACAGCGATGATGTAGTACTAGGATTCTTTGGAGCCTCCTTCAGAATCACCAAGTTGGTTTTCAACAGTTGCGGCAGAATTTGAGATAGAGTCATACTGAGTCGAGTATACTGCCTTTGCAGTCTATCTACTCTTTGTTGATTGTTGCGTTGTGGGGCAACAGTTGGCATTGATATTATGACTGCATTAACCTCTTGACGGTGCTCATGTAGGTTTTGGCTCCTCGAGCTGTAAACTGCACTAACTTCTTTTCTGAAAGGTTTCTTCTTTGTACTTGACGAAGCACCTTTCTATATCTTGCCACTTTTAATACCGGCCTCAACTCTCTCCCCAGTCATAATCAATTCAGTAAACCCGGACGATTAACTACTGATTAAATGATTGAAGTATGGACCAGACAAAGTCCCAAGAAACATATCCACCAACTCCCTATCAGCCAGAGGAGGTTGTACTCTTCCAGCAAGATCTCTCCACTTCTGAGAGTAGTCCTTGAAATCTTCGCTCGCACCCATAGACATACCCTGAAGTTAAGTACGCGTGGGAGCAAGGTCGGCATTATACTAGTATTGCTTGTAAAAAGCAATAGCAAGGTCCTCCCAGTTGTGGACATTAGCTCCTTCTAGTTGATAGAACCATTCAAGTTGAGTCCCTGACATACTATCTTGAAAGAAATGAACCCAAAGGTTCCTGTCAGCAATATATGGTTGAATCTTTCTGACGTATGAGCGGAGGTGTAGATTTGGGCAGGAGACCCCATCGTACTTAGCAAAGACATGTGCTTTAAACTTGTGGGGGATCACCACCCCAGATGCCAGACCCAAATCTCCAAAGTCCAACCCATGTATCTTCTGGATCTCCATTGCACTCAACCGGTCTTCGAGTTTCTTATACCTATCCTCAGCAAGAGGATACTGGTCTTCATCAAAGTCAATGTCATTGTCATAAACCACAGGGCTAGGAGCCTTCCTTTCTTCTTAATTCTCTCCTCCTCCAGATGAATGATACAAATCAACTTCTTCTCGCAACCTGTTCCCAAACCTGTGACCCATATTCAGGAGGACCACCTTCTTCTTCTTCTTCTTGTCCTTCAAGATAAGAGTCTTTAAATCTTGTTGACTCTTGGCCAAGTTTAAGAACATTTCCTGGAACTGAGCATTCTGAGCTTGCAGAGCCTTGATGGCTTGATCAGTAGGTGTTTCAGAAGATATATTATGCTGAAATAAACAGCGAAGAAGATGAGAAACCTGTAAGGGTACCTGTGATGAGGTGCATGGGAATGGAATGCATATGAAATGATTTCAAGGACTTTGGGAGATTCAAATTTGTAAACCAAAATAAAACACACTTTATTAGATGAAAACTTGAAACAATGTTTAACAAATGCCTTTAAGGCGTTACAAAAGAAATACTGAAAAGCAAATCTAAACTAGAAATAATAAAAGACATCAGAATTCCCATGGTCGTTTTCCTTTCGTGCTGACATAATCATTGATTGTCCTCTCATTCTCCAGCTGCCTTGTAAGCTTCAGGATCTTTCGTTCCTGCTCATGATATTTATCTCTGTAAGCATCCCTTTCTTCCCTTAACTGGATCCAAGATCTCTTCAATGCCCTAATATCAGTAGGCATGTATGGATGGATGACCGTACAAGGAACCCCTTCTTCATTGGTATGCTCTACAATCACCGACAAAACAGCTTCATATGGCATCCCCAGCTTTTGAGCACGGGCTCGAACCCACTGGAGGTATGGTTGCATCGGGAGAAAAGTCTTCATTCCTAGCTCATGTGGATCAGACCTGTTAACCCTATCCCAAGCTCGTATAAACCTGCGGCGATGTCCCTCAACATCCCCCTTGAAGTCAAAGACAATGCCTGTAAGCAGCAGCTCATGAGGACCGTCCCTTCGAGCTCATCCAAACTGTCGTAAGGCCAAACAAGGATTATAGGTTATTCCTCCTCTAATTCCAAGCAATGGAACATTGGGGTATTCCCCACACCGATCAATGATAGCTACCCTTTCCATATCCTTAGTACTCCAAAGGATGTCCGTATGAGCAAGGGACGTGATTCTGTAAGCCCAACCCATACCATCCTCATTCTTCAATACAGATTTGGGGAGGTGAATAATAAACCACCTCGCCAGCAGCGGTGTACAACACATGAGAGTTCCCCTTCTCCGAACAGTACGGGTATAGAGAGCATGCATAATATCACCTAAGAGAGTAGGCACTGGGTTACGAGACATGAAGATCTTGACTGTGTTCACATCTATGAAGGCATCTAGATTCCGGAATAGGACCAAGCCGTAGATGAGGAGAGCCAGGATGTCTTCAAAAGCTTGAAAGTCTAAGTTGTCCTAGAACTATTGAGCTTAATCGATCAAGAACTTAGCCAAAAAACCTTTAACCCCACTCTGAATCTCCCAATTAGATACTACATCATCCATTTTCAGATGCAGGGATGAAGCAATATCCTCTGGCCTAGGAGTTATCTCAAAACCTGTAAAGGATGTCTGCTCTAGAATAGATATGCCAAGTAAATCAGAAAACTCCTCCAAAGTATGGACTAACTGATAGTCCGAGAAGGTGAAACAATGATGCAACGGGTCAAAGAACTAGAACAGGACGCTCATCATTTTCTCATCCAACATTGAAGTGACCAAGCTAAGGAGGTGACCATGTCTTCTAACAAAGGAAGAAGTATAAGGAACCTTTGAAACCAACTCTCTGAGCTGAGCAGGGATTTGCACGAAACTGACTCGAATAGTATTTCTGCGCATAGAACCCATGATCTGCAAAACAAAACAAAGATGAATCCCCTCGGTCTTTGAAATGGTTAGTCTAATGAAATATGCATGCGATGTCATGATGCATGATGTCATGATAAAAACACACCACATGTATCATAGATAGCAAACATTGTAATGGAAAACAAGTCACACAATAGCCCTTAAATTTCAGGCTGGCATGGAGTTTAGGTATTACCCTCTTGCAGTTTAGTTGGTTCAACTTGTCCTAGTAATATTAACCGGGTTCTAGAGGTTCTCAATATCACTGGCCATCCTCCATCGGTCATAATTCCAGACACGTAATCTTTTCTCGCGGCCAGAACCATCTCGAGAGTATGGTCTGAATGAGTGTAGCATACTGCTACTTTCTATGGCCAAGTTGGTCAATTATAGGTTCTAAGGTCAGTTGATGCTTAATGACCCATATAGCAGCCCCATACTCTCCTTGTTCCTCCACAAGGGATATCGGTACCAACTAATGTGTCACACCAACGTAGCTACTGCTTCAACGGTATCAGTCTACGCCGTACAGTTCCCTCACAGTCTATTGCTACTTACCTAAAAGGTATCCCCAGATCCGGGTTAGGATCTATAGTAACTCCGATACAAAGACCACAAAATAAAGCAAACAAATAAAACAATTGAAAACAATATGATGAACTAATCCTAAGGTACACCTTACTTATTAAACTCCCCAGCAGAGTCGCCAGTTCTGTGATACGGTGGCCAGAACCGGGACGTGTTTCCCTTTTTTTAACGAATTGTTGATTTGCGTTTTACGTTTGTGTTTGCAAAATGTCGCGGTAAGCAAGATTCGCCACCGTCTTTTATTTTATCCAACAAGGGAAGGAAAAAAGCACAGAAAAATTCCTTTCTCGAGATATTTCTGAGTACGGGGGGTAGATTATAGAAAGGGAAGGTATTAACACCCTTTCTATCCGTAGTTATCTACGGGCTCTTAGGTACTTGCTCATCATTTTCAAAATTGGTTTCTTCGTGTTTGTGTGCTTTGAAAAGTTTTTGTTTTGACTTCGATTTAACTCTTGCTTCTGTCTTCAAGAGTGTAATGAAGTGTTTTTGAAAACTTTGTTTGTAAAGGAGTGTAAGTGTGAAAAAGTTTGTTTTGTTTGAGCAAGTACTTAAGAGCTAATCTACCTACTCGAAAAAAGAATTGTTATATGTTCGTTTCCTTTAGACAACGCTATTCCACTATTAGTGAGTAGGTAGCATCGTCGTTGGAGTTTTGAGGGTCAATTCAAAAGGGATGTACGGTCACTAAAGCAATGTTAGGACGTCTTAGTAATAACCCTAATGTCTTAGATCAATTTATTCGAGGAAACAATTCCGAGGCAACCATTCCGAGGAAACTTTCCGAATCGGGACTCTGATCTTTGTTTAGACAAAAGGATGACCACTAAAGCATCATATACTCAATGACCGTTTACCAAAGGCAACCAAGTGGGAGTGTACCCTAGGAGTGCGCATGTGCGAGTGATTCAATTTCAAATTTATTATCTTTGCACATTTTAGGGTTATCTAACTGTTTTAAAGTTTAACATACATTCTTGTCATGCATCCCTATATCATACATCTAACAGTTTATATTTTGCGGAATTTAAAGCGCGGAAATTAAACTAAACTATTACAAGACTTCGGGTATTTACATAGCCAAAAACAAACCCTTTGAAAAATAAAGCGATAAATGAAAATAGATGTCCTAATTAAACTATTACAAACTGTAGGCAGTTACATCAATATGGATAAAAATAATAATAAAGCGCGCGATGAAAATTAGATCGACGAGAAATTAGGGTTTTGACCCTTCTATCCTAATTAAAAGAGAAAATGTTTTTGTTGTTTTTAATATTTTTTAAAAGAAAAGAATTTAGGTTTTCTAAATTAAATACAAAAATTAATTAGTGATTAAATTAGTTAATGAAAATAATGACATGGCCTATTTTTGTGTTTTGGTTATTTTTAGGAAAAAGAAAATATAATTAAATTAGGAATAAAACCTATTTGTTCTAATTAATTTTAATTATGTACAAAAAGAAATTAAATTATTTAAATTAACAAACCTAATTTAACTAATTAATTTTGTAAATGAAAAGTAATATTTTTGTGATTTTTGGATAGAAAAGAATATAATTAATTGTTAGTAAAGTAAATTAAATAAATTAAATGAAATAAAATAAAATATAGAAAAAAAGATAAGAAAGAATGGGCCTGAAAAGTAATTGGAGGGTGTGAGAAACAATCTGGCCCAAGCCCAAGGGTGTCCAAATTTGACTTTTTTGTATCCAGCGTATTGTCTTGACTAGGCTCCATGGTGCTCTCCCCTTGATGGCCCTTGGATTTGGCCATCTGGCCACTTGGCAGACCAGATCTTGAGGGAGTATGATAGGCCTTGGATTTATGCACGCATGTGATTACCTGAAAGAAAAATACATGAAGAAAGTGGGGGACCTGGGATTCGAACCCAGGTCCTAAGGCAATTACCAACACTACACTCACCACTGCATCACCTGTGTTTGTTTGTACATGAGATAAGAAACAATAATAATATAAAAAACAAAGATTTAATGGAAAATAATATAAAAAACACGCGCCAAATTCAAATATGCCAATGGAAGGGTGACACGCAGGCGTCTTCAACCTTGCACTGTTGGTAAAAGTGAAACACTTTTACCTACGGACGTTTGTCCGTCACTACAAACAGAGCTCGTTCCAAAATCCTCCATGAGCAATATAAATGAAATCTAATGCCATGGTTGGATTCGTCTTGTCCTCCTGAACATGATTATCCCACTCATGAAGGCTAATTTTACCTGCAAGCAAAAATCCTAATTTGAAGGTTCAAGCCCTAGCCATGGTGAAATCTTGCACAGGACATATAAATGAAATTAAACAATGCAGAAAGCTTGCAAATGTTCCATGGATCAAGAATCTATAACTATTTCATGCTATAAGTACAAGAATGATGCAATTCGAATTCAAGAATATTGCAATACCGTGACTGACTTGCAGTGCGTTATAGGGCTTGGCAACGCTTGATTTTGATTGCTTTGGCTTGCTGATGACCTCAGGAAACGATTGGAATGGTTCAAAGGTCCTGAAATTGCCTCTAAATAGGAATTCATGTTTTCACTTTTTCTTGTTTTTTCAAGTTTGTGTTCTTGACGCTGTGCCTCCTTCTCTTGCCTCCTTTGGTCTGCCTCGCTTCTATATGTATTAAGGACTGAATTAGGATTGAAAGAATGCACTCAATCTTCCTCCATCAATGAGTTTGATCTTGATTTGATTCACCTTAAAATATTTCCAAAAATGGCCTAAATCCAATCTTTTTATGCACACCAAGCCTTTACACGAATTTGAATATTTGCTAGCTGTAATTTAAAACCTGAAACAAGCACAAAATCTTTTGTTTTCAATATTATGGATTTTATATGATTTTTTTTGTTTAAATTGAATTAATTCAAATAAAAATAAAAATAAATAATAAAATCATGATAAGGACAAGTGGAAAGGGCTAGAGCTCGTGGACTATGTTGCTAACTCAAAAAAAGATTAGGCCCATTTGGCAAAAATTGAAGTTTTAGGCATAGTTGACTTTTGGCAATTTTGCAAAAAAGGTCAACTTCACCAATGCATAACTTCCTCAATTTTGACTCTTTGGAGGTGTTCTTGAACTTTTTCGAAAGCTTGAGATGTCCTATAATTAACCCTTTTTGTCTCATCTCAATTTGATATTCCATGCTCATGTATGAAGCTTTGACAAAAAAGGTGTTTTTGTTGACTTTTCAAAATGACCTATAATGTCCAAATTCATAACTTCTTGTGAGTGCATATTTTGAACTTCAGATATGAAGATGGATTGTAGGGAATTGCATCCTCTTCAAAATTAGATTTGGATGGGTCATTTCTCATAAAGTATGAGAAAGTTATGCTTGGTCAAAGTTGAGTTGACTTTTCCTGCAAAACCCTAATTTAGCAACTTTTGAGTCTTGATGAATTATGAGCAATCCTTGATGAATCATGATCAAACATTGATCAAATGATGAATTATACTTCAAATGAGGATGTTGACAAAAAATCTTGAAGTTTGACTATATGTGGGCCACAGTTGACTTTTGTCCTAGCACAGTCGATTTTCGAGCCTTTGAGCAATTGACTGAGCAAACTTTCTCTGCAAGGCTTGAAACTTGACATGCATGATCTTGAGAACATATTAGGAAAATGTTGAGCATTTGGGGTCCCTTGGACTTAAGTATCTTGATGCAACATGAAACCCTAATTTGAGGTAAACTATCTTAGGAGAGAGCTTATCTGGTCAACCTTTGGACTACCTTGAGCAACTTGGGGACTTTTCTTGAAATGTTTTGAGAAATATGGGAGGGAAAATTTTGGGGTACAACAAGTACCAATCAATCCAGTCAGCTTCAGACAAGTAGCAAAGTGATGATACACTCAAAGACATAAAGGCAATAGCAGAATTGAAACTCGATGGGATTATTACACATAGTTGTTTTCTCTTTATACTATAGTTTCCATTTTTACGACGGAGTTCTCTTAATAGAATGTCAGTTTCTTTTTGTAAAAAAATTCCAGTTATAGGAAAACCTCAAAATCAATACAAATCATTTCTTTAAAAGTACAAAACTATTTGACATATGCATTTGAATATGATTACTGTTTACAAATACTTGCATAAAAAATAGAAAGACAATTGCTAATGACATTAAGAAACGGGACAACGCCTAAAAGCCATTTGTAGCCCCCACAGTTACTTTCTCTAGCAGGTACAGAGGTAGAGACGTCCTGATGCAAAGTAACCGCTACGCCCTTAGCACACGTCCTAGTGGTGCCTATATCCCCGCGGAGTGAAAACAACCGAAGTTTTGACCTTTTCTGCCCCAACAGAGTTTTTATAATCTCAAACAATTTATAAATCCTCATCCCCGGTAGATTTTATTTCTCTAGTTGCGGAAGTTCATCCCCCAACGGAGTTTATCTCTCTACATTTGGTAAAATCTTCCAACAGAGCATCTTCTCCCCAACTGAGCATTCTCAAGTAGAAGTCAAAGATCCCCAGCAGAGTATGCTCAAATGGAAAGAGGAAATCCCCAGAAAACCACCTTCATTCATCACCCCCAGCGGAAATGAAAGAACCACTTTCCTCTCCTACCAAACAGTAGCCCGGGATTCAGCTTCCTAGTACTCTCCAGCAGCAGTCATGGATTTATTTTCCCAGACTAGGAAATGTTGCAACAGAATTCCATGTTCATACATCATGGCATGCGCATACATATTACATACAGCACAATCTCATTTATTTTGAGAACATCATTACACAATGCATTTCATACATCATGATATTTCATACAACTAATTCTTTACCTTTTCAGGAAAATCAATCAACAAACATCATTAACTACTTATATGGCCTGACAGTCTTCTCAAAGGCTACATCTGACGAAGGGATATTTCATCATTTTCCTCAGAAAGATAATTCAAGACCTCTTCTGGTTCAGTTTAAATCGACCAATGATTTATTCTTATTCTTTCTTGGTAGACACTTTCTCTGGTTCAGTTAAATCGACCCTAAGATTTCTCTGATTTTATTCCAGTTAAAGATAATTCAAGACCTATGCTGGTTCAATTTTAAATTGATCAATGATTTATTCTGATTCTTTTCCAGTAGACACTTTCTCTGGTTCAGTTAAATCGACCCTAAGATTTCTCTGATTCTATTCCAATTAAATATAATTCAAGACCTCTGCTGGTTCAGTTTTAAATCGAACAATCATTTACCTTATTATTTTCCGGTAGATACTTTCTCTGGTTCAGTTAAATCGACCCTAAGATTTCTCTGATTCTATTCCAGTTAAAGATAATTCAAGACCTTTGCTGGTTCAGTTTTAAATCGACCAGTGATTTATCCTGATTCTTTTCCGGTAGATACTTTCTCTGGTTCAATTAAATCGACTCTAAGATTTTCTGATTCTTATCCAGTTAAAGATACTGTAAATCCTGGAATCTGACCAGATAGCAGTTTGTTCCGTCAAATTACCGCAAATCCTAGATCCCGACTAGATAACAACTTAATTTCTTCAAATCACTGAAGCCTAGACACGACCAGATAACAATTCAATAACTATAATTACTGCGAAGCCTGGAATCGACTAGATAGTAGTTAATTTCATATTCCCCAGTAAGTCGCAGTGAAGCCTGGAATACGACCAGATAGAAGTCAGCCTTATTGTCCTCAGCAAGTCACTGTGAAGCCCGAATCCCAACCAGATAACAGCTCACTTTCATCTCTCCAGTCAAGAGATAACTCCTCGGTAGAGTAATGGACAACTGAAGCTCCTAGACTCTATTTCCTTAAACAGATACCAACATTACTCAACGGATACCTCCTCAATGATAGGAACAGGAATCCCCACAAAGGAATCTCCCATGAAATCAGAATGTTCTCTATATGGCATCTTTAAGCCCATCTCCAACGACGCTTCGTCACTTTCTCTGGATGGCATCTTTAAGCCCATCTCCGACAGTCTTATGTCACCTTTTCCAAATGGTATCTGTAACGCGGTGGGAGAACTAACTTGGTTGTTTTGTGTTTTATCGCCAATGTTACGGTTAGCAAGAGTCGCCACTGACTTTTCTTTTATCCAAAAGGAAAGGCTGAAAAGAACAGGAAAGACCTTTGAGATGTTTTCTTGAGTTCGGGGGGTAGATTATGAAAAGGGAATGTATTAGCACCCTTTTCATACATGGTTTTCCATGGGCTCTTAGTTGCTTCCTAGATCACTTGCTTTTGTTTGAAAATGTGTTTTGTGTGGTTTTTGAAAAGACGCCATCGTTTAGGCAAACTTTGTAATGATTCTCGTTTGTAAGAATGTATACAAAAATGTTGATCTTTTGAAAATGTTTTCAAGTTTGAAAGATGTTTTTTGAAAGTATTGGTGTTTGTTTTGAAAATATAAAGGATGTTTTTTGGTTTTGAATTTGAGCAAACAATTAGGAACATTCTACCTACTCAAAAGTCTTTCATGTTTATTTCCTCTTTCCTTTGATATTGTTATCTTACCATTGATTTGGTAAGGAACCCTATCTTTGGATGTAAAGGGACAAACGTGGGTCATTGTATAGCCATGGGAGCAATGTTGTAAGATATCTTAGCATTTTCTTTAAGGGACTAAGATCATTTTTGAAAGGCAACTTTGATAGCATCATCGAGGGACTATGATCTTGTATTTTTACTTGCTTTTGCTAAGATACCTCACATGCATAATATGGCTATTTTATAAGGCAACAAAGTGGGTTTACCCTAAGGGTGTAAGTGTGCAAGTGTATTGGTTTACATGCTTGATTTTTCTTGATTAGGGTTTGCTACTTGTTGTTTTATTCTTGTCATACAAACACTAATTACTAGCATTTGTATATAAAGCATTAAATTGCGGAAAATAAAAATACTAAGCTATTACATCATTTAGGGGAGGGGGTATACAAATTTACAAATGGGGAATTTTCAAGAAAATTAAATCTAAATAATTATTACAATCATATTGAATATTGTACAAAAATGAAGATAAAGATGCAAGAATATGAATGTGAAAAAGAAATGTGATTTTTGTTTGGTTTTTTGTTTAGAAAAGGTTTTGTTTTAACCTAATTAACTAGAAGAAAATTAATTAACTTAAAAGTAAGAAAATTAAGCTAAGTTAATTAAAAGAATATTTTTTTAGGGTTTTTTATGAAGTTTCTTGTGAAAGGGTCTTAATCAAATTAAACTAGTATGAAAAAATTAATTAACTAAAAATACTAAGTTTCTAAATTAATTTTAATTAAAAAAGAAAATAAACTAAACCTAATTCTAATTATTATTTTATTTAAGAAAATAAATTAAATTTGTATAAGAAAATATTTTGTCTTTTTAGTCTTAAAGGAAATAAAATATAAATATATTATTACCTAAATAATAAATAAAAATGTGTGTGGAATTTTTATTAATAAAAACAATAATAATATTAATATTAATAATAATAAAAATAAATGAAAAATAAAATATGAAATAAAATGTGAAAATGAAGTCAGGGGTGTAAAACAGATTTTGAGTGTATGTGTGTAAAAAATTTTATGGTCTTGCCCATTAACATTTTTTGAAGTAAAAAAAAAAAGGGTTGCGTTGTTATTGAGCAACCAGGGGGTATTGTTAAGAGAAAAAAAGGTAGCGCAGAGGTTCGAACCCACGACCTCTACCAATAACGTGTGTTGCCTTACCATTAGGGTGACTGTACATCTGTTAACTTAAATGAAAGAATAAATACATAATGTAAAATGTCTCCATGACTTGTACTTCGTCTTCAACCTTCAGCCATCCAGACCACTTGTATCTCATTTATTTCTCAACAAAAATGGAAAATGCAAACATGAAAGTTGTGATATTTTACCTCATGAATCTAACCATATAAACAACTAAAGTTATTAATCAAAGATGAATGAGAATTTCTCTGGCCCTAATTTGAACCCTAATTTTTCAGAAACTTCAAACTTAAAATTCTCTAAGCTCAATCCATGTAAATGAAAACTATGGATATGTACAACTTCAGAGCAATGATATCTACATTTTTGGTTCAGAATATATGCACAAAAGATGCTTGTATCAAGATTTTGAAGTTTGAAAACTTACCTCTTGCAGCTGGAGACGAGTATGGAGTTTCAACAACTTTTAAGTTGTCCTGATGATCTGTTTAGCTTGCCAGGACCTCCTTGAGTGTATTCCGATTCCTGTATCTTGCCAGGGTGTGTCTGAAGAGTTCGAGGATCCGATGCCTGAATCTTGCCAGGGTGTATCCGTTGAAGACTAACATTACCAGATCCGATTCCTGTATCTTGCCAGGGTGTATCTGAAGAGTTCGAGGATCCGATACCTGAATCTTGCCAGGGTGTATCCGTTGAAGACTAGCATTACCAGATCCGATTCCTGTATCTTGCCAGGGTGTGTCTGAAGAGTTCGAGGATCCGATACCTGAATCTTGCCAGGGTGTATCCGTTGAAGACTAGCATTACCAGATCCGATTCCTGTATCTTGCCAGGGTGTGTCTGAAGAGTTCGAGGGTCCGATACCTGAATCTTGCCAGGGTGTATCCGTTGAAGACTAACATTACCAGATCCGATTCCTGTATCTTGCCAGGGTGTGTCTGAAGAGTTCGAGGATCCGATGCCTGAATCTTGCCAGGGTGTATCCGTTGAAGACTAACATTATCAGACTCGATTCCTGTACCTCGCCAGGGCACGTCTGAAGAATTCGAAGATCCGATTCCTGTAACCAATCAGGACATATCTACACAAAAGCATCTGAAAACCAGCTCCTGCAACATGTCAGGTACTCATCTTTTCTTTTGCAGGTACGCAAGTTCTCGCTAAGGAATCTCTTACACGATCAACATCCAGATGGCATCTATAAGCCCATCATCCTATCCATCAATCTCCAAATGGCATCTGTAAGCCCATTCCCATCATCACACTGCTACTATGTGAGCGCAAATTTCTGGGCACTCTAGTGTTCAATCATCTTCTACCCTCGGATTACGAAAGGCACGTCAGCCAATCTGCATCCTCAGGTCTAAGAAGATTGAACAGGGGCAACTGTTGTACCCCAAAATTTGCCCTCCCATATTCTTCAAAGATTTGCCAAGTTCAAGCTTCAAAATTCCCCAAGGGTTGCACAGTGCAAAGGTCTCCTATACAGTCAAAATTAGGGTTTGTGTTCTGATCAAGAAAATGAAGTTTTCACAGGGCCAATCAAGTCTCACATGCCTACAAATATGGTCAAGCATCCTCATATCAAATTTCAAGGCTTTCAGCACAAAATTGCACAGTCAAAAACCCTAATTGCACTACAGTCAACTGTAGGGGCAAAATGGTCATTTGACAGTCAAAAGTTCAAATTTTTGGTCAACATATCATTTTGAAGCCACAAACATCATTTGATCAATGCTTGATCATGATTCTCAAAATTTGGCTCAGAAATCATCAAGATGCAAAAGTTTCCTTATTTGGACAGCTGAAAAAGTCAACTGTAAATTGACCAGGGCATAACTTTCACATGGATTATCAGAAAAATTCCATCCAAAGCTCATTTTGAAGAGAAATACATTTCCTACAACTCATCTGCATACTTCAAGTCCAATAAATGCTCTCACAAAAAGTTATCAATTTCAACATTATAGGTCATTTTCAAAAGTCAACAAAAAGGGACTTTAAGTCAAAGGCCATAACTTGAGATTGGTAAATTAAAATGACATGGGACCAAAGACATTGGTTAGAGGACTCAAAGACCTTTCCAAAATGTCCAAGAACATGAACAAAGCTTAAATATTGAGCAAGTTATGCCTTGTGGAAGTTGGGAAGTTTTTGGATATTTTGAAAAGTCAACATTGATTCAAATGACCTAAAATAGCTAATGGGCCCATTTTTCTTCCATAATTCATCATCCATGGCATATGCACGACCACTTGGCCCAAAGGGAATTTTTTATTCATTTTTTATTTATTTATTTGGATTTTTATTAATAATAATTCATTTAAATTAAAATAAATACATGAAAAATGCTAACCTAAGTTTTTTCAATCTTTTTGTGCATGTTTTATCCTCAAGATTTCGTGCATGACTCAATATAGAAAGATTTGGATTGAATTGATCTTAATTGATACAAAATTGCATGAAAAATATTTGAAAAAAGATCTTGAAAATCAAATTTCCAAAATCATGAATGCAAGAGATTTGGAGTGGTTTCTTTAACCTAATTCATTCAGTACAAAAGCCAAAACATAAACCTAATCTCAAGAACACACGCAGCTGCTGAGAAACTAGGAAATCAAACTTGAAAATTTGGCAAAAAAATTCAAATCTGAAAACCACTTTCTAGGACGATTCAAGGCACAATTCTCATCTCATTAGCTTCATCAAGCATCACTGAACGTTTTCCAATCACAAACGCTCATCAAAACACCCGGAATTGGTACCATGGAGGAAAACAGTTTCAAATAAAATTCATAATCGTGCATCTTCATTCATGCGTTTATTGCAAGTTTTAATTATTGATTTACATTCCTCATGCTATTCTGAAGCTAACCCATGCGTTTAATTGTGTTTTTACGCCTTGTATACGATTTCGCCATTGTCAATTTCTAGGGTTTACAGGACCTTGGAATTAGGGCTTTTGAAACAAAGAAAAATTGGCCTTCCAGACCCATACCATTAGAATCAGTGTGACTGGACGAAGAAGAAGCCATGCTCGCGCTCAATTTATGAGTGTTCCTGAGCTAATCGTTATTTTCCCATAGACGGCCTAGGAGAACGCTAACAAAACCGTGGCTTAATGTTTTTGTATTTCAGGGATGAAGAAGAAGACAACCTCGTGGCAAGATGTGATAGGCTAGTTCAAATCTCGCGCGCTGATTATCATTAACCATCGTTTTCTTATTATATTATTCTTGGTTTATTTTATATACAAAGCGCAACAATTGGTTCAGTGGCAAGGCACATACGCTGGCAACATCCATGACCTGGGTTCGAGCCCCAGGTCTTCAATATTCTCAATGTTATTTTGCAATTCATATTCCCATGCAGGCTCAACATCAAAGCATACCATGCACTGCCAAATCAAGCGTGCCACGTCCATCTTGAGATCAATCCAAAGGCTGAGAGTTAGAGAATAGCATGGACTTGAGTCAACATGCCAGCACGCGTCCAGCAAAGGTCAACAAGGCCATGCTAAATGGGCCAGGTCTCTTGGACTATACCTCCCACTTGGGGTCTGAACCCCCTAGGTTTGTCAATTTATTTTCTTTCTTTTATTTTTTTATTATGTATATTTTCTTAATTATTGCTTTATTTAATTAATTAATTATTTCCATAAAAAACCTGAAACACATAAAAAAATCAGAAAAGAGGGAAAATATAATAAATATTTTATTTTAGTATTTTCATAATTAAATTTGCATGTAATTAAATTTAGTTTTAAATTAGGTTAATTTTAATTCTTTTAATAAAAAAAAATCTAAAAAAACATAGAATAGGGTTAATTAATAATTTTTCATCCTTTTTATTTTTCTTTCAAATATTTAATATTATTTATTTTATTTATTTTATAATTAAATTTGCATATCAAAATTAGGTTTAATTTAGGTTAAAAACTTCAATATTTCTTAATAAATTAAAAATAACTAGAATTAGGGTTTGCATCTTATTTTAATTTTAATTAATTCTTTTTCTCATTAAATTCCTAAAATACTAAAAATACAAAAAATAATTCCTTTTCCTTTTTTATTAATTAATGCCATGTAATTTTAATTTCGCAAAAAGGGTCCAACGCCCTCGTTTCGTTTAATTCTCATTAATTCGCGTATTTATTTTATTTCATTATAATACTTATGTATCTCTCCCGAAGCCATGTATTTAATTACTCGCACTTTTAATTCTTTATTTGCTTTGTTTATTTACCTTCTGTCAAATCGGGTTCGAGAAACTTTTGGCGATGTGGACCCGCGCCGTTTGTAATAGCTTAGAATTTACTTTTCCCGCAATATTTTTAACTGTTAAATCAAAGTATGAAAGAATGTATGGACCAAAATAAAAACAAAAGCGTAGATCACCCATAACATGACAAGACAAAAATAAATGAATCTGACACACAAATCACACACCACCCCTAGGGTACGCCTCACTGTTGCCTTGCCTCGAAAGGTGATCATCGAGTAGAGGATGTCTTAGTAAGTCCTCATGATCCGGGAACCTGGCATGAGGGTAGCTTCTAAGGTGTCTTCCCATTGCTCTGGTGATCACCATGTCCCGAACCTCGAATTGACCCGAACACCTCCAACGGTGGTGCTACCTACCTCTCAATGGTGGGATGGCACTACTTTAAAGGACATTTACACAGACGAATTCCTTAGGGTAGGTAGACGACTCTAGATACTTGCTCTAAATTTCAAAACAAATTCAAAAAATACTTTTCACACCAACACATTTTCAAAAAGCTTTCGGAAGCATTTTTTCAAACACTCTTGAGGACTGATACAAGAGTCGAACTGAAATTTTCAAAGAAACTTTTTTAAAACCCACAGCTGAAAAGCAAACAAACCATTTTTGAAAACACAAGTGAGCAAGTATCTAAGAGCCCATGGATAACCATGGATAGAAAGGGTGCTAACACCTTCCCTTTCTATAATCTACCTCCCGAACCGAGAGCAATCTCTTTAAGGAATTTTTCTGTGCTTTTGTCCTTTCCATTTGGAGAAAATAAAAGACGGTGGCGACTCTTGCTTCCGCGACATTTCGCGAACCAGCGTTAAACAGTCAGTTCCAGATCCACCGATCACAGAACTGGCGACTCTGCTGGGGACAAACTTATAAAGTGAGGTGTACCTTAGGGTTAGTTCATAACTGTGTTTTCAATTGTATTGACTTGTCTACTTTAAATTTGTGGGTTGCATGGGAGTTACATAGATCCTAACCCGGATCTGGGGATACCCTGTTTAGGTAGCATAAGCTGTGAGGGACCTGTCCGGCGTATACCGACATGGGTGAAGCAGTGGCTACGTTGGTGTGGCGCCTTGGTCTGTACCGATATCCCTCGTGTTGAAGCGGGGAGAATATGGGTCTTCTAAGGAGTCATTAAGCACCAACAACCTTAGAACCTTAAATGACACAACTTGGCCATTAGAACAGTAGTAGTATGCTACGCCCATTGAGGCTAAACTCTTGTGATGGTTCTGGCCGCAAGAAAAGATTGCGATGCTGGAGTTATGACCGATTGAGGGTAGTAAATGATATTGGGATCCTTTAAGAACCCGGTTACTTTGATAGGACAGGTATGAACCAACAAACTTCAAGAGGGTAATACCCAGACCTCATGCTGGCCTAAACTCTAAGGGCTTCTCTTGTGTGACTTGTGTGCCTTCGTATTTGACTGCTTGCATGCTTGTTATCTGACACATGAACTACTTGCAGGTTTTGTTTATAGTCCTTAATTGGGACTCATAACAGGGTTACTAAGTCTTGCAGGTTTTGTTTATAGTCCTTAATTGGGACTCATGACAGGTTTTACTTGAGTTTCTTGCAGGTTTTGCCTATGGTCCTTAATGGGGACTCAAAACAGGGTTTACTTACAATACCCCATGCATACCATAACATCATACCATTGCATACATCCTAACCCATTTCAAGGATCTCAAGGGTCTGTGGTGCAGGTCATGATGAACCAATTGTCCAACAAGGGGCAAAGAGGATTTGTTTTCCTCTAGATAAAGTTGTCAGGGGCTATGACCCACTTGATATGGTGAGCTCTGACTCTTGAAGAAGGTTCCCCTAACCAAGGTTGTTTGGAAACCAAAACCAGACATGATGACTAAAGTCAGGGGCTATGACCCACTGGATATGGTGAGCCTTTGACCCTTTGAAGAAGGACTCTCCATAATATGTAGTTCCTTCAATCAAGTTACCGGACCCAAATTCTAACAAATTTTCTTGTTTATCCCGCGAGATCCTTGAAAACATCGCATGCATATCATACATATCATTGCATTGCAGGTACTCTTGTTGCAGGTCACTTACCCTTCTCGCTGTTTATGTCAGCAATGGCTTCCCAACAAGATAACCAGGACCTTCTAGCTCAAGAGACTCAATTTGGGGAAATCCTCCTGAATCTATCCAAGGGGCAGGAGGAGCTAAGGACACTTCTCATGGGGACTTTTGTCAAGAACAGTGCTAAGGATGAAAGGCTGAAACACCTGCAAGCTGAAGTGGATGCATTGAAAGCCCAGATGCTGGGGCAGGGGACTGCCATTCAAGGGTTAGCTCAAAGACAAGAAGAGCTCGGGGTTCTCATCAACCAACTGCTTCAGGGTAACCAACTGGGGCAAACGTCTAAGGGTAAAAAGCCATTCATCATTCAATCATCCTTGAGACAAGGAGATAAGGGGAGAGCTCCTCAAATGGCTTCAGCGCCACAAATTCAGCATCAACCTCACCAGCTTCAGCCAGACAAGCCCAGGAGGCAATTCACCCAGCTTAACATGTCGTTGTTCCAAGCTTTACAACGCCTGTTAAGATTGAACCTGATCACATTAAGGGCTCATCCCCGGAACCAGAACACAGCATCTCCTGTCTATGATCCCAATAAAAGGTGTGCCTACCACTCTGCCTGTCCAGGACATGATACAAACGAGTGTTGGGCTTTGAAAAACAAGATCCAGGATCTGATTGATGAAGGGGCATTGGAGTTCACCCAAGATGGTCAGGCAGAATTTTTCTACCATCTCTCCAAGGCTCACCATTTGAAGTGACAAGCCCTGAGATGAGAAGAATTTTTGTTCATTCGAATGTTCAAGTTGCAATTTTCTTTTGTTCAAACATTTACTCATGATTAAACGTTGTTAGTTCATTAATGCATCGCATATGTCTGTTTTGAAGCAATATATTCGTATTCACTATACGCAAATTATTTTCATATATTTTTTTCTGCTGTCAACTCTCAATTAATAATTCTAAGCCTCTTGAGGGAGGATGATGAAAACAATACCATAATCTACAGTATGCTTTTGAACAGACCCCGCTGATGAGGTACAGGCATTGTTTCAATTCCTAAACACTGGATTTATAAGGAAGATAATCCCTCGTCAACCCCTCTGAGCCAAAGAAGTAGGAGTTTTTCTTTTCGAAATTTAAAACCCTTAATCATAACCTGGGGCAGGGTAGTCTCTCAGTTGATCTAAGTGCATTACTAATGGCACCAAAGAGGTCCGTACAAAACAAAGGAAGACAGTGATGGTTCCGAATAATCAATAAAGAAAGGCAGTCATTATCTCAAAAAATAAAAAACCCATTAAGTCAAAACCCATGAAGGAGACTTACAAAACTGGGGCATCCCGCTGACTGTAATTCCAAAAAGGAAACAGCTCAGGCAAAAAAAAGAAAGGGATAACAAAAATCAGACAAGAAAGAGGTCTTACAAACCCTCAACAAAAAAAGAATGACTGCCTATTCAAAATAAGTTATCAACATCTGAACCATCACCGGAAAATCAGAGCAAAGACTCACCATCACCGGAAAATCAGAGCAAAGACTCAAACAAGGTCTAACGTATGATCAACTGAGTTTAGGTTTGAAGAACATCATGAAGAGCGGGTGGGTACAAATAATTTGAGCCTTTATCCTTTGTTTCTTAAACTGTGAACCAGGCCACGTTATAACCCTCAAAAGTCCTAGCTGAAGCATGGGTTAGTTCGAAAGCATACTGTTACAAAGGTATCCTGACTCCTTAAGGCTTGCGGTAAAATAACGAGTTGACATCACGTTTTACAAACATTCACTTGTTTTATGAAAAGAATGCATTTTCAAAATCTTCAAGACAGACATAAGCTTTGCATTTTTAACATGACTTTGTTTGCATATGACTATTTGTTCGAACAGCAGGGAAATTCGCACGATGAATACCTAGTGAACAAAAGCACTTCCAATCAAGGGGCAGGCATGACTATTGTCCATCATCTGGGGCAGTTAAGTCAAGATTCGGAGAATCTCTCAAAGGCCAAATAATAGGGGCAAATCTCTGCCTGAGTCACTTGAGGCACTCCAGCAACGAATCTTGCACGATCAGACATCTTCTGGTAATATGGCAACACTTCTAACAGGGGCAACTCCCTACATTCTGAAAGCACGGACATAGTCGAAAAGATACTACGCAAAATCAAAGACCCGCTAGGTTGACATACCTAGGCAAAAATTAGGGCTTCCCGGCGAACCAAAAGGGTTCGGGCAAAATGAAGGGATGAAATGAAAAAATCTGTGCACCCGGCAAGTCGAAAACCTGAAAAGGCGGCTTGGGCAAAAATGGGTATCCCGGTGGACTGAAAACCCAAAAGGGCGGTCCAGGCAAAAGTTAGGGATTAAAGCGTACGACTATGTCCTGTCATCTTGTCACCTGCCTATCAGAAGAAGCTTGGTCTATCAACAACTATCAACCCCTCACAGGTCTTCCTCTCCCACCTCAGAAACAGGGGCAATGATGAGTTGTCCAAACAATCTAATCGCTCTGTCCACCAAGGTATCAAGGTGAGTTCAGCTAAAGAACATAACCAAATATCTTAATTCCCCAGAGAGTGAGCCAACAAGACAGTATACTCTCCTCAAGCAGTCATACAGTCAATCTCAAGGAAATTGAGTATCTTCCAGTAGATCTCAACATTTCCCAGCAGTAATACATATATTCTTAACAAGTATCCCCGGCAGTCTTGGTCTAAAGATTGTTCCCCAGCGGCACGTCAACCTTCAAAGGAATCATCTTCCCCAGCATATCAAAACTTCCCCAGGTGAGTCCAATTCAACTTCCCCAGGAAAGATGGAATTCATCTCCCCCAAGCAATGAGCTTATCCCTAGTAGATTCTGGAAGCTTATCCCCTCGCAGAGCACGAACGCGTCGTCCAGCTTTATTTAAAGAGTTATTTCCTTAACAGGATATAACTGGGTTATCCTCAGCCAAAAGCCACAGAAAGATCGTCGTCGACAGAATCTTCTTACCCCCAGCGAAGTCTACTCGCACTTCCAATACAGCAAAGTATCCTCAGCAAGCTATTATCAACAATTCGGCAGAGCATCCCTCTCCCCACAGAATATCACTCCCCAGCATGGTCGCTAGAATATTTTTCTCCCCGCAGAATCTTCCACTTGCCAAGTTTATTCCTCAGCGGAGTCATCTTCTCCTACCGGTATTCTTGCAGTTATCATCCCCAGCGGAAGCAAAATCTATTCTTCGATATCAGCCCAGGATATGACTTCCCAGCACCCGTCAAGGATTTACTTTCTTAGACAAAAACATACATTCGTAAACATCACATACATCATTATAGCATGCATATACGCATCATGACCATACAATGTCACTTATTCAGAGAGCATCTCGCATGTCATAAATCATGACATCACATACAACTAACGCTTGTCTTTTCAGGACAAAAGTACAAAAAATGATCACCATCAATGGTCGCAACTAAAGATCCGATACCTGTATCTTGCCAGGGTGTATCTGTTGATGACCAATACCAGATCCGATTCCTGTATCTTGCCAGGGTGTGTCTGAAGAGTTCGAGGATCCGATACCTGAATCTTGCCAGGATGTATCCGTTGAAGACTAACATTACCAGATCAGATTCCTGTATCTTGCCAGGGTGTGTCTGAAGAGTTCGAGGATCCGATGCCTGAATCTTGCCAGGGTGTATCCGTTGAAGACTAACATTACCAGATCTGATTCCTGTATCTTGCCAGGGTGTGTCTGAAGAGTTCAAGGATCCGATGCCTGAATCTTGCCAGGGTGTATCCGTTGAAGACTAACGTTACCAGATCCGATTCCTGTATCTTGCCAAGGTGTATCTGAAGAGTTCGAGGATCCGATACCTGAATCTTGCCAGGGTGTATCCGTTGAAGACTAGCATTACCAGATCTGATTCCTGTATCTTGCCAGGGTGTGTCTGAAGAGTTCGAGGATCCGATACCTGAATCTTGCCAGGGTGTATCCGTTGAAGACTAGCATTACCAGATCCGATTCCTGTATCTTGCCAGGGTGTGTCTGAAGAGTTCGAGGATCCGATGCCTGAATCTTGCCAGGGTGTATCCGTTGAAGACTAACGTTACCAGATCCGATTCCTGTATCTTGCCAGGGTGTGTCTGAAGAGTTCGAGGATCCGATACCTGAATCTTGCCAGGGTGTATCCGTTGAAGACTAACATTACCAGATCTGATTCCTGTATCTTGCCAGGGTGTGTCTGAAGAGTTCGAGGATCCGATACCTGAATCTTGCCAGGGTGTATCCGTTGAAGACTAGCATTACCAGATCCGATTCCTGTATCTTGCCAGGGTGTGTCTGAAGAGTTCGAGGATCCGATGCCTGAATCTTGCCAGGGTGTATCCGTTGAAGACTAACGTTACCAGATCCGATTCTTATATCTTGCCAGGGTGTGTCTGAAGAGTTCGAGGATCCGATACCTGAATCTTGCCAGGGTGTATCCGTTGAAGACTAACATTACCAGATCCGATTCCTGTATCTTGCCAGGGTGTGTCTGAAGAGTTCGAGGATCCGATGCCTGAATCTTGCCAGGGTGTATCCGTTGAAGACTAACATTACCAGATCCGATTCCTGTATCTCGCCAGGGTGTGTCTGAAGAGTTCGAGGATCCGATGCCTGAATCTTGCCAGGGTGTATCCGTTGAAGACTAACATTACCAGATCCGATTCTTGTATCTTGCCAGGGTGTGTCTGAAGAGTTCGAGGATCCGATGCCTGAATCTTGCCAGGGTGTATCCGTTGAAGACTAACATTACCAGATCCGATTCCTGTATCTTGCCAGGGTGTGTCTGAAGAGTTCGAGGATCTGATGCCTGAATCTTGCCAGGGTGTATCCGTTGAAGACTAACATTACCAGATCCGATTCTTGTATCTTGCCAGGGTGTGTCTGAAGAGTTCGAGGATCCGATGCCTGAATCCTGCCAGGGTGTATCCGTTGAAGACTAACGTTACCAGATCCGATTCATGTATCTTGCCAGGGTGTGTCTGAAGAGTTCGAGGATCCGATACCTGAATCTTGCCAGGGTGTGTCTGAAGAGTTCGAGGATCCGATACCTGAATCTTGCCAGGGTGTATCCGTTGAAGACTAGCATTACCAGATCCGATTCCTGTATCTTGCCAGGGTGTGTATGAAGAGTTTGAGGATCCGATGCCTGAATCTTGCCAGGGTGTATCCGTTGAAGACTAACGTTACCATATCTGATTCCTGTATCTTGCCAGGGTGTGTCTGAAGAGTTCGAGGATCCGATACCTGAATCTTGCCAGGGTTTATCCGTTGAAGACTCACATTACCAGATCTGATTCCTGTATCTTGCCAGGGTGTGTCTGAAGAGTTCGAGGATCCGATGCCTGAATCTTGCCAGGGTGTATCCGTTGAAGACTAACATTACCAGATCCGATTCTTGTATCTCGCCAGGGTGTGTCTGAAGAGTTCGAGGATCCGATGCCTGAATCTTGCCAGGGTGTATCCGTTGAAGACTAACATTACCAGATCCGATTCCTATATCTTGCCAGGGTGTGTCTGAAGAGTTCGAGGATCCGATACCTGAATCTTGCCAAGGTGTATCCGTTGAAGACTAGCATTACCAGATCCGATTCCTGTATCTTGCCAGGGTGTGTCTGAAGAGTTCGAGGATCCGATGCCTGAATCTTGCCAGGGTGTATCCGTTGAAGACTAACGTTACCAGATCCGATTCCTGTATCTTGCCAGGGTGTGTCTGAAGAGTTCGAGGATCCGATACCTGAATCTTGCCAGGGTGTATCCGTTGAAGACTAACATTACCAGATCCGATTCCTGTATCTTGCCAGGGTGTGTCTGAAGAGTTCGAGGATCCGATACCTGAATCTTTCCAGGGTGTATTCGTTGAAGACTAGCATTACCAGATCTGATTCCTGTATCTTGCCAGGGTGTGTCTGAAGAGTTCGAGGATCCGATACCTGAATCTTGCCAGGGTGTATCCGTTGAAGACTAACATTACCAGATCCGATTCCTGTATCTTGCCAGGGTGTGTCTGAAGAGTTCGAGGATCCGATGCCTGAATCTTGCCAGGGTGTATCCGTTGAAGACTAACATTACCAGATCCGATTCCTGTATCTTGCCAGGGTGTGTCTGAAGAGTTCGAGGATCCGATACCTGAATCTTGCCAGGGTGTATCCGTTGAAGACTAGCATTACCAGATCCGATTCCTGTATCTTGCCAGGGTGTGTCTGAAGAGTTCGAGGATCCGATACCTGAATCTTGCCAGGGTGTATCCGTTGAAGACTAGCATTACCAGATCCGATTCCTGTATCTTGCCAGGGTGTGTCTGAAGAGTTCGAGGGTCCGATACCTGAATCTTGCCAGGGTGTATCCGTTGAAGACTAACATTACCAGATCCGATTCCTGTATCTTGCCAGGGTGTGTCTGAAGAGTTCGAGGATCCGATGCCTGAATCTTGCCAGGGTGTATCCGTTGAAGACTAACATTATCAGACTCGATTCCTGTACCTCGCCAGGGCATGTCTGAAGAATTCGAAGATCCGATTCCTGTAACCAATCAGGACATATCTACACAAAAGCATCTGAAAACCAGCTCCTGCAACATGTCAGGTACTCATCTTTTCTTTTGCAGGTACGCAAGTTCTCGCTAAGGAATCTCTTACACGATCAACATCCAGATGGCATCTATAAGCCCATCATCCTATCCATCAATCTCCAAATGGAATCTATAAGCCCATTCCCATCATCACACTGCTACTATGTGAGCGCAAATTTCTGGGCACTCTAGTGTTCAATCATCTTCTACCCTCGGATTACGAAAGGCACGTCAGCCAATCTGCATCCTCAGGTCTAAGAAGATTGAACAGGGGCAACTGTTGTACCCCAAAATTTTCCCTCCCATATTCTTCAAAGATTTGCCAAGTTCAAGCTTCAAAATTCCCCAAGGGTTGCACAGTGCAAAGGTCTCCTATACAGTCAAAATTAGGGTTTGTGTTCTGATCAAGAAAATGAAGTTTTCACAGGGCCAATCAAGTCTCACATGCCTACAAATATGGTCAAGCATCCTCATATCAAATTTCAAGGCTTTCAGCACAAAATTGCACAGTCAAAAACCCTAATTGCACTACAGTCAACTGTAGGGGCAAAATGGTCATTTGACAGTCAAAAGTTCAAATTTTTGGTCAACATATCATTTTGAAGCCACAAACATCATTTGATCAATGCTTGATCATGATTCTCAAAATTTGGCTCAGAAATCATCAAGATGCAAAAGTTTCCTTATTTGGACAGTTGAAAAAGTCAACTGTAAATTGACTAGGGCATAACTTTCACATGGATTATCAGAAAAATTCCATCCAAAGCTCATTTTGAAGAGAAAGACATTTCCTACAACTCATCTTCATACTTCAAGTCCAAGAAATGCTCTCACAAAAAGTTATCAATTTCAACATTATAGGTCATTTTCAAAAGTCAACAAAAAGGGACTTTAAGTCAAAGGCCATAACTTGCGATTGGTAAATCCAAATGACATGGGACCAAAGACATTGGTTAGAGGACTCAAATACCTTTCCAAAATGTCCAAGAACATGAACAAAGCTTAAAAATGGAGCAAGTTATGCCTTGTGGAAGTTGGGAAATGTTTGGATATTTTGAAAAGTCAACATTGATTCAAATGACCTAAAATTGCTAATGGGCCCATTTTTCTTCCATAATTCATCATCCATGGAATATGCACGACCACTTGGCCCAAAGGGAAGTTTTTATTCATTTTTTATTTATTTATTTGGATTTTTATTAATAATAATTCATTTAAATTAAAATAAATACATGAAAAATGCTAACCTAAGTTTTTTCAATCTTTTTGTGCATGTTTTATCCTCAAGATTTCGTGCATGACTCAATATAGAAAGATTTGGATTGAATTGATCTTAATTGATACAAAATTGCATGAAAAATATTTGAAAAAAGATCTTGAAAATCAAATTTCCAAAATCATGAATGCAAGAGATTTGGAGTGGTTTCTTTAACCTAATTCATTCAGTACAAAAGCCAAAACATAAACCTAATCTCAAGAACACACGCAGCTGCTGAGAAACTAGGAAATCAAACTTGAAAATTTGGCAAAAAAATTCAAATCTGAAAACCACTTTCTAGGACGATTCAAGGCACAATTCTCATCTCATTAGCTTCATCAAGCATCACTGAACGTTTTCCAATCACAAACGCTCATCAAAACACCCGGAATTGGTACCATGGAGGAAAACAGTTTCAAATAAAATTCATAATCGTGCATCTTCATTCATGCGTTTATTGCAAGTTTTAATTATTGATTTACATTCCTCATGCTATTCTGAAGCTAACCCATGCGTTTAATTGTGTTTTTACGCCTTGTATACGATTTCGCCATTGTCAATTTCTAGGGTTTACAGGACCTTGGAATTAGGGCTTTTGAAACAAAGAAAAACTGGCCTTCCAGACCCATACCATTAGAATCAGCGTGACTGGACGAAGAAGAAGCCATGCTCGCGCTCAATTTATGAGTGTTCCTGAGCTAATCGTTATTTTCCCATAGACGGCCTAGGAGAACGCTAACAAAACCGTGGCTTAATGTTTTTGTATTTCAGGGATGAAGAAGAAGACAACCTCGTGGCAAGATGTGATAGGCTAGTTCAAATCTCGCGCGCTGATTATCATTAACCATCGTTTTCTTATTATATTATTCTTGGTTTATTTTATATACAAAGCCCAACAATTGGTTCAGTGGCAAGGCACATACGCTGGCAACATCCATGACCTGGGTTCGAGCCCCAGGTCTTCAATATTCTCAATGTTATTTTGCAATTCATATTCCCATGCAGGCTCAACATCAAAGCATACCATGCACTGCCAAATCAAGCGTGCCACGTCCATCTTGAGATCAATCCAAAGGCTGAGAGTTAGAGAATAGCATGGACTTGAGTCAACATGCCAACACGCGTCCAGCAAAGGTCAACAAGGCCATGCTAAATGGGCCAGGTCTCTTGGACTATACCTCCCACTTGGGGTCTGAACCCCCTAGGTTTGTCAATTTATTTTCTTTCTTTTATTTTTTTATTATGTATATTTTCTTAATTATTGCTTTATTTAATTAATTAATTATTTCCATAAAAAACCTGAAACACATAAAAAAATCAGAAAAGAGGGAAAATATAATAAATATTTTATTTTAGTATTTTCATAATTAAATTTGCATGTAATTAAATTTAGTTTTAAATTAGGTTAATTTTAATTCTTTTAATAAAAAAAAATCTAAAAAAACATAGAATAGGGTTAATTAATAATTTTTCATCCTTTTTATTTTTCTTTCAAATATTTAATATTATTTATTTTATTTATTTTATAATTAAATTTGCATATCAAAATTAGGTTTAATTTAGGTTAAAAACTTCAATATTTCTTAATAAATTAAAAATAACTAGAATTAGGGTTTGCATCTTATTTTAATTTTAATTAATTCTTTTTCTCATTAAATTCCTAAAATACTAAAAATACAAAAAATAATTCCTTTTCCTTTTTTATTAATTAATGCCATGTAATTTTAATTTCGCAAAAAGGGTCCAACGCCCTCGTTTCGTTTAATTCTCATTAATTCGCGTATTTATTTTATTTCATTATAATACTTATGTATCTCTCCCGAAGCCATGTATTTAATTACTCGCACTTTTAATTCTTTATTTGCTTTGTTTATTTACCTTCTGTCAAATCGGGTTCGAGAAACTTTTGGCGATGTGGACCCGCGCCGTTTGTAATAGCTTAGAATTTACTTTTCCCGCAATATTTTTAACTGTTAAATCAAAGTATGAAAGAATGTATGGACCAAAATAAAAACAAAAGCGTAGATCACCCATAACATGACAAGACAAAAATAAATGAATCTGACACACAAATCACACACCACCCCTAGGGTACGCCTCACTGTTGCCTTGCCTCGAAAGGTGATCATCGAGTAGAGGATGTCTTAGTAAGTCCTCATGATCCGGGAACCTGGCATGAGGGTAGCTTCTAAGGTGTCTTCCCATTGCTCTGGTGATCACCATGTCCCGAACCTCGAATTGACCCGAACACCTCCAACGGTGGTGCTACCTACCTCTCAATGGTGGGATGGCACTACTTTAAAGGACATTTACACAGACGAATTCCTTAGGGTAGGTAGACGACTCTAGATACTTGCTCTAAATTTCAAAACAAATTCAAAAAATACTTTTCACACCAACACATTTTCAAAAAGCTTTCGAAAGCATTTTTTCAAACACTCTTGAGGACTGATACAAGAGTCGAACTGAAATTTTCAAAGAAACTTTTTTAAAACCCACAGCTGAAAAGCAAACAAACCATTTTTGAAAACACAAGTGAGCAAGTATCTAAGAGCCCATGGATAACCATGGATAGAAAGGGTGCTAACACCTTCCCTTTCTATAATCTACCTCCCGAACCGAGAGCAATCTCTTTAAGGAATTTTTCTGTGCTTTTGTCCTTTCCATTTGGAGAAAATAAAAGACGGTGGCGACTCTTGCTTCCGCGACATTTCGCGAACCAGCGTTAAACAGTCAGTTCCAGATCCACCGATCACACAGTGTATAGTTGACTTTTGATCAGTTGACTGAAAATTAACTATCAATAAAATGACCTTGAGAAATGTTGTGAGTCATGCCATTAGGTAAAAATGATGCAATTAAACTCTTGAGATCATGCCTCAAACCAATTAACCATTTTCTAGGTCAAAAATCAGAAATTGCTCTTTCTCAATCAAAACCCTAACTTTGTCCATTTTGCCTTTTGATGATCTGATCAAATTTCTTGAGGAATTATGGTCCAAACTTGATCAAATGATACATATGAGTTTATAATGTTGATATGGATAAAAAATTATGAAGTTTGACTGTAAATTGGCCACAGTTGACTTTTTCCCCAATATAGTTGATTTTTAGGTCAACTGCTCAATTGACTGAGCAAAAATGTGATCCAAGACTTGAAACTTGACATGAGAAATCTTGGGGGTCCATAATGATCTATGAAAGTAAAATGAGGCATTAAAAGTTCAATTATCCTTGTGCAATCTCAAACCCTAATTTCAGTCATCAATGCTTAAGGAGGCGTCTTGAGTTGATCAACCCTTGTGCAGTCTTGAACCAAAGGAGATTCTGTAAGAAAATACTTGATAAATGAGAGGGTAAATTTTGGGGTAAAACAGCTTCCCATGTTCAATCTTATTAAACCTGAAGACTTAGATTGGCGGATCCACCCTTCATGACTTGAAGGTGGAAGATGATTGGACACTAGAGTACCCAGAAATTTACCCTCGAAGATGAAATAGGAATGGGCTTATAGATGCCATTTAGAGGAATGATGGAGATTTGCCGAAGATGGGCTTGTAGATACCATCCAAAGGTGACTGTTGACGAAAAATGGACTAAGTCTGAACTTGATTTCCACTGGAAAAGAATCAGAATAAATCTTTAGAGCGACTTATATAAACCAGAAGAAGTCTTGTATGTTGTTTGACTGGAAAGAATAAGAATAAATCTTGGAGCGATTTATCTGAACCAAAAGTGTTCCTTTGGAAAGTATCAGGATAAACCGTTGAGGGGTTTAAACTGAACCAAACGAGATCTTGAATATTCTTTAACTGGAAAGAATCAGAGTAAATATTTGAGCGATTTATCTGAACCACAGAAAGTGTCTTCTAGGAAAGAATCAGAATAAATCATTGAGAGATTTATCTGAACCAACAGGGATCTAGAGAAGAATTAGAAAAAATCATTGAGAGATTTAACTGAACCAGAGAAGACGTCTGCGGGAAAGAATCAGAATAAATCGTTGAGATATTTATCTGAACCTGGAGTGTTCCTTTGGAAAGTATCAGGATAAACCATTGAGGGGTTTAAACTGAACCAAAAGAGATCTTAAATATTCTTTAACTGGAAAGAATTAGAGTAAATATTTGAGCAATTTATCTAAACCAGAGAAAGCATCTGCGGGAAAGAATCAGAATAAATCGTTAAGAGATTTAAACTGAACCGACAGGGATCTGGAGAAGAATCATAACAAATCATTGAGAGATTTATCTGAACTAGAGAAGACGTCTGCAGGAAAGAATCAGAATAAACCGTCAAGAGATTTAAACTGAACCGGAAGGGGTCAGAAAGAAACATATGTTATGTAGATGGTTGACCAGTCCTTTCTTGGGAGTTGATCTATAATTGACTTGTTGAAAATTTGACAATAATTCTCTGTTGATTGATCTTTCTTGAAAAAGATGAAAGGTTAGTTTCATGCAATGTCATGATGTATGAAATGCATGGCGCAATGATGTTCTCAAAATAAATTAGATTGTATCATATGTATTTGTATTGTCAATGCTATGACGTATGGATGCAATGTATGAACACGTTAATTATTATGCCGTAGTATTGCTGGAGTCAGGGAAAATAAATCCTCGAGTATTGCTGAGTGCATGTCTTCATGTTTTGAAGTGCTGATGAGTTTCCAATTTTTAGAGAAATAAACTTTGTTGTGTAAGGGAAACGTCGTGTATTGCTTGTAGACATCGTTAAATCCTGTTGGGGAATCATGAGAAACTGGGTGACTTTCACTGGGGAATCTTAGGAGCGGTAACTGGAAGTTTTGATCTGTCTGGGATGTTAGAAAGCTTGATATCATTAAGCTGCCTACTGGAGATATGCTAGCGATCCTGTAGTGGGAAGTCCTGATTTCCGTTCTTGTTGGAAAAGGTATCTGCGGGGGATTTTATGGAATAGTCTAAAGATAATTTCCTATTCCTTAAAGCCATTAGCGTTTGTCTTTCTATTTTCTGTTCCCCTTTTTGCTCATTTGTAAACAGTGGTTACATTCAAATTCATATGTTCAAAAATAAATCATTGGACGTTTTTGTAAACAAAACACAAAAATAAAGAAAAAACAGATAGTTTTTCACTTTCAAAGGGATATCTTTAAATTGATTTGAATAAGTATTTTTGTACAATGATACGAACATTCTAGTAAGAGAATGTCGTCGTAAAACATGAAAATTTGATACAAAGAAAAGATACCTATGTGAAATAATCCCATGGGGTTCCCATTCTACTACAGCCTTCGTGCCTCTGAGCGTCTTGTCCACTTGCTGCCTTATCCGAAGTTGATTGGATTGATCAGAATCTTTAAGTTTTGTAGTCGAAGCTAGAGGTTGTTTGTAAGGTGATCCAACGGGACATAGTCATACGCTTTAATTCCATAACTTTTGCCTGGACCGCCCTTTCGAGTTTTCAGTCCACCAGGATACCCTTTTTTGCCCAAGCCGCCCTTTCGGGTTTTCAGCTTGCCGGGTGTACATATTTTTTTGTATTTTATCCCTAATTTTTGCCCGAACCTTTGTCGTTCGCCGGGATGCCCTTGTTTTGCCTAGGTGTGTTAACCTAGCGGGTCTCTTATGCGTAGTATCTTTTGACTATGTCTGTGTTCACAGAGTGCGGAAGGTCGTCGCCATCTATAGTGGTTAAGATCATTGCTCCACCAGAGAATATGCTTTTGATCATAAATGGTCCCTCGTATGTAGGAGTCCATTTTCCCCTGGGATCACCTTGTGGCAATATGATACGCTTGATTACCAAGTCACCAACCTGATATACCTGACGTCTAACTTTTTTGTTAAAAGCCTTGATCATACGTTTTTGGTATATCTGGCCGTGACAGACAGTCGTAAGCCTCTTCTCATAAATTAGGTTCAACAGGTCAAGTCGAGTTTGGATCCAATCATCTTCATTCAGCATTGCATCCTTTATGATTCTCAGAGAAGGTATTCGTACCTCAATTGGTAGAACAGCTTCCATGTCGTATACCAATGAGAAGGGAGTTACCCATGTTTATGTCTGCTCCGTGGTATGGTAACCATGGAGAGAGAATGGTAGCATCTCATGCCAATCCTTCTAGGTTACTGTCATTTTTTGTATGATCTTTTTGATGTTTTTATTTGCGGCTTCGACAACGCCATTCATCTTTTCCCGGTAAGGGGAAGAATTATGGTGTTGGATCTTGAATTGTGCTTACAATAAGGTGATCATAGTATTGTTGAGATTCGTACCATTGTCTATGATTCTCTCGGAGATACCATACCGGAAGATGAGTTTGTTTGATGAACCAGGCTACAACATTCTTGGTAACAGAAGCGAAAGAAGTTGCCTCAACCCATTTCGTAAAATAGTCAATGGCCACCAAGATGAAGCGGTGTACATTAGAAGCTGTAGGTTTGACTTCTCCAATCATATCAATACCCCACATCACGAATGTCCAGGGAGCAGTCAGGACGTTTAGAGGCACTGGAGGTATATGCACTTTGTCAGTGTAGATCTGACACTTGTGGCAGGTTTGTGAATGCTGATAGCAATCTGCTTCCATGGTAGACCAGTAATACCCCGCCCGTAGGATCTTTTTAGCCATCATGTGCCCACTGGAATGGATGCCAAAAGTGCCATCATGTAGATCAGCCATGACCTTTTCTGCCTCAACCTTGTCTATTCAACGAAGCAAAACAGAGTCATGGTTGCGCTTGTAGAGAATGCCATTACCGAGGAAGAACTTAATAGAGAATCTTCTCAAGAACTTCTTATCATTGACTAAAGCTCCCTCCGGATACTCTTGGGCCTCAAGATACCTCTTAACTTCATGGAACTAAGGTTGGTCAACTACTTCTTCAGTATCGATCTCGTGATAGTAAGTTGGTTCGTCCATCCGCTCAATGGTGATCTGGGGAGCCTCGTTACCCCACTTGAGTTTAAACATGGATGACATAGTGGCTAGCGTGTCTGCTAGCTGATTTTCCTCTCGTGGAAAATGCTCAAAGGTAATTTCCTCTAAATGTGGGATTAATATCAACACGTGTTCTTTGTAGGGGATGAGGTTAGGGTGCTTTGTGTCCCATTCTCCTTTGATCTTACTGATGACTAAGGCTGAATCTCCAAATACAATTAAGGATTTGATTCCCAAATCTATGGCGGCTTTGAGACCAAAAATACAAGCTTCGTATTTTGCCATATTATTTGTACAGTTGAAAGAAAGTCTTGCAGTGAAGGGAGTATGACATCCTTCAGGGGATATTTTTACAGCACCTATGCCATTGCCGAGTGCGTTGGAAGCTCCGTCAAAAACCAAGGTCCATCGGGATCCTTGTTCAGGTCCATCATATGGTCTGAGTTCTTCATAATTGTTTACCATCATGATGTCTTCATCTGGGAACTTGAATCTCATGGACTAATAGTCATCCATAACCTGATGAGCAAGGTGAACGGCTAGCACACTGCCCTTTATTTCTTTTTGGGTAGTGTACTGAATGTCGTATTCAGTCAGGATCATCTGCCATCTTGCTATTCTCCCAGAGAGGGCAGGCTTCTCGAATATGTATTTAATGGGATCCATATTGGATATCAATAAGGTAGTATGGGTTAGCATATACTATCTTAGCCGGCGAGCAGCCCATGCCAGAGCGGAACAAGTTTTCTCGAGCAGTGAATATCTTGTTTCACAGTCGGTAAACTTTTTGCTCATGTAATAAATAACATGCTCTTTTCGGCCAAACTCGTCATGCTGCCCCAGCACACACCCCATTGAATTTTCTAAAACAGTTAGATACATGATCAAAGGTCTTCCCTCGACTGGAGACATCTAAACAGGAGGCTCTTGTAGGTACTCCTTGATCTTGTCGAAGGCAGCCTGGCATTTATCATTCCATATGACTACTTGATCTTTCTTCAGTAATTTGAAGATTAGTTCACAAGTAGCGGTTAAGTGAGAAATGAATCTAGCAATGTAGTTTAGCCGTCCTAAGAATCCTATGACTTCCTTCTTGGTATGAGGATCAGGAATTTCTTGTATTTCTTTCACCTTGGCATGGTCCACTTTGATACCTTTACTGCTGACGATGAAGCCTAGGAGTTTACCGGACCTCACCCTAAATGTGCATTTATTCGGGTTCAACCTTAGCTTGTATTTCTTTAGTCTCTCAAACAGTTTCCGCAAATGGTCAAGATGTTCCTCTTCAGTTTGAGATCTAGCTATTATGTCATCCACATAGACCTCTATTTCGTGATGGATCATGTCGTGAAATAGAGCTACCATGACGCGCTGATAAGTTGCCCTAGCGTTCTTCAACCCGAATGGCATAACCTTATAACAGAAAGTTCCCCACTGTGTGACGAAGGTTGTTTTCTCCATGTATTCAGGTGCCATTTTTATTTGATTGTAGCCTGAGAAACCATCCATAAATGAGAACACTTTATGTTGTGCGGTATTTTCAACCAAAATATCGATATGGGGAAGTGGGAAATCATCCTTAGGGCTTTCCCTATTCAAATCTCGGTAATCCACACACATGCATACTTTTCCGTCTTTTTTAGGCACTGGAACAACATTGGCAACCCTTTGTGGATAGGAGGTGATGGCTAAGAATCCGGCGTTGAATTGTTTCATGACTTCAGTCTTGATCTTCTATGACATGTCTGGCCGCATGCGAGGGACTTTCTGTTTTATCAGAGGGCAGTCTTCTTTTGTCGGTAGACGATGGACCATGATATCAGCATTAAGTCCTGGCATGTCTTTGTATGACCAGGAAAAGACCTCAACATAGTCATGTAGCAACTGAGTTAAACATTTCTTGACATTGGGTTCCAGATTGGCTCCTACCTTGACTTCTTTCTTGTCCTCTTTGGTACCTAAGTTAATTGTGTCCACTGGTTCTTAGTGGTGTTGTATGGTCTTTTCTTCCTGTTGTAGTAACCTGGCTAGTTCCCATAGAACTTCACAATCTTCCTCACCTTCGTCTTTGGCTTGGTAGATTATATTTTCAAAGTCACAATTAGCCATAGCAGAATCGTTACCCATGGGATCCTGAGTGGAAGTAGATCTGCATTTTGATATGTGAGTGTGTGTAAGAGCATAGCTATCTTTGAAAGAAAATGTAGAAAAAGAAAAACAAAGAGCACAAATTTTGCATGCAAAAACATCCATGATTCATTGATGACATATGAAAATGAAGTAACAACCCTTACAAATGTACCGTTGTGCCTCGGGTAAGACACAAGGTTTTAAAAGTCTGAATTGTTTAATTATTACAAGTTCGACAAAAATTTAAAGACAATTACTGTTGGATAAAAGTAATTGGGACAAAATATTTGGCTTCCCAATTGGTGAGTCCTCTGTTAATAGTTGGGAAAATCCATTCCTCCAGGTCGCAGCTATCATCATTATCCTCCACTGCGTTGACTCCATGGTTGCTGATCTTCAAAGGTGGTCCCACGGCACGAGCATGACGAACAACTTTCTGGGCTCCTGAAGTGAAACCCAAACCAAATTTGTCAGATTTGTAAGGGATATCTGGGAGTTGGCCCCAAATAGTACACCCACCTTCTTCGACCACTGCCTTGGCATCTTTTAGAGAAGACATATTTAGCGGAGGTTTGGCAATCTTCGGGAATTGGGAAACAGTCTTGGTTGCTGCCACTGTTTGAGGGAGTTCCTCGAAATGCTGACACTGAGTTTTGATGAATTCACCATCCATTTCCATGTATCTGAAGGAGTTCAGGTAACTGACCATATATTCCTCCTCTTCATGGACAGTGATGATTTTTCCCTTGGTTGGGTATTTCAGCATCTGATGTAATGTAGAGGTGATGGCACCAGCGTCATGAATCCAAGGTTGGCCCAATAAATAGGAATAGGAAGGGTGAATCTCCATCACGTAGAAAGTCAAATCAAAGGTTTGAGTTCCAACTTTAATGGGGGTGTCCACTTCCCCATGCACCATTCTCTTTGATCCGTCGAAGGCCCTTACCACTATGTTGTTGGGTTTTAAAGTCAAACCTTCACAGTCGAGTCTATCTAAAGCTTTCTTAGGAAGCACATTCAAAGATGAACCAGTATCAACCAGGACATGGGCCAAAGTGGTGCCACTGCATTCGACAGAGACATGAAACGCCTCGTTGTGTTTCCTCCCTCTTGGTGTCGGGTCAGCATCAGAAAAGCTAAACTATTGTCAGCGGTCAAACTGGCCACACAATCTTGGAATTGGTCAGTAGAGGTTTCCTATGGCACATGGGCAGTTTTAATAAATTTCAGCAAGGCCTTCGCATGAGCCTCGGAGCACAACAGTAAAGCTAGCATAGAAATATTTGACGGAGTCTGCCCTAACTATTCGACTACGTTGTAGTCGCTTCTCTTTATGATTTTCAGAATTTCTTCCATCTCTTTTTTGGAGGCCTCTGGGATAGATACTGATTGTGCTTTCATCTGGACAGGCTCAACCGAAATTCCTTTGCCCCAAGTCTCGGTCGACTCGGCGGTAGGGGTGTTAGTAGGGGTAACTATAGGGACTGTAGTAGTAGTGTCAACAGGAACAAAAGCAGGGTTGATCATAGGACCGATAACATTTTTCGGAGGAGCAATCTCAGGAGAGAATACTCTTCCACTTCGGGTAATTTTGCTGGTTCCCGCAATGTTACCGATGTCGGGGTCAGCCTTCTCAAAAATCGAGTCTTCATCAGCCAACCAATCATGTTTGACGCTGTGATAGTAGACGTCACCCCCATAGTTCCAGGGGACAGTTTTATCTGATGAGTACGGGATCGGCCCTGGCATAATAATTATTAGTGGAGTCACCTTAGGAACATATGTAATCCTAACGGGTCTTTTGGTGGAGACTCTGGAAGGATTGGCAGAAATGATTACTATTGAAACATCTTTGTAGGAAATGGTGGGAACGAGAGTCTTCTCAAACAAAACCTCTTTTTCATCCATTAGGCGTTGGAGACCTGCTTTCAATAAATGACAACCAGTTGGTAGGGATAAACAGAGATGGCAGCCTTCGCCACAGCTAGGAAATTAACCGGCCTTCAATAGGTTCCTCTTGACAATCAGGAGAGGAGTAACAAGTTCATCAACAACAGTAACAAACATATCATCTTCAACAGCATTAACATCACGGCCATGCTTGGGCATAGGAGCCGTGATAACATTTGGGGTCTCAGGAGCATCAAATTCAATTTCTTTTGCTTCGATAAGGTCTTGCACCTTGTTTTTCAAAGCCCAGCAGTTGTTGGTATCATGGCCTGGAATTTCTGAATGGTAAGCACACCGAGCATTAGGGTGGTAATGAGGAGAGGCTGTGTTGGTATTCTTTGGGGCTTCCTTCAAAGTTACCAGATTAGATCTCAACAAATGTGGCAGGACTTGAGACATCGTCATGTTTATCCGGGTAAATTATCTTACCAGTCTTTCTATTCTAGGCTAGTTATTCATTTGTTTAGTATGTGCAGGCTTAGGGATCATGACGGCCCCTACCATTGGACGACGTTCAGTTCTGTCCTGATTCCTTTGAGAGTACACAGCACCAACCTCTTTCTTCCCAATAAATGGTTTTCGCACGGCACTGGAGGATGCGTCCTTTTGGATCTTCCCACTCTTAATACCAGCTTCCACTCTGTTGTACCCCAAAATTTTCCCTCTCAATTCTCAAGGCATCTCTCACAATGATTCTCAAAATTCAAGCTTGCACAAGCACATTGGGATTTTCCAGCACCAGAATTAAGAGGAAGTTGTCAAAAGGGGAGAAAACAGATAAAAATAACATTTTGACGAATTTGGAGGAAAATAGGTCTCCTTCGATTCAGCCCCCTTCGATTGGACTTTGCACCTCCTTCGATTTCTCAAAAGTTTCTTCTAGCGTGCCTCTTTCGTTTGGGCATGTGACTTCAAATAGGTCTCTTTCAATTCAGAAGGAAATGATCTTCATACAAGCTTCAATTGAGTTTTTGTTTCCCTTTGAAACAGTGTCCTTTGACTCAGGAATGTCCTTCGACTCAGGAATGTCCTTCGAATCAGGAAGTAAAGGCCTCCTTTTGGTTTTCTTCAATTCAAAAAAGTCAATAATCTTCTGAAAGCTTCTTTCGATTCAGAAGTTAATAACCTTCTGAAAAGTGTCATTCGATTGCACCATTCGCCCCTCACTTGTTTGCCTTGGATTCATAAGTTTTCGATTGGATGAATGGCTACCTTCCTGCGCCTTCATATAACCTTCGAATCCATCTGCAAACCCTTCAATACGCCATAGTCCTTCATTATGACACATAACTTGGTGGTCCATTCGAAGGACTTGCCATAGTTGGGGAATAATTGTTCTCTTACTTTGGAGTCTGGTCGAAGGTTTGGGCCTAAGTTATTAAAAGCAAGAAGACTCAAAATGGCATATTCAGCTAAAAAGGGCCATTCAAAGAACACACGGTCGGTTCATTCAAAGGACACATAACTGGTGAAAACGAATGTTGTGTTGTTCTAGTATGATCGAAAGGTGTAGAAAGATGGAGGATTCGACTCAAAAGATCAAGTTGAACATTTAGACCCATAGGCTAGGCTACGTGTTTTCCCTTTTTAGGCCTCAAAACTATGACTCACCCTATATTTAATTGTTTATGCAAGTTAAAATAGGCCTCTACCCATTTGTTGTCCAAGACCACTTGCACTTAATAGTGTAATACTACCTTTTAGAAAAGTTTGTCTTGAGCCTTGCGCCTATTTTCCTTCAGAAGGAAGCAACCCATCTGAACCATTCATCTTGCTTTTATGGAACAAGTGGACACTTACTTTCCAGCTGAGCCTTGTTATATTTTTGCTCCCCAAGCTTCCCAAAAAACCTTTCTCTATAAATAGAGAGTTCATTTGCACAAAGAGAGTGAGGATCCTTGGACCAGAGGAACGAATCCTCCAAATTTTCTCAAACACAACAAAAAAACTCTCAAGTTCATTAACACTTGAGAAATCACAAAAAAAGCCCAGAATCACATTCATCTCCTTCAATTCTGAAGAACAACCACACTTTAGTCTCCTTCGAAATCGAAGAAGCATCACACTTGCTTATTCCCCACTTTCAAATACAGCATCCTGGGCCTCCACTCAAGGTTCCACATCCATTCAAGGCATGAAGCAAGGTAAGTTATTCTTACCTTTGAACTTTTCGTTTCATGGCATAGTAATTTTTCCCTTTCATTTGAAACATGTACATACCATGGTTCCTTTCGTTTCCACCCTTTTAACATATTTTTCAGAGGTAACCCTTTTGTTTTGCTTTCTGTTTACCTGAACTTGCTTTAACTATTAAACTATTTACAAGACAAATACTAGCATGGCCCCAGGCCATGTTGCCATTTAATTCTTTAAATAAAAGAAACAGGAAACAGGAAATAGGAAACGAAGCTTCTGGCTTCTACCCTCTTTTTCCAACTCAAACAAAAGAGACAACCAGGAGGACAACCCTGTTGAATTCTAGGCCCAGATGAAAAGCATGCCTTCACTGATTCCAGATTCAGTCGAAAGGCATTCCCTCACTTCTTTCAACTTCCAGTCGAAGAAGGCAACAAGGTAGAACTAGAAGGCTTCGCCATGCACATACTTATCCAATCGAAGGCCATGACCTCACTGGTGCTAGCCCCAATCGAAGGAGGCCAACAGAATGAAAATCGAAGGGTGCTCCTGCCTGGGTCGAAGATCTCATTTTCCTTTCTTTTATTTTGTTTTTGCCTTTACATTTTATTGCCTTTCAATATGGTTGTAATAGTGTAGGATATTTATTTCCTGCATTTTTATTGCTTTGTACAAATGCTAGTAATTAGATGTGTATGGCAAGATAAAACTAACAAATAGACAACCCTAATCAAAGACTAAATGCCTGCAATCAAATACACTTAGCACACATGCACCCTTAGGGTAATTCCACTTGTCGCCTTACAAAAATGGCCATGTTATGCATGTGGGATGTCTTAGCACAAACAAATCGAAAAAGATCATATTCCCTCAATGACGCTATCAAAGTTGCCTTTCAAAATGATCTTAGTCCCTATAGAAAAGTGTTAAGTGATTTCACCACATTGCTATCATGACTATACGATGACCCATGTTTGTCCCTTCACATCCAACTATGGGGCTTCTTATCAAATCAATGGTAAGGTAGCAACATCCAAAGGAGGAGGAAAAACACATCTCAAACCTTTTGAGTAGGTAGATTACTTTTAGTTACTTGCTCAATTTCAAAACAAACATCCTTGCTATTTTCAAAACAATCACATACATCTTTCCAAAACTTGGAATATTTTCAAAAGCTCAACACTTTGCATACATTCTTACGAACAGGAATCATTGCAAAGTTCGCCTAAACGATGGCACCTTTTCAAAATACTTTCAAAACCACACAAAAGCACAATTTTCAAACAAAAGCAAGTGATCTAGCGAGTAACTAAGAGCCCATGGAAAACCATGGATGGAAAGGGTGCTAATACCTTCCATTTTCATAATCTACCTCCCGAACTCAAGAAAACATCTCGAAAGGTCTTTCCTGTGCTTTTTCACCTTTCCTTATTGGATAAAAGAAAAGTAGGTGGCGACTCTTGCTAAAACGCTACATTTTGCGAACACAAACGCAAAACCCCAAGTCAGTTCTCCCACCGTATCACAGAACTGGCGAATCTACTGGGGACTTTCTTCAAAAGTGGGGTTACCTTAGGGTTAGATCACATTTACTTGCTTACATTGTTTGATTTGCTTGCTTTACATTTTGGTTCCTTGTTTGGGTTTGTTTTAAATCCTACACCCGGATTTGGGGACACCTTTTTAGGTAAGTATCAATAAACTGTGAGGGAACTGTGCGGGGTATACCGACATGGTTAAAGCAGTAGCTATGTTAATGTGGCACTTTGGTTAGTACCGGTAACCCTTGAGTCAGTCAAGGAGAGTACGGGGCCGCCGCGTGGTGTCATAAAGCATCAACTGACCTTAGAACCTTACTTGACCAACTTGGCCATTAGGACGTAGTGAGATGATCGGCTTTGGTACAGTCCGAAGTTGGTAGATACTCGATGCTACACTCATTAAGGCTTGACCCTTGAGTTTTGTTTGGTTGCGAGTCAATTGCTTATTGAACGAAGCTTATGGGAAAGGTCAGTGATATTGAGATCCCTTAGAACCCGGTTACTATTAACTAGGACAGGTTGAGCCAACTAAACTTCAAGAGGGTACTTACCTACAAACTCCATGCAAGCCTAAAGCTAAGGACTTGTCTACTTTGTGTGAATATGATTATTTGTATATAAACCTTCTTACCTCGCATATCTGTTCATAACATTATAACATCATACCATAGCATCTTCAATAACCATTTTAAGGATCCCGAGGTTTTTTGATGCAGGGTCACGTTGAACCAGACGTCTAGCAAGGGGAAAGAGGATTTATTTTCCTCAAACCAAATGCTGTCAAAGATCAAGTACAACAACTTGAGTCAAGGGCTATGACCCACTTGACATGGTGAGCTTAACTCTCGTGGAAAGACATCCACCGACATAAAGTTCTCCAATCAAAGTTGTTGATCAAAGTTCAATCTCTAACTTTTTCTTGTGTTTAACCTGCGAGATCCTTGAAAACATACATCCCCATATCATGCATCATATCATGACAGGTTTCTCCCATATAGGTCTCCTTATCTTCCTACTGTTTATTCCATCAAGATGGATATGTAACAAACGGTGAAAGATCTCTAAGCTCAAAACGCTCATTCCCAACAAATGTTTCTGGCTATGGCTAAGGGGCAAGAGGACCTGAAAGCTCTCCTTCTCAAAGACAAGAAGAAAAAGTCCAAAAAGTCAATAGGCGTCCTGAACTTGAGAAGAAGACCTGGAAGACCAGTCAAAAGAGCTCTAGATCTTTCAACTCCATCCAACACGGGGGATAGTCTTGAAGAAGACCATAATTTGGAGATTGATGAAGTTGAAGCCGACTACTCCGAGGAACAATATCCTCCCGCTGATGACAAATACAAACAGTTGTAGGATCGCCTCAGTGCTATGGAGATTCAACAGATACCTGGCTTGGATTTAGGAGACATGGGTTTGGTTTCTGGAGTGGTCATCTCGCCAAAGTTCAAAATCCCTACCTTTGCCCTGTACGATGGAGTCTCTTGCCCTAAGATGCACTTAAAGTCTTATGTCCGCAAGATTCAACCATACACAACTGATCCAAAGCTTTGGATCCATTTCTTCTAATAAATCCTAATAGGGACTCAACTCGAATGGTTCTATCAATTGGAAAGTTCTCGCATCCACACCTGGGAGGATTTAGCTGCTGCTTTCTATAAGCAGTATCAGTATAATGCTGATCTTGCACCAACTCGTGTGCAATTGCAGAACATGACCATGGGTTTCAATGAGAGCTTCAAAGGGTACGCCCAAAAGTGGAGAGATCTGGCTGGTAGAGTGCAACCCCCTTTAACTGACAGGGAGCTGATTAACATCTTCATGGGAACTTTGGCAGGGCCTTTCTTCCAACACTTGATCGGAAGCTCTCCAGCCGGGTTCACCAAGCTAATACTGACCGGCGAAAGGGTCGAAGTTGGCATCAAAAGTGGGAAGATTCAATAAGCTACACCTTCTGATGCTCAGAAAAATCCCTACAACGGGAAGAAGGAGTCCAATGATGTGTATGTTCAAAAGATTCTTCATGACCAACACGTAGGAGCAATCTTGATCTCTAATCCTACACTTACTCAACAAAGGCAGGGGCATCGACATAAGGAGGTCGCGCCCAAAAGACGGTTCACCAACATCAACATACCGTTGTCTCAAGGGCTATAAAACTTGTTGAGGATGAATCTGATTGCATTAATAGGACCTCATCCAAACACCAAGACTTATTCTCCTAACTACAATCCTAATGCAATGTGTGCTTATCATTCTGACAGTCCCGGGCATGACACTAACAATTGTTGGGCATTGAAGTACAAGATTCAGAATTTGATTGACGCCAAGGAGATCGAATTCGACCCTCCGGAGACTCCAAACGTGATCACCACTCCTTTTCCAAATCATTGAGGGCAACTTGTTTCATTTTGAATTTTGAATTGTAATTTCTTTTGTTATTCAAACAATTATCTATTAATGTCAAAATTTGTTTCATTAATGCATTGCATATGTTTGTCTTGAATTCACCCATTCGTTTTCACTATACTTAAACTATGCTTTCTAATTTCTTTATGACATTTAACTCTTGCTAAAGTTACAGGCCTTTAGAGGGAGGATGACGAAAACAATGCCATAATCTCATACAGTATGCTTTTGAACAGACCTTGCTGACGATATACAGGCGTTTTTTTAAATCCTAAACACTGGAGTTATAAAGAAGATAATCCCTAGTCAACCCCTTTAAACCAAAGAAGTAGAAGTTTTCTGTTTTAACACAAATTGAAACCTTTAATCAAAACCTGGGGAAGGGTAGTCTCTCAGTTAATTCAAACGCGCGTTAAGCTACAAACTCCCATCTCGTAATACAACGAATGATATCAAAAAACATTCCTCTGAAATCAAAAGACAGTGATGGTTCCCTATCACATAGGCAGTCATTATCTCTCAAAAAGAAAAGTCCACTAAGTCAAAACCTACAAAGGAGACTTAAGAGAATTGGGGCATCCCGCTGACTATAATCTCAAAATGAGAACAGTCAGGCAAAAATTAGGGATAACAAATCAAAAGAAAGAGTTCAATACAAATCCTCAACCACATGAAAAGGGTTGCAAAAAATGATTGCCTTTTGATAAACTTAACTTGTCTGAACCATCACCAAAACGTCATTCCAGACTCAATTGGAGTTCAAACGCACAATTAACTGAGCTTAGGACTGAAGAACATCACGAAGAGCGGGTGGGTATAAATACACTTTGAGCCTTTATCCTTTGTTTCTTAAACCATGAACCAAGCCACGTTACAACCTTTCAAAAGTCCTAATTGAAGGATGGGTTAGTTCGAAAGCATACTGTTACAAAAGGTATCCTGACTCCTGTAAGGCTTTGCTCTCAATCCTGAGATTGAATTTTCTTACAAAAATTCCTTTACTTACAAAAACGCATTTTTCAAAACTTCAAGACAAGCATAAACTTTTCATTACTTGAATATCACTGTTTGCATATGGTTATTTGTTTGACAGCGGAGAAATTCACACAATGAATATTCAGTGAACGAAAGCTCTCTCAGTGAACAAAATCAATTCAAGAAGGATGACACTTCTGGTGACAAATCTCCCCAAAATCCTTCTCATAGGATGACTCCTAGACAGAGTTTCAATCTCTGAAAACCTTTCCCCAGCTGAGACAATCTCAAAAATCCTCAAATACTTTCCCCAACGAAGTCGTCGTCTCTCAAGAAGACCCGCAACATGGTTTATTTCCCCAACAAACGGTAGGATTCCCCAACTTGAGTTTGCCTCTCCGACTACTTTAAATCAAAGGACCACAACTCCTCTTCCCCAATAGACTATTCTACAATTCCCCAAGTTACTGCGAAACCTGGACCCGACCAGATATCAGTTCAACTTCGACTCCCCAGTAGAGCAACGGACGACTAAGACTCCTAAACTCTTTTCCCAAGCGGGAATAAACATGATCCCCACAGAGTTTTCAATATCCCCCAGCGGATTTCTCCTCAAACAACAAAACAGGAATCCCCAATGGAAACATTCTAAGCAAAGTTTGAAGACACACCAACTCTTCAACAGTAGTCCAGGATTTAACGGTTCCCCGGCATTTGTCGAGGATTTATTTTCCCAGATAAAAATACAATCATTAAACATTTCACATTTCATACATCCTATTCACATGCATGATAAGTGCATACGACACCATCTCATTTATTTTGAGAACATCATGACATTGCACACAACTAACGTTCTACCTTTTTCAGGAAAGATCGATCAACAGATGGTTACCATCAACCATTTTTAAGTTCCAGATTAATACCTGTAACAAGCCAGGAAAACTATCTGTGGACGACTGATTGTAGATTAATACCTGAAACCAGACAGGACAACTATCTACCTGACCAACTGAAGCAACCCCACACAGGTTCCTTCTTTCCAAGATGAAGTTTTACACTGACTCATCATCAGGCAACCCTACACGGGTTCCTTCCTTCCAAGATGCAGTTTCACACGGACTCATCATCAGGCAACCCTATACAGGTTCCTTCCTTCCAAGATGTAGTTTCACACGGACTCATCATCAGGCAACCCAACACTGGTTCCTTCTCTTTCCAAAAATAAAGTTTTAAACGGACTCATCATGAAGTAACCCGACATAGGTTCCTTCTCAGGATATTTCAGATACAGTTTTACACGGACTCATCACCAAATAACCCACCTTTTGATACAGTTCAGATACGCTCCAGATACAGATGCCATCCTGATACTCATTCAGATCCAACTTTCGGATACAATTCAGATACGCTCCAGATGTGGATGCCATTCTAACACTCATTCAGATTCAGCTTTTAGATACATTTCAGATACACTCCAGATATGGACACAATTCCGATACTCATTCTTTTAACTTACAAATTACAATTCAACAAGCATTCTTGGATGGAATCTACGAGCCCATCATCCCCAGATGATCCCATCATTCCCAGCGGAGTATATCTTCCAACCGGGTTTTTTTTATCCCCAGTAGAGTATATCTTCCAACCAAGATTTTATTCTCCAAACTGAGTCCATCCTCCCCGGCTAAATAAACACTCCCCACTGAGTCCATCTTCCCCAGCGGAGTATATCTTCCAACCAAGATTCTATTCCCCAGCGGAGTACAAATCCCTCAACGGAACCCAAATTCCCCATTTGAGTCTGAATCGTCCAGCTGAGTATATTCTCCCCAAGCTAAGTCTGCCTTGCCTGACTGAGTCTATACTCTCCAGTTAGAATTTCCCCTTCAAATGACTGCAAATCACAGGGCCACAACCCCTAATCCCTAGTAAAGTCTTCAACAAAGCCTTTATTATTACCAAGAAATGCTATGAAGCCTGGATCTGACCAGATATTAGCACAATTTTCAAGTTATATTGAAGCCTGGACCCGACCAGATAATAGTTTGACTTCTTCAATTTCTGAAGCTTGGACCCGACCAGATAACAGTTTGATTTCTTTGATTACTGAAGCCTGGACCCGACCATATAACAGTTTGATTTCTTCAATTTCTGAAGCCTGGACCCGACCAGATAACAGTTTGATTTCTTTGATTACTGAAGCATGGACCCGACCAGATAACAGTTTGACTTCTTGAGTTACTGAAGCCTGGATCCGACCAGATAACAGTTGATCTCATTTCTCAAAAAGCTAAGAAACCTGGACATGAATAGCCCAACTCTTCAAAGATATAGAAGAACCTAAACTTAATCCAACCAAGGTTTTAACCACTTGTCGATAGTAGAGTTGCCTCTTTATTCCCCGACAAAGGACTAAGAAACCTGGATCCGACCAGATATCATTCCTCATTTCCATCTTTTCAAGAAATTCATTGCGAAGCCTGGATCCGACCAGATAGCAATCATCCTCAGAGATTCATTATGAAACCTGGAAACCGACCAGATAACAACTAAATCTCCAAGCAGTTCATTGTGAAGCCTGGACCCGACCAGATAACAATTAACTTCATTAGAAATCTGCAAAGCCTGGACCCGACCAGATACCAATTTTTCAACCAGTTCATTGTGAAGCCTGGACCCGACCAGATAACAATTGACCTCATCAAACCTCAAAAATCTGCAAAGCCTGGATCCGACCAGATAACAGTTTTCAACCAATTTATTGTGAAGCCTGGACCCGACCAGATAACAGTTCTCGAATGGTATATTGTGAAGCCTGGACCCGACCAGATAACAATTGACCCTGGTCCCCAAAGACACTATGAAACCTGGACTCGACCAGATAATAATACAACTTTCCAAAAGACCATAAAGCCTGGACTCGACCAGATAACAGTCTTCAAGAAGTTACCGTGAAGCCTGGATTCGACTAGATAACAATTAATTCACCCTTACCTCCAACAAGTTACTGTGAAGCCTGGATCCGACCAGATAACAGTCAACCTCCACCTCCCCAACAAGTTGTTATGAAACTTGGACCCGACCAGATAACAGTTTTCAAGGAATTTTCTGCAAAGCCTGGATCCGACCAGATAACAATTAATTCATCCCTTCCCCCAGTAAGTTGCCATGGAACCTGGACCCGACCAGATAACAACCGACTACTTCATCCTCAGCAACTGTGAAGCCTGGATCCGACCAGATAACAGCTGATCTTTAAGTGATGTTCCCTAACAAAAGCATCTCTTCAATAAAATTTGAAGATATGCATATTCTTCATTTTCAACAGGAAATCAAGGATTCAACCTCCGAAGATTTCCTCAACAGTAGTCAGGGATTTATTTTCCCGGATGAAAACACATTTCGCATTCATACATCATAGCTTGTACATAACAATGCATTTAGCATGATACCACATCTTGTGAGCATCGTGCAAGCATCTGCATTTTCCTAACCCCTTTCTCACAGGTAAAATAACAAGTTTAGTATGGATCAACAGGAGATTTGTGCTGATACTTCTTCCAGAGTTTACCAACATTCCTCCAAATGGCATTTATAAGCCCATTCACCATCCATCTTCGAGTGCAAATTTCTGGGCACTCTAGTGTTCAAACTTCTTTCACCATCAAGTCACGAATATCGGATCTGCCAATCTAACTCTTCAGGCTCAAGAAGTTTGAACAGGGGCAGTTGTTGTACCCCAAAATTTGCCCTCTCAATTCTCAAGGCATCTCTCACAATGATTCTCAAAATTCAATCTTGCACAAGTACATTGGGATTTTCCAGCACCAGAATTAAGAGGAAGCTGTCAAAAAGGGAGAAAACAGATAAAAATAACATTTTGACGAATTTGGAGGAAAATAGGTCTCCTTCGATTCAGCCCCCTTCGATTAGACTTTGCACCTCCTTCGATTGCTCAAAAGTTGCTGCTAGCGTGCCTCTTTCATCTGGGCATGTGACTTCAAATAGGTCTCCTTTGATTCAAAAGGAAATGATCTTCATACAAGCTTCAATTGAGTTTTTGTTTCCCTTTGAAACAATGTCCTTCGACTCAGGAATGTCCTTCGACGTAGGAATGTCCTTCGACTCAGGAAGTAAAGGCCTCCTTTTGGTTTTCTTCAATTCAAAAAGTCAATAATCTTCTGAAAGCTTCCTTCGATTCAGAAGTTAATAACCTTCTGAAAAGTGTCATTCGATTGCACCATTCACCCCTCACCTGTTTGCCTTGGATTCATAAGTTTTCGATTGGATAAATGGCTACCTTCCTGTGACTTTCAAATTCATCTTCATGTATGATTCGAATGCCCATTCATATCACCTTTGAATCCATCTGCAAACCCTTCAATACTCCATAGTCCTGCATTATAACACACAACTTGGTGGTCCATTCGAAGGACTTGCCATAGTTGGGGATTAATTGTTCTCTTACTTTAGAGTCTGGTCGAAGGTTTGGGCCTAAGTTATTAAAAGTAAGAAGACTCAAAATGGCATATTCAGCTAAAAAGGGCCATTCGAAGAACACACAGTTGGTTCATTCGAAGGACACACAACTGGTGAAAACGAATGTTGTGTTGTTCTAGTCTGGTCGAAAGGTGTAGAAAGATGGAGGATTCGACTCAAAAGATCAAGTTGAACATTTAGACCCATAGGCAAGGCTACATGTTTTCTCTTTTCAGGCCTCAAACCTATGACTCACCCTATATTTAATTGTTTATGCAAGTTAAAATAGGCCTTTACCCATTTGTTGTCCAAGACCACTTGCACTTAATAGTATAATACTACCTTTTAGAAAAGTTTGTCTTGAGCCTTGCGCCTATTTTTCTTCAGAAGGAAGCAACCCATCTGAACCATTCATCTTGCTTTTATGGCACAAGTGGACACTTACTTTCCAGCTGAGCCTTATTTTATTTTTTCTCCCCAAGCTTCCCAAAAAACCTTTCTCTATAAATAGAGAGTTCATTTGCACAAAGAGAGAGAGAGAGGATCTTTGGACCAGAGGAACAAATCCCCCAAATTTTCTCAAACACAACAAAAAACTGTCAAGTTCATCAACACTTAAGAAATCACAAAAAAAGCCCAGAATCACATTCATCTCCTTCAATTCTGAAGAACAACCACACTTCAGTCTCCTTCGAAATCGAAGAAGCATCCCACTTGCTTTTTCCCCTCTTTCGAATCCAGCATCCTGGGCCTCCACTCAAGGTCCCACATCCATTCAAGGCCTGAAGCAAGGTAAGTTATTCTTACCTTTGAACTTTTCGTTTCATGGCATAGTAATTTTTCCATTTTGTTTGAAACATGTACATACCATTGTTCCTTTCGTTTCCACCCTTTTAACATATTTTTTAGAGCTAACCCTTTCGTTTTGCTTTCTGTTTACCTGAACTTGCTTTAACTATTAAACTGTTTACAAGATAAATACTAGCATGGCCTCAGGCCATGTTGCCATTTAATGCTTTAAATAAAAGAAACAGGAAACAGGAAATAGGAAACGAATCTTCTGGCTTCTACCCTCTTTTTCCAACTCAAACGAAAGAGACAACCAGGAGGAAAACCATGTTGACTTCTAGGCCCAGACGAAAAGCATGCCTTCACTGATTCCAGGCTCAGCCGAAAGGCATTCCCTCACTTCTTTCGACCTACAGTCGAAGAAGGCAACAAGGAAGATTCAGAAGGCTTCGCCATGCACATACTTATCCAATCAAAGGCCATGACCTCACTGGTGCTAGCCCCAATCGAAGGAGGCCAACAGAATGCAAATCGAAGGGTGCTCCTGCCTGGGTCGAAGAGCTCATTTTCCTTTCTTTTATTTTGTTTTTGCCTTTACATTTTCTTTCCTTTCAATATGGTTGTAATAGTGTAGGATATTTATTTCCTGCATTTTTATTGCTTTGTACAAATGCTAGTAATTAGATGTGTATGCCAAGATGAAACCAACAAATAGACAACCCTAATCAAAGACTAAATGCCTACAATCAAATACACTTAGCACACATGCACCCTTAGGGTAATTCCACTTGTTGCCTTACAAAAATGGCCATGTTATGCATGTGGGATGTCTTAGCACAAACAAATTGAAAAAGATCATAGTCCCTCGATGACGCTATCAATGTTGCCTTTCAAAATGATCTTAGTCCCTACAGAAAAGTGCTAAGTCATTTCACAACATTGCTATCATGACTATACGATGACCCACGTCTGTCCCTTCACATCCAACGACGGGGCTTCTTATCAAATCAATGGTAAGGTAGCAACATCTAAAGGAGGAGGAAAAACACATCTAAAACCTTTTGAGTAGGTAGATTACTTTTAGTTACTTGTTCAATTTCAAAACAAACATCCTTGCTATTTTCAAAACAATCACATACATCTTTCCAAAACTTGGAATATTTTCAAAAGCTCAACACTTTGCATACATTCTTACGAACGGGAATCATTGCAAAGTTCGCCTTAACGATGGCACCTTTTCAAAATACTTTCAAAACCACACAAAATCACAATTTTCAAACAAAAGCAAGTGATCTAACGAGTAACTAAGAGCCCATGGAAAACCATGGATGGAAAGGGTGTTAATACCTTCCCTTTTCATAATTTACCCCCCGAACTCAAGAAAACATCTCTAAAGGTATTTTCTGTGCTTTTTCACCTTTCCTTATTGGATAAAAGAAAAGTCGGTGGCGACTCTTGCTAAACCGCAACATTTTGCGAACACAAACGCAAAACCACAAGTCAGTTCTCCCACCGTATCACACACTCTCTCCCCAGTCAAGATTAATTCAGTGAAGCCGGCTGAGGAGCTTCCAATTAGATGATTAATAAAAGAACTGGACAGGGTACCCAAAAACATGTCTACTAGCTCCCTGTCAGACAAGGGAGGCTAGATTCTTCCTGCTAAGTCCCTCCATTTCTGAGCGTAGTCTTTGAAACCTTCGCTTGAAACCATAGCCATACTTTGGAGTTGAGTACGGGTGGGAGCAAGGCATGCGTTGTATTGATACTATTTATATAAAGAAGCGGCAAGGTCTTCCCAATTATGGATATTGGCCCTCTCTAGTTGATACAACCAATCTAGCTGAGTCCTAGATAGACTATCCTGAAAGAAGTGGACCCCAAATCTCTGTCAGCAGTGTGAGGTTGTATCTTCCTCACATAAGATCGGAGGTGCATCTTGGGACACGAAACCTCGTCGTACTTAGAAAACACTGGTGCCTTGAACTTTGGTGGAATAACAATCCCAGACACTAAACCCAGCTCTTCAAAGTACAGCCTGGGCACTTTCTGAATCTCCATTGCACTTAGACGCTCTTCCAAATGTTTGTATTTGTCGTCAGCTGGAGGATACTGCTCTTCAGAGTAATCTTCTTCTTCTTCCTCTTCAGATTCTGGATGGCCAGTCACTTCCTTACCTTTCCCTTCTTGATTATCCTTTTCACCTGGTGATGTTGTGAAGTCTAGGGTCCGTCTGGCTGGTCCTGGGAACCTTCTTCCTAGATTCAAAATACTGGTTGATTTCTTTGCTTTCTTATTCTTTTCTTGGATCAACAAAGTTTTCAAATCCTCTTGTCCTTTTGCCAAAGTCGAGAACATTTGTTGAAACTGAGCATTTTGCGCCTGGAGATATTTTATTGTCTTCTTAAGATCCATCTTACTGAAATAAAGAGTAGAAAGATAAGGAGACTTGTGGTAAGAAACCTGCTTATGCTATGATGAATGAAGATGCATATGCAATGATTTCAAGGAAATTAGAGACTTAAATTTGCTTTAGACCAAAAAGTAACACACGTTATATTAATAAATTAAAGTTTGAGTACATCATGCCTCTTTTGGGCTTACAAAGAAATACAAAAACTCTAAGATAAAAAAGTTGAACGCATCCTCTTTGGTGCGATGTAGGCGTTCATACTCCGCTCTTCATGAAACTTCTTGGTGAGTTCCATAACCTTCTTCTTGCTGGCGTAGAATTTGGCCTCAAAAGTGTCTCGCTCCCCCTTAAGATGTATCCAATCCCTTTGCAAGTCTTCGAGAGAGGTGGGCATGTCAGGATGCAGGATAGTGTATGGGACATCTCCTTCTACAACAGGCTCTTTGATAACCGGGAGAATGGAGGGGTAAGGCATCATAAGATTTTGAGCACGGGCTCATACCCATTTGAGATAAGGCTCAAGAGGGATGGAATTCTTATGCCCTAACGTCTTTCTATCTACCTTTTTCAACATCCTCCAAGCTCGGATAAACCTCTGGCGGTGACCTTGATCGTCATTCTCGTAGTCAAATACCAACCCTTGAATAAGCATCTCATGTGGACCATCCCTTCGGGCATAACCAAACTGTCTTAAGGCTAAGCAGGGGTTATAGGTGATACCTCCTCTAATTCCAAGTAAGGGGACATTAGGGAATTATCCACAACGGTCGATAATAGTAACACTTTCCACAGATCGGGAACACCAATGAATATCTGAATGTCTGAGCGTCACCAACCTATGTGACCACCTTGAACCTTGCTCGTTCTTCAATACAGATTGGGGAAGATGCAAAATATACCATCTTGCCAAGAGAGGAGTGCAACACATAAGGATACCTCTTTTCCTCATAGTGCGAGTGTGAAAAGAATGTAGGATGTCTTCTAACAAAGTAGGCACCGGGTTACGAGACATAAAGATTTTAACGGTGTTTACATCTATGAGTTGGTTAGGATTTGGGAACAAAACCATCCCATAGATGAGGAGAGCCACAATTTCCTCAAAATATTGCAAGTCCAAGGAGTTCCAACAGTTTTGAGCTTTCTCAAACAAGAACTTGGCTAAGAAACCTTTGACACGACTCCTTGTTTCCCAATTAGTTGCGACATCATATGGTTGCAAGTGTAAGGCTTGAGCAATCTCTTCTGGTTTTGGATCTCTTTCCATACTGTTGAAGGGTAGTTGATTGATAATGAGAATCCTCAAGAGTTAGGAGAATTCTTCCAAAGTTGGCACAAGTTGATAATCGGGAAATGTGAAGCAATGGTGTAGAGGATCAAAGAACTGGAAGAGCACCTTCATCATGTCCTCACCGGTGTTGGAGGTAACCAAGTTTAGGAGGCGACCATGTCGCTCAGTAAATGGAGAATTTTCGATAATCCTTGATGCTAACTCTTTAAGTTGAGGAGGGATCCTTACAATATTGACTTGAATAGTTTTCCTGCGAATAGAATCCATGTCCTACAAAATAGAACAAAGATAAATCCCAAAATCCTTGAAATGGTTAGTGAGTATGAGTATGATGTTATGATGCTTATGATGTTATGTACAAGAAAATATATACAAACAAAACAAACAAGTCCTTAAGTTTAGGCTTGCATGGAGTCTCATAGGTAAGTACCGTCTTGAAGTTTAGTTTGCTCAAACCTGTCATAGCAATAGTAATCGGGTTCTAAGGGAGCTCAATATCACTAGTTTGTTTCCTCAGGCATTGTTTCAGCGCAAGCCTCTTTAATGGCGACCGAAATATCCCAAAAAACCAAACCTCAATAAGTGTAGTATCGAGTATCTACCAACTTAGGACTGCACCAAAGCCGATCATCTTACTACGTCCTAATGGCGAAGTTGGTCAAGTAAAGGTTCTAGAAGTTAGTTAGTGCTTCATGACATCACTCAGCGGCCCCATATTCTCCTTGAATACTCAAGGGCTACCGGTACCCAGAAATATGTCACACTAACGTAGTTATTGCTTAGACCATGTCGGTATATGTGATACTGTGGGGGAACTGACTTGAAGGTTTTGCATTTTATCGCAAATGTTGCGGCTAGAAAGAGTCGCCACCGACTTTTCTTTTATCCAAAAGGAAATGTGAAAAAGCACAGGAAAGACCTTTGAGATTGTTTCTTGAGTTCGGGGGGTAGATTATGAAAAGGGAAGGTATTAGTACCCTTTTCATCCATGGTTTTCCATGGGCTCTTAGTTACTTGCTAGATCACTTGCTTTTGTTGGAAATTATGCTTTGTGTGGTTTTGAAAGTATTTTGTAAAAGAGGCCATTGTTTAGGAAATCTTTGCAGTGATTCTCGTTCGTAAGAATGTATACAAATATGTTTGTCTTTTTTAAAAAATGTTTTCAAGTTTGTAAGATGTTTTGAAATATGTGTGTTTGTTTTGAAAATAGCAAGGATATTTGTTTGAAATGGAGCAAGTAACTAAAAGTAATCTACCTACTTAAATGTCTTTCTTGTTCATTTCTTTTTCCTTTGATATTGTTGTCTTACCATTGATTTGGTAAGCAACCCTATCTTTGGATGTAAATGGGACGGGCGCGGGTCATCGTATAACCATGATTAGCAATATTGTAAAGTATCTTAGCATTTTTGTGGGACTAAGATCATTTTTGTAATGCAACTTTGGATAGCACAATCGATGGACTATGATCTTATATTTGTTTGTTTTGCTAAGATACTTCACATGCGTAATATGGACATTTTTGTTCAAGGCAGCCAAGTGGAGTAACCCTAGGGGTGTTTGTGTGCAAGTGTGTCATTTTCATGCTTGATTTTATCTTGGATTAGGGTTTTCTACTTGATTGATTTTATCTTGCCATACAAACCATAATTACTAGCATATTATATAAAAGCGATAAATTGCGAAATTTAAAGATTACTACGCTATTACAACACTTTGTGAGAGGGGGTATACAAATTATGAATGGGGATTGCACTAATATAAACCTAATTAATCTATTACAACCAAATTGAATTTATACAAGCATTGGAATAAATAATGTACAAGGCAATTTAAATATGCAAAGATATATAAATTCAAGAAAAAAAGATTTTGTTTTATTTTTTTTATATGAAAAAAAGTTTTAAACTAAGCCTAATAAATAAGTCAAGGTTAAACTAAAATTAATTAAGAAAAGGAAATTACTTTTTTAGAAAAGATTTTGATTAACCCTAATTCTAATTTGTTAAAAGAAAATAAAATTTCTTTAAGTATTCTTTTTGTATTTTTTGTCTTGAAAATAATAAATGGGTTTGTGAAATGTTTTAGACTTTTTATATATTAAAATAAAATATTAATAAGTGTGAGAAAAAAAAGAATAAATAGTTAACCTAATTCTATTTTAATTCACAAGTTTATTAAGAAAAATAGTTAATATATAACTAAATAAAAATATTTTTTATGAGAAAATAAAATAAAATAAACAAAATATAATATTTATCATTTTTATATTTTTTATGATTTTATATTATTAAGAAAAATATCTTTGATAAAATATAATGAAAATAAAATATATGGGCCAGGGGTGCCATGAGTAAACTGAAGGCAGAAAGTTAGTAAAAATATCAGGCCCAATGCTCATAAGCCCACGTTGCAAACAAAAAAGATGAAAAAATGTGGAAAATTGCAAAAGGCAGCGCCAAGGCTCGAACCCGTGACCTAAGGCATTTCTGCGCGCTGCCTTGCCACTGGGGTGGCTGTACATCTGTTAGTTTAAATGAAAACAAAAATACATAACATAAAACACTTCCTTGCCCTGTACATCATCTTCAACCTCTAGCCAGCCGGACCCCCTGTAACTCTTTCATCTCTCAACAAAAATGGAAAATGATAACATGAATATGATAGCATTTTACTTCACGATTCTAACCATGTGCATAACTAGAACTATAAGTCCAAGATCAGAGAGAATTTTGTTGGCCCTAATTCTTAACCTAATTTTTCCAGAAACTTCAAACTTAAAATTCTCTAAACTCAGGCCAAATAAATGAAAGGTATGGATATGTACAGCTTCGTATCAATGATGTCTACATTGTATATTCACAAATGGAAAGCTAACTATGCCTATATTTAGAGTTAGAAAAACAGAAAACTCAGCTTGAAAATGGAAATCGTGTTTTGGAAATGAGCTTGCTTTAGGATGCTGTGATGATCAGGTTAGCTTCCTTGAACCTCTAGGAAGCTAATGCAATGCTTAGCTTGTCTTGAGGGTGGATGGAATGATCTGGAGAAGTCCACATGTGTTACTCTGTTTTTGAAGTTCAAAAATGGCGAAGATAGAGTTACAGTGATGTTTCAGGGTGTGAGATGGTTTACTTGTAAGGTAAGGAAGCTTAGGGAAGCAAAAGGCCTGAAAACGCACGGGTGGAATGGAAGATTCAGTTCACAAGTCAGAAATGGTAAGTTTGGAGGCTTGGTATGCAATTTCTGATTCTAGGGTATTTCAAGGCTTGGGCATTCTTGGTTTTAGTTGCAAAGTGATGGCTTTATATAAAGCAAAAGGTTGGAGGACTTGTGCTTGCTCAGAAGTAGAAGATCACATGTCTTGCTACATTTCTTGTTTTTGAAGCAAGGTGAGGAAACAAGTCCCTAAGTGTTGTACAGACGTGGTCTGGTTTGGTAGAGGCTTTAGGCAAGTTGCTCTTTGTTGTGTCTTTGTTTATGTGCAGAGAAAACAAGTGCAAGGCTCAAGGAGTGAAAAGTTGCAAAAGTTATGCTTTATCAAAATGGAAATGGCACCTTTGTGCAAAAAATGGTATTGTTCATGTACAAAGCATTGAATGTTTGGCTTTAGGGCATGAAACCTTGTGCAATTCATTATTGGTGGCGTGACAAACGAGTTTGAGGCCTGAAAAGTGAAGATTGTACAACATGCTTAGGATTTGAATTTTGTTCTTCATGAAATGGCTTGAAATCAAAGTGAGAAATTGCCAACTTTATCTCTTCGATTCTCCCTACTAAAGAATGATATCAAGGAGTTCTTTAACATTTTAGAAAGCTTGCAATGTTCTCTATAACTCATCTTTGAATTTCTTTTCAAGATTCCTCTTGGAACTAGGTGAAAAGTTGCCATGAAGTTAGGTCAAAAACCTGCCTAAACTAGGGCAAAATTTTACTTAGTTATTTTAGTTCATGAGCATGTATTCACAAAATCATATCTTGAAATACAAGAATCTTTAGGAAAAATTGTGTGAATAAAAGTTATAGATTTCATAGAGATCTTCAACTTTCATGTTGGGAACTTCCTTTGAATCATTTTGTCTCGTGGTGAAAATTTGGCCTAAAGTTGAGAAAAAATAAGAAATTTTCTATACTTAGAAAATTTTCTAAGTTAGAATTTTTCAACTTTTCAAATCCAAATCTTAAATCTTTGGTTTCTTGATGAACAAGTTTCACATTTTGACATTTTTGGATGAATTGTGATCCTTGGCACTTGAATTTGACCAAAAGTCAAAGTTTGACTTTTCAGTGCACAATTGACTTTTGATCAGTTGACTGAAAAATTCATCTGTCAATCCAATGGATTTGCAATGTTTTGAACTATTTCATTAGGTCAAGATGATGCAATTGAACTCTTGAGATCATTCCTTAAGCCAATTGACCATTTGCTAGGTCAAAAATCAAAAATTACCCCTTCTCAATCAAAACCCTAATTTTGACCATTTTGCCCTTTTGATGATTTGATCAAATTTCTTGGGGAGTTATGGTCCAAACTTGATCAAATGATACATATGAGTCTAAGATGTTGACATGGATAAAAAATTATGAAGTTTGACTGTAAATTGGCCATAATTGACTTTTTCCCCAATACAGCTGATTTTTAAGTCAAATGTCCAATTGACTGATCAAAAATGTGATTCAAGGCTTGAAACTTGACATGAGTAATCTTTGGGGTCCATGATGATCCTCGAAAGTCATATGAAGCATTGATGGTTCAAAAATCCTTGTGAAAACTCAAACCCTAATTTTGGTCATCAGTGCATGAGGAGGTGTCTTGAGCTTGGTCAAACCCTAATCCAGTCTTGAGTCAAAGAGATCTTGTTAGGAAAATCTTGATAAGTGAGAGGGAAAATTTTGGGGTACAATAGTATACCCCACACAGTTTCCACAACGTATTGCTACTTACCTATAAGGTATCCCAAATCCGGGTAGAGGATTCAAACCCAAACAAAGAACAAAAATGTAAAGCATACAAGTCAAACAATGAAAGCAAATAAATGTGATCTATCCCTAAGGTAACCTCACTTTTAAAATCTCCCCAGCAGATTCGCCAATTCTGTAACACGGTGGGAGAACTGACTTGGTTGTTTTGCGTGTTATCGCAAATGTTGCGGTTAGCTAGAGTTGCCATCGACTTTTCTTTTATCCAAATAGAAAGGCTGAAAAGAACAGGAAAGACCTTTGAGATGTTTTCTTGAGTTCGGGGGGTAGATTATGAAAAGAGAAGGTATTATAACCCTTTTCATCCATGGTTTTCCATGGGCTCTTAGTTACTTTCTAGATCACTTGATTTTGTTTTAAAATGTGCTTTGTGTGGTTTTTGAAAGTATTTTGAAAAGGCGCCATTGTTTAGGAAAACTTTGTAATGATTCTCGTTTATAAGAATGTATACAATAGTGTTGATCTTTTAAAAAAAAATCAAGTTTGAAAGATGTTGGTGTTTGTTTTTAAAATAGCAAGGATGTGTTTTGGTTTTGAATTTGAGCAAGCAATTAGGAACATTCTACCTACTCAAAAGTCTTTCATGTTTATTTCCTCTTTCCTTTGACATTGTTATCTTACCATTGATTTGGTAAGTAACCCTATCTTTGGATGTAAAGGGACATGCGTGGTTCATTGTATAGCCATGATAGCAATGTTGTAAGATATCTTAGCATTTTCTTTAAGGGACTAAGATCATTTTTGAAAGTCAACTTTGATAGCGTCATCGAGGGACTATGATCTTGTATTTTTTCTTGCTTTTGCTAAGATACCTCACATGCATAATATGCCTATTTTATAAGGCAACAAAGTGGGTTTACCCTAAGGGTGTAAGTGTGCAAGTGTATTGGTTTACATGCTTAATTTGTCTTGATTAGGGTTTGCTACTTGTTGATTTTATTCTTATCATACAAACCCTAATTACTAGCATTTGTATATAAAGCATTAAATTGCGGTAAATAAAAATACTAAGCTATTACATCATTTAGGGGAGGGGGTATACAAATTTACAAATGTGGAATTTTCAAGAAAATTAAATCTAAATAATTATTACAACCATATTGAATATTGTACAAAAATGAAGATAAAGATGAAAGAATATGAATGTGAAAAAGAAATGTGATTTTTGTTTGCTTTTTTGTTTAGAAAAGGTTTTTGTTTTAACCTAATTAACTAGAAGAAAATTAATTAACTTAAAAGTAAGAAAATTAAACTAAGTTAATTAAAAGAATTTTTTTTTAGGGTTTTTATGAAGTTTCTTGTGAAAGGGTCTTAATTAAATTAAACTAGTATGAAAAAATTAATTAATTAAAAATCCTAAGTTTCTAAATTAATTTTAATTAAAAAAGAAAATAAAATAAACCTAATTCTAATTATTATTTTATTTAAGAAAATAAATTAAATTTGTATAAGAAAATATTTTGTCTTTTTAGTCTTAAAGGAAATAAAATATAAATATATTATTACCTAAATAATAAATAAAAATCTTTATGGATTTTTATTAATAAAAACAATAATAATAATAATATTAATAATAATAAAAATAAATGAAAAATAAAATATGAAATAAAATGTGAAAATGAAGTCAGGGGTGTAAAACAGAATTTGAGTGTATGTGCGTAAAAAAGTTTATGGTCTTGCCCATTAACATTTTTTGAAGTCAGAAAAAAATAAATGGGTTGCGTTGTTATTGAGCAAACAGGGGGTATTGTTAAGAAAAAAAAAGTCAGGCCCATAGGGTGGAGGCCCAAGCGCTACCTAAAACAAAAAAGGAAAAATGACAAAAATGTGAAAAAAATGTAAAAGGCAGCGCTGAGGTTCGAACCCACGACCTCTACTAATAACGCGTGTTGCCTTACCACTGGGGTGGTTGTACATCCGTTAACTTAAATGAAAGAATAAATACATAATGTAAAATGTCTCCATGATATGTACTTCGTCTTCAACCTTCAGCCATCCAGACCACCTGTATCTCATTCATTTCTCAACAAAAATGGAAAATGCAAACATGAAAGTTGTGATATTTTTCCTCACGAATCTAACCATGTAAACAACTAAAGCTATAGATCAAAGATGAATGAGAATTTCTCTGGCCCTAATTTGAACCCTAATTTTTTCAGAAACTTCAAACTTAAAATTCTCTATGCTCAATCCATGTAAATGAAAACTATGTATATGTACAGCTTCAGGGCAATGATATCTACATTTTTGCTTCAGAATATATGCACAAAAGATGCTTGTATCAAGATTTTGAAGTTTGAAAACTTACCTCTTGCAGTTGGAGTCGAGTATGGAGTTTCAACAACTTTTAAGTTGTCCTGGTGACCTCTTTAGCTTGCTAGGACCTCCTTGAGTGTATTCCAACCCTTGCTTTGCTTTGAAAGTCCTTGAATCCCTCTAACCAAGTCGACCTGCAAGCTCAGTTTTTGAAAATGGTGGATTATGCAAATGGAGTTACAGTCCAGCAACAAAGGCCTGGATCACTCCTATGTGATGTATAGAAGGTGTTTGGATTGTTAAAACTCAATACGCACGAGTGGATTTAGAGATGGCTATGTGAAGTTCAAAATTGTCAAGTTATGGAAAATTATGAGTTGTAGAGTGCTTAGGAGTGTTTAGGAATGCTTGAGCCCCTCTCCTAGGTTGCATAAGAGTGTCTTGATATATAGGAAAAGGTTTGGATACTTGAGGTGGTCAAAATCACAAGATCACAAGTTATGGGATTTTGACTTATTTTTGAAGCAAGCTTGACAAGTATGGTTTCAAGGAAAGGTACAAAATTATATAGAGTGGTTACCAACTTTAAAAATGCTTATCTGACTTTGTAGAGGAATCTTGTGCAGAAGGAACAAGTGCAAAGCTCAATGCAAGTTGACTTTGCATAAATCTTACTTTATGAAAGTGACAATGGTGCCTTTGTGCCATTAATGCAAAATTATCTTGGACAAAGCTTGAATCAAATGGATAATAGCTCAAAATCAAGTGTAATCTTGGCCAAGAAGTTAGGTCAAAATCCTGACCAAAAATGCTCAAAATTTCACTAAGTGTTTTAGTTTCATGACCATGATTTCATGGGTTAATAACTTGAGACCCAAGAATTTCTAGGAGAAGTTGTGTAAAGCAATGTTTTATATCTCATGTAGAACTACAACTTTCATGTTGAAAGTTTCTTTTGAATTATCTTGCATCATGGTGAAAAATTGGCTCAAAGTTGTGAAAAAATATGAAGTTTTCAACACTTAGAAAATTTCTAAGTTTGGAAACTTTGACTTTTCAAAATGAAATTTTGACTTTTTGATTTCTTGATGAACAATTTTCATATTTTGACATGTTTTAATGAATTGTGATCTTTGACACTTGATTTTGACCAAAAAGTCAAAGCTTGACTTTTCAGTGTATAGTTGACTTTTGATCAGTTGACTGAAAATCAACTATCAATCAAATGACCTTGAGTAATTTTTTGAGTCATGCCATTAGGTAAAAATTATGCAATTGAACTCTTGAGATCATTCCTCAAACCAATTAACCATTTGCTAGGTCAAAAATCAAAAATTGCCCTTTCTCAGTTAAAACCCTTACTTTGACCATTTTTCCTTTTGATGATCTGATCAAATTTCATGAGGAATTATGGTCCAAACTTGATCAAATGATACATATTATTTTATAATGTTGATATGGATAAGAAATTATGAAGTTTGACTGTAAATTGGCCACAGTTGACTTTTTCCCCAATATAGCTTATTTTTAGGTCAATTGCTCAATTGACTGAGCAAAAATGTGATCCAAGACTTGAAACTTGACATGAGAAATATTTTGGGTCCATAATGATCTATTAAAGTCAAATTAGGCATTAAAAGTTCAATTATCCTTGTGCAATCTCAAACCCTAACTTCAGTCATCAGTGCTTAAGGAGGTGTCTTGAGCTGATCAACCCTTGTGCAGTCTTGAACCAAAGGAGATTTTGTGAGAAAATACTTGATAAATGAGAGGGAAAATTTTGGGGTACAACAGCATCTGTAAGCCCATTCTAGATATTATCAACCAACAGTGTTACTTCAGGCGAGTACAAATTTCTGGGCACTCTAGTGTTCAATCATCTTCCACCTTCAGATCACGAAAGGCAGACAAGCCAATCTAAATCTTCAGGTTTAAGAAGATTGAAAAGGGGAAGTTGTTTTACCTAAAAAATTTCCCTCTCATTTTACTCAAGGCATTCCCATTGAGATCCTCAAATTTCTCATGGATGACTAAGAATTGACTAGACAAATTATCCTTCTAAGGCAATGAACCTCTAACTAGGGTTTCAATTCTCATCAAGATGTGTGAGATCCAATGGTCTCAAATGTTTTCCATGGTCCTAATATGTCTTCAAGAGTTTCCATGACAAATTTCATGCCTTTCACTACAAGTTTGCTCAATCAACTGCTAAAATGCTTGAAAATCAACTATAATAGGTCAAAAATCAATTGTGGCCCATATACAGTCAAACTTCAAGAATTTTTGTGAACATCAAGGTTTTGAAGTCACATTCATCATTTTATCAAGGATTGATCATGATTAATAAAGAAAAACCCAATATTCCACAAAGGTCAAAAGCTATTAAATTAGGGTTTCTCAAGAAAAGTCAACTGAACTTTGACCAGCCATAACTTTCACATGCTACATCAGAAATTCTCCAACCAAAGCTCATTTTGAAGAGAATCCAATTCCCTACAATTTCTCTTCATTCTGCAAGTATAATAAATGCACCATTTGAGAGATATGGTTCAAAACATTATAGGTCATCTTAAAAGTCAACAAAAAGTCATCTTTTTCAAAAGAAGCATACATGAACATATAAGACTTAATTGAGATGAAACTAAAAGGATCTCTTAGAGGACATCTTGAGCTTTCCAAAATGGTCAAGAATACCTTCATAGGACAAAAACTAAGAGAGTTATGACTTGTAGAAGTTGGGAAATTTTATGAAAATGCACAAAACATATCCGTGGACTTATTCAAAACATTTAAATCCATTATTTTATTTTTATGGTATTTGTTTTTATTTATTTTAATTTTTATTCATTTAAATATTAATAAATCAAATAAAATAGTAAAATGATGAATTAAATCCAAAAGATTTGTTTTATGATCATATCATGAGCTTAAAGTCAGAAGATTGAGTCAAGAATTCGTGTGAGGGGTGATTGGAGAGGGATGAGCAAGTTTTGGCCAAGTTTAGAAACATAAAATTCCAAGATTAAAATCAAATCTTTTCCATTCAATCTCCATGATTCTAACCATTTTTGTTGCCCTAATACATCCCAATATATAAACACATTATTGCCAGACCAAGAGAACAAGGGTTGCCCGCACAAAACTCACGTTTCAAAAACTTTCAAGAGAAAAGTTTCAATCGGTTTTGGATTTTGAGGCAAATTCAAAGGCTTTTGAGGACTCAACAACAATCCCTGGACATCACTGAAGGTGTCACGATCACCCTCAAGCCCTGAAGCATCAAAAAATGATCCCTACAAGTCACGGTTTGCCACACTTTTTTCAAATCTGTAATCTTATATTCTTGCATTATTAATCAATTTTGATTGCATATTTGTGTTTGTATGGATGCATAGAAGGTTTTTGGATTGTCCAATTGAAGTTTAGGTACCGGTATGGCGTTTCACCATTGTTAGGGTTCAAAACCCTAAGTTTTGGGTTTTCTAATTTCAGGAAGAATCATGCCAAGTTAGGGCCACCAACGTGATCAGAAGAACAAGACGAGTTGAACCATGGGCATGGGGAACTAGATAAAGAAATCCTAAACAATTATACTAAAAAGCAATAAATCTAATTAGAAAGCAAGGAATAGAAAATGGTAAAATTCATGTCCCACACTTAAACCAAACATTATCCTCAATATTTTGATAAAATGTGAAAAAGGAAAAATGGAACCTTGACAATACTACTACTATCCCCTGTGGCCATCTCCTCCTTGATCTGGGGATTGGTGGTCATGTCTCTAACGATAGCTTCTGCTTCGGGAGGTCTGAGCTAAAGTCAATTACCTCACATGTTCTGTCAATGAAATATTTGAATCCCTTGGGTGGTGTATGTTACCAAGAATGGATGCCTGGTTAGCATGCAGGAGGTAGAATTTATTCATTAGGTGACCATATTCAGCTTGTTGGTGTTGTGTATGAGTCGTCTATATGAGTTAGGCGTCTAACACTGATCGGAAAAATTATTCTTGTCTGGGTATGAGATGCTTGCACAAAATCCATCACATATTGTTGGTGCTCATATGTAGCATATAATATTCCACCTCTCTTCATTAGTGTTATTTCTTTATGCATCTCATAGAGAATTTTTTTTCCATCAATAGCTCTTCTTGCACGCATCTCGTTTGGAAGATTTTCATATTGACTGCCTCCGGATGAAGTACCTACAAAAGTGTTAGGAAAATTTGGTGTAGTGTGTGCAGGTAAAATAGTAATATGGGGTTAGTTGTGTGCAGAAGAGCCTCGCTTTCTATGGTCATACTCATCATTTGTATCACCACTAGTATTGACATTGTAAGGAATGTCCATAGGCGTTGGACCTGTAGTCGGTAGAGCACGCAAATCATAGGTCCAATTGGCCATTTTTCATATGTTGGTATGATCTCCAAATGAGATAAACCATTTTTTAGCGGTAGCTGAACTCATGTAGGCCATCATAAATGTGGTCAAGTTTATCGGTTTCTTTATTTTCTGCAAACTCAAACAAAAAAAACCATTAAAATAAAACATATGGGTTGCCTCCCACGCAGTTATTATTTTAAGGTCGGTATCTCGATGGCTCAAGAGTGTTAGAACTTATGGTGGCTCTTTAAAGAATGATTTCTCGGTCGAACTTTTTTTAATAATCTTCGGTTTCCATGGCCACTTATCAAACCATCTCTCATATCCCTCACCTTTTCTTTTCTTTCTTCTATAGGGTGGTTCATTCTTCTGAGCTTGTGGAGGTGGTTCGGGCTTTATCCCGAGTATCATTTTTTCAAGGTCGGGTTTAGTCCTTCCATCCACCATCTCAAAGGCTAACCTTCCTCTCTTAACACTAAAGGTTTCCCTAGTTTCATGGTCCTCTAATTTTATCTTTTTATGTAGGACCTCAGACAAAGGTGCATTGGTGTGGATATTTTCCAATACTTCCACATACCTTTTGGATTAAGGGTCTACCTTAGCTTCCAAAAATATTTACAGGAAAGAAGTAGGTGGGTTGTAGGGATGAGGGACAACATAAGGTGCTTCCTTCTCTACCTCTTTTACAACCTCCCATTCAGGTGGTGTCGTGGGATTTCTCTTAATCTCTACTCTTTTCTCACCATAACTCTCATCAACCTCATTATCATTATCCTTAGGATTTTTTATTTGTTATTCACTATTGTTGTTACAACATTTGCATGTCCCTCGGGGAAGGGTCTTAGAGTTGTTTATGTGAGCAAGGAGATTTGAGTCTCCAATGCCATGCTATGAGTCGTGAGGGATTCCACCATAGTGTTTAGCCGCCTAAGGGCTTCATTATTATGGAGACTTTTCTTTCTAAATTATTCATTCTGGAGAGTTTGTGTTGTCATAAACCTCCTCCACAAATATTCTAGCCTACAGAGAGTTTGTGTCTCAATGAAATTCTCCATTATCATTTCAAGGTCGGATTTATAGGAAGCTTGCAGTTCCTCAAAATACTGGGAGTGGTAACTGTAGAGAAAATGTTGGTGATACATAGTAATAGAGACAAGGGTTCCTTACACTATACGGTGCAACAACATAGTTACGATATTCGACGTAATTGGTCCTAGGAAACGACACCACAAATTTGATGGGGTGTTTCACAAGTGTGAAAAACTATCATAGTAATACAAAGAGTGTCGAACCCATTGATACCTAATAGTCAAGGTATCATTTTCTATTTCTACGGTGTCTATATAAGGCTGATAAAATAAAGTCGAGTTGTGTAAGTAAAGTGAATAAAGACTTTAGTTAATATCAGAAAGACAAATGTTGGAATATGGATCTCATTAATTTGTTGCCAATCTTGTGTTCATAAATTCAGTTACTATGGGGCAATGTTTCCTTATTTGAAAAAGAACTAATTGAAAAGGATATGCCATTGTCTCATGATCATAATCGAATTTACTCTCTAATTAAGTTCGTTCATTGTCGCATGGCCGACGTATTTTGCTTTAAAGAATCAAACCTTTTTTAGAAATAACTTTACTTTTACTCACATGGAAAATTGTTTTGATTGGATAATAATACTTCAAAAGGTTCCCGGTGTTTGCATCGGTGAACCATACCTTAAACATATAAACGCGTCTGGAAATAGGTTTAAAAGTATTTTATTAAAACACAAATTTTCCTAATTAATTAACAGATAATGTTTGCGGTTTTTATCAATTAAAACTAAACAACCTTAATCATTTATACCAGACGAATTTCGATCTTACTCGGTTTATAAATAGTTCTACTTTCGTAGTAACCAAATTTTAATGCTTAGAAAAAGTTGTGATTAAAACCAAAACAACCCCAATAGTTTCTCACAAAGAACAACAATTCAAAGTATCGTTGAATCGACGGTCCTTACATTCCAACACTTTAAAAGTTGCCTAGGTATGATTGTAACATAAACTAAAGTGGTTGATTTGATTTTGAAAGAGAACATGATAAACATAAAAGATTTAAAGTGCAATTAAAAGAAAGGTAGAAGAAAATAATGCAATAAAGTAGATAGTGCAATAAAATGAAGAGTGTGATTAAAGTAAATAATGTGATAAAATAATAAACTTGTCCAAAGAGACTTTAAATATGGTATAGGAAGTAAATGCTGATAAACTTGAGTGCTGGGGAAAAAATGATGGCAGAATTAAAAATTTTACAAGGTTTCTCTAAACTCGATTACAAACTCGATCAATGGTGTGATAACTCTCCAATGTGAAGAGATTATTGCTTACAATTTCAAAAATATATGGCTTAAGTTTGTAACTAAGCTTAGATGAGTCAAAATGTCAAGTATATGATGTATTTATAGTGTTTCAAATATCTAAAACCCATCAAAGATGTAACTTGCATGGAGAAAAAGTACGAAGAAGTGGTGCTAAGGGGAGAGCAAGTCAAGGTCGTTTCTCAACTGTTGCACGTTTCAACGTGTGGAAAACACCACACCTCCATGGAGAATGCTATGGCATCAAAGTGGAAAAGGCTTGGTCTTGTAATCATCGTGGGACACGTCACTCTTCTTTGTGGCTACTTGTATGGCAAATGCAATGCTGGTCGCCTTTAGTGTAAATTGCTCATTTTCTTCCGTTTTGCATCTGAATAGATTTGTTTCTTTGTTCATGCCTCTTATATGGTCAATTACCTTAAAAAAAACAGTATAATAGTGGAAATGTAAAACAAAATGACAATAAAACATGCATGAATCGAGTCAAATAAATGGTGTAATTTGGTGTCATCACCTTGATTAAAGACAAACAAGGATTTAAGTTGGGGAGATTTTGATAAGTGTCAAATTAGAGTTGTTATTCACTTGGAAACATGGCATTTATTGACTCAACTAATAAGGATTTAGTTTAGTTTTACAAGGTTTTTCTTAGAATGTGGTACTCCTATGTTTTGTGGTTAAATTTTGCCAGAATTTCCAAGATCACGCCAGATTTCATCACAAAAGAGAATTTCCCTACACACTTCTCTAAGCGAGATGTAGAGAGAATCGACAAAGGGAAACATAGGAAAACACACAACACTTCACTAAGAGAGCAGTAGCGAACATCCACAAAGAGAAACAAAACCAATATGACAAAACATTCAATGTAAGCAAGAGTTTCTGAAGCAGGTCACATAGCGAGCCGAACAATGCTAAGCGAAGTATGGCAGTTTGAAAAAGACTTATGGATGAAGAAAAGTAAGTTCTCTAAGCAAACGTTTCCTCTCTAAGCGAACATGACAGGCCATAATTTCTATAAATAGGACCAGAATCAGTTTAGTAGAGATAACTTTTGCAAAAATCAGCAAATATAGTATACAATTGAAAGTAGGATAGAGGAACTGAAGAATACGAGTTGGATACCCATCAAGAGTCGAGAAATTTTTATTGATGCTCATTTATCTTAACTTATCCATTTTGTACCAAGCTACCATGAGTATTTAAAGCCTTTTCTTGTTGGGATTGGAAGTAAGTTCATTGTAACAGTATGTATTCTTATTGGTCATGGTAATATAATAATGCCATAACCATAATGACAATGTTTATGATTCCACTTCTAACCATAAACATCATGCCTTAAACGCATCAACATTAGTTTCCACTTCTGATCTACACTCCTCAACACAAGAAATCACAATTATATGCACATCATTTAATTATTTCACAAAAATACAACTCACCACCTAAACAATTAATTTATTTATTATTTCACATTTATAATAATTTATTTGATTAATTAGGATCACCAAAATACACCAAACAATAGTCAAACGTTGATCGCACGAAAAAACTGCACAAAAAAATGGAACCTGCTGCTCATAACCCATCCACTGTCAACGTGAAAGTCATTCTGTTAGGTAGGTGATCATCATCACCCAATCCATCTTCCCCATACACAGGTTCCTGTCATCCCTTAATGATTGGTAAAGAAAACCCACCTAGAGACTGTGAAGGTCTCTCCATCATAGAGTTGACGGTCATTAGCTACTTTAGACGCATGACGGTCATCCCGTCATGCTCGTGACGATCGTCAGACTGTTAACAAGACCACAAACTACATTTTACGAATCAAAGCTCATTTAGGACTCTGATTTCTAGTTCCAGCACCTCAATTTGAATGCAACTAAGACACACTATGAAGATTCGAAAGAGATGGTGATAAAGCAACTATGTAGGCCACTTCTCCTACTCTTTTCGAAATCTGATCAACACCAGTCACTAGAGTGACCCTTAAGAACACATAATCACCCTCTCAGAATTCAAGTGTTTTCCTCAATTTGAATTTCTTCCTTTAGAAGTCTTATGAAAACTCATCACAAAAGCTATCGAAATGTTATTCTACTTCCATTCAAGAATAACCAAAGGTTGCATCAATCCAGACAACTTCTGATGCTCGATCTTCGACTTCTTACAAATCAAACAAGAATACATAAAATCAGAAATTTCTTTCTTCATACCTGGCCACTAAAACTTATTCTTAAGATCTTGATACATTTTATTAGCTTTGGGATGAATACTCAAACTTATCATGTGACCTTCCTCAAGAATTCTCTTCTTAAGCTCTAGAAAGTATGGTATACAAACTCTATCTTGGAATATTATAATCTCATTCTCATCCACTCTGAAATCTTCTTATTTACCTTGATTGATCATTCCCAAACAATTAATCAGTACCAAATCTAGTTTCTGACCTTCTCTTATTTCTTCAAGAATACTACTAGTCAACTTGAGCATACCCAACTTCACACTATTAAAAGTCATCTCACACACTAAACTCAAATCTCTAAACTACTAAATCAAATCCACTTCTCTAACCATTAATGTTGACATATGCAAGAACTTCCTGCTCAGCGCATCTACTACTACATTAGCTTTAGGAATGGTAACACGGTGGGTCAGGGACAGTTATTACTTCCCCTAAACCCAAACTCGAATCCCCAACTAGCCCTTATTCCCTGCCCCAAACCCAAACGGGGATGGAGAATTAAAACCTTTACCAGGATGGTAACTCAACTCAAAGTCATAGTCTTTCAGAAATTCAAGCTATCTCCTCTTCCCAATGTTCATTTCTTTCTGATCAAACAGATATCTCATACTCTTATGATTGATGAATACCTCAAACCTCGAACCAAACATATAATGCCTTCAAGCTTTAAGTGCAAACACCATACCTATCAACTCTAAATCATGGGTAGGATGGTTCCTCTCATGAATCTTCATCTGTCTCGATGCATAAGCCACAACTTGACCATTTTGCATAAGTACACAACATAAGCCCATCATAGTACAAAACAAAGCATTCTTTTGCATCGAGAAAAATCAAAACTAGCGCCGACGTCAAATTTTTCTTCAGCTCTTGGAAACTTTTTTCACATTGAACAATCCACACAAAAGCTTAACCCTTTCTAATAATCTAAACTTCCATAAAATAATACTAATTCTATTATTTCTTATTTATTTTAATTATCATTCTGTCACTTTAGATATTCAAAATTCTAAATAACTCTAAATGATCCTATTAGACCCCCAAACATCACCTAACACACATATTCACCAAATAGTGAAATTAAAGCATGTTAAATAATTTAATTAATAAAATAAAATGCATACAAATTCTATTAAATAACTTAATTAAATTTGGGGTCTTACAAACTCTAGTTAGCGTAGGATGATCATTTAATACACGGGGAGGTGAGATGTGACTTGAAGATCTGTGAAATGATGGGGACAAAGACTCGATGGAATATGATACATCATTAGTTGCACACCTAAGGCATGTGCAGCAGAGCACGACTTCCTGGACGCAAAAAATAGCGGGAATTTAATCTATTCTGAGAATTGACACAACCATATATGCTACTGAAATCGTGGTATGAAATTCCCTGGAATGGTCAACTCTTCTAGTGAGGCCTAAAAAGAGGATATTTAATTCCTTTGACAATTGCGTTGTCCCTCTCTACGAATGTCTGTTCACAAGAATGGGACTGGTTTCCATTTTCTAACTTCAAAGTAGCTTTCTTGAATCATTTAAAAGTTTCCCTCTTCTAGCTCCATTTAACATCTTGGGTTTACATAAGGGCATTTGAGTTATGCGATCAATATAAGTCTCATAATCCTTCCTTTGAGGTGTTTTTCAATTTGTTCCATCTGATGCATTCCTCACAACAAAACTTCCAGGGACAAGGGCTCATTATCCTTTTACTGAACAATCCTTGGTTCGACCCCTTCAATCTGAACTTATGATATTTTCTGGGGTGCTTCTTAAAGGTAAATCCCCTTATACGCACAACCCACCTCACTTTTTTCTACATCCTTGTCAATTCTCCTCACTTCTCTTAGGTTTCCTTCCTAAAGTATTGGTCTTCTATTTACTTTAACTAGGATGTTCATTCCTACTACAGTGGGTTCGACCCTCTTTCCCCTTATGAGGCTATGATGAAAGAAGACTTGAGTTCTTAGTTTTAGGGACTCAACTATGAGGAATGGGTCGGCCCCGATTAGGCTCCCCCTATAGAGGTGAGGGAAGGACAAATTGATGCTTATTCCATTGTGAGTGTTTTCAATCAAAAGGAGATGAAAAATATATTTTGTGAGGAAAAAGTCCTTATTATTTTTCTACATGTATGATTGTATTTTGCAAAAAATATGGATAAGCTGCAGATGCTATTTGACCTTGCAAATGCTCAAAGTATTCAGGTCATGGCGCCTCCTTCACCAAGCACTACCTCTGCTCTGACCCCAGCTCCAACTTCTGTTGTTGAGACTTCTACTTTTCTTCTTGAGGTAGATCAACTTGTGGATGCTTTTTGAACTTTGATTATGGAGGATTCGTCCCCGTATATGGTTACAATAAAGAGGGATCGACATAAAGATCAACAATCCCTCTGGGAAGAGGGTTCTTCAAAATGAACTCATGTCTCTAGGGATGGTACTTTAGGGGAGGTAACTCCCTTCGTGCTGATTTTGAACGTCTTCTCCTCTCGGGTTGCTCGTACTCCTACGGAGGATGCCACGACTTTCTTGATGTCAGATTTATCCTTCCTTCAAAACCTCCCTGAGTAAAAGAAGATGAAACTCGTCTCTGAGGTTACTCACTATATATACCGGGATACTTCTCTATTCTCACTTGTTTCTACTGGCAGGGGAGATGTATTGGCTCTGGAAAATGCTACCAAGGAAAGGGACACTTGGAAAGGGAAATATGAGGTTATGGAACATATGTGCTCTACTCTCTAAGAGGAGCTTCTGCGTTGCAGGAGAATGTCAAGGTTGTCGAATATTTGCAAGAGGAGGTAAAAATCTATGACTCCTCTTCTATTCTAGCTGCTCATGTAACCAAGCTAGAGGATACCCTCAAAGTGGAGGAGAAGTGGTATCAGGATGCCTTTGATGCTGTTGAGGAGAAGACTCGTTATACAGAGGAGAATAGGAAAAATCTCCTTTAGGATGCCGAGGCTAATGTAGAGGCCCCCAAAAATCTTCAAGGTGAGGTTATTGGTCTGAGGCATGTGCTCTATGACTACCTTCAGCCGAGTATGCAAACTGTGTTTGGGGTTCATGACCAGGTTGTGGAGTAGGTGAGGGATTTATGCTATACTACCATAATTTTGGCTAAGGCACTGAACCCTTTTAAGATTGCTCCCCTGGTGACCCTAGAGGATGATCCTAGTGCATAAGCTCTAAGAGCTTCGTCTTAATTTTTCTTTTCCTCTATATTATTTTGTTTCCTTTGAAGTTTCCTAGGCTTGGCGCCTTGGGTGTATTAATTATCAACATTTATAAAAATATTTTTACCTCACTAATTTGTGTGTTATTTAGCTTAGAGTCTTGAACTTGGCTTTATTTTATTATCGTTGTTATGATATGTGTGATCGGTGGATCTGGAACTGACTGTTTAACGCTGGTTCGCGAAATGTCGCGGAAGCAAGAGTCGCCACCGTCTTTTATTTTCTCCAAATGGAAAGGACAAAAGCACAGAAAAATTCCTTAAAGAGATTGCTCTCGGTTCGGGAGGTAGGTTATAGAAAGGGAAGGTGTTAGCACCCTTTCTATCCATGGTTATCCATGGGCTCTTAGATACTTGCTCATTTGTGTTTTCAAAAGTGGTTTGTTTGCTTTTCAATTGTGGGTTTTAAAAAAAGTTTCTTTGAAAATTCCAGTTCGACTCTTGTATCGGTCCTCAAGAGTGTTTGAAAAATTGCTTTCGAAAGCTTTTGAAAAGGTGTCGGTGTGAAAAGTATTTTTGAATTTTTGTTTGAAATTAGAGCAAGTATCTAGAGTCGTCTACCTACCCTAAGGAATTCGTCTGTGTAAATGTCCTTTAAAGTAGTGCCATCCCACCATTGAGAGGTAGGTAGCACCACCGTTGGAGGTGTTCGGGTCAATTCGAGGTTCGGGACGTGGTGATCACCAGAGCAATAGGAAGATACCTTAGAAGCTACCCTCATGCCAGGTTCCCGGATCATGAGGACTTACTAAGACATCCTCTACTCGACGATCACCTTTCGAGGCAAGGCAACAGTGAGGCGTACCCTAGGGGTGGTGTGTGCGATTTGTGTGTCGTTTTCATTTGCATTTATCTTGTCATGTTAGGTTATTGGTGATCTACGCTTGATTTTATTTAGGTCCATTCATTCTTGCATGCTTTGTTTAACAGTTAAAAGTTGCGAGGAAAAGTAAATCTAAAGCTATTACAAATGGCGCGGGTCCACATCGCCAAAATTAAACCGGACCCGATTTGACAGAAAAGTAAAGAATTAAAAGTGCGAGAAGTAATTACAAGGCTTCGGGAGAGATACATAATTATTCAAGCGAAATAAAATAAATATGCGAAATTAAACAATTAAGTCGAAAGGAGGGCGTTGGACCCTTTTGCAAAAAATTAAAATTAATGAGGAATTAAAATTAAAAGAAAGCAAGAATTTGTTTTTTTGTTTTTGGTATTTTTATGTTTTTTAAGATTTAATAGGAAAAATTAATTAAAATAAAATACTAAACCTAATTCTAATTATTTTTAAGTTATTAAGAAAGATATTGAAGTTTTTAACCTAATTTAAACCTAAGTTATTTTCTTGCAAATTTGATTATTATAAAAATAAATAAAATAAATAAATATTATTATGAAAAAGAAAAATTAACAAAGGAATAAAACATTGATTAAACCTAATTCTACATTTTTTGTATTTTTTATGAAAAGAATTAATATTGCAAACCCTAATTTAAACTAAATTTATTTACATGCACTTATTTACAAGAAAATATTAAAATAAAATATTCATTATGTTTTTTTTGTCTTTTCTGATTTTTTTATGAGGTTTTTGTATTTTGTAAAAAAAATAATTAATTAAATTAAAACAATAAAGAAAATAAAATAACAATTGAAAATAAAATATAAAGAAAGTGTAGAATTTGCAAACCAGGGGGGGTGGAAGTCCCAAATTGGAGGTATAGATCCAAGAATCCTGGCCCAATAGCATTGGCCTGTTTGGACTTTTTTGCTAGCATGCTGAAGCGTTGACCTATGCTCATGATGTACTTCAGATCTAGGCCTTTGGTTTGATCTCCAGGGGGACGTGTCACACTTGACTTGGCAGTGCATCTTAGTCCTCAGTAAGTGGAACAGCATGTGAACCTGGATTGAAAAATAATATGAAGAATAATACAGACCTGGGGTTCGAACCCAGGTCACTAGCATCACCAATCAACACCTGTGCCACTAAGCCATGTTAACGCGTTTGATATATAAATAACAAATAAATAATATAAAAGGAAACAAAGGAGTTAGTGGATATCGCGCGAAATATTCAAACGCTCCAATCAACGCCTTCCACGTGATCGTCTTCTTCGTGGCCTTTTTTTTATTTTTCTGAAACAAGAACATTAAGCCACGGTTTTGGATTTGTTCCCTTAGGCCCTTTTCAAGAAAATAGCGACTAGAGCTCAGGCGTTCATAAATTGGGCGCGATGGTCCTATCTTCTTCGTCCAGACGTGCTAAATCCAACTATGGTATTGAGGATGTCCAATTTTACAGTACCTGAAAACCCCTAATTTACAGTTCTACAAACCCTAAAAGTTATCAATGGCAAATCTCCAAATAGGGCACGAAAACGAAATTATACCACATGGTTAGCTTCAAAACTTCACAAGGAACATGAATCTACAATTAAAATGCTATGAGGATGTCTAGAAATTAAAATACGATCATGGATTTTTCTTGATACAGTTTGAGTTCGTTTTACCAATTCTTGGCGTGGTGATGGATGATTCTGATTGGAATGTGATCAGTAATCCTTGAGGAAGCTATTGAAACAAGTCTTGTGCTTTGAATCGACCTGTAACAATGATTTCAGTTTTGAGTTCTTTAGAGAAAAATTCAAGTTTGCAATGGCCTTTGAGCGCAGCTTTCTTGTCTAGCATGATTAGGGTTGTGTTCTAGCATTTGTACTGAGTCCATTAGGTTAACAAAAACCAATCAAATCCATGGCATTCATTGTTTTTGAAAATTTGATTTGTTAAGATCTTTCCATATCTTTTCCCATGTGTTCTTTGTTCAAATCATATCCAAATGCTCCAATTCTTTCCATATTGACTTATGCACGAAATATTGAGTTTAAAACATGTATAAAAAGATTGGTTAGGGTGAGTTAAATATTTTTCATATATTTAAATGATTTAAATGAATTAATATAAATAAAAATTCAAATAAATAAATAAATAATGAGAAAATACTTCCCTTTGGGCCAAGTGGTCGTGCACATGCCATGGGTGATGAATCATGGAAGAAAAATGGGCCCATTAGCAATTTTAGGCCATTTGAAGTAATGTTGACTTTTCAAAATATCCAAAAATTTCCCAACTTCCACAAGGCATAACTTGCTCAATTTTTAAGCTTTTCTCATGTTCTTGGACATTTTGGAAAGGTCTTTGAGTCCTCTAACCAATTCCTTTAGTCCCATGTCATTTTGATTTACCAATCTCAAGTTATGGCCTTTGACTTAAAGTCCCTTTTTGTTGACTTTTGAAAATGACCTATAATGTTGAAATTGATAACTTTTTGTGAGAGCATTTCCTGGACTTGAAGTATGAAGATGAGTTGTAGGAAATGTCTTTCTCTTCAAAATGAGCTTTGGATGGAATTTTTCTGATAATCCATGTGAAAGTTATGCCCTGGTCAATTTCAGTTGACTTTTTCAACTGTCCAAATAAGGAAACTTTTGCATCTTTGTGATTTTTGAGCCAAATTTTGAGAATCATGATCAAGCATTGATCAAATGATGTTTGTGGCTTCAAAATGATATATTGACCAAAAATTTGAACTTTTGACTGTCAAATGACCATTTTGCCCCTACAGTTGACTGTAGTGCAATTAGGGTTTTGACTGTGCAATTTTGAGCTGAATGCCTTGAAACTTGATATGAGGATACTTGACCATATTTGTAGGCATATGAGACTTGATTGGGCCTTTGAAAACTTCATTTTCTTGATCAGAACACAAACCCTAGTTTTGACTATATAGGAGATCTTTGCACTATGCAACCCTTGGGGAATTTTGCAGCTTGACTTGGCAATTTCTTGGAGAATATGGGAGGGCAAATTTTGGGGTACAACAATATGTCTTAGGTTGTTTGCAAATTGTTGTAAAGCCATAATTTTCTTGTTATCCATGCAATGTAAAAAAATCCTGGGGGAATTGTCGGTGTTTATCATGGTAGCCTTAAGTCGGCTCCATATCAGGTACAAAGTGCTGACTACCTTTTTGAAGAGAAAAACAAAAAGAGTGTTTATTGTAACAAAGTGTCAAATGTGTTCTTCTAGCTTTCTTGCTTTGTGATTTGCAGCTTGGCATGCTGGATTATGTTAGCTATAACTTTTGATTGCCATCACTATAACAAATAACACATTTAATGACAGAGCTTTCACGTCATTCATAAAAACAATGAGGTATTAAGCCTAGGCACACCATGTTTTATATTTTTTAACTATAAAAATAACAATTTACCTCGGTTTCTAATATATACGACGGGTAAAACTGATAAGAACGCGCTTGGAGTCCAAACTTTTGCAGTTTATGTTTTATTTTGATTATAATTATATGCTAAAACAACTAACCATTTGGTTTTTTGATATAACCGAGGGATCAGCTAAACAGATTTCACAATAAAAGCAAAAAGATTTTACCCTAATCCTTACTTATTTGTAGCCGCCCCAAACTCGCAAGTATCATTCTTTGGGATGGATTTCAAGACAGAAAAACCCTCAATACTCTTATAGAACAAAAGGTTTTTCCCGCCCTTGCAATCTATCTCACATAATGGTGTTTATGTTGTTTTTGGTGTTGGTGTTGTTGTTGTTGTATTTTTGCTCATTTGATAGATTGCAAGTGTAGAAAAATCATTCTTGAATTAAGGGGACAATGAAGGAAGCTCCCTTCTCTTTTAAAAATTTACACAATGAAAGAAGCTTAACTAATCAGATGATGAATATCAGCAAATATATTCATTCAAAAGAGAAAAAATTTATTTGAAACCATTTATTTTAATATTTTGTGTAAATAATGTAAATTTAAAAAAAAAAACTTCTCATCTTGGTTTTTTTAAAAAACAAGGTGATAGCTATAATCAGAATATTTTATACCTTGGTTTTATGATAAACCTGAGGGGTAAAGTTATCATATTTTACTATAAATACATTTTCTAAATATATTTTACCCTAATTTTAACTAATCAGTAGCCACAACTAATAGAGGAAATATTTAGCATTATCCATTTCTAAGAAAACTTTTGATATAGAATCTCTGAGATGGATTACAAGTGCAGAAAATGAAACAACTTATCCAAAGTTGGATAAGTTATGGAGTGCTTTTTGGATATGCAACATAAAGGTATGTAACAAAATTTGGATTCCACCAAAGATATGTTGTTGAAAACACTTTCTCCTTTCCTTTTGTCTACCAAATTCAGATACCCTACCAAATTGCTTCTCTAGAACATTCAGTGTTCATACATTAAAAATAATGATAATTGTGTAAGAACAATAAGTGTTTCTACATCTAGCCTTGAGATTTTGATGATAATTGTACATGTTATCTCAGAGAACAATCGTATACACTAATGATTTCATCTAGTGTGTAGTTGCTGCTATAATGTTCTTACATTGGTACAAGGCGTGTGACGTTATCAAGTTCTGAACATACACTCTAGAAATAAACATGTTGTTGTGTGTTTTGTTGAATTCAAGGTTATGAATCTATCTTATGTAACGTGTCTAAGGAATGTTAGTACAAGAGGTTCTAATCGTGACTTTATGGTTAAGCTTTTGAGGCCTTCTAAAGATTTATTTCTGTGTTACAAGTTCTGGATATTATGAAGACGAGGTTCTGCTGAACAAGTTCTGATGATCTGAAGAAAAGAAATTTCTTACAACCAAGTGCTGCAAACTCTGAAGACAAGGTTTTGTGTGACAAGTTCTGAAGACTCCAAGACTTAGTTTCTAAGACTTAAAGAAATATTCTTCTACAATAAGCTCCAACGTTCAAAATTCAAATATCTGAAGCCACTGAAGATAAAAATAATAGTTCAAAATGGTTAACGTGTGATAGTGTACAAAGGTACATAAATTGTCTATGACCTCTACTTTTCTAGAATGACGTAAGGATAATCCTTTTGTACTTTATTGTGACTACTCTCATTATAACCATCGAGAACCAACAACTAGCTTTCTGATTTACCTTTCTACCCTATCAACAAATCTCTTTTACAAGCTATAAAAGAAAGACTTGGAAGCTTAAGAAAAGTAAGAATCAACACTACAACGACAAATTTATTAGTTCAAATCAAGCTCAACAAATCTACACCAAAGCGTTGTGCAAACTCTGTAGAGAAATCATTTGTGTATAGTTTTATAAATAAGAAAGGAGTTGTTGCTTATATCTTGCAGTAGAATACTTAGGTGTTTTTCATTATACTGAAAAGCTTTTGTAATATGCTTACAAGATGCAAATCTATAATACACTAAAAGTACTCAACTGTTGTTGAATGATAGCTTGACAGACTGAAGGTCTGATCTCGAGAAGAATTCTATTGTGGCTTGAGTGGATTTACATTAAGGGTCGACAAATTTATTGGGGGTGCCAATAACATTGATCAGACTTATTGTGGGTTGTTCTATAATCAGTTTGGTTATAGTGGATTAAGTCTTGTTAGAGGAAAAATCATCCTTGAGGGAGTGGACTGGAGTAGCTTAGTTAACAGCGATCTAGGATAAAAATCATCGTGTTCATTTACTGTTATGTTATAAGCTAACTTGTTTTGTCACCAACGAAAAGATTTAATTTGGTGAAAGCCAATTCAAACCCCCTCTTTCTTGTGTTTCTCACACCTTCAATTGGCATCAGAGCTCCAATTCTAGTATTGATAGTTATCAAACACTTAACTGGGTCAGATAAAGATCCAGAAGAGTTTTATATAAATGTTTGCATTACGGATGTTGCACCCCAAAATTTGCTCTCCCACATTCATCAAGAAATTGCTAAGTCAAGGTCACAAAATGCCCCAAGGGTTGTACAGCTCAACTGTCTCCTAGACAGTCAAAACTAGGGTTTGAGTTCTGGTCAAGCAAATGAACTTCTCAAAGGCCTAATCAAGTCTCATATGCCTACAAAGATGGTCAAGTATCCTCATGTCAAGTTTCAAGGCATTCAGCTCAAGATTGCACAGTCAAAACCCTAGATTGCACTACAGTCAACTGTAGGGGCAAAATGGTCATTTGACAGTCAAAAGTTCAAATTTTTGGTCAATATATCATTTTGAAGCCACAAACATCATTTGATCAATGCTTGATCATGATTCTCAAAATTTGGCTCAGAAATCATCAAAGATGCAAAAGTTGCTATATTTGGACAGCTGAAAAAGTCAACTGAAATTGACCAGGGCATAACTTTCACATGGATTATCAGAAAATTCCCATCCAAAGCTCATTTTGAAGAGAAAGACATTTCCTACAATTCATCTTCATGTTCCAAGTCCAAGAAATGCTCTCACAAAAAGTTATCAATTTCAACATTATAGGTCATTTTCAAAAGTCAACAAAAAGTGACTTTAAGTCAAAGGCCATAACTTGAGATTGGTAAATCAAAATGACATGGGACCAAAGGCATTGGTTAAAGGACTCAAAGACCTTTCCAAAATGTCCAAGAACATGTGAAAAGCTTAAAAATTGGCCAAGTTATGCCTTGTGGAAGTTGGGAAATTTTTGGAAATTTTTGAAAGTCAACATTGATGCAAAAGGCCTAAAAATGCAAATGGGCCCAATTTTCTTCCAAGTTTCTTCATGCCAAGCCTATGCACGACCACTAGGCCCAAGGGGAAGTATTCTCATATTTTTTAATTATTTATTTGAATTAATATTAATTTATATTCATTTAAATGATTTTAATTCATGAAAAATATAACCTTAAGCAAAACAAATCTTTTTATGCATGATTTAAACTTGAGATTTCGTGCACATGCCAATATAGAAGGTTTTGGCTTGATTGAGACCTAATTGATACAAATGCACATGGAAAAGATTCAAAAAGATTTCATAAAAAAATCAAATATACAAAACCATGAATGCTTGAGATTTTGTGTAATTTTCTTGACCTAAATCACTCCATATATGATCAACATCAGAACCCTAGTGCTCTAAGACAAAAAGCTGCGCATGAACAAGCATTACAAAACTTGCAAAATTTCTCAAAAAGTTGAATTCTGAAATCTAGGTTACAGGGCGATTCAAGGCACCAAACCAATTGCAATAGCTTCATTGGACAATTCTGAACGTATTCCAATCATTAACAACAGCAAAAACCTCAAGAGTTGGTACACACGAGTCAAACTGAACCAAGAAATTTCTGAATTCGCATAGCACGATTTAAACATCCTCATGCATTTTTCTTTATGGATTATTGTTTGTCTTGATGTTCTAAAGCTAACCAACGTGTTTGATTTTATTTTTGTGCTATATGTGAGAAGTTACCATGAATGGTTGTTAGGGTTTCAGGAACTCAAAAAGAGGGTTTCTCTCCTACAGAAAAATTAAGCAACAAGACTAAGACCACGAAACTCAATGCGTCTGGACGATTAAGATGGTATACTCGCGATGGATTTCTGATCAGTAGAATTCTATTCGCTATTTTTTGATACAGGGGTTTAGGCAACGCAATGAAACCGTTGCCTATAGGTTTTGTTTTACAGGGATAGTGGAGAAGATGACGTCGTGTCACAAGGGGACTGGCCAATTTAAATCTCGCGCGTTTTTGACCCATTAACGCCTTGTTTTACTTATTACGTTTATGTATTATTATTTGTTAATTGAAACGCAAGTGGCACAGATGGCAGGCAAAGGCATGGTTAATCAGCAAGACCTGGGTTCGATTCCCAGGTCTTCAACAATTTCACATTATTTTTCCTTTGATGATCATATGCAGGCATAACGTGTTGGTCCATAATGCACACTCAACATCCATGGAGCCACGCGTCTAGCTGCTCCAGATCAAGGGCTCAGGATTGAGACGTACCATGGGCATAAGTCAACGTGTCACACATGATCCAAACAAAGTCACTAAACTCAAGATTAATGGCCCTGGTTTGCATTTTCTCATTTATGTTTATAGCTTATTTATTTTTTTTAAATTGCAACTTTATTCAATTTGTCCTCTCAATTAATTAATTCTTTTACCAAAAAAATATAAAAACATTATAAAAAATCAGAAAAAGACCAAAAATATAATATTTATTTTATAATAATTATTTTCATAAATAAATTAAAATGTAGACTATTTAGTGTAATTAGGTTAATTAATTTTTTTTATTCCTTTTAATATTTTTCCTTTTTTCAGAATAACAATATTATTTATTTATTATTTTATTTTCATAAATTAAATTGTACATAAATTTTAGTTTAATTTAGGTCATATTTTCATTCTTTCTTAATAACTAAAAAATATTAGAATTAGGGTTTCCCGTTTAATTTAATTTTAATTAATTCTCCTTTTTCTCATTAAATCTAAAAAAACACAAAATACTAAAAACATTTGATCATTTAATTTTTAATTCTCATTAACTTTTAATTATTTGCAAAAAGGGTCCAACGCCCGTCATTAATCATTTAATTGCGCATTTATCTTTTTATCGTTTAATTATAATTTTGTAAATATCCCAAAGCCATGTAATTTAATTTTCGCACTTTATTTCCTCGCATTATTTATTTTTCCGCTAAATCGGGTCCGGTTTAATTTTGGCGATGTGGACCCGCGCCATTTGTAATAGTTTAGATTTATCTTTTCCGCACTCCTAACTGTTAACCAAGCATGAAAGAATGAATGTCAAATTAAAATCAAGCGTAGAACACGACAAACATGACAAGACAAATAACTGAAACATGACACACAATTCGCACACACCACCCCTAGGGTACGCCTCACTGTTGCCTTTCGAAAGGGGGTCGTCGAGTAGAAAACGTCTTAGTAAGTCCTCATGATCCGGGAACCTGGCATGAGGGTAGCTTCTAAGGTGTCTTCCCATTGCTCTGGTGATCACCATGTCCCGAACCTCGAATTGACCCGAACACCTCCAACGGTGGTGCTACCTACCTCTCAATGGTGGGATGGCACTACTTTTAAGGACTCTTACACAGACGAATTCCTTAGGGTAGGTAGGTTCTCAAGGATACTTGCTCTAATTTCAAAACAAACCCAAAACTCTTTTCACACTACACATTTTCAAAAGCTTTCTAAGCAAACTTTTCAAACACTCTGACGTACGAGTCGATCTGAAACTTTTTCAAAAGAAACTTTTAAACCCACATTGAAAAGCAAGCATACAATTTTGAAAACATATGAGCAAGTATCTAAGAGCCCATGGATAACCATGGATAGAAAGGGTGCTAACACCTTCCCTTTCTATAACCTACCTCCCGAACCGAGAGCAATCTCTTTAAAGGAATTTTTCTGTGCTTTTGTCCTTTCCTATTGGAGAAAATAAAAGACGGTGGCGACTCTTGCTTCCGCGACATTTCGCGAACCCGCGTTAAACAGTCAGTTCCAGATCCACCGATCACAGAACTGGCGACTCTGCTGGGGATACACTTAAAGTGAGGTGTACCTTAGGGCTAGCTTATAACTATGTTTTCAATTGTTTTCCTTGTGTGTTTTAAATTGTGGGTTGCTTGGGAGTTCTATAGATCCTACACCCGGATCTGGGGGATACCTTTCTTAGAAAGTAGCAACAAGGCTGTGAGGGAACTGTGCGGGGTATACTGACACGGTTGAAACAGTCTGCTACGTTGATGTGGCACTTTGGTGTGTACCGGTAACCCTTGAGTTCAGTCAAGGAGAGTACGGGGCCTCCGCGTGGTGTCGTGAAGCATCAACAGACCTTAGGAACCTTAATTGAACTATCTTGGCCTCTTTAGGGTAGTGAGATCACTGACTTTGGTGCAGTCCGAGGTTGGTGGATACTCGATACTACGCTCAATTGAGGGTTGCTTTCCTGGAATATTTCGGTCGCCAGTTCAGTGGCTAAATCGAAACGATGAACAATGAAAGCAATCCCGTGATATTGGGAACCTTAGAACCCGGTTACTTTGATTAGGACAGGTATGAACCCACCAACTCAAGAGGGTACTACCCAGCCCCCATGCTGGCCTTAAACCTTAAGGGCTTGTCTTGTGTGCCTTGTTTGCCCTACATGTTTGTCTTTGTAAATATCTGTGGTGTGTTTAATCATAGCATCATGACATCATCCAGCATCATATGCATTGACTAACCATTTCAGGGGTTCGAATTTTCATCTTTGTTCTTGTTTTGTAGGACATGGAAACTGCTCGTAGAAAGACAATTCAGGTCAATCTTGTAAGGGTACCTCCTCAGCTTAAGGAGCTTATATCCAGGATTCCCGAGAACTCTTCATTCAGTGACAGGCATGGAAGCCTCATCAGCTTGGTCAACACCAACATTGAGGAAGATATGATAAAGGTCTTGTTTCAGTTCTTTGACCCTCTGCATCACTGCTTTACCTTCTTGGACTATCAGTTGGTACCTACATTGGAGGAGTTCTCCCGGCTCCTGAAGATCCCTATCCTTGATCAGCTACCTTTCAACGGTACAGAAAAGGAACCTAAGCTTGAAGAGATTGCTAAAGCCTTGCACCTGCAGTCATCTGACCTCAAGGGACATTGGGAAGTTCGAAGTGGTGTCAAAGGGTTCTTAGCCAGATTTCTATTTGAGAAAGCCCTTGAATGTTGGAACTCTCTTGACTTGCAAGCTTTTGAAGAGGTTGTGGCCCTCCTTGTTTATGGTTTGGTATTGTTCCCTAATCCAGATCAGCTCATTGGTATCAGTGCCGTTCAGATCTTTATGTCCAGGAATCCCATACCTACATTGCTGGGGGACATCCTTCACTCATGTTACACTCGAACCATGAGAAAAAGGGGTGTCCTTATGTGTTGCACTCCTCTCCTGGGAAGGTGGTTTATTTCGCACCTTCCCCAATCAGTCCTGAAGAATGAGCGGGGTTTGAGATGGTCACAACGGTTGATGACGCTTACACATGCAGATATACATTGGTGTCCTAGATCCAGAGGAGATGTCACTATCATTGATCGTTGTGGGGAGTACCCTAATGTTCCTTTACTTGGAATCAGAGGAGGTATTACCTATAGCCCATGCCTGGCTTGGAGACAGTTTGGTTATGCTCGGAAGGACGGTCCTCATGACATGTTAATTCCCGACATAGTTTTTGACTTCGACAGTGATACTCAAGGACTTCGTCAGAGATTTATCAGAGCCTGGAGGATGCCCAGTAGGATAGACAGCAAGACACTGGGGCACAGGAATTCCATCCCTTTGGAACCCTATCTCAAGTGGGTACGGGCCCGTTCTCAGAAGCTAGTCATGCCTTATCCTCACATGCTTCCAGTAATCAAAGAACCTGTCTTGGAAGGGGAAGTGTCTCATGTTATTCAGCACCCTGATATGCCCACATCCTGGGAAGAGATGCAGAAGAGCTGGATCCAGCTTAAGGAGGAAAGGAATTCTCTTGAGACTAGTCTGCACGCCAGTGAAAAGAAAGTCTTGGAGCTCACCCGTCTGCTGCACGAGGAGAGGAACCTCAACACCTACATAGCTCCGAAGAGGATGCGCAGTGTATTTTGGGATTGACTTGATTCTTGTACTTTTGCCCATGAGGCCTTGATGTATTAAACAATGATTTCATTAATGATAACGTGTGTTCTTTTCTTGTCTACAACGAATTTGAACTTTCGAACCCTTGAATGCATTGCATACGCATTTCATACATCATGTGCATAGCAGGTTTTTCCCTTTTCAGGTTGCTTACAGTTCTTCGCTGTTTATTTCAGCATCATGAATTCCGGATCTGAATCAACTGAGACTTCAATCAAGGCTCTCCAGGCGCAGAATGCGCAGTTTCAAGAATTAATCCTGGGTCTAGCTAAAGGCCAAGAGGAACTGAAGACCATGCTCCTGAAGAAGGAGAAGAAGAAGAAAAGAAGAACTGTTCTATTCAACACGGGCCGAAGGTTGGGTAATACTCTACACAATGAAGAGGTTGCTTCTTCTGTTGGCAAGAGTCCTTCTCAGGCAGAAGCAAGGGTTCCTAGTCCGGTGGTCTCCGACAACGAGACAGATTTTGATGAAGAGCAGTACCCTCCTGAAGACAACAGGTACAAACAACTGGAGGACAGGTTAAAGGCTATGGAAGTTCAGCAGGTACCTGGACTGGATTTTGGAGATCTGGGTTTGTCCACTGGTGTGATCATTCCACATAAATTCAAAGCTCCCACCTTCTCCAAGTATGACGGGGCATCCTGTCCCAAGCTGCATTTGAGGTCCTATGTTCGAAAGATTCAGCCGTACTCCGCGGACAAGAATCTATGGATCCACTTCTTCCAGGAGAGTCTTTCAGGGACTCATCTCGAATGGTTCTATCAGCTGGATGGGACCAAAGTTCGTAACTGGGAGGAGCTGGCCACTGCTTTCTATAAGCAGTATCAGTATAATGCCGACCTTGCCCCCACGCGTACCCAACTCCAGGGTATGTCGTTGGGCGTAAGCGAAGGTTTTAAAGAGTACGCGCAGAAGTGGAGAGACCTGGCTGGCAGGGTGATGCCACCTTTGACTGATCGAGAGTTAGTGGATATGTTCTTGGGGACCCTATCTGGGCCGTTCTTCAACCATCTCATCGGGAATTCTTCTGCTGGTTTCACTGACTTAATCTTGACTGGAGAGAGAATTGAAGCTGGGCTGAAATCTGGGAAGATTGCAAAGGCTGCATCATCATCTGGTTCGGAAAAGAAACCGTTTAAAAAGGAATCTAGTGCTGTGTATGGCTCCAGAAAATCCGAAAGACCTGATCACCGCCAATCTGTCAGCGCGGTAATGATCGCTAAGCCTGCTGCCGCTCCCCGGCCAAACAATCCTCAAAGGGTTGATAGACCCCGGAGAGAGTTTACCCGGTTAAGCATGACCCTATCGCAGATTCTGCCACAGCTGCTCGCAACCAATTTGATATCTGTCAAGGAGGCGCCAAAGTTCCCTAACACTACCTCTCCTAAGTACAACCCGAATGCCCGTTGTGCTTACCATTCAGATAGCCCGGGGCATGCCACTGACGACTGTTGGGCACTAAGGAACAAGCTGCAGGACCTCATTGATGCTAAGGAGGTTCAGTTTGAGGCATCTGACAAGCCTAATGTGGTGACAGCTCCCCTGCCTGCTCATGGAGTTAATGCTATTGGTGACGAAGAGGAAGTTGATGAAGCTGAGTTCGATAGCTGGATTTACCCTGTTGCTGATGGTGGACTTAACAATTGGAGCGCCAAGGACAACCTCCATGTTTCTTTGGTTACTAAGTAATAAATTTCTTTGTTTTGTTATTTTGTAATAAACAATGATAAACTCTATGGCCCGGTGTCTTACCCGAGGCACCGTGGTTCTATTTGTGAGGGCATATGAACTGTCATTTTATACATCATGAATGAAAATCTTGGACTATTTTCGCATTGCAAATATTGTGTTCCTTTTTTTCTTCCTTTCATTTCCTTTACATAATTTTCAAAACAGCTGTATTTACACACACACTCACTCATACAGGTTCCAATCCACTCTGGATCTCACTGATAACAGCTCTGCTAATGCCAATTATGACTTCGAAAATCCGATCAACTTAGCCGAAGACGAAGGTGAAGATGATTGCGAAGTACCTGGCGAGCTTGCAAGACTGTTGCTTCAGGAAGAGAGGGCAATTCAACCCCATGAAGAGCCAGTGGAAACCATAAACTTGGGTACGGAGGCAGACAGAAAAGAGGTAAAGATTGGTGCTAACCTAGAGCTCAGCGTGAAGCAACGGTTAACCAAGATGCTGCATGACTATATGGAGATCTTTGCCTGGTCCTACGAAGACATGCCAGGGTTGGATACCGATATTGTTGTCCATCATTTGCCAACTAGGGAAGACTGCCCTCCAGTTAAACAAAAGGTTCGTCGGATGCGTCCAGAGATGTCAGAGAAGATTAAGGCTGAGGTGATGAAACAGTTTGATGCCGGATTCCTTGCAGTAACTTCTTACCCTCAGTGGGTTGCTAATGTGGTGCCAGTACCTAAAAAGGATGGCAAGGTCAGAATGTGTGTTGATTACAGGGATCTAAACAGGGCCAGCCCCAAGGATGACTTCCCCTTACCTCACATTGATGTCCTTGTGGATAATACAGCTCAGCACAAGGTATTCTCTTTCATGGATGGCTTTTCAGGCTACAATCAGATCAAGATGGCACCTGAAGACATGGAGAAGACTACATTTGTTACTCAGTGGGGCACCTTCTGTTACAAGGTCATGCCGTTCGGATTAAAGAATGCTGGGGCAACCTACCAGCGTGCCATGGTTGCCTTGTTTCATGATATGATCCATCATGAGATCGAAGTGTATGTGGACGACATGATTGCTAGGTCCCAGACTGAAGAAGAGCATCTAGATCATCTGCAGAAGTTATTTGACCGGTTGAAACTGTACAAGCTGAGATTGAACCCGAACAAGTGCACCTTCGGGGTAAGATCTGGGAAGTTGCTAGGCTTCGTGGTCAGTGATAAAGGTATTCAAGTGGACCCTGCTAAGGTCAAGGCTATTCAAGAGATGCCAGTTCCTAAGACAGAGAAGGAAGTCAGAGGCTTTTTAGGGCGCCTGAATTACATCGCTCGATTCATATCTCATTTGACTGCTACCTGTGAGCCAATCTTCAAGTTGCTGAAGAAAGATCAGGTAGTACGTTGGAACGATGAATGTCAGGCTGCCTTCGACAAAATCAAAGAGTATCTCCAAGAACCACCTATCCTTATGCCGCCGGTTGAAGGGAGACCTCTGATCCTATATCTGACAGTGCTAGACAACTCAATGGGGTGTGTGCTGGGGCAGCATGACGAGTCTGGCCGAAAAGAGCATGCCATTTATTACCTTAGCAAAAAGTTTACCGACTGTGAGACCCGATACTCACTGCTTGAGAAAACTTGCTGCGCTTTGGTATGGGCTGCTCGCCGGCTGAGACAGTATATGCTGACTCACACTACCTTGTTGATCTCAAAGATGGATCCGATAAAATACATATTCGAAAAGCCTGCTCTGTCTGGGAGAATTGCAAGATGGCAAATGATCTTGACGGAATACGACATTCAGTATACAACCCAGAAAGCCATCAAGGGGAGTGTACTGGCAGACCACTTAGCTCATCAAGCTGTAGATGACTACCAATCAATGAACTTCGAGTTTCCGGATGAAAGCATCATGATCGTAACTGACTGCGAAGTACCTGGACCGGATGAAGGACCTGAACCAGGATCCCGATGGTCTATGCACTTTGACGGAGCTTCCAATGCTTTGGGAAATGGTATCGGCGCCATTATCATATCTCCACAAGGTACTCATACTCCACTCACTGCCCGGCTATGTTTCAACTGTACCAACAACATGGCGGAGTATGAGGCGTGTATCATGGGTCTCCAAGCTGCGATCGACCTAAGGATCAAATTTCTAAGTGTTTTCGGAGATTCCGCTCTTGTGATCAATCAGATCAAAGGAGAGTGGGATACGAAACATCCAAACTTGATTCCTTACAGAGAATGTGTGTTGACCATGATTCCCCACTTCACAGAGATAACCTTCGAGCACTTTCCAAGAGAAGAGAATCAGTTAGCGGACGCGTTAGCTACAATGTCTTCAATGTTCAAGGTTAAATGGGATAACGAAGCTCCCCAGATCACCATCGAGAAACTGGACGAACCGGCATACTGTTGTGATCTCGAAACTGAATTGGTAACTGAGAAGCCTTGGTACCACGAAGTGAAGAGATATCTGGAAGCTCAGGAATACCCTGAAGGTGCCTCTATCAATGATAAGAAATTCCTGAGGCGGTTCGCAGCCAAGTTCTTTCTAAGCAACGGCATCTTGTACAAGAGGAATCATGATTCAACCTTACTGCGTTGTGTGGACAAGATTGAAGCAGAAAGAATCATGGAAGACCTACATGAAGGGACCTTTGGTACGCATTCCAGTGGACATACTATGGCTAAAAAGATCCTACGGGCAGGATATTACTGGTCCACAATGGAAGCTGACTGCTACCAACACTCCAAGACATGCCACAAGTGCCAGATCTATGCAGATAAGGTGCATGTTCCTCCGGTTCCCCTGAATGTTCTGACTGCGCCTTGGCCGTTTGCAATGTGGGGCATAGATATGATTGGCGAGATCAGACCTACGGCATCCAACGGACATCGCTTCATCTTAGTGGCGATTGACTATTTTACAAAGTGGGTTGAGGCAGCATCCTATGCTACAGTAACCAAGACTGTGGTGGCACGGTTCATTCGGCACAACCTGATCTGTCGATACGGCGTCCCTGAGCGGATTATTACAGACAACGGTACCAATCTGAACAATAAGATGATTGCTGAGCTTTGCGAACAGTTCAAAATACAGCACCACAATTCTTCTCCTTACAGACCGAAGATGAATGGGGCTGTAGAAGCAGCAAACAAAAACATCAAGAAGATCGTGCAAAAGATGACAGTAACGTACAAAGATTGGCACGAGATGTTACCGTTCGCTCTGCATGGGTACCGTACTTCAACTAGGACGTCAACCGGGGCAACTCCCTTCTCTCTGGTTTATGGCATGGAGGCAGTCTTGCCGATCGAAGTGCAAATTCCCTCTCTCCGGATAGTGAAGGATGCAAATCTGAATGAAGATGATTGGATCCAGACACGACTTGACCAGCTCAATCTCATTGACGAAAAGAGACTTGCTGCTATCTGTCATGGTCAAACGTATCAGAAACGGATGATCAGGGCATTTAACAAAAAGGTCAGGCCACAGGAATATCAAGTTGGGGATCTGGTTATCAAGAGAATCATACTTCCTCAGAGTGATCCAAGGGGCAAATGGACCCCTACGTACGAAGGGCCATTTGTGGTTAAGCATGTGTTCTCAGGAGGAGCAATGATCTTAACCAACATGGATGGTGACGACCTTCCTCACCCTGCCAATGCAGACATAGTTAAAAAATACTACGCATGAAAAAAGACCCGCTAGGCTGACATGCCTAGGCAAAAATTAGGGCTTCCCGTCGAACCAAAAGGGTTCGGGCAAAATGTAGGGATGAAAATGGAAAAATCTGTACACCCGGCAAGTCGAAAACCTGAAAAGGCGGCTTGGGCAAAAATGGGTATCCCGGTGGACTGAAAACCCGAAAGGGCGGTCCAGGCAAAAGTAAGGGATAAAGCGTAAAACTATGTCTCATTGATCACTGTGCATCCAGAATCCGGTATCTGCATCAAGTTCAAACGGCATCGATCAGTCAGCTTCACCTTCAACCAAGGTCATCAAGTGATGAGACGCTCGGAATTATAAAGGCAATAGCAGAGTTGAAACCCAGTGGATCGTTCATCTTTCACACAGCTGTTTTATTTTCATTTGTACAAAACTTGTATAAACTCTTTTGATCGGCGACGTACCTCTTACTAGGACGTCAGCCTCTTGTACACAAAACGCCTATTTTCAGGCCATTCAAAAATCAATAAAAATATATTTCCAGTTAAACGTATCCAAGAGTTTTTCTTTTTTCTGTTTTGTTTTGCGAAGAACGTCCAAGGTTCAATTTGTGATGTATGCATTGACAATAATTTGCTAACTCATAAATATTTGCATACGAAACAAAGGAATTCATTGCAGGTGACACTAGAAACAGGGGCAATAAAAGAGTTGTCTGAGCAGTCTAATTGTTCTATCCTCCAAGGTACCAAGATAGGTTCAGTTAAAGAACATGACCGAGTATCTTAATTCCCCAGAGAGTAGTTCAGTAAAGCAATGCATGTCTCTCCAAGCAAATCATCAAATATCAAGAGAATTGAGTATCCTCCCGTAAGATCTCAATGCTTCCCCAGCAGCACGCATTCTTAACAAGCATCCCCGGCAGTCTTGGTCTAAAGATTGTTCCCCGGCGGTATACCACCATTCAAAGGAATCACTTCCCTGCAATTCAAACCTCCCCCAGGAGAGTCCAATCCAGTTTCCCCAGGAAAGTTGGAATTCATATCTCTCCAAGCAGCAAGCTTATCCCCGGTAGATTCTGGAAGCTTATCCCTCGCAGAGCACGAACGTGTCGTCCCGGCTTGATTTAAAGAGTTATTTCCTTAACAGGATATAACTGGGTTATCCTCAGCCAAAAGCCACGGAAAGAGTGTCCTCGGCAAAGTATCTTCCTATCCCCAGCATAACTCATCAACGGTATACCCAGCGGAGTTATCTTCATCACTTCAGCAAAGCATTGCTGCCCCCCACAGAATAACACTTCCCAGCATGATCACTAGAGTATCTTTTCTCCCGCAGAAATTATTTCATTTGCCAAGTTCATTCCTCAACGGAGTTATCTTCTCCTACTGGTATTCTTGCAACAATCCTCCACAGCGGAAGCAAAATCTCTTCCTCAACATCAGCCCAGGATATGACTTCCCGGCACCCGTCAAGGATTTATCTTCCTAGACAAAAAACATACATGAATCATCACATACATCATTATAACATGCATGTACACATCATATCATATAAATCGCATCCATGTGTGCTTGATCCATATCATGCATTGCATATAACTGACCTTTACCTTTCAGGAAGGATGCAGTTAAAGTTCTCAAACATATTTCAAGGATTTCTCTAGTCCAGTTAAATCGACTCCAAACAGATTTTTCTGATAAAGACTCAGTAGAAGTTCTCTTATGGTCTCCTCTCCAACGGCGTGTGAGGTGGTAAGTCCTTCTTCAGATGTTCTCCTCTCCGGCATGAGCGTGAGGTGATAGTCTCTTATGGTCCCCTCTCCGACGGTGAGCGTGAGGTGGTAATTCCTTTTTCAAGATGTTTTCCTCTCCGACGATGAGCGTGAGGTGATATTCTCTTATGGTCCCCTCTCCAACGGCGTGTGAGGTGGTAATTCCTTTTTCAGATGTTTTCCTCTCCGACGATGAGCGTGAGGTGATATTCTCTTATGGTCCCCTCTCCAACGGCGCGTGAGGTGGTAATTCCTTTTCCAAGATGTTTTCCTCTCCGACGATGAGCGTGAGGTGATAGTCTTTTGTGGTCCCCTCTCCGACGGTGAGCGTGAGGTGGTAATTCCTTTTTCAAGATGTTTTCCTCTCCGACGATGAGCGTGAGGTGATAGTCTTTTGTGGTCCCCTCTCCGACGGTGAGCGTGAGGTGGTAATTCCTTTTTCAAGATGTTCTCCTCTCCGGCATGAGCGTGAGGTGATATTCTCTTATGGTCCCCTCTCCGACGGTGAGCGTGAGGTGGTAATTCCTTCTTCAGATGTTTTCCTCTCCGACGATGAGCGTGAGGTGATAGTCTTTTGTGGTCCCCTCTCCGACGGTGAGCGTGAGGTGGTAATTCCTTTTTCAAGATGTTCTCCTCTCCGGCATGAGCGTGAGGTGATAGTCTCTTATGGTCCCCTCTCCAACGGCGCGTGAGGTGGTAATTCCTTCTTCAGATGTTTCCCTCTCCGGCATGAGCGTGAGGTGACATCTCCTTTCAGATTATAATTTCCTATAGTTCCCTCTCCAACGTGAGTGAGGTAACTCCCTTTGAGATTGTAATGTCCTTTGGTTCTCTTCCTGACACTACGAAGATGGTAATTCTCACCAAGATTTTCTCAACGAGCGTTGTTGAAGTTAAAATCATCCAAGGTTCACTTATCATTCAGGCTAAGGCAGTAACCATCCCTGGTTCATTCATCAACGTTTGAAGCTCCAGACCCAGCTCCTGTAACCTGTCAGGACACATCTATACCAAGCATCTAAAATCAGCTCCTGCAGCGTGTCAGGTACTCATTTTCTCTCTTGCAGGTATGCAGGTTCTCGCGAAGGAATCTCTGACGCAATCAACATCCAGATGGCATCTATAAGCCCATCATCCTATCCAGCAATCTCTAAATGGCATCTATAAGCCCATTCCCTCATCATCACTGCTACTATGTGAGCGCAAATTTCTGGGCACTCTAGTGTCCAATCATCTTTTACCCTCGGATTACGAAAGGCACGTCAGCCAATCTGCATCCTCAGGTCTAAGAAAATTGAACAGGGGCAACTGTTGCACCCCAAAATTTGATCTCCCACATTCATCAAGAAATTGCTAAGTCAAGGTCACAAAATGCCCCAAGGGTTGTACAGCTCAACTGTCTCCTAGACAGTCAAAACTAGGGTTTGAGTTCTGGTCAAGCAAATGAACTTCTCAAAGGCCTAATCAAGTCTCATATGCCTACAAAGATGGTCAAGTATCCTCATGTCAAGTTTCAAGGCATTCAGCTCAAGATTGCACAGTCAAAACCCTAGATTGCACTACAGTCAACTGTAGGGGCAAAATGGTCATTTGACAGTCAAAAGTTCAAATTTTTGGTCAATATATCCTTTTGAAGCCACAAACATCATTTGATCAATGCTTGATCATGATTCTCAAAATTTGGCTCAGAAATCATCAAAGATGCAAAAGTTGCTATATTTGGACAGCTGAAAAAGTCAACTGAAATTGACCAGGGCATAACTTTCACATGGATTATCAGAAAATTCCCATCCAAAGCTCATTTTGAAGAGAAAGACATTTCCTACAATTCATCTTCATGTTCCAAGTCCAAGAAATGCTCTCACAAAAAGTTATCAATTTCAACATTATAGGTCATTTTCAAAAGTCAACAAAAAGTGACTTTAAGTCAAAGGCCATAACTTGAGATTGGTAAATCAAAATGACATGGGACCAAAGGCATTGGTTAAAGGACTCAAAGACCTTTCCAAAATGTCCAAGAACATGTGAAAAGCTTAAAAATTGGCCAAGTTATGCCTTGTGGAAGTTGGGAAATTTTTGGAAATTTTTGAAAGTCAACATTGATGCAAAAGGCCTAAAAATGCAAATGGGCCCAATTTTCTTCCAAGTTTCTTCATGCCAAGCCTATGCACGACCACTAGGCCCAAGGGGAAGTATTCTCATATTTTTTAATTATTTATTTGAATTAATATTAATTTATATTCATTTAAATGATTTTAATTCATGAAAAATATAACCTTAAGCAAAACAAATCTTTTTATGCATGATTTAAACTTGAGATTTCGTGCACATGCCAATATAGAAGGTTTTGGCTTGATTGAGACCTAATTGATACAAATGCACATGGAAAAGATTCAAAAAGATTTCATAAAAAAATCAAATATACAAAACCATGAATGCTTGAGATTTTGTGTAATTTTCTTGACCTAAATCACTCCATATATGATCAACATCAGAACCCTAGTGCTCTAAGACAAAAAGCTGCGCATGAACAAGCATTACAAAACTTGCAAAATTTCTCAAAAAGTTGAATTCTGAAATCTAGGTTACAGGGCGATTCAAGGCACCAAACCAATTGCAATAGCTTCATTGGACAATTCTGAACGTATTCCAATCATTAACAACAGCAAAAACCTCAAGAGTTGGTACACACGAGTCAAACTGAACCAAGAAATTTCTGAATTCGCATAGCACGATTTAAACATCCTCATGCATTTTTCTTTATGGATTATTGTTTGTCTTGATGTTCTAAAGCTAACCAACGTGTTTGATTTTATTTTTGTGCTATATGTGAGAAGTTACCATGAATGGTTGTTAGGGTTTCAGGAACTCAAAAAGAGGGTTTCTCTCCTACAGAAAAATTAAGCAACAAGACTAAGACCACGAAACTCAATGCGTCTGGACGATTAAGATGGTATACTCGCGATGGATTTCTGATCAGTAGAATTCTATTCGCTATTTTTTGATACAGGGGTTTAGGCAACGCAATGAAACCGTTGCCTATAGGTTTTGTTTTACAGGGATAGTGGAGAAGATGACGTCGTGTCACAAGGGGACTGGCCAATTTAAATCTCGCGCGTTTTTGACCCATTAACGCCTTGTTTTACTTATTACGTTTATGTATTATTATTTGTTAATTGAAACGCAAGTGGCACAGATGGCAGGCAAAGGCATGGTTAATCAGCAAGACCTGGGTTCGATTCCCAGGTCTTCAACAATTTCACATTATTTTTCCTTTGATGATCATATGCAGGCATAACGTGTTGGTCCATAATGCACACTCAACATCCATGGAGCCACGCGTCTAGCTGCTCCAGATCAAGGGCTCAGGATTGAGACGTACCATGGGCATAAGTCAACGTGTCACACATGATCCAAACAAAGTCACTAAACTCAAGATTAATGGCCCTGGTTTGCATTTTCTCATTTATGTTTATAGCTTATTTATTTTTTTTAAATTGCAACTTTATTCAATTTGTCCTCTCAATTAATTAATTCTTTTACCAAAAAAATATAAAAACATTATAAAAAATCAGAAAAAGACCAAAAATATAATATTTATTTTATAATAATTATTTTCATAAATAAATTAAAATGTAGACTATTTAGTGTAATTAGGTTAATTAATTTTTTTTATTCCTTTTAATATTTTTCCTTTTTTCAGAATAACAATATTATTTATTTATTATTTTATTTTCATAAATTAAATTGTACATAAATTTTAGTTTAATTTAGGTCATATTTTCATTCTTTCTTAATAACTAAAAAATATTAGAATTAGGGTTTCCCGTTTAATTTAATTTTAATTAATTCTCCTTTTTCTCATTAAATCTAAAAAAACACAAAATACTAAAAACATTTGATCATTTAATTTTTAATTCTCATTAACTTTTAATTATTTGCAAAAAGGGTCCAACGCCCGTCATTAATCATTTAATTGCGCATTTATCTTTTTATCGTTTAATTATAATTTTGTAAATATCCCAAAGCCATGTAATTTAATTTTCGCACTTTATTTCCTCGCATTATTTATTTTTCCGCTAAATCGGGTCCGGTTTAATTTTGGCGATGTGGACCCGCGCCATTTGTAATAGTTTAGATTTATCTTTTCCGCACTCCTAACTGTTAACCAAGCATGAAAGAATGAATGTCAAATTAAAATCAAGCGTAGAACACGACAAACATGACAAGACAAATAACTGAAACATGACACACAATTCGCACACACCACCCCTAGGGTACGCCTCACTGTTGCCTTTCGAAAGGTGGTCGTCGAGTAGAAAACGTCTTAGTAAGTCCTCATGATCCGGGAACCTGGCATGAGGGTAGCTTCTAAGGTGTCTTCCCATTGCTCTGGTGATCACCATGTCCCGAACCTCGAATTGACCCGAACACCTCCAACGGTGGTGCTACCTACCTCTCAATGGTGGGATGGCACTACTTTTAAGGACTCTTACACAGACGAATTCCTTAGGGTAGGTAGGTTCTCAAGGATACTTGCTCTAATTTCAAAACAAACCCAAAACTCTTTTCACACTACACATTTTCAAAAGCTTTCTAAGCAAACTTTTCAAACACTCTGACGTACGAGTCGATCTGAAACTTTTTCAAAAGAAACTTTTAAACCCACATTGAAAAGCAAGCATACAATTTTGAAAACATATGAGCAAGTATCTAAGAGCCCATGGATAACCATGGATAGAAAGGGTGCTAACACCTTCCCTTTCTATAACCTACCTCCCGAACCGAGAGCAATCTCTTTAAAGGAATTTTTCTGTGCTTTTGTCCTTTCCTATTGGAGAAAATAAAAGACGGTGGCGACTCTTGCTTCCGCGACATTTCGCGAACCCGCGTTAAACAGTCAGTTCCAGATCCACCGATCACAACGGATACTGAAGATTCATGTCATTAGTTAAAGTTAGACCTTAACTATCTGACATTTTTGGTAAACTACCTCAACAGGAATGATAATTGTTACCTCACTATTCAATTTTTATCATAAGTGTCTTATCTTGCGTCTTGGAACTCGTATTATACCTCTCTCTCTCTCTCTCTCTCTCTCTCTAAATTCTCATTTATTGAGTTGTCATCTTTCGTGGGATATCTGAATTATATCTTTTATACATTCAGTTACATTTTCCTTTCCTCGATTTAATGTTTTGGTCTCTCTACCCTAGTCATTCATATTTTGTTCCTCATGGATTCAAGAATCCTTTTTGTGAGGATAGTCTTCTTGCAATTATCTGTGAACAACGTCTAAACATTCCAAGATCAGTCAGTGTTAATCTGGGTATTACTCAAAACATAATCACTCAAGGATGGTCCAACGAATTTGAACTATTGTCTGGACCAATCTATCTTGACCTAGTCAAGGACTTCTGGATGAATGCTAAAGTTAGTTTATGTGGCTCTTCCATTCACTCTTATGTCTTTGGAAACCCCATTATCATCACTCCAGAATCGAGTGCAGTTTCTATTGGTTGTGTGTAAGATGGATTTATCATTAAAAAAATTCAAAATAGATACTCTTTTGCTTATAGACTTTGCTCTATTCACAACATCCTCGATGATTATGGTCACATCAATCATGACAATCTTCTTCCAGGTGCTTTAGTCTGGTTTCAACTTGTGTTGACAAACTTTAGACCTAGCACTTATATGCTGAACACCTTAACCTATGAGGATAGAGTTATCATCTACTTTATTGTTCATCGCATTAGAGTCAACTTACCTTATTCCATCTTTAACTATCTAAGGGACTCAATCATTTCTTCCAGAACTCAGCGCCAGCTCTTTATACCTTTTGCTAGAGTTATCTCCATTCTCTTCACAACGGCCAGGATTATTGAAGTAATTCACCGAAATGGTACAAAGGATATCCTTGAGGAATTTTGCTGTGAAGTTCTATAAGTCTATTTGTTCAGGGGTTATTCATTCTTGTCGCCCGTCCATCTTCTTTTATTTTACCAATGTTGTGTCGTACTTGTTATCCTTATTTATTCAATGTAATGCTTTTGTTTTGTTTTATGATTTTATTGGATATATGTGTGCTGAATCAATATTTTCATAAAATCTTACCAAACATTTTTTCTCATGTTTAAAAGGCAGGACTTAACTTAATTATTTATCCAAACAAAGTATCTATAATGAATATGTTATCTTCAAAGATTCATTTCTCTATCACCTTTTTTATTTCTGACAAAGGGGGAGAAAGTAAAATGATTTTGATAATGTTTATTCTCAGAATATTATTATCAAACATATAAAATGATGTTTCTACTAACTGTTTGTTTAATGTCTTCTATCCAGGAACTCTAAATAAGTTCACTGAGTTTATTCTAAGACAGGTTGAAGATGAAGATCCTGATGTAAAGGTTGAAAACCTTATGGATGAAATCAACTTTGGTTTTATACAGGAGATGGTGTACACTTTATGTATGAATATTGAAACAGATGTACCAAACACAATTCAGAAGTTATAAACTTACTGAAAAGTAAGGTAATCTTGCTTGATATCATAGTGCTTAAAAGTTGTTAACTTTATCAAAGTATGAAATTCAGACTCAAAGCTAAGAAGTTGTGGTCTTCTGAAGGGAAGATAAGTCAACATTCTGATACATGCTCTTATACAGAGATGCCAATTAGAATATGCGCTCTGATACATGTGCTTCAGCAACATACGCTCTATTTAGAAGTTGTGAACTGTCTGAATGTCTGATACATTGGAAAATATCAAATCAAACACTGATGCTTGAGAAGTATAGTATTTTGGTTGTGATATTAGAATCATGGAACATAATCATTGATACATGATGCCTGACATTATTTAAACAGACTCAAATCAAGTTTTGATTCTTCATCAAGTGCTGATAGAAACCAGGATCAAAGATGAAGAACAGGTGTTCTACTCAGACTCTGATGAGTTGCTATAGGGAAGTGCTACTTCTCTATTCTATGTCCTGAATACTCAAAATTTATTTTGTGAGTCTTGGGCTCAGGGGGAGACTATGAACAAACTTAAATGAAATTTTTGGTTTAACAGATTCAGGGGGGCAGTGAGCTTAACTCTGGATTTGTCGATTACGATGATTGCCTTACATAAATTGTTATATCAAAATACATGGTTTTGTCATCATAAAAAAGGGGGAGATTTTAAGAACAAGAAGTGTTTCTATATATGGCCTTGAGATTTCGATGATAACTTTACATGTTATCTTAGAGAACAATTATATACACTAATGGTTTCGTCTAGTGTGTAGTTGCTGCTATAATGTTCCGACTCTGGTACAAGGCATGTGACATCATCAGTTTCTGAACATACACTCTGGAAGAAAACATGTGTTTGCATGTTTTATTAAAGTCAAGGTTCTGAGTATATCTTCTGCAACGTGTCTAAGGAATTTTAGTACAAGAGGTTATGATTGTGACTTTGTGGTTATGCTTTGGCACTCATGACATTTCTTAGACTGGGCCCAATCAAGCTGTCGGGCCAGTCCAGAATAGTAGCCCCCCAAGTTGTTTCTTTTGGGCGCAGGAGCGATGACTTTGAACTCTGCTCGAGGGACGGGGAAATGGTAGTTTGCCCGTTATACTTCTCTGTCGGGGAGGAGAAATGTTTGTCATTGGCACTTTTGAATTTGGAGAGGTAGCGTGTTTCGGGAAACGTTCCAATCGAGCAGCGCGGATGATGGCCTAGGGTTAGAGTGTCATAATGACAACCCTAGGGTTCTTAGGGTGCGTGATTTATACGCGTGGGACGTTTCAACTATAAAGACGAGAGGAACAGGGCGATTAGTAATTTTCTCCTTCTCCTTCAACTGCTCGTATCAGCTCGACAGTCGACCAACAGCATTTATCAGTTTTCTTTGTTCGTGGTCATCTAACATCGTCTCTTCTTATTTTATTGGTGAGTTTTCGTTCCTCCATTATTTCATGTTCTAGTGCTTTCATTTTTTTGCCTCTTAGATATGCATGCGATTAGGATTTAGGGTTCTGTTGGGGAGGAGATTGTTAGAGACCCTAGGCAGTGGACGTCGCTCTCGCGGTGCATGGCTCTTAGAGCCGCCGTGGGGCTTCCTCGGGGGCCTGGCGCTGTGTTATAGGTGATTCGTTAGGGTTTGAGTTTTTCTGTGGACTCGCTCCCGTTAGAGTATCTCAGGGGACTTCTGGGCTCTTCCTGCGATTTCAGCCTGTTAGTGTGCCTTAGTGAGGGATTAGGGCTTTCTCCCGCGTCTTGCGCCCGTCAGCGTACCTCAGTGAGGGTTCTGGTCGGGGATGTGATCCTCGTCTCCCAGCACCCTTTCACTTGTTTAGAGGTGGAAGGGTGGTTCTGGCATTGATGTCGAGTTCATCTATTTCCTCTGCTTTTCAGGTGTTATGGCTGACGACACATAGGTTATTATTTCGAGTGAGTCCACAGAATCCTCCCGGAGTTCTTTGAGCGAGACTAGCGGTAGCTCATCGGGCATATTGGCAATCTCTAGGGAACAGCAAGACGTGGCGGATCAACAGATGGGGGAGCCCGACATGGGGGCGACTTCTTCGGCTCGGGGTGGTCTGTTTCCTCCTCGAGATGACGAGGATCCTCGAGATTAGGTAGCTAAAGACCCTTGGGAGTGGCAGTCATACTTTTATGAGCACGAGGAAGAAGTTTCACCGATGTTTATGTTCACGAGGAAGGAGCATGGGAGGAGTGTTCGTTGTACATCCCCAGGAAAGATAATAGGATCTGCTCAAGATACCATAGGAGGTGGATTCCCATGTACGATATAGTTTTCCAGGAGATGGGTATCCACCTTCCTTTTTCTGATTTTGAGGTGGCCATTTTCCGGCACCTGCATGTGGCCCCCTCTCAGTTGCACCTGAACGAGATTGCATTTGTGCGAGCGTTCCAGATAGTGTGCGACCATCTGAAGATTGGGGCTACAATCCCGTTGTTGTTCTATTTCTTTCATATCCAGAGGAGCAGGACTGACGAGAGGTGGGGATGGGTCTCCCTCAAACAGGGCAACAAGAAGTTGTTAAAAGCCTACTTGGAGTTCGTGAGCCATTTTAAGGACAAGTACATTTTGGTGCAGCCTACATCGATGAAGGTGTTGTTGAATGTTTTTAGGAATCGGGTGCCTCTCAACGAGGATGGGACTCCTCGTATTAACGAGTTGGGGGAGCCTACCGCGACGCTGGTCGCCAAGTTCCCATTCCAATGGACTAGCAGACATTTCGAGAAGGAGATAGGCTCCTATGTGTGGAGAGAGGGGGAGCTTGGGGACAAGGATCTATCTAGCTTCACCACTTTGATCTTGTTTGTTGCTCGAAACCTCTTGTCCAGCAAGTCGGTCGAGGAGGCAGGCCAGTGTTAGACAGAAACGGGGAGCCCGTGTTCGAGCCGGGTCTCATAAATGTCTGGGAGCTCCTTGGGAGTGAGGATCCCATTAGATATCTGGGTACAAATTTTATTTTTCTAGTATGTGGACCTCGTTTGTTTGACCCGTCATTTTAATGACTCTTGTTTTTTCTTTGTTTTGCAGAAAATATGAATCCTACTAAAGAACGCCTGGCCAAGACACTCGCTGCTCAGGCAAGAAAAGCCAAGAAGGACACCCAGACTGGTGCGGGGCCGGTTCCTGCTCCTGGATCAGGTGGGTCATCTTCGACCCCGTCTACCGCTGCTTTATCTCCGTCTGCTGTTTCCTCGAAGGCAAAGAGGCCTCGACCTGAGCGGAGCGTCGACCTTACTAGGGAGACGAGAAAAGGGGTTTATGATCTGCCTCCTTGTTGGATGGAGAGGTCTTTTTTCGAGAGCGCGGAACTTCGTCTTCCCATGTCTGAATCTCTCCTCCTCGAGGGAACGAGTCGTACAAAAAAGAGGGCGACATTGGCCCAAGACGTGGGCAGCTTGATGCGGATCCTAGAGATGGTCGTGGCGTATATTGAGGGGAGTTCATCCCAGGAGATGGAAATCAATAACTTTCAAGCCAAGTTGGCGGCGGCCGAGAAGGCCTTGGTCGATAAAGACAAAGCCCTAAAGCTGGCCGAGGCAGAGTCGGGGAAGTTGGCTGAGGAGTGCAGTGCTTTCATGCTCAAAAGCGAGAGTCATGAAGGGAAGGTGGCGGCCTTGACTGCCGAGATAGCGCCCACTGAGGACGAACCAGAGGACACCAAGGATCTAAACTCTTGGGCCGAGCTAGTAGCCCATTTTCAGCTTGCAGTGGATGATGCTCAGGCTGCTTCCGAGGGGAGCTTCGACAATGCTGTGAATCAGATACGTGTATTGAATCCCGGCGTTGAGCTCAACACTTCAGGCATGGGGGTCAACTACTATATGGCTAACGGACAGATTCTGGTTCCTGACTACTTGAGGGATGTCATCGACCAACCGGCTGGGGATCTTGCCTGACTATCGCCTATTGTTGAAGGAGAAGTGGAGGTGTGACCGTCCATTTGTTTCGGCCTACGTGCCATTTTTTATAATATTTGTTTTTTCTCGGGCTATTTCTCGTTTACGTAATATTCGCACAATTTTGGCCAAAGTGGTCGTTTTATTTATTTTTCGGCCATTGGTCGTTTTGCTTTGAATATTTAATGTGTTATTTGCATGATTGTTGACAAGTTAGTCCGATTAGGACTTTTGTATTCTATAGAGTTTATATCGTGGATGTGCTTGTCTTGTATGCTCGTTGGTGCGGGGAATTCGATCGAGCTGCCAGAGCGAAAGCCGGGCGAGAGCCCGAATCCAGGTCTCATTTTCGAGGGACCCGGGTTCAGCAGCGTGAACTTCCCGTCGCGAGTCGGGTGTTCTACCATCGTAGCACAAAGACTGTAGATCTCGGTCGAGTTGTCCACGTCGGGATGAGGGTACGCTTGTCAACAAAGAGGAACCTCGCCCCTTCTAAATACTTTTGCGTGCTATGCTTGTTCTTAGGCGCGCACGCGTGGTCGGGTTCAGGCGTGTCTGTCTTGTCGACCGAACCTGCCGACAACTTAGTGTTTTCAACTATAGTATTGTTTTATCTTTTCAGCGTTCCATGATCAAACGAGTTGTTCCCCTTGTAAATTTTCTAGGAAATACGCTCTGGTTCCCGTTTTGGTGTAGACGCGATAAGGACCTTCCCAGTTATCCGTGAGCTTGCTCTCGCGAGAGTCTTTGTGATTTCTCTTCAGGACAAGGCTTCCGACTTCGAACTCTCGACGTATCACCCTGGCATCGTAGCATATGGATATTTTTTGTTTGAGCGAGGCCTCTCGCAGGGCCGCTCCCATTCTGATTTCTTCCACTAGGTCGAGCTCTTCTCTGAGGGAGACATTGTTTATCTCCTCGTCGAGAGGTGCCTCGGTTCGTCTAGAAGGTTCCCCGATCACCACGGGGATAGTGGCCTTCGTCCCGTATGCTAGCCGGAATGGAGATTCCCCGGTAGATGAGTGAGTGGTCGTTTGATACACCTAGAAGATGACTGCCGATACCCTCGTAGATTTCATGTAGTATAAGTTCTGATGCGCTTCGGTCGACATACTTGAGGAGTGGGACGGAAAATCCTTTTCTACATATTTTTCCCTCGATCAATATGTACGACCAGGCCCTTCATATGAAGACGATTGACTCTTTCGGGTCGTCGGAGAGTTTGCCTTTAGTGAGGTAATCGTGTACGGGGGTCATCCAGCAATCGCTGTCACCGATGGAGAATATTCCTAGGGTGGCAGATGGTTTCTGGGTGCTCGGTCGAGGGAGTACCTCTTGTATTACAGATTTATTTCCTCCCTTCTTCTTTGTGCTCACCAGTTTGGATAAAACGTTTGCGCGAGCATTATGCTCGCGAGGAACGTGTTGAACGTCCACAGACCTGAATTTCTTCTTCACCTCCTAGACCAGGGCCCAATATTCGGTGAGTTAGCCATTTTTTACCTGATATTCTCCTCGGAATTGCGAGGCGACCAGCTGAGAACCGGTGAATATTTTTACTTCCTAGACTCCCAGATCTTCGGCTAACCATAATCCTACGAGGAATGCCTCGTATTCGGCTTGATTGTTAGAGGTCGAGAAAGACAGGGCAAGGAAAATTTCGACCAGGGTCCCTTCCTCGTTCTCTAATATAATGCCTGCGCCGCTTCCGATTGTATTGGAGGCGTGATAACACGAAAATGTATAGTATATTTGGCTTGATTAACATAAATTATGTCTCTATTTTGATTTAATTATGTTTCTTTGTGTTGGTATTATGCTGGTATTTTAATGTGTTTCAGGAATTTAATATTTACAAGGCTTGTTTGAGAAAAGGAAGAAAAGGGGGTACAAATGAAGAAAAATAGGAAATATCCAAAAAGCAAAAAAGGACCATTAAAAGAAATGAAAAACCCAAGGCCCACAAAGAAAGAAGCGCGTGGCCCACATGTGCAAGGTGTGACACTCGTCATACCCACCGTAATGATCGGCACAAGCAAAAAAGGAAAGGGTGACAGTCGTCACCGACCCTTAACGGTCGGCATGATGTGCCCCACACAACCTTGCCCCTTGTCACGAGACCTTTTCCAGCGCCACTAACTAACTATCTGTGAAGTTTCCTCATAGTCAAATATCAAACCAACTGCTCCTACTTTTTCTCCATACACTAAGTCCTCTAAGACTGAAACTAAATAACCATTTCATCCTATTTTTTTCTCCAACCAAGTCTTCCTTAATACACTCTCCATGATGCCACTACCCCTATTTTCTCTCACCAAAACAAGTTATCATAGGAGTATATATTGAAAAGCAGTTACCGCAACAACTGGGACTCTCTCGTCCATTTTTCGACCATTTTTCATTCATATCTTTTTCTTAGAATGTAAAAGTAATAGTTCTCCACATCGGGGGACTATTACCAAATTAGTTTTAGGATTTATTTATACCATTTAATTTATGTATCGGATCTAAGTTTGTCGGCTATTTCAATTCAAGGTTTCTTTGTTTCCATTTTCTGCATTTACAGGTTCTTCATTTTACCGCTTTATTATTATTATCATTGCTATTATTTTTTATCGCATTATTTATTGTTACTATTTTTGTTTGTCAAATTTAATTTCCATGTCATTTTTAATCATAACTATAATTATTCATGCATTTTTAATTAGTAACATGTCTGGCTAAAATAGTATCGAATCCGGTGTATGAGGACTGTTGTTGCGAACGGACTCGGTAGAAACTAATAGGTGCAAATTTATGATTAGAATTCTGTTTTGGTTTTACTTTCGAAGTCTAATTTAAATAGCCTTGTCACGAGAGTGAAAGATTATTAAACATGATTTGGCCACGAGAGTGGGGAATTAATTAAGGTTTAAGCCGAGACCGCGAGAGCGTGAGGAGCGAACCAGATAGTGGAAATTAGGAAACATATCTAAATACAGCAAAAGCACTTTAGATGCGTTTAAGATATAATTGGCTTTCAGAATATATTTCTTAGTTACCGGGTGAGCGAGAGCAAAATCTTGGGACTAGGAAGTATGGCTTTAGTTAATAACGCGAGAGCGTGAGACGGAGTCTTTAAGTTAGTATATTCTATGGAACTATGTTATAGTCGTTATTAGTACCCATTTTCTATAAGTCCTTCAGGAACGCGGAAATCATATCCCGGCCTCGTTTTAGTATTATTTTCAAACCTTTAGCATTTAGTACTTTTATTCCCCATAATCAATTATTCATTAGCCTTAGCTTTACAAATTGACAATAGATTACGGTAGGTTGACATTGGTCTTTGTGGTTTGACAATCTTTTATATTACTTCGATATTTCCGTGAACTTGCAGACGCATCAAGTTTTTAGCGCCGTTGTCGGGGACCAACAGTTAATATTGTTATTCTATTGTTGCACCATATAGACTAAGGCATTCTTGTTCCAATTACTATGTATCACCCAAATTTTTCTACAACTCCCACTCCGAGTATTTCGAGGAATCACAAGAATCCCATAAATCCAACCCGGAAATACTATTGGAGAATTTCAATGCGTCATAAACTCATTCTCACCCGAATTACCTTTCCAACTACCAATCCCAACATTTTGAGGAATCACAAGAATATTATAATTCCGACCAAACTTATCCTGAACCAAATTTCCCCTATAATCACTACACCTAATATTTCGAGGATACGCAAGAATCCTATAAATCTGACCTCGAAATATTAATGGAAAATTTTACTGAAATATCTAAGATGACAGAGCGCTTTGTGGAAACACAAAACGCGACTCTAACTCACTTTGAAGAATCAGAAGAATCGCATGATTTCAACTTTGAAACATCAATGGAGGATTCCGATGCGACGCTAATTCACTCTAGGTTAGAATCTATGGTGGAGCACTTTGTAGAGACACAAACTGTCCAGAATGAAGAGTTTAGCAAATAAAGTCTTCAAAACAATAAAACCCTTAGGCAACTGACCATTTTGGTTGAGTCGCTCGCGACTTACAACATAGCCTTAGAGACTCAAATCTCCCAACTTGAACAAAACCCTCTAGGACCCATCCCTGAGGAGAAAATGGATGTTGTAACAACCAGTAGTGAAAAACAAATTTAAAATCCTAAGGAGATTGATAATGAGGTTGAGGAGAGTGATGATGTGGTGGAGGAGAGTTCCGACGAGAAAAGAGTAAAGATTAAGAAAAATCCTCCAACATCATCTGAAAGGGAGGTTGTAGAAGAGGTAGAGAAGGAAGCACATATTGTTGTTCATCATCCCTATTCCCCACCATTTCCTTTCCCGCAAAGTTTTATGGAAGCTCTGGTAGACTCCCAATCTAAAACTTATTTAAAGGTATTGGAAAATATCCACACCAACGCACCCTTGTTTGAAGACTTGCATAAAAAGATAAAATTAGAGGACCATGAAACTAGGGATATAATTACTGTTAATAGTGTAAGGTTAACCTTTGAGGTGGTGGGTGAAATCACTAAGCCCAAACTGGAAAATATGATACTTAGGATAGATCTAGAACCACCACCACAAGTTCAAAAGAATGAACTACCCCACAGAAGAAATAAAAGAAAAGGTGAGGGATATTTGATATGGCTTGATAAGTGGCCTTGGAAAACGAAGATTACTAAAAGTTCAACCGAGGAGTCATTCTCGAGAGAACCACCATGAGTGCTTGCACTCCTGAGCCGTTGAGCTATTGACGTTAAACAAAGCGTTATCTGGGAGGAAACCCATGAGCTTTTAATTTAATGTTTTGTTTTTATTGTCTGAATTTGCATAAAATAAAGATATGGATTGCTCCTCGCGTCTCGGCCATTTCTAGGCGGAAAATTTATAGATGATCATCTCGAAGATGAGCCGGTGCCCACGCACATTCCTATGAATGTCCCTGCTAGTGGTGACACTGTTGATGAGTACGATGGGAGAAGGTACTTCCTCTGGATGCAGAGTGGATTTGGTCTTGATAGCCCATCAACAACATTCATACAGGTTCTATCTTTCCTATTTCCACCTTTTATCAAAACATTGAGGACAATGCTTGGTTTAAGTGTGGGGGAGGAACTCTACCGCTTTCCATTTATCACTTTTTAGTTTTATTGATCATTTTCTAAGTTTATTTCATGTTTTTAGAATTTTACTTGTTTTCGGTATTTGGTCGAGTCATAACATGTGTTGTCAATTCTGTATGCCTATTTTCAGTTGTTATGTCGAGTCTGTATGCCTATTTTCAGTTGTTATCGAATTTCCCCGTATTTTTTATAATTTTAGCCTCCAAAAATTTTCTTTTTGATTCATGGCACCACACTCTTAAAGTTTATAGGTTGTCTAGGCTTTGCTAGAGAATCTAGACCACAAGTATACAGTCCTATTGCGTGTAGCTTTAAAGATTATCGAATCCCCAGGGACTAATGTCGATCAACCGTTATCTTAGGTTACTACGTAAATCTAAGGATAATAATGTAATTAATAGGGGGTTTAGGGAACCTAACTAACTATAATCTAGTTTAGATTCAAGGGAAAATATTGGTATGTAATGGTCAGACTTCGGGGACTTAGCAACTCATTGACCTAGCTCGGATTAACAATACTGTTTTCAGTAGGAAGCATTTGTTTGAAAACCCTCTTCTCACACTCTCGTGTTTATTGATTCAGATCCTACGATCAAACCTAAGTGTGTGCTCTCTCTATTTTAATTATGGTTTAAAAATAGTTTTTGGAAACAAACAAAACCTAATTAACTTAAAAGAGCTCTTGTTGTATTTTAAGTTGATGCACAATTACTATTGTCCAGTTATCATCTCAAACTCTCGTTTTATTGATCCTAACCTCTATCTGTATTTTACTCTCGTAACAAAACAGTTAATATTTAGAACTAGTAATTGAAACCAGAAAACTATTCTTTTAAAAAGGAATTGATCAATTGGCATTGCTAAAACCTCGTTGGCTATATGACCTTACATATCGATAAATAAATTTAGCCTAGCATATAAACGACTCAATAACAACGCAACAGAAATAATTATCATCAAACAATTTAAATAAAAAAACATTTTGGACAATCCTGGCATAAATAAATAAAGTACTTAAATTAAACCTGAAAATAATATCGCAAATATTTGGCTCACTTCAGGTATCTCCCATAGATTGGTAAAAATAAGCGAAAAGAAATAATGCGGAGAATATTCTTAGCAGAGTAACAGTAAAAATAGAGAAAAGAAAAACGTCCTTAAAATGGAGATTTGAGGCCCTATTTATAGCCTTGGAGACGCGCGAGAGTTGAGATGTTTTCTCTTCTGGAATTTCCTCCGTAGCGACTGCTACGGACTAAAGAATTCTCAGTGTAACGGTCGTTACACTCCTGAAGTTGGGGTAGGGCTTGCGTGGCAGGCTGTAACAGTCGTTACACTCCTTCTTTTGAGGAAAGGATTGCGTGGCATGGTGTAACGGTCATTACACTCCTTTGGGCCAATGTGAAACGATCATTACACTCCCTTAGTGGATTGGGCCAACACTTTTTTCTTAGGCTTTTTGCTTTTAGTGCACCCTATTCTACCACACACCCTCAATGCATAATTTCTCTTAATTAGCTTGACTTTTCTTGACTTTCTTTACACATGCCTTGCAAACATGAGATTCCTGAAAACATAGAAAATACCAACATAATACGAATAAAGAGTAATTTAATTAATTAAAATGCGGATAAAATTCATGTAAAATGATCCAAATATTTGATACATTTCGGAGTTATCAAACTCCCCTACACTTGAACCTTTGCTTTTCCTCAAGAAAATAGAGTAAAAATCGTTTAACGCATGGTCTCCGACACAATCGCATGACACGACTCGAATCGTACGTGGTTGAGGGGCGTTACATTAGAAAGATGGAACTAGGTTCCGACACTAATGATACATAAGTGACACAAAACCACATGGTCAAAATCCTCCACCCTATTGCAAACTAGTCTGAATTATGCTATCATAGCTCAACCTAATTCTTTTTGTTCGAAATCAACCGCTTTCATTCTAGTGCAATCACATTAAGCCCTTTATCTTTCGCATGCACATAATAGAGTAGCCGGTTAGCGATTCTGGTCTTCTTATGCTCGGGTTTCTGGTACACAAGTTGGTAACCCTTTTTCTTTTCCATATCATAAGTCTCAGAGGATCTAATTGTGGTTCGCCCTACCAAGTTCAACACCAGATACCACTGAACATGCTTACAACTGGTTGCTACATCAATTTTTGTAGGTACCGCAACTGTTGGATTAAATGACCTGGTGAGGGTCACCTAACTTAATTAGCGCATTCCATATTATATCTTGATGCTTAGCATTTTTTTTCTTTACTTTTTATGACCAGTCACTTATATTCATCGGCTCCCTACGTAGTTTGTGGATAAGACGGTGCTGACTGCTAGTATAAATTACTCGGGGTTGATCCAAAACTAAAACTTAAGGTTTCGGTATCATAACCACTCAAACTGATTTGCATAATCTGGAAGATTTAGGTGTCAAGTTGGTATTATTTTTGTCGACTCTTTTTCAAAAAATCTAATGCAGCCAAATTAAGAGCAACCTGTATACTTTACGAATGTGTCGAGCTAATGCGTCGAGTAAAAAAGTTTATGGTTCAAGAAAAGTGTTAAAGTATGAATAACTTACATAAATGATTTTTTATTGAATGGAAAGGGAAATAACAGAAATTCGAAAAACTTACTAGGAAAATGGAAAACATAACATAGATTTCCTCCCCTACACTTAAGCTTAGCATTATCCTCAATACGACAAATAAAGTGAGAAAAGAAAATGAACAAGAAACTTAAGAAATAATAATAAAAATGCAAGGAAAAAGGAAAACAAATATCACTCCTCATTGTCGTCTCTGACGTTTCTGCTGGTTGATGCTTCACCTTATGACTTTCCTCCTCGTGTCCTAACTCCACCTGTTCTGGGTCTAGGAGGTTCCTCGCCAGTGTTGTAAACATAAGCATGCAGGCCTTCAACACGGAATGACAAGTGCCGCATTTCCTCAGTCAGGTTAGAAATGTCGTGATGGTTCCAGTAAGTGTTATCATGTTGATCGCGCTACAACTCTTGCATCATTTACATCAGTCCTTGTTGACGCTGATCTTGAATTAAAAGCGATGCATAAATAGCTTCAATGGTGGCTGGATGAGGATCATTTTATGCTTTTTCTTTTCGTGGCCCTTGTTGATTCATTTCTGGTATAACATTTTCCACACCTGCTTGATTTTCCTGCATGTGCTCTCCAGGGGCTGGTGCCTGCAAATCATAAATCCAATTTGCGACGATGTTGATTCTTGTTACATTTTGATTCGGAAAAATAATACTTGGGACGACCTTGTGCTGCACCATCAGGTTATACCTTCCATCCCTTCTTGCTTTGACAAGATGACCAAACTGGAAATATTCAATATCAAGAAACCCAGCTTGCCAAAAAGGTAGTTAAACCAACCTATTTTGCAAATTCAGATAGTTGGCAATAGCGGTGACTAAACCTCCTATACAGAAAGGTGATGCACTTGCGCTCCTTGATAACAGAGACTGTATGTGGCTGAGAAGGAATGGAGTAGCATTAATTCTAAGATCGGGACCAAGGGTGCAGTGCAAAAAATACATTTCCCTAACATTCACCTTATTGTTGTTTTCTCGTCTGAACACTGTATTGGATAGAACACGATGGAAATAGCGGATGCATGGGTTGTGTACGTGAGTGGATAAAAGCTGAGCCTAGTTGTTTACTTGAGTATTAGTTAAACGTTCCAAAATTTCAAATGATATTTCCTTCCAATCTTCTTCAGGCGGAATTCTATATTCCACACCTTCACCATGGTTGCAATGGAGTATCTAACTCAGAGTCTCTTGATTCATGGTGTACTCCATGTTGAGTAATCTGAAAGTTTCCACGCCGATTAGATATTGACCGGCTTCTGGAGTGGATTGTGTTTTGTAGGAAAAAGAACTTAAGAATTCCAACGTGAGGGATTCATAAGTTGGAAGATTCATGGTGGCAATGTAGTAGAGACCAGATTCGTGGAGCATAAATTGCACACTTTCAAGCAATCCCGAGTCATGTAAGCAATCTTCGACAATATACCTTGTTAGAAGTATACCTCTCTGATGAAACCTTCGGTAAAGTTGCTCTTCTCAATGTTTGTCAGCTCCATTTCTGAATACCATATCAGTAAGGTCTGACTCCTCTCTTTCTTCTTGAGCTCTTCTGGCCATTTGGGAAAGGTGTTGGAAATGATAGAATTTGTAGGGTAGAAGAGATGTTGAAGAAAGTTGGTGTGATAGTAGAATTCTCTTTAAGAGTTTATATAGAAGCAAAGTTTTAATGGTGAAGAGAATATTAGTGTGGGTATTGAATGGTAGTTAGGAGGGTATTTATTTGTGTGGAATGGCAATGGAACGGATAGGAAGTTTGAAAAGAAATGTTTGGATTGAACATCCACAGACCTGAATTTCTTCTTCGCCTCCTGGACCAGGGCCCAATATTTTGCGAGTTAGCCGTTTTTGACCTGATATTCTCCTCAGACTTGCGAGGCGACCAACTGAGAATCGGTGAAGATTTTTACTTCCTCGGCTCCAAGATCTTCGGCTAGCCGTAATCCTGCGAGGAATGCCTCGTATTCGACTTGATTATTGGAGGTCGAGAAAGACAGGGCAAGGGAAACTTTGACTAGGGTCCCTTCCTTATTCTCTAATATGATGCCCACGCCGCTTCCGTTCATACTGGAGGCGCCATCGACGAAGATCATCCAACAGCGCGAGCCTTCTGGATCCCCGGGTGAGGTCATTTCCGCTACGAAGTCGGCCAAGGCTTGAGCCTTAAGGGATTTCCTGTTTTCATATTAGATATCTAATTCGGAGAGTTCCAGAGACCATTTTAGCATTCTTCCGGCCATGTCTGGTCTTCTGGGCAGCTGTTTTATCGGTTGATCCGTCCGAACCACTATGGTGTGGGCCAGAAAGTAGTGTCTTAACCTCCTCGCAGTGTTAACGAGGGCCAGTGATACTTTCTTGATTTGCTGATACCTTGCTTCCGGGCCTTGTAGGGCTTTGCTCGTGAAGTAAATTGGCCTTTGTCCCTCTGGGGTTTCCCTTATTAGTGTCGCGCTTATTGCCTCAGAGGCGACAGCTAGATAAAGGTAGAGGACTTCGTATTTCCTGGGTCGGGATAATACGGGCGACTGTGAGGGTGCTCTTTTTAAGTGGGTGAGGGCTTACTCGCATGTGGGCGTTCACCCGAATGCGGCTTCCTTGTGCAGGAGTTTGAACAAGGGGAGCGCGTGCTGGGCGTATTTTTTCACGAATCAGGAAAGAGAAGTGAGCATGTCGTTTAAGATCTGGATGGAGTTCTTTGAGGTGGGTGTCGGAAACTCGAAGAAGGCCTGACATTTTTCGGGGTTCGCCTTGATGCCTCGTTCTGTCAGATAGAACCCGAGGAACTTTCCTGCCCGTACGCCGAAGGTGCATTTTTTCGGATTGAATCGCATCCAGCACTTTCGGGCTTGCTAGAACACCTTTTTCAAATGAGCGGCATGGTTGAGCTCTTCGGTGGACTTGACGATCATGTAGTCCATATAGACTTCATCATGTCACATATTTCGTTGCAAAAGACTTTGTTCATCATACGCTGGTAGGTAGCGCCCGCGTTCTTCAGGTCGAAGGGCATTACATTGTAGAAATAATTTCCCGACTCGGTCATGAAGGCGGTATATTTTTTGTCCATTTTTGCCATGGGAATATGGTTGTAACCAGAGTATGCGTCCATGAAAGATAATAGTTTGAAACCAACCGAATTGTCGATCAGTTTGTCAATATTGGGGAGGGGATAAGCATCTTTCGGGCAAGCCCGATTGAGATCAGTATATTCAATGCATATTCGCCATTTTCCATTAGATTTTTTAACGAGGAATACATTGGAGAGACAGGTTGTGTATTGGGCTTCAGAAATAAAATGTGCCTCTAGGAGGTCTTTTACAGCTAATTCAGTGGTGTGTGACTTCTCGGTCAACTACTTTGTTCTACATTGTGCGACCGCCTTGATGGTGGGATCAATGGTCAGGTGATGGCATGTGACCTCAGGGTCTAAATCGGGCATCTCGGCCGCACTCCAGGCAAATAGATCAGCATTCTCCTGTAGGAAAGCTTTGAGTTGCCTTTTAGCTAGGTCGGGGAGGTCCTCTCCTATCTTTACTCCCCTGGTGGGGTCTTCTCCAAGGGGAACCAACTCGAAGTCGCCATCCGAGATAGGTCGTGCATGACTTGAGAGCTTGTTGTGGCCAGCAGAGGAGGTTGACGCTTCATCTTCGACCATAGGCTCCTTCCCATTCTTCCTTTTCACGACCCAGTCCTCCATAGAGAAGCGACTATCAAGGCCAATGGTGTCGACCCTTGGCAGTGGCCTGGATTCTACAGAGCTAGATCGCAACGTGGCTCGAGTGGATGTTTGAGGCTGGGCGTTGATGGAGCTGAGGTCCTTCGTAGAAGCTTTGAAGCATCTCATGGATGATTGGATGTCCCCGTGAAGAGTGGAGACCAAACCTTCAGTCGTGTAGTATTTCATCTTGAGATGAACGATGGAGAGGACCGCGATGAGCTCGACGAGAGTGGGTCTCCCAAAGATGCATTGATAGAGGGATGGGCAATGCACCACCAAGAATTAGGTCTTGATGGCTCTGGCCATTATCCCTCTCCTAAAGGTGACGATCAGCTCCACGTACCCCCATGGCTTCGTGTTGGCCCCGTTGAAACCTTGAATATCAGAGCCCAGGTAGGGGGTTAGGTGGCTCTCGTTCAGCTGCAGAGTGTTGAATAGTTGGGTGTACATAATGTCAACCGAACTTCCCTGGTCGACCAAAATTCGACGCACGATGAAGTTAGCCATTCGAGCTCTCACGAGTAATGGGATGCTCGAATCTGGGGCTCCTCCCGGTAACTCTTCCCTGTAGATTGCGAGGGGGTGAGATCCTCCTCGAAACTTGTCGAGCGTGGCGTCCATCTCAGAGTTGGCCTCGATGAATTGGTCGAACCTTCTCTTCACCGATTCGACTGTATGCTTGTTGAACCCTCCGCCAGAAATGACCATGGCTGCGGGGAAGGATTCCGATGGACTGTGGGTGGAGAAGTACAGGGGGACGTCCTCCATGTCCGAAAATTAGAAGTCTTCCATTCGTGAGATGCTCAAGGCGACCGAAATGGTGTCGAGGTCAGGGGATTTCTTCCCTTCTTCGACATTCTTTGTCTTTGGTGCTTCGTCACAGGAGGCCTCTTTTTTCTTATACTACTTGAGGCGCCCGTCTCTGATTAATATTTCGATTGCATCCTTGAGATGGATGTAATCCTTTGTGTTGTGTCAGTGACTCTTATGGAACTTGCAATACTTTCTCTTGTCGGTTCTTGACTTTGACGGTGTTTGTTGGGGGAAGCGCACCCCGGCTTGCTTGAACTCTGAATTAGCGCATTCGGAAAGAAGACACTCTCTTGAGGTTGTCAGGGGGGTATATTCTTGGAAACAACCGGTCATCCCCTTGTAGTCTTTAGGACCACGAGACATGTCCTCCCGTTTCTTCTCCCCTCGACGGGATGTCGAGGGTTCGTCATTCTTCGAGGGTTTGGCACTCTCCCTGTGCCTGGATACCCGGGCGTTGTTGGCTTCCTCTTTCTCCTCGTACTGTATGTATGCCTGGGCCTTTAGGAGAAGGGAATCGAGCGTGGCTGGTGTTTCTATGCCTACAACCTTGGCAAAGTCTCTACGGGGACGGAGCCCGCGCTCGAGTAGGTATTTCTTCATGTTGTTCGTTGTCGGGACCTGGACCGCTTCTTTGTTGAAACGTTCAATATATGCCCGCAGAGATTCGTCCCTGCCCTGTATGATCGCTTCGAGCGAAGCTTCTGATTTAGGGTGTCAGAGGGAGGCAGTGAAATGTCTTGAGAACATTCTCCCGAGTTTTTTCCACGAGGTGATGGATTCGTCGGGAAAGCTTTTGTACCACGCCATCACCCTCTTCTTGAGAATGGTTGGGAAGAGTATGCACTTGATGGCGCCCCTGACCCCTCTATAGTCGAGGAGGGCATCGATGTTCTCGATGTGCTCGTTAGGGTCTATAGTGTCGTTGTAGGTCCCTAGAGTGGGCGGCTTCTCTAGGCCGGCAGGAAGTGGAGCTTCGGTGATCTCCCTCGATAATGGTCGGTGGGGCTCGTCATCTTCACTATTGACGGGAGATGGAGAAGCATAGTGGTAGTTTTTCCCCCCATCGGTCGTCGCGGTCCCACCGAGGGGAGGGGCTCCTTCTCTTTTTCTTTGGCTCGGGAGAGGGAAATCGAGCGCGGTCGATCTGCTTGTTGCCCTTTCTCCTCTTGAACGAAAGGGAGTCTTGATCTCAGGAAGGAGGTGTGCGATTGCGTTTCTTGAAGAAAGAAACGCCGCGCCTTTCCTTTTTGGGTGGTGGACCACGCCTGGGTGGTGATGCACTGGGGGAACTTCATCTTTGGGCTCTCCGGGGAGGAGATCTTAAACGCCTATTTTCCAAGGCCCCTATCCTCTGATTTTGTTGAAGGATGAGGGCGTTTGTCTGATTTAGGGCAGCGAGTAGTGCTGCCATGGCCAGATCGGTGTTGACAGGGATAAGGACTGGTTGCAAGATTTCTGGGAGTTCCTCAGCAGGATTCTTGGAACGCCCTTTGTCCAAGAGTTGATCGTCACCATGTCGGGAATAAGTAGAGTCAGGGGACACAATTTGTCCATCACGGGGGCCCAGATTGTCCTCAAGGAGAGGGTGTTCCTGGCCTCCATCAGTCTTGCGAGCAGGGGAAAGGATGGTCTTTCCGGATAGGTAGAGATCATATAGTCAGCCATGATATGAGAGCTGGATCTTGAAAGAAGATTTGCTTTGATCTTAGGTTCCGAGGGAAGAAAGATGGGGATAGCAGCTTCCCACAGACGGCACCATTGATCTTGCGGTTGATCAGAACTTGGAGACTGCCGGAGGATGGTCTTCAGCCGGGCAGAGGAGACAGGGGGTTGTACCTGCAAGGTACTCCAATGATCAAGTAAGAGTGGGAGCAAGGAGGTACTATCAAAATATCAGGTAGTGAGTAGTGAATATGTGATACCTGGCCCTCACAGGTGTGAGGGTTTATATAATGCCCCTGACGCATGGCCATTGGTTCCTGATTTCTCGCCTAGATATGCAGGTCCAGAAAATCAAGTAACTGCCAGGACTTGGTCAAACCGGGTAGATGTGCACGTTACTAGCCGTTGGTCCCGGGGGAGGGCTGGTTACGGGCATTCCCCTTGTCGGTTCCTGAAGGCCCACACGACGTTGGTGTCGGGAAGGCTGAGGAGATGCTCGAAGGGCATCTTGGGTTGGTGTTGGGCCAGAAGGGCAATAGGGAAGGCATTGCCCGACACATGTGAGCAGCCTGGGCAACGACCAGCGATTGGCACTCATGAGATTTCTTAGACTGGGCCCAATCAAGTTGTCGGGCCAGTCCAGAACAAAAACTACACCAAAGCATTGTGCGAACTCTGTAGAGAAATCATATGTGTATATTTTTTTAAGTAAGCAAGAAGTTGCTGCTCGTATCTTGCAATAGAACACTTAGGTGTTTTTCATTGTATTAAAAAGTTTGTGTAATATGCTCACAAGAAACAAATCTGTAATACACTGAAAGTACTTAACTCTTGTTGAATGATAGCTTGAGAAACTGAGTGGAGGTTTGATCTGAAGAAGACTCCTGCTGCAACTTGAGTGGATTTATAATAAGGATCGACAAACTTATTGGGGGTGCCAATAGGGTTGATCCGACTTATTGTGGTTTGTTCTGTAATAAGTTTGGTTATAGTGGATTAAGTCTTTGTTAAAGGAGAAATCATCCTTGAGGGGGTGGACTGAAGTAGTTTAGTTAACAGCGAACCAGGATAAAATTATCGTGTTCCTTTACTGTTATATTCTAAGCTAAATTGTTCTGTCACCAACAAAAAAATATTTAATTTGGTGAAACCCAATTCAACCCCCCCCCCCTCATTTCTTGTGTTTCTCACACCTTTAGATTGATAATTGTGTGTGGTTTACTATTAATTTGCAAAATTGGGTTGAATAGAGGATATGCTTTTGTTAATTTCACTAAGACTAAATTAGAAGTGGGAATTTGTGTAATATTGTGTTTTAATATTCTTTGTAAACAATATAACTTTTAAAAAATAAAAATATCTTGCACCTCGGTGTTCCTAAAAATCGAGGGGATATTTTAGCGTTAAAGTTGAGGATATATGTCACAGTACTTAATCAAATTTTTGTCGTTCATTTCATGACTATCAACACTCAAGACACTAATATTAAAGATCCGTGTGAAACCTAGGTTAACTTCCATTATAAAAGCATTCTGAATATCAAAAATTGTTAATGAAGCGCTTGAAACTATCCTCCAATTTAAGATATGTAAAAGTCTTTGTCATGAAGAGTTTTCTATGATTGATTGCAAGAGCAGAAAATTATTTGGGTTTAAAGTTTGTGTATATTTATTTATCTAACCCTTTTTTTTTAGTATCAGAGACAAATGCAAGGAAAACCCGTAGAAAATATATTGTTTCCCAGCATTTGATCTTCCCAGGATATCAAGGATTTGAAGATCTAACATATGATTTTCATGGACAATTTAATTTTTATTTTGATATTCCGTATAAACAATGTAACCAGTTTAATATTCTGGGTTAACATTGTATTTTGTAAACAAATTATTTTATTGATTTTCTGTGTAAGCAATGTAACCAGTTTAAATTTAAAAAATACAAATAATTTATCCCTCGATTTTATTGATAAACCGAGATACATAAGGCGTTATTATTATAAATAATAAAAATACAGTTGGTGGAGTTCGAACTCATGCGCAATTACAATACCCCTCAGTGTTTTAAACACCGAGGTGCTAAGTCCATACTTTGTATGACAACCTTATTTATGTTGCTTCTGAATTCGAGATAAAATATATTTCGTGTCCGACGTTACAAGGACTTTTTGTAATAGTGTATGTTTTCTAGATATATTCATCGTTCGTTGCAATAGCATATTTTTTTCGTGTGCTGCATATACTGAGGCTTGGAATCGGCGAGATAAGCGTCACATAGTCGTATATTGGTACAACCCACTGTGTCATGGAGGATTGTTCCCCAGACAAGGGTAGGATTCCTATCTCTCTCCTTGAGGCTTGGCTCCGATTGAGTTGCACGTCTCTAAACTTCATCGTTTAACACTTTTGAATTGATTAGATCTGAAGGGATGTGTCAGTTACACAGAAATTAGTGTAATATTTATTCACACATAAATACATGTATTTTTTATCTATGCAAAAATATATATATTCATTGTCTATGCATAAATATATATATATATATATATATATATATATATATATATATATATATATATATATATATATATATATATATATATATATATATATATATATTCTTTATTATTCATGTCTTTTACATTCTAAAAAAAAGATAGACAAGGAAGCAACAAAATAAAGGATGGGTAAATATTTACCAAGGAATGCTATGTTGACACCGAAAAATTCCTACACCATATATACACCATATTTGTTTCAAAACATTATATCTCTGCACAAAAACTAAATAAAAAATATAAAAAACAAAAAAACAAAAAATGCATCTAACCGTATGTACATACGGTGTTAGTGTATATTTTAGTGTCATTATATCATTTTCCATATTTATAGGAAATGCTAACCAATATGTTTGGAGCACTTTTTAAATATTTAAAGTGGTAATTTTTTTTAAAAAAATATATATTTAATACATTGAAATTTGAAATTATTAATTTTTATAAAAAATATTTTTCATATTTAATATCTTTAAATAGTGTCTTCAGAACACATGACCCTACCTATATTAATAATAAATTGAATTTGTTACAGTGACATAATGGGTTGGCATTCAACAACAAATATGCTGTAAATGGGTTGGCATTCAAATTTCTTGGGACTTGTCATCCCATAGGTGGGGCTCTATTCTTTTGATGGTATTTTCTTTGGCTACGTGGGACATCGAGTAGGCCTGCCTTTTCATGGAAATTTGGTGTGTCACTGATTGTAACAAGAACCAATAAAAGACTATGCGACAAAACTTAGGGTTTGTTGTGGCCATTAATTGATGATAAATTGTTTTCAATAATGTGCTAGTGGTATTCTTGTACAAGGCAATTTGAAGTCTGCAGAGTTGTGTGGAGTTATCTATCCAATATTATCAGTTTTATTAAAAATATAACATTTTAATTATTTATTATCTGATACTAGTTTAATAGTAAAATTTTTACTCATTGAGATAAATATCTAAAGATAAATAGTTGTGATATCATAGATTAACGTGTCAATAGATGTTTTTGTAACACTGATAAGTTGTCTTAACGAAATAATCATTTAATTCTAGTATTAAATATCATTTAATTTTTATTATATGAGTGTTTTAATATTTTATATTCTAGTTTGTGTCTAAATAAATATTTTTCAAACATAGTAACTAACTTGAAAATAAATAGAAACTTTATATATTAAACAAAACTGGAGTTTAAGAATTTTAAAAGTTAAATGTATTAATTCTTAAATAATATTTTTATGAGAAAAAGAGAAATTACTACAAGAAATATACTCTTCAACGAAGTGATTTAGTGACGTGATTATCATGTCACTAAAATTTAGTAGTTGCGATGTGATAATCACGTCACTATAATATTTTATAAATTAAATAATAAAAAATAATGCATAGTCTGCGTCAATCTATTTTTTTTATATATAAAAGTTGCGACGTGGGAAACACGTCACAACATAAAAAGTTGAATAAAAAAAAATTAAAACTGCAGGCGTTTTGAAGAGGGAAGTTTAAATATTTCAAAAAAAAATGTTGTGACGTGTTAAACACGTCGCAACTAATTTAGAGGGAACTTTGACAAGATGTCGTTCTGAACCATTCTGAAATGTGCAGATTAAGATTAAAAAAATAACCGTTAGAGGAGTTGCGACGTGAATATCATGTGACAAAGTTGCGACGTGATATTCACGTCGCTGATTGGTTTATTTTAAAATTATAACGTTGGGGTTGCGACGTGAATATCACGTGGCAAGGTTGTGACGTGATATTCACGTCGCTGATCGACTATTATACTTGCACGCTCTCTTTCCAAAAACCATTGTGTTTCTTCCTTCCTCCACTTTCTTCTTCTTTCTTTCTTCTGTTCTTCTTTCCTTCTTCTCTATTCTTCAATTGTTCCATTATCAAATCTCAATTACATCATCAATTCTAAATTTATTTTGTAATAAAGGTATAATATTTATTCAATTTATTTTTAATATTTTCGTTTTAAGTTAATTATGTTTTATGACTGACTTAATTTTTTTTGTCAAGAAATTGGAGATTAAAAAGAAGATTCAAGTGTTGTACAAGAAGTTGAAGGAGTTTCAAGAATTAGTATTTATATTTTTTATTTATATTTTAAATTTATTATATATATATATATATATATATATATATATATATATATATATATATATATATATATATATATATATATATATATATATATATATATAGATTGTTAGTTGTTATTTGAATTTTTTTTAATTTGATATATTATTCTGTGTATATGTATAGTGTAACAAGAAAAAAAATTAAATATATTTACTTAAAACAGAAATATACTATTTTTTTATTAAAATATAAAATAAAATATTATTTTTTGACAATATATAAAATATAATAAAGAATATAGAAAAATAAGTTAATAAAGATATGTTTTTTAAAACAGAATAAAAAAAAATGTAATGTAGTAAATATTTTTAACAATATATTTTAAAAATAAAAACAGTTTTATATATTTAATTAAAATGGTTATATAATATAATAAAAAATATATTAAAACAGTTTTATAAATATATTTTAAAAATATAAACAGTTCTATATTTAAAAACAATACAAAAAATATATATTTTAAAAATAAAAACAGTTTTATAAAATATATATATTTTAATTACTACCAACAATTTTTATCATATATATAGTTTTTAATAAAAACAGTTTTTATTTATAGTCAAAATAGAATATAATAATCAAAATAGAATATATATTTATCTTAATAAAAAAATTTATATTTTAATAAAAAACATTAACATGAATATAATAGTTAGGTATAAAAAATATTATTAATTTTTGAAAATATAATTATAAATAAAATATAATAAAAAATGAAATATATTATATATATTATTTTAAAATTGAGTAATTTATTTTTTAAACAAATTATATATTAAAAGTAGAATATCTTATATATATGTATTTAAAATAAAATAGAATATAATTATATTTTATATTTCTTAAAAGAATAACATCTTTGTTAAAAAAATTATGATTAATATATATTCAATATATTTATTAAACGTATGATAATATATATATATATATATATATATATATATATATATATATATATATATATATATATATATATATATATATATATATATATATATATATATATATATATATATATATATATATATATATATATATATATATATATATATATATATTCAAAATAGTTATAAATTTTAATTATAGTTACTATAGTTAAATATTTATTTATAGTTAATAATAAGACAATGATTGTATAAATGTCCAGTATGGAATATTATCGGTATGATCGTAGTTGGATGTACGATAGAATGTATTTAGGAAGACGTGCCCTTAAACCCCGTTTTATAGAAGAAGTTAATGAGTTTATCACGTGGGCGTTTGCTCAGGAATGTTGTCGAAGCGAAGGAGGAGCTAGGTGTCCCTGTCTTAAATGTGAATGTAGACCAATAATTAGTGACCCGGAAGAAGTAACACGTCATTTGCATAGAAGGGGTTTCATTGAAAATTATTGGGTTTGGACATATAATGGTGAAGAACTACCGAGTAACGTACCAGATACTAGCAACACGCATGCTTCAAGTAGTCGACCGCATATGGAATATGAGGAAAACTTTAATCTGATCGGTGAGATGGTTGAGGATGCTTTTTGTGTGAATGTGACATATGATCAAACTGAAGATTTTGATGAGGAAGAGTTTTCGAATGAGGAAGCGCTGAGATTTTATCAGTTTTTAAATGAGATGAATACACCATTGTTCGAGGGGTCATCAGACTCAAAGTTATCAATGTGTGTGAGATTATTGGTCGCCAAGTCAAATTGGAATGTTCCTGATCAGTGTTTGGAACATTTCACAAAAATGATGTTGGATTCTACCGCAATAAAAGACAACTTGCCTACAAGTGTTTATGATGCAAAGAAGTGGGTGTCAAAGTTAGGTTTAAAAGTAAGAAAGATTGATTGTTGCATTAGTGGTAGCATGTTGTTTTATGACAACATTGTTGGAGGAATGCAAGTTTTGTAAGAGTCCAAGATATAAAGTTCGCAGTAGAGTCATTAACAGCAAGCAAAAGCGTGTAGCAGTAAAGTCCATGTTTTATCTTCCGATAATACCAAGGTTAAAAAGAATGTTTGCTTTAATTCACAGTGCAAGTCAAATGACATGGCATCATATAAACCAAACAAGTTCAGGCACTATGCGACATCCATCTGATGACGAGGCATGGAAGCACTTTGATCGGACACATCTTGATTTTGCTGTAGAACATAGAAATGTCGGGCTTGGATTATGCTCTGATGGTTTTTCCCCATATGTGCAAGCGTAGGGAAGTGCGTATTCTTGTTGGCTAGTTATTGTAACTCCTTACAACCTCCCTCCTGAGATATGCATGACAAAACCATACATGTTTTTGACGTGCGTCATTCCAAGCCCGTCCAATCCAAAATCCGGAATTGATGTGTACTTACAACCTTTAATTGATGATTTAAAGAGGTTATGGATTGGAGAATGAACTTATGATATATCCTGTAAATAAAACTTTACTTTGCGAGCTGCCTTGATGTGGACCATTAATGACTTTCCATCATATGGCATGTTGTCTGGTTGGGGTACGCATGGCAAAATGGGTTTCCCGCATTGCATGGCATACACCAACGCGTTTACGTTGGATAAGGGGGGGGGGGAGCTCGTGGTTTAACTGTCACGCATATTCCTACCAACAAATCATCCCTATAGAAGAAACAAGACACATTTTAAAAAAGACGAACGAGTATCAGATCTGTCTCCGCCTCGATTGTCACCAGGTGATATATGGAACCAAGTTTGTGAACTACCAAAATTTACAGATACTTGCAAAGCATGTAGAATTGAAGGATATGGAGTCAGACACAATTGGACAAAAAGAAGTATATTTTGGGACCTCCTGTATTGGAAAGATAATTTGTTGGACCATTATCTTGATGTTATGCATATTGAGAATAATTTTTTTTTATAATGTATTTATAGAGTGATGGATGTTAAAGACAAAACAAAAGATAAAGAGAATGATAGATAGGACATGAAAATTTGGTGTAACCAGAAAGAGTTGGAGTTGAAGCCTCAACCGAATGGAAAATTATTAAAACCCAAAGTTTGTTTTAGTCTAACTTCCCAAGAAGCTAAAGCAGTTTGTCGATGGTTAAAAGATTTGAGAATGCCGGATGGGTATTCTTCAAATTTAGCAAGGTGTGCCGACACTAACACTGGGAAGTTGCATGGTATGAAAAGTCATAATTGCCACGTTTTTATGGAACAATTGCTACCAATTGCATTTGGTTCACTATCCAAACATGTGCTTAATCCACTAAATAAAATTAGTCAATTTTTTAGAGATATTTGTGCGTCCACTTTAAGAGTGGATGACACCGTTAAGTTGGACCAAAACATTCCACTCATTCTCTGTAAGTTGGAACAAATATTTCCGCCTGGTTTTCTTGACTCCATGGAACATCTACCTGTACATCTTGCATATGAAGAGTATGACCCTTTCATAATGTCACATATTGTTAGGCAAGTTTATTATGTTCCTTATCCTTCATTTGTACCACGTAAACGAGGATGGTGTGTTGTAATAAAAACAAAACCCCTGGGTCATATTAAAACTGGTGATCTAGTGGAAGATGTTACTTACCAAGTTGATGAAGTTGAGCAAATTAATGATGTAAGTGTAGATGAACAAATTACAAGTTTGTCTGATACAATGGTTGAGGAACATCAAGTTGATGTATCTATATTGTTGGTTGATAATAATGTGGACGAAGAGCATGATGAAGAGTTTGGATCCGAGGACAATATCACATCAGATGATGAGAATGATATGGATGACGAGCATGAAGATTTAGAATAATGAAATATTTATTGAACGTGTTAATGAATATTTATTGAATATGTTAATGAATATGTATTGATGAGTATAAAGAATCATCTATTGAATATGTTAATGAATATGTATTGAAGAGAATGTATTTTTCAAATTTAGTATTTTTGTTGATGAATATATATATATATATATATATATATATATATATATATATATATATATATATATATATATATATATATATATATATATATATATTAATTGTGTATTCTATATAAATAGGTAAAATGTCACCTCAAATTGATAAGAGTAAGGATAGTGGTAAAAAAAGTCCCAACTCCTGAGGTTAGTAACACGTGAGGCACCTCAGTCGGCCACGTGCCCTCCCTCGCAGAGTCAGGTCGATTCTATGTCCATGGCCAGTACTCAGCCTTTTGTGCCATTACTCTCCTCTCAGAATATGTCATTCTCATATGGGACTTCTTCTTTTACTAGCCCGTATGGGATACCATCTTTTGTTAGGCCATCTGGTTTTCTTTTCCCGCAGACCTAGATGCCCTCATCCTTCCAGCATATTGGAGGATTCAGTTTTCCACATCTCACACAGATGCCCTCATCCTTTCAGCATATTGGAGGATCTAGCACCCCACATCCCATACAGATGCCCTTACCTTTCCAGTAGACTGGAGGATCCAGCAACCCACATCCCACACAGATGCCCTTATCCTTCCAGCAGACTGGAGGATCCAGCACCCCATATCCCACACAGACTGGAGGATCCCGCACCCCACATCCCACACATGTATCTGCACGTGAGGATGATCATGCGTAGCCGGATGATGATGATCATGTGGATGGGGATGATGATGTGTTGGATGGAAATGATCTTCGAGGGAATGATGATCCGAGTGAGATTCATGTCATTGACAAGAGATTTTGGATTTGGCCCGAAGGAAACTCGTAAGTTTCTTATTTATAAATTTTTATTTAAGATAATGCATTTTCATTTTTAATATAAATTTATATTTAATATAACTAATTCAAATTATTGTTGTTTAGTTTCGCGCCGAGTCGGACTGCTGTCAAGGTTATAAATTATATAATTCAACAGATGTATAAACAACTTTGGAAGACCTTCAAAGATGTCAAAAATAAAGAAGCTTAGTTTAAAAAATTTAAGGTATAATTAATTTATTTTTTAGTTATTGTTATTTAAATGACTATTTCATTATAATTATCTAACTATTTATTTTAATGTCATACAATATTGTAGGAAAAATGTATGTGGGACCCATTGAACGAGAAGATGATAATTTTTTTTTATTATGGCAGAACCTCAAGACGTCTTTATGACATAACGCATCGTGTTAGAGAGCGTTGGGAACTTCAGGTTATCCGTCCCATTTGGATAGGGAAATAGGTTTTTGAGGAACTTCTTAAATATTGAGAGTCACCCGAATTTCGGGCTAAATCTGAAAATTTAAAGAAGATGAGGACATCTGAAAAAGGAGGCTGTGTTAATGCAGTTGGAAGTATAAGTATCGCAGAGCATGTTCGACGCATGGTAAATATTACCACTTTTTTAAGTTATATTTTGATTCATATTTTATTAATTAATGTTAATTTTTTTTATTATTTAGACCAAGAATTTGGGGAGACTTCCATTGATGATTGAGTTGGTTAAAAAGACTCGGACAAAGAAAATCTGAGATTTTGTTGACAAACGCACTCTAAAATCTTTCGTAAGTTATTTAATTTACGTTGTTGTTTATATTTTTTTTATTTAATGACAATTTTGTGTCGTGATTTTCACGTGGCAACTGAGAAACTGTGACGGGAAAATCACGTGGCAATTGAGAAGTCGTGGCGTAAAAATCACGTGGCAACTTTTTAAATATAATATAATATAATTTAATTTAATTTATTAAATATTTAACTTTTTTTTTTATTTTTTATTGAACGTATAGGAGGATTATCAGACATTGCTCGCAAATTTTCTGAGTCATAATCCTCAATATACTTCGGGAGAGGGTGAGCCGCTTCATCCATATGTGGACTTTTATATTTAGGATCAAGTCATTGGCAGAAAAGGCCCTGACGGTTGTTTTTTTGGTGGGGAAATTTGGCGGACACCTTGAGAAGTAGGGATAGAACTCTATTTCAAAGAGTTAGAGATGGGGAAGGGGAGTCACGTCAACCAAATTTGACACCAGAACAACTTGAAACCGTAAGACAATTGGCGTTAAATGAGGCGAGACGCGAGTCAGCGCAACATGAGGCGACAATGAAAACCCAAATGGAGGCAATGAGGCAAGAGCAACAACGGCAAATGGAGGCCTTGGCGAAGAGGCAAGCTGATATGGAGAAACAAATGAGACAATTTATTCAAGGGTTTGGTGGAAATTCAAACTTTTGCGGTCAAGAGTCGGAGGATGACGGAAGCGATGATAATTTTGACATTGATAATTATGACCCGTAAACTTTAATTTTTTTTATTTTACTTTCAAATATAAATTTGTATACCATACTAATTAATTCTTAAATTTATAATTTTAGTTTATTAATTTTATTATAATAAATTTAATATATTGAATTTATTATTTTAATTTATTATATTGAATTTATTAAATTGAATATATAAAAAAAACAATTCCAATTATTAAATTAAAAAAAATATTAGTGACATGATTTTCACGTCACAAGTTATGACATGAAAATCACGTCGCAACTTACTTTCTATATAAAAGAAAAGTGGATGACAGGCGTTATTATAAAAAACACATAATTGAAACTATTTAGTGACGTGTTTTTCACGTCACTAATTTGTGACCGAAAAACATGTCACAAGTAAAGTAACTTTATACCTGATGCGCCTGCTCTCTTGCAGAGATGGGTTTTCTATAAAACTTTGTTGCGACGTGATTTTTACGTCACAACTTTGTGACATGAAAATTATGTCGCAAACTTTTTTCCACCCCCTTCCCAGCCACGTGAACGAACACGTCGCAAGTATTGTGTAGTGACATGATTTCTCATATTATGACGTAAAATTCACGTCGCAAATGAGTGTTTTTTTTTGTAGTGAATACAATTATAGTTTAAATATTTATAAACCGTTAATCAATGAGAAACATATACCGATTAAAAAATATTTTATTTAAAGTAATGAAATGACACAATAAGTATAAATATTTTGATTATTGTATGAATAACATTGATTTATTATTTTTATATTAAACTAAGACATGTTTTGACAATTTTTAAACAATTGGTATGTAACTAAAAATACAGCAAGTTATGTTACTATTTCTATTGTTTCAAAATAAGTGTATTTGTGACTAATTTTTTTTTTTAAATAATATTTTTTTACTTTTTTTAATGTAATATTAATTAATTTTTATCAATTTTACATTTAATAAATATTGTATACACATTTTTTAAATTATAACAATATATAACAATCAATATTAATTAAAAATAATTTTATAAAAATATTACTTTTTATTGATTCAATCATTATTTTTTTTAATTTGTGAATAACAATTTTAAATGACTTTTATTTTAATAAATATAAAACTTATCTAGCATAAATAAGCATTTTTGTTTTGGATAGGTGGAGGTAGTTTAATGATGCAAACTAATGATCCAGGATTTAATTCTAAATATTAATATTTATTTATATTTATATGTAAACATAAGAATAAATATTAATTTTCTATTATTTATAAATAATATAAAAAAATATTAATAAATATGTTTTAGTGTAAAATAAATAATTGTATACTATTGTCAAATAAAAATTTATTATTTAACCATATTATACTACTAACTTAATTATATTTTATGATTTAACAGAATAAATGATAATTATAAATTAATAGAATATAATTATTTTATATTGACAATTTATCTTCTATTTTCTCTATTAAAAATAATAAATATATGTATTTTATTAAACTATTTATTTTTATTTATTTATTATCTTACCTTTTACTATAAATACTCATTTATAATTTTAATAAGATAATAATTAATACTAAATTAAATTTTAAAAACTACTATTAAATATAAGCACGTAAAAAATTGAGAACGTAATAATAATTCTTTATCATAATCGAAATGTATTCCTGTATGGTTGAGCTCGTCGAGGATAGTTGAAATTTTAAAGTCTCAAAATTTCCTTAGTTGAATATTTCGGTGTGATGACTTCTGGTTATTGGAACGGATATTCACCCTGAATGGTTGATATTGATTGGCGATTTGCTTGTAAAAATTCAGTCTTGAGGTCGGCTTTCCCTGTACCCATAATGATGGTCAGATGCAGATGGAAATTTGGTGCTCTGATTCTTTTGATGGTATCTTCTTTGGCTACGTGGGACATCAAGAAGGCCTGCCTTTTCATGGAAATTTGGTGTGTCACTGATTGTAACAAGAACCAATAAAAGACTATGCGACAAAACTTAGGGTTTGTTGTGGCCATTAATTGATGATAAATTGTTTTATTATTCTTGTACAAGGCAATTTGAAGTCTGCCAGAGTTGTGTGGAGTTATCTATCCAATATTATCAGTTTTATTAAAAATATAACATTTTAATTATTTATTATCTGATACTAGTTTTTTTGGAAAATTTTTTAGCTGATAGTTTAATAGTAAAATTTTTACTCATTGAGATAAATATCTAAAGATAAATAGTTGTGATATCATAGATTAACGTGTCAATAGATGTTTTTGTAACACTGATAAGTTGTCTTAACGAAATAATCATTTAATTCTAGTATTAAATATCATTTAATTCTAGTATTATATGAGTGTTTTAATATTTTATATTCTAGTTTGTGTCTAAATAAATATTTTTCAAACATAGTAACTAACTTAAAAATAAATAGAAACTTTATATATTAAACAAAACTGGAGTTTAAGAATTTTAAAAGTTAAATGTATTAATTGTTAAATAGTATTTTTATGAGAAAAAGAGAAATTACTATAAGAAATATACTCTTCAACGAAGTGATTTAGTGACGTGATTATCATGTCACTAAAATTTAATAGTTGCGACGTGATAATCACGTCACTATAATATTTTATAAATTAAATAATAAAAAATAATGCATAGTCTGCGTCAGTCTATTTTTTTTTATTTATAAAAGTTGTGACGTGGAAAACACGTAACAACATAAAAGGTTGAATAAAAAAATATTAAAACTGTTGGCATTTTGAAGAGAGTAGTTTAAATATTTCAAAAAAATATGTTGTGACGTGTTAAACACGTCGCAACTAATTTAGAGGGAACTTTGACAAGATGTCGTTCTGAACCATTCTGAAATGTGCAGATTAAGATTAAAAAAATAACTGTTAGAGGAGTTGCGACGTGAATATCACGTGACAAGGTTGCGACGTGATATTCACGTCGCTGATTGATTTATTTTAAAATTATAACGTTGGGGTTGCGACGTGAATATCACGTGGCAAGGTTGTGACGTGATGATCACGTCGTTGATCGACTATTATACTTGCATGCTCTCTTCCAAGAACCATTGTGTTTCTTCCTTCCTCCACTTTCTTCATCTTTCTCTCTTATGTTCTTCTTTCCCTCTTCTCTATTCTTCCATTGTTCCATTATCAAATCTCAATTACATCATCAATTCCAAATTTATTTTGTAATAAAGGTATAATATTTATTCAATTTATTTTTAATATTTTCGTTTTAGGTTAATTATGTTTTATGATTGACTGAATCTTTTTTTGTCAAGAAATTGAAGAGATTAAAAAGAAGATTCAAGGGTTGTACAAGAAGTTGAAGGAGTTTCAATAATTAGTATTTATATTATTTATTTATATTTTGAATTTATATATATATATATATATATATATATATATATATATATATATATATATATATATATATAAAATAAAGTATTAATTTTTGACAATATATTAAATATAATAAAGAATATAAAAAAATAAGTTAATAAAGATATATTTTTTAAAACAGAATATAAAAAAAAATGTAATGTAGTAAATATTTTTAACAATATATTTTAAAAATAAAAATAATTTTATATATTTAATAAAAACGGTTATATAATATAATAAAAAATATATTAAAACAGTTTTATAAATATATTTTAAAAATAAAAACAGTTCTATATTTAAAAACAATAACAAAAAATATATATTTTAAAAATAAAAACAGTTTTATAAAATATATATATTTTAATTACTACCAACAATTTTTATCATATATATAGTTTTTAATAAAAACAGTTTTTATTTATAGTCAAAATATAATATAATAATCAAAATAGAATATATATTTATCTTAATAAAAAAAATTATATTAATAAAAAACATTAACATGAATATAATAGTTAGGTATAAAAAATATTATTAATTTTTAAAAATATAATTATAAATAAAATATAATAAAAAATGAAATATATTTTATATATTATTTTAAAATTGAATAATTTATTTTTTAAACAAATTATATATTAAAAGTAGAATATCTTATATATGTGTATTTAAAATAAAATAGAATATAATTATATTTTATATTTCTTAAAAGAATAACATCTTTGTTAAAAAAATTATGATTAATATATATTCAATATATTTATTAAACGTATGGAATATATATATATATATATATATATATATATATATATATATATATATATATATATATATATATATATATATATATATATATATATATATATATATATATATATATATATATATATATATATATTCAAAATAGTTATAAATTTTAGTTATAGTTACTATAGTTAAATGTTTATTTATAGTTAATAATAAGACAATGATTGTATAAATGTCTAATATGGAATATTATTGGTATGGTCGTAGTTGGATGTACGATAGATTGTATTTAGGAAGACGTGCACTTAAACCCCGTTTTATAGAAGGAGTTCATGAGTTTATCACGTGGGCGTTTGCTCAGGAATGTTGTCGAAGCAAAGGAGGAGTTAGGTGTCCCTGTCTTAAATGTGAATGTAGACCAATAATTAGTGACCCGAAAGAAGTAAACACGTCATTTGCATAGAAGGGGTTTCATTGAAAATTATTGGGTTTGGACATATAATGGTGAAGAACTGCCGAGTAACGTACCAGATACTAGCAACATGCATGCTTCAAATAGTCGACCGCCTATGGAATATGAGGAAAACTTTAATCTGATCGGTGAGATGGTTGAGGATGCTTTTGGTGTGAACGTGTCATATGATCAAACTGAAGATTTTGACGAGGAAGAGTTTTTGAATGAGGAAGCGCAGAGATTTTATCAGTTGTTGAATGAGATGAATACACCATTGTTCGAGGGATCATCAGACTCAAAGTTATCAATGTGTGTGAGTGAAGGAAAATTGCGATCAAAAGCGCAGCGGAATTTAAAATTTTCCTTTAGCGATCCTTACGAATGAGCATGGTCAGTGATAGAAATATTTACCTCTTGTGGCGATTCAGACCTTTGATGTTGTGATCACGAGCGTTGATGAAGAACAACACCTCTACTCAGTCCACACGAACAGATCGCTTCCGGTCACAGTGCTAGCTGATCACGAATGGAAACCTTGAGTGAGAGAGAGGATCAAAAACGAAATTGCATCAAGTGAAATTGCTTCATCACAAGGGATCTATTTATAGAATCACTCGTGTGGGCTACAAGCTAAAAGCCCAATTAAGGCTATAAGCTAAAAGCCCAATTAAGCTTATGGACATCATACCTTATGATGTACCATATATCACTTATCCACGTGGTACCTTACCACTTTCCGTATTACACTTAAGTGCACCGTATCTTACGGTGTTCCTTATTTATTCTATCTCTCATCAACTTGTCCTTTTGTGTGTGACCCTGTAGGTTTTCGCGACGTTGGCAATTATATTAAATCACACATTTAATATAATAAACAGTGAGCGGTATCTAGCAACACATCACTGTTACCCAAGTCACGAAAATGTCATGTGATCTGACCAAACCTTTTCCGTGATGATATTTGTGTTGTACAATTACCCTTTTGCCCTCATGTCTATATTAAACACAAGGCATACACTGTGTCACCCTTGTCCAGTTCAATATTGGGCCCTTAGACATTTATCCTGCTATGCAGGATGAGAAAATTCCATCTAGGTCACTCATGTCCCTTAGCATGCTTTGTGAAGTACCCATCAACCGTCTTTATAGTCATCCAGTTACGGATGACGTTTGATCAGCAATAAAGTACTTGACTCTACATATAGGGTCCATAGTGGTTTCAGGTCGAAGGATGGTATACACCATTATCATCATGAGAATAACTTATGACACTTTGCATAACATTCTATGTAGTATTCTCATAGCGGGTCAATCCAGTATAAATATTACTCCTAATATTCATACCTATGTCAAGACTTGATAACTCCTTATCTATGATCCATGATATGTGATCATCAATCTATCTTCATAATAATCTTAATGCTTTAATGTTATCCCACTTCACATTAAAGCTTGACTACAGATACTTTAAGAATATTGTCTTATGTTTAATGGGATCTCATGATTAAGTCACACTTAACATTTCATTAAACAAATAAACCATTCTATGGACTTTATTATTTTGGAAAGCAAACATAATAAAGAAATGCCTTTTATTATTAATAAATAATTCGATACAAGTACCAAAAGTATTGGCCTCTAGGGCTTACACCAACAATCTCCCACTAGCACTAGAGCCAATCAGGCATACCCCTAATACCCATAGATCTAGTATGTCCATCATGTTGGTACTCTGCATATTTTCACATCTCCCCGATCGATTATCTCTCGAATGAGATGATAACGCCTAAGTATGTGTTTGGATCGTTGGTGAGATCTAGGCTCCTTAGCTTGTGCGATAGCACCATTGTTATCACAATAGAGATCAATGGGATCCACAATGCTATGGACTATGCCAAGTTCACTAATGAACTTCTTGATCCAAACAGCTTCCTTTGCTGCAGTTGAGGCAGAAATATACTCAGCCTCGGTTGTAGAATCAACAACTGTATCTTGCTTTGAACTTTTCCAGCTCACAGCACCACCATTTAAACAAAACACAAAACCAGATTGCGATCTAAAGTCATCCTTATCTGTCTGGAAGCTAGCATCGGTGTATCCAATTACAGCAAGCTCTTCCTGACCTCCATATATCAAGAATGAGTCCTTAGTTCTTCTCAAGTACTTAAGGATATTCTTGACAGCTACCCAATGAGCATCACCGGGATTAGACTGGTACCTACTCGTTTCACTTAAAGAATACAAGACATCTGGTCGAGTACATAGCATGGCATACATGATAGATCCTATTGCAAATGCATATGGAATCTTATCCATGCGATCCCTTTCTTCCTTACTTGAAGGGGATTGTGTTTTTGACAGACACATGCCATGTTGCATAAGTATGAATCTTTTCTTGGAATTATGTATATTAAAGCGTCTCAACACTTTTTCTATGTATGTACTCTGACTTAGGCCAAGCAGTATTTGTGACCTATCTCTATAGATCCTGATTCCTAATATATAAGCTGCTTCACCTAGGTCCTTCATTGAAAAGCATTTCCCTAACCAAGTCTTCACTTGTTGCAAGGTAGGGACATCGTTTCCAATGAGTAATATGTCATCTACATATAATACCAGGAATACAATCATGCTCCCACTAACCTTCTTGTAGACACAAGGCTCATCTTCATTCTTGATGAATCCATATTGTTTTACTGTTTCATCAAAATGAAGATTCCAGCTTCTAGAAGCTTGCTTCAATCCATAAATTGATCGCTGTAACTTACATATCTATTGGGCTTCTTCTGGTATGTCAAATCCTTCAGGTTGTGTCATGTACACATCCTCAAGAAGATTCCCATTAAGGAAAGCAGTTTTGACATCCATCTGCCATATTTCATAATCATGATATGCAGCGATAGCAAGTAAAATCCGAACAGATTTAAGCATTGCAACTAGTGAAAAGGTTTCATCATAGTCAACCCCATGAATTTGTTTATAGCCTTTTGCAACCAGTCTTGCCTTATAGGTATGTACCTTACCATCCATGTCAGTCTTCTTTTTGAAGACCCACTTGCATCGTATAGGGTTAACTCCTATAGGAGGCTCTACCAAGGTCCAAACCTGGTTTGTGTACATGGAATCCATTTCAGATTTCATGGCTTCTAGCCACTTCTCGGACTCAGGACCAGTTATGGCCTCTTGGTAGGTCACAGGCTCATCTTGATCCATGAGTAATACATCACCCTGATCACTTATGAGATATCCATATCTCTCAGGTTGTTGATGTATCCTGCTTGACCTACGCTGGTCTTGTTCTACTTGAGCAGGTTGCTCTTCCACAACTACTTGTGTTTCCTGCTCTAATTCCTCCATAGGTGTATCAATGCTTTGTGGTTCTTGAATTTCTTCAAGCTCTATTTTCCTCCCACTGATTCTTTTGGAAATAAAATCCTTTTCCAGAAAAACTCCAGTTAGAGCGACAAACACTTTGCCCTCAGAAGGATTGTAGAAGTAATACCCTCTTGTTTTTTTAGGATACCCCACAAATAAGCATTTGTCAGATTTGGGCTCAAGCTTAGTTGAAATTTGTCGTTTCACATAAACTTCGCAACCCCAAATCTTCATGTAAGACATATGTGGTTTCTTACCACTCCATATCTCATATGGTGTCTTCTCAACCTTTTTGGATGGAACCCGGTTAAGTGTGTAAGCTGCAGTCAATAGTGCATGTCCCCAAAAGGAGTTCGGAAGATCGGCGTGACTCATCATGGATCGGACCATGTCTAACAAGGTTCAATTTCTTCTCTCAGATACACCATTCCATTGTGGTGTTCCGGGAGGAGTAAGTTGGGATAAAATCCCACATTCCTTTAGATGGTCATCAAACTCTAGGCTTAAATATTCACCGCCTCGATCTGATCGAAGAATTTTAATATTCTTACCTAGTTGGTTTTGTACTTCATTCTTGAATTCCTTGAATTTTTCAATGGTTTCAGATTTGTGTTTCATTAAATACACATAACCATATCTCATGAAATCATCAGTAAATGTGATGAAGTATTGAAAACCTCCTCTGGCTGGTATGTTCAGTGGTCCACATACATCAGTATGTATGAGGGCCAAAAGATCATTAGCCCTTTCACCTTTTCCTGTGAATGGGGACTTTGTCATCTTTCCAATTAAACAAGATCTGCATGTCTCATATGATTCATAATCAAAAGAGTCCAAGAGTCCATCTTTATGGAGTTTGGAAATGCGTTTCTCATTTATGTGGCCTAAGCGACAGTGCCAAAGGTAGCTTGAATTTAACTCATTAGGTTTAATCCGTTTAGTATTAATGTTATAAATTGGCATTTCAAGATCAAGGACATATAGTCCATTGTTCATTTGTGCAGAAGCATATAATATATCATTCAAATAAATAGAGCAACAATTGTTCTTTATTATAAATGAAAAACCAAACTTGTCCAAACAAGAAACGGAAATAATATTCCTACTAATTGCTGGTACATAATAACAGTTCTCTAACTGAATTATTAAACTACTAGGTAAAGTCAAAACAGAAGTTCCTACGGCTAAAGCATGAACCTTTGCTCCATTTCCAACTCGTAGGTCAACTTCACCTTTTGCCAAATCTCTACTCCTTTTTAGCCCCTGCACATTAGTACAAATGTGAGAACCGCATCCAGTATCTAATACCCATGATGCAGAAGTAGATAAATTAATTTCAATAACAAAAATACCTGAATTTGAAGTCCCTACTCCATTGTTCATATTTTCTAGGTACTTTGGGCAGTTTCTCTTCCAATGTCCGGTCTTACTGCAATGGAAGCAAGTGCCTCCTTTGCTATGCCTCCACTAGGCTTCAAAGCAGGAACAATAGGTTTAGGCTTGGCAACTTCCTTGCCTTTCCCTTTACCAACCTGCTTGGTAGGCCTCTTGTTCAGCTTCTTTCCATTACTGACCATCAGAATGGACTTCCCTTTTGTCTTCATATTCTGCTCAGCAGTTTTCAACATGCTTAGCAATTCTGGAAGACTCTTATCCATGTCATTCATGTTGAAATTCATGACAAACTGATTAAAGCTATCTGGCAACGATTGCAAGATAAAATCAGTTGCAAGTTCCTTTCCAAGCGGAAACCCTAACCTTTCAAGGTTCTCCACATACCCAATCATTTTGAGTACATGGGGACCTACAGGGTTTCCCTCAGATAACTTGCCATTAAAAAGGGCCTTTGAAACCTGAAACCTCTCGTTTCTTTCCTGCTCTTGATAGAGCATTTTCAGATGTCCAATCATATCGAACGCTGACATGTTCTCGTGTTGCTTTTGCAACTCCGAGTTCATAGTAGCTAGCATGAGACAAGCGGCTTCGTTAGCATCATCAAAATGCTTCTTATAAGCATCTCTTTCTGCCTTAGGTGCCAAACTAGGCGGTTCCTCTTCAGGAACAGGTGTCTCCAAGACATACAGCTTCTTATCGTGCTTGAGGACAATCCTCAGATTTCGGTGCCAATCCAGGAAATTTGTCCCAGACAATTTTTCCTTATCTAGGATTGATCACAAAATATGGTTGTTTGTTGTCATGGTAATCTACAAAAAAATGAAAATATAAGTATCATTAAAACAACATATTTAATTAGGCCTTTAATCAAATATGCTCCCACTATTTTACTCAAACCAAATGACCCTCATCATTTGATTCGGAAAATCCCGTTGGAAGACTTTCTAGTGGGTCGAGATCCACATTTCACTTCGTTCTAAGTCAGCGTTAGGCTGATTACACAAAACTAGGTTATTTAGGTAGAAACTCCTTCCAATTGTATCTCATACAACTCTCAAATATTTTCAGTTGGGTGAATAACTCCTTATTCTAATTCATCATATGAATCATTCCCAACTCTTGCTTCTAAACATGTATAATCTTATTATAATGTGTTTAGTTAAGTTTGACCCATTGTTTTAGCAGTTGGATATTACAATTATCCCATCGCACCTTACTAATATAGAACATGCACCTCACGTAGGCGAAACCTACATTGTTCGATACTAGTCTTGATGAGTGCTAAAACTTGGAAAGCATGAACTTAATATTTAACTTGAGGGATTTTGTTATTAGTTTGATCTCACCGGCTTAACATGCAATTCGTCTCTCTCATGCATCAACATACAAACACATGCATCAATATACATAAAAGGATACAGTTATGGCCCCTAGCGCAATTGTTCTCCCAAGCCAATGAGAGAACCTAAGCTAACCTAATAACGATCTAAACTTCTCCAAGCAAGATCTCCAAGGTTATCCTCCTTTGATATTGTATTCTTCTCTTTCTTCATAACATTACATTACATAAAAGAAACTCGTTTTACATACGAGGGAGTGAGATGAGAAAAGAAGTTACATCAAGAATTTTAGAGAGAGGCACGACACGCAGGCCGTATTTTACAATCCCAAAACAAAATAAAGGAAAAAACTAAGGCCATAACTGATCACCACAAGACAATAATAATAAACACACTTTTATTATTAGTTTAAATTTTGTTAATTAAAAAAATGCAAATTAAATTTCGACAATTGATCACACTACGCATAGTTAGCCGGGGGTTCCGCTGCCCGGTCAGCGGACGGTGGTTCCGTTGACCGTTCAGCGGACGGGGGTCAAGGGGGCAGCGCCCCTTTGCGGGGTTGTTAGGGGCAGCGCCCCGATGCAAAATTTTAATGAACAATTCATTTGAAATCGGCGTCATTTTCGCACAACTCTTGTGCATTCACAACCCTAATCGCATAACTCTGCAACAACACAACCCTTGTGCCGTCATGAACCCTAATGCAACAGTTTCATGCTGTCAAACACATTTCGATTGATAATTCAGTATGATTAATCACATGCCATTGCTTCACCATACTAATGTCGGATTCCGAAGCATATGAACAGTGATCGGTCAAAGGAATAACAATCATCAAGTGTTTGAATGAATGAAACAGAAACAGTATATCCCATATACCATCGTTGCATCAGATTTACTTATATCATATATAAAAGTGATCGATCTTATTTGTGTAACCTATGGATGATTGATGTATCGCTGCTTCACCATACTAATGTCGGATTCCGAAGCATAGTCAACATCAATCATCCAAATCATACACAACAGATGCCAAATTTAATTACTCGTTTATTATTCAATTCATTCTGGTTTTAATCGAATCAAAACAGAAAATATAGAACATAAACAACTATCAGATCCATGGTTTCGTAAGTGGCTCTGATACCACTGAAGGAAAATTGCGATCAAAAGCGCAGCGGAATTTAAAATTTTCCTTTAGCGATCCTTACGAATGAGCATGGTCAGTGATAGAAATATTTAACTCTTGTGGCGATTCAGACCTTTGATGTTGTGATCACGAGCGTTGATGAAGAACAACGCCTCTACTCAGTCCACACGAACAGATCGCTTCCGGTCACAGTGCTAGCTGATCACGAATGGAAACCTTGAGTGAGAGAGAGAATCAAAAACGAAATTGCATCAAGTGAAATTGCTTCATCACAAGGGATCTATTTATAGAATCACTCGTGTGGGCTACAAGCTAAAAGCCCAATTAAGGCTATAAGCTAAAAGCCCAATTAAGCTTATGGACATCATACCTTATGATGTACCATATATCACTTATCCACGTGGTACCTTACCACTTTCCGTATTACACTTAAGTGCACCGTATCTTACGGTGTTCCTTATTTATTCTATCTCTCATCAACTTGTCCTTATGTGTGTGACCCTGTAGGTTTTCGCGACGTTGGCAATTATATTAAATCACACATTTAATATAATAAACAGTGAGCGGTATCTAGCAACACATCACTGTTACCCAAGTCACGAAAATGTCATGTGATCTGACCAAACCTTTTCCGTGATGATATTTGTGTTGTACAATTACCCTTTTGCCCTCATGTCTATATTAAACACAAGGCATACACTGTGTCACCCTTGTCCAGTTCAATATTGGGCCCTTAGACATTTATCCTGCTATGCAGGATGAGAAAATTCCATCTAGGTCACTCATGTCCCTTAGCATGCTTTGTGAAGTACCCATCAACCGTCTTTATAGTCATCCAGTTACGGATGACGTTTGATCAGCAATAAAGTACTTGACTCTACATATAGGGTCCATAGTGGTTTCAGGTCGAAGGATGGTATACACCATTATCATCATGAGAATAACTTATGACACTTTGCATAACATTCTATGTAGTATTCTCATAGCGGGTCAATCCAGTATAAATATTACTCCTAATATTCATACCTATGTCAAGACTTGATAACTCCTTATCTATGATCCATGATATGTGATCATCAATCTATCTTCATAATAATCTTAATGCTTTAATGTTATCCCACTTCACATTAAAGCTTGACTACAGATACTTTAAGAATATTGTCTTATGTTTAATGGGATCTCATGATTAAGTCACACTTAACATTTCATTAAACAAATAAACCATTCTATGGACTTTATTATTTTGGAAAGCAAACATAATAAAAAAATGCCTTTTATTATTAATAAATAATTCGATACAAGTACCAAAAGTATTGGCCTCTAGGGCTTACACCAACAGTGAGATTATTGGTCGCCAAGTCAAATTATAATGTTCCTGATCAGTGTTTGGAACATTTCGCAAAAATGATGTTGGATTCTAAGGCTACAAAAGACAACTTGCCTACAAGTGTTTATGATGCAAAGAAGTGGGTGTCGAAGTTAAGTTTAAAAGTAAGAAAGATTGATTTAGTGGTTACATGTTGTTTTATGACAACATTGTTGGAGGAATTCAAGTTTTGTAAGAGTCCAAGATATCAAATTCACAGTAGATCCATTAACAGCATGCAAAAGCGTGTAGCAGTAAAGTCCATGTTTTATCTTCCGATAATACCAAGGTTAAAAAGAATGTTTGCTTCAATGCACAGTGCAATACAAATGACATGGCATCATATAAACCAAACAAGTTCAGGCACTATGCGACATCCATCTGATGGCGAGGCATAGAACCACTTTGATCGGACACATCTTGATTTTGCTGCAGAACATAAAACTGGCGATCTAGTGGAAGATTTTGCTTACCAAGTTGATGAAGTTGAACAAATTAATGATGCAATTGCAGATGAACAAATTACAAGTTTGTCTGATACAATGGTTGAGGGACATCAAGTTGATGCGTCTATATTATTGGTTGATAATAATGTGGACGAAGAGCATGATGAAGAGTTTGGATCCGAGGACAATATCACATCAGATGATGAGAATGATATGGATGACGAGCATGAAGATTTAGAATAATGAAATATTTATTGAATGTGTTAATGAATATTTATTGAATATGTTAATGAATATGTATTGATGATTATAAATAATCATCTATTGAATATGTTAATGAATATGTATTGAAGAGAATGCATTTTTCAAGTTTAGTATTTTTGTTGATGAATATATATATATATTAATTATGTATTCTATATAAATAGGTAAAATGTCACCTCAAATTGATAAGAGTAAGGATAGTCGTAAAAAGTCCCAACGCCCGAGGTTAGTAACACGTGAGGCACATCAGTCGGCCACGTGCCCTCCCCCACAGAGTCAGGTCGATCCTATGTCCATGGCCAGTACTCAGCCTTTTGTGCCATTACTCTCCTCTCAGAATATGCCATTCTCATATAGGACTTCTTATTTTACTAGCCCGTATGGGGTACCATCTTTTGTTAGGCCACCTGGTTTTCTTTTCCCGCAGACCCAGATGCCCTCATCCTTCCAACATATTGGAGGATTCAGTTTTCCACATCCCACACAGATGCCCTTATCCTTCCAGCATATTGGAGGATCTAGCAGCCCACATCCCATACAGATGCTCTTATCTTTCCAGCAGACTGGAGGATCCAGCAACCCACATCCCACACATATGCCCTTATCCTTCCAGCAGACTGGAGGATCCAACACCCTATATCCCACACAGACTGGAGGATCCCGCACCCCATATCCCACATATGTACCTGCATGTGAGGATGATCATGCGTAGCCGGATGATGATGATGATGATGATGATCATGTGGATGGGGATGATGATATGTTGGATAGAAATGATCTTCGAGGGAATGATGATCCGAGTGAGATTCATGTCATTGATAGGAGATTTTGGATTTGACCCGAAGGAAACTTGTAAGTTTCTTATTTATAAATTTTTATTTAAGATAATGCATTTTCATTTTTAATATAAATTTATATTTATTATAACTAATTCAAATTATTGTTGTTTAGTTTCGTGCCGAGTCGGACTGCTGTCAAGGTTATAAATTATATAATTCAACAGATGTATAAACAACTTTGGAAGACCTTCAAAGATGTCAAAAATAAAGAAGCTTAGTTTAAAAAATTTAAGGTATAATTAATTTATTTATTAGTTATTGTTATTTAAATGACTATTTCATTATAATTATCTAACTATTTATTTTAATGTCATACAATATTGCAGGAAAAAAGTGTGTGAGACCCATTGAACGAGAAGTTGATAAATTTTTTTTATTATGGCAGAACCTCAAGATGTCTTTCTGACATAACGCATCGTGTTAGAGAGCGTTGGGAACTTCAGGGTATCCGTCCCAATTGGATAGAGAAAGAGGTTTTTGAGGAACTTCTTAAATATTGAGAGTCACCCGAATTTCGGGCTAAATCTGAAAATTTAAAGAAGATGAGGACATCTGAAAAAGGGGATGCATTAATGCAGTTGGAAGTATAAGTATCGCAGAGCATGTTCGACGCATGTTAAATATTACCACTTTTTAAGTTATATTTTGATTCATATTTTATAAATTAATGTTAATTTTTTTTATATTATTTTGACCAAGAATTTGGGGAGACCTCCACTGATGATTGAGTTGGTTAAAAAGACACGGACAAAGAAAACCTGAGATTTTGTTGACGAACGCACTCTAAAAGCTTTCGTAAGTTATTTAATTTACGTTGTTATTTATATTTTTTTTATTTAATGACAATTTTATGTCGTGATTTTCACGTGGCAACTGAGAAACTGTGACGGGAAAATCACGTGGCAATTGAGAAGTCGTGGCGTAAAAATCACGTGGCAACTTTTTAAATATAATATAATTTAATTTAATTTATTAAATATTTAACTTAATTTTTTTATTTTTATTGAATGTATAGGAGGATTATCAGACATTGCTCGCAAATTTTGAGTCATAAGCCTCAATATACTCTGGGAGAGGGTGAGCCGCTTCATCCATATGTGGACTTTTATATTTGGGATCAAGTCATTGACGGAAAAGGCCCTAACGGTTGTTTTTTTGGTGGGGGAAATTTGGCGGGCACCTTGAGAAGTAGGGATAGAACTCTATTTCAAAGAGTTAGAGATGGGGAAGGGGAGTCACGTCAACCAAATTTGACACCAGAACAACTTGAAACCGTAAGACAATTGGCGTTAAATCAGGCGAGACGCGAGTCAGCGCAACATGAGGCGATAATGAAAGCCCAAATTGAGGCAAGAGCAACAACGACAAATGGAGGCCATGGCGAAGAGGCAAGCTGATATGGAGAAACAAATGAGACAATTTATGCAAGGGTTTGGTGGAAATCCAAACTTTTGCGGTCAAGAGTCGGAGGATGACGGAAGCGAAGATAATTTTGACATTGATAATTATGACCCGTAAACTTTAATTTTTTTAATTTTATTTTCAAATATGAATTTGTATACCATACTAATTAATTCTTAAATTTATAATTTTAGTTTATTAATTTTATTATATTAAATTTAATATATTGAATTTATTATATATTTAATTTATTATTTTAATTTATTATATTAAATTTATTATATTGAATTTATTAAATTGAATATATAAAAGAAAAACAATTTCAGTTATTAAATTTAAAAAAATATTAGTGACGTGATTTTCACGTCACAACTTTGAAGGGGTGAAAAACACAAGAAGGGGGGGTTGAATTGTAAAAACTGAAATCTTAAAGCAATTGACAAGATATTTTTATCCTGGTTCGTTTGATCTCAAACTACTCCAGTCCACCCGTCAAGGTGATTTCGCCTCTCTCCAACGAGGTCTTAATTCACTATATTCAACTGAATATTACAGACTGCTTTAACAACTGCTAAAGCCTTCTTGATTCAAACCACAATCCGGTTTGTCAAGGCAACACTTTCTTACAAAGGTATAAAACAATGTGTGTGAATGTTTTCTACAAAACTTTATCACAACTGTGATGTATACACAAATTAAGCTTAGAAACTAGATTGCTAAACTGTAATGGAGTATCAGAGTTTGTTGGTTTAGCAAAACTGGTAGATGAAGATTATGGTTCAGCTTTGTGCGTGTAGAGATTTGGAGAGCATTAGCCATTATAATCTTCGAAGCCTTGTTTATATAGCACTTGAGAAGATGAACGTTGAATGCAATATTCTTGATTCAATGCTAATAACAAGCTTTCCTTTTTTGAGCAGATCTTGTCTAGAATGATGCCGTTGGAATTAATTAGCGTTCAATGCACAGTACCGTTGCTTCTTCAATGCACGTTCTGGCTTGGCTCATTCTGATTCTGCTTCGCTGCTGATGAACTATTGTGTTTCTGTATCAGAGTGTTTACGCGCAGTTTTGTTCATCAAGCTTCAGCATGTACGTGAGTTGATCATCTGATCTTGACGTTCTGATTCAGCAACTTCTGATGCTGGTGTATGAAATCAAATTCTGATGCTGAATAAGTGATCTTGCTTATTTTAATCAGCGTATCTGCAAGTCAGAGCATAGTAATTTTAGGCAGCATATAGTTCAAACATGAAACATATAAATACTATATCTTTTCACTTTGTTATCATCAAAACTCAAATATAGGGTAGTAGATTCAAACATTGTTCTAACAATCTCCCCCTTTTTGATGATGACAAAAACTAGATATCTTAAATGAAAAATAACGTGAAAAGGTGTCTGGGAAATGTTTCAGAGTTAAGAAGTAAGGAGAAATCAGAGTTAAGAGATACTCCCCCTGAGTTGATTACTTCCCTTTGATGATACGTGTACTTCAGGATCAGATCTCTTTCTTTCGTTGAACATCAGATTATCAGAGTCTTGACTTATCAGAGAGCAGAGCTTCAGAGCTTTTCTTGTCAGAGCTTTGCTTTGGATTAGAGTGTTAAGACGATCAGAACTTCATATTTGATCAGAGCAACATTGATCAGAGCTTCTACATTTTGATCAGAGCTTCTAGTCTTCATAGTGTTCAGGAGCTTCCTTGTGCCTGTAGACTTTAAACAAAACAGAAAAACATTTCAAGTAATAGAGTTAGAATGTTTGAGAATTTCTGTCTAGTTAGCCGTTATTGATTTTAAATATCATTCTTGTTCTCCCCCTTTTTGTCAGCAATCAAAAAGTGTTGGTGATGTGCTAAAACAATTTAGATCAGAAAAACAAATTATATTAAAATAGTTCAGAGCAAAAGAACATTACACAAACATAGTCAAAACAGTACTTTAGAAAATCAAGAAAACATGGAGAATGTCATGCATGAAAAAGTTTTAAGGTTGAGGGGGCATGCGTGAGAACAGGCTCTCCAGCATTGCTTGAATCTTTTCAGAAGTTTCATTCTGCTTCTGAACCATGTTGACCACAGTGTCAATCTTGCTGTCCTGTACATCCATTCTTGCTTTCATCTTCTGATCATTCTCTTCCATCCGCTGCTGTAGACACAAGTCATTCAGCCTTAATTCTTCCAGAGCCTGCCTGTCCAAGGCAGCTTGAGAAGCATCAGAAGGAGGAGGCTTCTCAGAACTTTCAGCGACATCTTCTGCTTGACTTTCAGCCTGAATGGTCTTGTCTTCTTCTGATGGTTGCACCTTTGCAGCTTGCTCTTTCTCAGACCAAGATTCACTGTCCAGAGGGAGCACAACTTCTTGAGGCAGCTGACTCTCAACTTCCTTCAGCAGCTTGCTGAAGTTTTGTTGAGCCTGCTCATAGTTGACATCCTGCAACTTGAGGGCTTCAGCACGTACCCATAGTCTGAACTGTGACCAGAGCTGATCAGAAGCAGCTGGGTCAATCATCCCCGGACAGACTTGCTTCAAAGAAGCAATCCATTGCAGCACACCTGTTTCAAAGTTCAAAATACCAGAGCCAACATCTGGTTGCTTTGGTTTGGGAATGGTAATTTTGTGTCTTAGATCAGCAAGACGTTCAAGACTTGTGAAGTCAATGAAAGTCCTGCTGGGGTTTTCAGCGGTTTTCTGAGAGGTTGTTTGTTTTGGAGGAGGGATATCAGAATCAGAGTCAGATATTTCTATTGGAGTGGTTGGAGTTTTTGGAGGTGTTGATTCTAATGAGGATGGCAACTGGGGCCTGACAATAGTGGTTCCACATGGAAACTGGATTGCCAACGGTGATGGTTGAGGTGAGTGAGGGTCAGAATGATGAGGAGAAGGGGTTTTGGAATGGTGAAACTCTGTTTGTGGTGAAGGTGGATTATTTTCTGGTTGGGGAGATGGAGGTGGAATCTCTGATTGCTCAGGGATCAGAGGTTCTTCTGAGAGTGGTTTTTGGTGTTGTGGTTCTGATTCTGGTTGGTGTTGTTGTTCTGGTTGTGGAGGAGGAATATTTGGTGGTTCAGAATTTGGTTGAGCAGAAACATGTTCACGCTCAATATCAGCTAGCACTCGATCAAGTGCTGGTGTTGTTGAAACAGTTGGTTGTTTGGGAATCTTAGTTCTGGTTCTTCTGAGTTGTAAGGCCTCAGAAGGATCTTCTGGTATGGTTTCATCAATGGTAGGGATTGGAATTGATATTCTGTGAGAGGTTTGAGAAGGGGCAGCAGATGTTGGAATAGTAGATGAAATTAAAACAGGGGCAGCAGATGAAATACCTCTTTTCTTTGGAGTCTGATGAGATGATCCTTCTGTTGGCGCTTTCCTCTTCTTTGTCTTCTTCTGAGTCACTTCTGGTTGGGTTTGACTCAGATCTTTGATCTTCAGCTTTGAACCTGTATCTTCTGCCTTGTACGCATCAGGGTACCTGAGAAACATCTCTGGTTTGGATTCCATTTCAGAAAATATTGGAAAATCACTCAGAGGCACTCTTCTGCTGGAGATGTCAGCAGTTGACGTAGCTCTGGGTTCCTTCTTAATATTTTCTATCAGCTTCATCTTTTTCAGGTTCTTAGCATTCAGCGGTTTTCCAACAGTTGGTTCAATAGTGCTCAGCACTTGAGCTTCGCTCAGATACTCTATCAGCTTATTCTCTGTCAGAATATCTGATATAAGCCTTCCAAACGGTATCCAGTCCCTTTTGGTCCTTTCTTCTTCTCTTGTTTCTTTGACACTGGTCTTGAGATGGTTGAACAGGAAGTGTGCCAGATTGATCTTTACCCTCTGATCAATAAAGTAGATCAGAAACTGCTGATCCACGTTTATATAATCAGGAGAACTTGTTGGTTTCCTGTGATTGAAGCAGCCAAGAACAATCTTAGCCCATACTCTGCAGTGGTCCTTCAGATCCTTAATTTTGCTGCTGGGTAATCCAAGAGTGAAAATTCTGTTGGCTACCACACCTACATCAGGGCATCTTTCAGCCATGTCCACACAACGGACTCCACCACCACTTTGGCCGATAAGCTTTGCAATGAGATCTTCAGAAATCACGATCTTCTTTCCCATAACAGAAGAAATGACTAGATGTTTTGCAATTTTGGCGTGAATCCAAAATTCCTTGACTAGCGCTGGGAATGTTGGTCCAACCAACCTGTCGAAATACCTCTCCCACTTTTGAGCCCTAATTTCTTCAGTTAGGTCAAATCCATTTTCTTTCAAACTTTCAAAGTCAATGATTAACTCAGAAAGTACTTCAAGGTTCTTTACCGGTGTTAGAAGAGTTCTGAGGGGCACCTGATATTGCTCAGAAGTTTCTTTCTTCTGATTGCCTGCAGAAATGCTGGAGGATGCCATTGTTCACACTAAAAAAGCTTTGAGAATGAATTGAGAGAAAAAGGTTTGTAGGAGATAAACTCAGAAATATGCAGAAAATGCTTAAGTGATTATGAGAAAGCGTAAGGAATAAGAATGAAGGATTAATGTGCTTAAATAGAGTTTTTCAAAATTATTTTTGAAAAATTAAACGTTTTTAAGAGAGAGAAAAAAATAATGATTGCCATTTAACAAGCGTGATTACTTTTCATTAAATGCTTGCTGATTTTGGGGGATTTGAGAAAGATACTTAAAAACGGTTACCAGACATGTGTCTCAATGCACCCAATCAGCGCTTTGCCTTCTCAGAAGCGTGCACGCGTTCTGCTTTAGAGATTTGCTGATGATTGGATGACACTTGTTTGATGTAGTGACCAGCACGTCTGTCTTTGAGATTAGACTCTCAGATCTTTAGACTTGCATCTGATACAATCTGCATGTTCTATCTTTCTGAAAGAAGATTGATCAGAAGTTCACAGTAATATAATTACATTCTGAAGATAAATATATGGAATTAAAACATCTTCATTCTGGGCATACTTTCATGCTGAGATGTTTCAGAATGAAATTGAACCTATCTTCTGAAAGGGGTTTAGTAAAGATGTCAGCCCATTGATGGTCTGTATCTATAAATTTTAAGTTTAAAATACCTTTCTGAATATAGTCCCTAATGAAATGATGTTTTATTTCTATATGCTTAGCTCTAGAATGTAAAATAGGATTCTTACTTAAGCAAATAGCAGAAGTATTATCACAAAGAATAGGAATGTTACTCTCAAAAATCTGGAAGTCTTCAAGCTGACTTTTCATCCAGAGCATTTGTGTGCTACATCCTGCTGCTGCTATGTACTCAGCTTCTGCTGTTGACAGAGCAATTGTTGATTGCCTTTTGCTGGACCAAGAGATCAGATTTTCTCCCAGAAACTGGCAGCTTCCAGAAGTACTTTTACGTTCCACTCTGTCTCCAGCAAAGTCAGCATCGCAGTAGCCTACTAAGCTGTAATCACTAGATTTTCTATAAAACAAACCCAGATTAGTAGTACCTTTCAGATACTTGAAAATTCGCTTAACAGTTGTTAAGTGAGATTCTCTAGGATCTGATTGGAATCTAGCACAAATACATACGCTGAATAAGATATCAGGTCTTGAAGCAGTCAGATAGAGGAGAGAACCAATCATACCTCTGTAGACTTTCTGTTCTACACTTTTGCTTACCTCTTCTCTTTCCAGAATGCACGTGGGATGCATTGGAATCTTTGATGGCTTACATTCTGAGAGGTCAAATTTCTTCAGAAGATCTCTGATGTATTTGCTCTGATGAATGTAAGTTCCTTCTGGAGTTTGATTGATCTGAATTCCTAAAAAGAATTTCAGTTCCCCCATGAGGCTCATCTCAAATTCTGCCTGCATACACTTAGCAAATTTTCTTCCAAGAGAAGGATTAGTAGAACCAAAAATTATATCATCAACATAAATTTGACAGACTAAAATGTCACTCTTAACTGTTTTACAGAATAGAGTAGTGTCCACTTTCCCTCTGGTGAATTCATTTTCAAGCAGAAAGTTACTTAGCCTTTCATACCAAGCTCTGGGAGCTTGTTTCAGACCATACAGTGACTTCTTTAGTTTGAAAACATGTTCTGGATGTTTTGTATTTTCAAAACCTGGGGGTTGGTGAACATAAACTTCTTCTTCTATATAACCATTTAAGAATGCACTTTTGACATCCATCTGAAACAGAGTGATGCCTCTATTAACAGCAAATGAAATTAAAAGTCTGATAGATTCTAACCTGGCGACTGGGGCAAAGGTTTCTGTATAGTCTATCCCCTCTTGCTGACTATAACCTTGTGCAACCAGTCGTGCCTTGTTTCTGATGACTTCACCTTGTTCATTTAGCTTGTTTCTGAACACCCATCTTGTTCCAATGACGTTGAATCCTTTGGGTCTGGGGACGAGATCCCATACGTCGTTTCTGGTGAATTGATTCAGCTCTTCTTGCATTGCCAGAATCCAGTCATTGTCCAGAAGTGCTTCATCAATAGAAGAAGGTTCAATCAGAGACACAAGTCCCATAAGAGTTTCTTCAGAGTTTCTGAAGCTTGCTCTTGTTCTGATTGGATCTTCCTTTCTTCCTAGGATAGTCTCTTCTGGGTGATCCAAACTGCTTCTGGGTAATCTCTTCTGAGGTTGATCAGCAGCAGTTGTAGGATTTCTAGCATTGCTTCTTTCAGACGTTGAAGGAATGTCTGTGTTGAGAGCTTCTGATGACTTGTCTTCAGAACCTGCAAATTCAATTTCTATACCTGCAAAAATTTCATTCTGCTTTGACTTTTCAGAGTCAAGCTTATCATCAAAACGAACACTGATTGATTCTTCCACAATCTGTGTTTCTGTATTGTATACTCTGTACCCTTTTGAGCGTTCAGAGTATCCTAACATAATACACTTCTGTGCCTTAGAATCAAACTTGTTCAAATAATTCTTCGTATTCAACATAAAGCAAGTACATCCAAATGGATGAAAATACGAAATGTTGGGCTTTCTGTTCTTCCACAATTCATATGGAGTCTTTTCCAGAATAGGTCTTATTGAGATTCTATTCTGAATGTAGCACGCTGTGTTTATTGCCTCTGCCCAGAAAGTCTTAGCAACGTTTGTCTCATTGATCATGGTTCTGGCCATTTCTTGCAATGTTCTGTTCTTTCGTTCTACAACTCCATTTTGTTGGGGAGTTCTAGGACAAGAGAAATCATGCAGAATGCCTTTGTCATTAAAGAATGACTCAAAATCTTTATTTTCAAATTCTCCACCATGATCACTTCTGACTTTAACGATTCTAAGATCTTTTTCATTCTGAACTTGGTTACAGAAGGTAACAAACACAGAGTGTGACTTGTCCTTGTGTCTTAAGAACTTTACCCATGTCCATCTGCTATAGTCATCTACGATTACTAACCCATACTTCTTACCACTGACTGAAGCAGTTTTAACTGGTCCAAATAAGTCAATGTGCAGAAGTTCTAATGGCTTAGAGGTAGAAACAACATTTTTGGATTTAAAAGAAGGTTTTGCAAATTTTCCTTTCTGACATGCTTCACACAGAGCATCTGAATTGAACTTCAGATTAGGAAGTCCTCTGACCAGATTGAGTTTGTTAATCTGAGATATTCTTCTCATACTAACATGCCCCAATCTTCTGTGCCAGATCCACTGCTCGTTGTTAACAGACAGAAGACATTTTACGTTCTGACTCTTTAGTTCAGAAAGTTTGATTTTGTAAATGTTGTTTTTCCTCTTTCCATTAAACAGGATAGTCCCATCTTTCTGACTAACAGCTTTACATGATTTTTGATTAAAGATTATATCATAACCGTTATCACTTAATTGACTTATGGATAACAGATTATGCATCAATCCATCAACTAGCAGAACATTATTAATAGAGGGAAGATTTCCATTACCTACAGTTCCAGAGCCAATTATCTTTCCCCTCTGATTGCCTCCAAAGCCAACGTGGCCTCCAGGCTTAAGTTCCAGGCTTTGGAACATATGCCTTCTTCCCGTCATGTGTCGTGAGCAGCCAGAGTCCAGGTACCATGACTGGTGTTTCTGACTTGCTGCTAAAGATATCTGCAACATGTATTATTTTATCCTTAGGTACCCAGATTTTCTTGGGTCCTGACTTGTTAGTTTTACCAAAACTCTGGTTGAATTTTGGTTTCACAGAGTGCTTACTGCTAGTATATTTGATGTCGTGTGTGTGACCATACACAAAGTGTGAATTTAGAGGAGTGTGTTTAATGGTTAAATCCATGACATTCTTAGGTGTAGGAACCTTACCTTGGTATCCTATTCCTTTCCTGCCGTTTCTGCTAACTCCATAGATCATTGAAGCCATTCTGCTTCTATCTATGCTTTTAGCTAAGAACTTCTGGAAACTATGATCATACTCCTTGATGATCTCATCAGCGTTGCTGGGAGTTTCAGAAATTGGTTCCTTCTGAGAGTTTTGTAAAGAGTTTTCTAATTTTGAAATTTTATCTCTCAGCTCAGAGTTTTCCAATTTGAGACTCTCAGACTTATTAGAGTCAGATTCAAGATTCCTTTTCAGGTCTCTGAATTTAGCTCTAATCTGCTGATAACGTTCCAGAATCTCATTAAGGCTTTCAGCAAGTTCAGCCTTTGTAAAATTAACAGCGAAGTTAGGAAATACCTCTTCTGTGTCTGATTCTGAGTCTGATTCAGAAGCTTCACTATCTTCTGAGATATTAGCCATGAGCGCTATGTTTGCCCTTTCATCATCTGATTCTGAGTCAGCTTCAGACGAGTCAGAGTCATCCCATGTGGCCATGAGACTTTTCTTCTTCTCTCTTCCAAACTTCTTTTTGGGCTTTTCCCTCTGAAGCTTTGGGCAGTCACTCTTGTAGTGTCCTTGCTCATTGCACTCGTAGCAGATGATGTCTTTGGTGTTTGGCTTCTTGCTACTGGAGGAGCCTTCAGATCTTCTGTATCCAGAGGAAGAGTCTGTCCTTCTGTATCTGGAAGAAGACTCGTTCTGATCAGATCTTCTGGGATTCCTGAACTTCCTTTGTCTTTGCTTCCACAGTTGATTTACTCTTCTGGAGAGAAGGGAAAGTTCGTCTTCTTCTGATGAGGATCCATCAGATGTTTCTTCAACTGCCTGCAAAACTTTAGACTCAGATTTTCTGTTAGATTTTAAAGCTAAAGGCTTACCTTGCTTCTGAGGCTCATCAGCTTCTAGCTCTATCTCATGACTTCTGAGGGAGCTTATAAGTTCCTCCAGAGTGATTTTGTTGAGATCTTTCGCTAGCTTCAGAGCAGTAACCATAGGCCTCCACTGCTTGGGTAAACTTCTGATTATCTTCTTGACATGGTCAGCAGTAGAGTATCCTTTGTCCAGAACTTTGAGACCAGCTACCAGAATCTGGAATCTAGAGAACATAGTTTCAATGGATTCAGATTCTTCCATTTTGAACGCCTCATACTTCTGAATGAGCGCCAGAGCTTTTGTTTCTTTGACTTGAACGTTGCCCTCATGCGTCATTCTGAGAGAATCAAAGATGTTCTTAGCTGTGTCTCTGTTGGAGATCTTTTCATACTCAGTATAGGAGATGGCACTGAGGAGGATGGTTCTGGCCTTATGGTGATTCTTGGAATCACGCTTTTGTTGATCAGACATTGATTTTCTATCAATCTTCTGACCAGTTGCATTCACAGGGTGCGTGTATCCATCTGTCACCATATCCCACAGATCAGCATCATGTGCTAGAAAGAAGCTTTCAATTCTGTCTTTCCAGTAATCAAAGTTTTCTCCATCAAAGACTGGAGGTTTGCCGCTGAATCTGTCTCTGTCCTCATTGTTGTCATTGCTGAAGTGAGAGTTGTTTCCTGCCATTGTGTTTTTCTGACGCTGGATCTTGTACTGACACGGTTAGGTGTTTTAGCTCAGAACCAGGCGCTCTGATGCCAATTGAAGGGGTGAAAAACACAAGAAGGGGGGGTTGAATTGTAAAAATTGAAATCTTAAAGCAATTGACAAGATATTTTTATCCTGGTTCGTTTGATCTCAAACTACTCCAGTCCACCCGTCAAGGTGATTTCGCCTCTCTCCAACGAGGTCTTAATTCACTATATTCAACTGAATATTACAGACTGCTTTAACAACTGCTAAAGCCTTCTTGATTCAAACCACAATCCGGTTTGTCAAGGCAACACTTTCTTACAAAGGTATAAAACAATGTGTGTGAATGTTTTCTACAAAACTTTATCACAACTGTGATGTATACACAAATTAAGCTTAGAAACTAGATTGCTAAACTGTAATGGAGTATCAGAGTTTGTTGGTTTAGCAAAACTGGTAGATGAAGATTATGGTTCAGCTTTGTGCGTGTAGAGATTTGGAGAGCATTAGCCATTATAATCTTCGAAGCCTTGTTTATATAGCACTTGAGAAGATGAACGTTGAATGCAATATTCTTGATTCAATGCTAATAACAAGCTTTCCTTTTTTGAGCAGATCTTGTCTAGAATGATGCCGTTGGAATTAATTAGCGTTCAATGCACAGTACCGTTGCTTCTTCAATGCACGTTCTGGCTTGGCTCATTCTGATTCTGCTTCGCTGCTGATGAACTATTGTGTTTCTGTATCAGAGTGTTTACGCGCAGTTCTGTTCATCAAGCTTCAGCATGTACGTGAGTTGATCATCTGATCTTGACGTTCTGATTCAGCAACTTCTGATGCTGGTGTATGAAATCAAATTCTGATGCTGAATAAGTGATCTTGCTTATTTTAATCAGCGTATCTGCAAGTCAGAGCATAGTAATTTTAGGCAGCATATAGTTCAAACATGAAACATATAAATACTATATCTTTTCACTTTGTTATCATCAAAACTAAAATATAGGGTAGTAGATTCAAACATTGTTCTAACAAACTTACTTTCTATATAAAAGAAAAGTGGATGACAGACGTTATTATAAAAAACACATAATTGAAACTATTTAGTGACGTGTTTTTCACGTCACTAATTTGTGACAGAAAAACACAGTAACGTGAAAAACACGTCGCAAGTAAAGTAACTTTATACCTGTTGCGCCTGCTCTCTTGCAGAGATGGGTTTTCTATAAAACTTTGTTGCGACGTGATTTTCACGTCACAACTTTGTGACATGAAAATTACGTCGCAAACTTTTTTCCACCCCTTTCCCAGCCACGTGAACGAACACGTCGCAAGTATTGTGTAGTGACATGATTCCTCATGTTATGACGTGAAATTCACGTCGCAAATAAGTGTTTTTTTTTGTAGTGAATACAATTATAGTTTAAATATTTATAAACCGTTAATCAATGAGAAACATATACCGATTAAAAAACATTTTATTTAAAGTAATAAAATGACACAATAAGTATAAATATTTTGATTAATTGTATGAATAACATTGACTTATTATTTTTATATTAAACTAAGACATGTTTTGACAATTTTTAAACAATTGGTATGTAACTAAAAATACAGCAAGTTATGTTACTATTTCTATTGTTTCAAAATAAGTGTATTTGTGACTAAATTTTTTTTTTAAATAATAGTTTTTTTACTTTTTTTAATGTAATATTAACTAATTTTTATCAATTTTACATTTAATAAATATTGTATACACATTTTTTAAATTATAACAATATATAACAATCAATATTAATTAAAAATAATTTTATAAAAATATTACTTTTTATTGATTCAATCATTATTTTTTTTAATTTGTGAATAACAATTTTAAATGACTTTTATTTTAAGAAATATAAAACTTATCGAGCATAAATAAGCATTTTTGTTTTGGATAGGTGGAGGTAGTTTAATGATGCAAACTAATGATCCAGGATTTAATTCTAAATATTAATATTTACTTATATTTATATGTAAACATAAGAATAAATATTAATTTTCTATTATTTATAAATAATAAAAAAATATTAATAAATATGTTTTAGTGTAAAATAAATAATTGTATACTATTGTCAAATAAAAATTTATTATTTAACCATATTATACTACTAACTTAATTATATTTTATGATTTAACAGAATAAATGATTATTATAAATTAATAGAATATAATTATTTTATATTGACAATTTATCTTCTATTTTCTCTATTAAAAATAATAAATATATGTATTTTATTAAACTATTTTTTTATTTATTTATTATCTTACCTTTTACTATAAATACTCATTTATAATTTTAATAAGATAATAATTAATACTAAATTAAATTTTAAAAACTATTATTAAATATAAGCACGTAAAAAATTGAGAACGTAATAATAATTCTTTATCATAATCAAAATGTATTTCTGTATGGTTGACCTCGTCGAGGACGTGTTTTAAGGATAGTTGAAATTTTAAAGTCTCAAAATTTCCTTAGTTGAATATTTCGGTGTGATGGCTTCTGGTTATTGGAACGGATATTCACCCTGAATGGTTGATATTGACTGGCGATTTGCTTGTAAAAATTCAGTCTTGAGGTCGGCTTTCCCTGTACCTATAATGATGGTCAGATGCAAATGGAGTTCCTTTAGAGACCCTCCTTTATGACCTCATTCGTTGGGACCTAGATTATTTTTTGTGTCTAGTCTTTTCTTTGAAACGAAGAATTCGAGCGGAAATCAGAGGTAACTGACGACTAGTTTTTGCATCGACAGAGTCTGGGGTGCCTTATACTTAGCATATTTTGTGGGCCTCCATTATTTGAATGACCTAAACGATAAGGAAAGGATGTAACGGGGTCGACATGCATTACCACGAAAAAAAATTTCATCAACGCCCTCTTCACTTTGTCGGGGTGATGTAGCTTCAGCTGTGATGCGAACTTCATCACGACCAGTTAGATCCGCGCCCTAAGTTAACTATGAATTTGTCATATCTTTGACACCGCCACCGTGAGTACCTCAGTAGCAGTGGGAAGTACTAACGACGTTAATGTGAGTGCAACTTCACCATTAGATGTTTTGCACGATGTCAAAACTAGGAAAACTTATCATTTATGTATGTTAGACGGTATCTCTGTGTCGGTTGGTGCACCCATGCATTAAAGGTCTTAGGAAGTATTCAAAGCAAGTTTAAAATTGATCCAAATCATGAATAATCAGTTTCTGCACAAAAAATAGGCTTATAGGTCGACACATACAATTTATGTGCCGACACATGTGCTTCAATATTGAAACTTACAGTGAGACAATATTTTTTCTTTAAAACTACAGTACATGAGCCGACCTGAAAATCGTATGAGTTGACACATGTAGTGCATTATTAAAGCCTGCAACACAATTAACATTTTTGCTTTAAAACTGCAGTACATGAGCTGACCTGAATATTCTATGAGCCAACACATGTACGACATTATTAAAGCTTGTAGCTACTATTTTGTATGTGTCGGCTCATAACTTTTTCAGGCCGGCTCATACTGTTTTGTGGGTCATTTTTGCATATACTTTTTTTAATTATGAAACTTCCCTCTTTTGCCTAAAAAGTTTCCAACTATAAATATATCATTCATGCATCATTCTAACTTGATGATACCATAAAAATTTCCTATAATTGCTCTTCACCTTCAACCTCTAACCTATACATACAGACTAACAAATCATCGTAATAATCTTTTGTTGGGGTTCCATCTAGACGAGGTTCAATAACGTTCAATTAGGTTCTTGTGTAGCCGATAATAACGGGTTGAGATTTACAGGGGTCTTCATCTGGAAAAACCGCGGGTTTGTCCTCCAAGATCATTGGTTAATTTGCAGGTTTTCGTGCAAGACATTTGATCGTCAAAATAGAAAGTGTACTATTTTGCCAATATAGTAATAATGTGAAATCGCAAAGTATCGATCTCAAGAACCGCGTACAATTATTGAGTTCAATTCACGTTCAATTAAACAAAAACTTAATCTGGGGTTTTGGTTTTGAAAATTATCACTTAACCAATAACAAAAAATATAAAAAGGCTTTTCACTAATATGAGGAGCATGTTAGGGGTAAATGTGTGATTTATCCCTGTAATAACCTTTACTCTTGATTTCTTCAACAAGTTCATTACCTTAAACTACCAAATCTTTAGTTTGTTTTCCCCTAAGTCCTTAGTGGAAAAACCCTTGGTCCTTCATCCTAATACCTAAGTCCTTAAAGAATTATGATGACACCAAACGTTTATTTTATCAAGACTTTATCGGTAACGTATAGGGTATCCCTAGTCCTAGGTGATATCTACTATAGTCTAATCGTTCAAAAACCTTAACAATGGCAGTCCAATCCTAATTGTTAACCGTGAATCAATCCCTATTGGACTGACTAGAAAAGCATAAGAATATGGAACAATTAAGTTGAAAAGAAACTATTGTATTAAAACCAAGAATTCAAAATCATTACATAAGAACAGAGAATACCTGGAGTATTGTCGAACAAGTGACAAAAACACAATGAAAATGGTGATCGATCACAACCCCAAACTTAGCTTGTTGCTTGTCCTCAAGCAATGTTCCAGACAAATTTACTCGGACATCCCCAAAATATTAACTTACTACAATACCTCCAAGAAATTTCGCAACTTGCTTTCCTTCTAAAGTTCTCCACTTTCCTGAATCGAGTGTTCCATCACACTTCCACCTCTAGACACTACTTCACCTGTCAACTTATCACACTCTCGCCAAGTCTCTCAGGGTTTAAATGATTTCACTCACAGTTCAAAATATGCAATATCAACTCTTAAATTTGAGTAAATTCTAAATTCATTTAAACTACACATAACACACACTTTTTGAGGTCTTCGGGTTATAACGGGGCTTAGGTACGGTGGGATAAACAAAGAAACAAGATAAACAAATGATTTTTTGGGCTCAACTCAGTGTTGTAATCTTTTTGATGTATTCATTTTGTGTTATTACTCACATGGGAATCTCAGATACCTTATCAATTTGACATCTTAGTTTTGACTCCAATAGTTTCTTTGAGTAATGATCTTTGTCTAACTGAGTAGACTTGCTAGGTAAGTGCATTTTTTCTTTTCTCCTTTTTTTCTTTTATTTTGCATTTTTCAATTCTATTTATTTTTTTCTTTCTTTTTGGTGAACTTACCCCGTCTATTACCAGTGTCCCACCCCAAACTTAGAATTTGTTACAGATTAAAGAAAAACGACACTGAACTGAGTAGGGCAAGAAGTGTTTGGCCATGGATTAACATATGAGGTGATAAAACAAAATAAAAATGGGATATAATCTCAACAGGGCTAATGAGGGATAAGCATTATAATGGTATGACTCGAAAGTCTCAGGGGTAAAAACAAACAATGTGCCTCAATGTGTCTCATTATGTAGTGATATTCAAATAGAACATACACGAACTCATAGTGATAGAGACATACCTGCTAGCTCTCATGATGAATCAATATGTATTTTGCTTTTTATGTCCCCACCATGTCGGATAAAGTTGATAGATTCCATAATACCTTTCAGTTTACTGTAACATTCCACTCAGCTCGGAATTCACATGATACCTTTGTCGGTCAATTTTGATGATTGCGTCTGATCACTCATTCAGCGGTATCAACTTTCAGGGGTCATTTGCAACAAGCGTCGTACAGGACGTGATATCTTCATCCACTATCACCGATTCTCACCACTTATCAAGAAAACAACTTCATTATCCCGTATATGCGATTCAACACACAGATAATAATAACAAACAAACACACACGAAAGAAACAAAAACACAATCAAAACTAACTGAAGCAATAACAAAAACAATAAAAGCAATAAAACCCCACACACTTACACCAAACAGTGACCTCACTATTGTAGTATAGATATAGAGGGGGACTCACAGCGCCTCACTGTGAAGGAGGAGAAGGATGGTACCACAAGATGCAAAACAATATTTTAAAAAAATTCACTTGCAACCCTGACACGGGTTGTGTCAGTCCACACGACCGGCCGTGTCAGGGATCTGTAATCCAATTAATTCATAATTTTGCTCACACATACTTCAGGAAAGCTGACAAGGGTCGTGTCAACTGACACGGGCGACCGTGTCAGGGGCTTGATTTCTCTTCAAATTTTTTTCCTCTTTTGCCAAATTTTCTCGCTTCTCCCGACACAACTTTCTTCCCTGATGCTTGCTCAAATTTCGCCTTCTCTTCCCCGATAGGGAACTTTGTAAACCTAAACACAACCTACAAAAAAACTTAACTAAAAACAAATAAAATCATTATCAATAAAACGCGTGGGTTTCCTCCCACGAAGTGCTTCATTTAATGTCGCATGGCTCGATAGTTCATCCCATTTATTATGGGGGTACTTCCTCTTCCACACCTTGTTGCATGTCGTTTCTGCAACCCAATACTCATCTAATCCAACAACACACTCTATTCTTCACGACATTCTAACCTCACCTTGGTGTTCCTTTTCCTTTCTCTACTTGACTACTTGACTGAACTTGGGAGTTTTTATTGATGCCACCTGAGATTATTCCTGAGACTTCTTCTGGGAGTGATTTTGACATTTTTCTTCCTCCTTCTAGTTTGATCATTCCAACTGAAGATTGCTTCTTTCCACATGCACCTTGCCTTTTGATCTCCAATACTTTCAAAGTTATCTCCTCATCAAATGATTTTAATGTCAGAGTACATGTCTCGTTATCAAAATTGCACCGACTAGTCAGCAGAAATGGTCGACCAAGAATGATAAGAGTCTTTTCATCTTCAGGAATATCCATGATCTGGAAATCAACGGGAAAGACAATATTGTCAATTTCCACCAATACATCTTTCGCTATCCCGTATGACTGCTTGATGGTGTGATCAACAAATTTTAACTCTGTCCCACTCTTGCTTATCTTCTCAATACCCAACTTTTTGAAGATAGATAATGGCATTAAACTCACACTAGATCTAGAATCAATTAAAACCTTTTTGAAAGTTCTGTATTTTATGGTGCACAATATTTCCACTAATCCAGGGTCCTTCTGCTTGACAAGTATTTTCCTCTTGGGCGTAATTGCACATAATTTCTCTTCAACGGGTACTTGTTCATATTTTGTTGATCTCTTTTTTGATACTACCTCCTTCATGAATTTCTGGTGCAATGGAATTTTCTCGAGTGCTTCAAAGAACAGTATGTTGATCTCCAGTTTTTTAAATAATTTGACAAATTTATCAAACTCTTTATCTTTTGTGTCCTTCTTTGCCACTCGAGAGAGATATGGAAACTTGATCACTGGTTTAACAATCTTTGCACTCTTCTCTTCAGCTGGCTTCACAGATGATACCATTTCTTCCTACTTTTCCTTTCTCTCTCACTTCCAGATTAACTTTTATGATACTATCATCAGATATGACCTCATCTTCATTTTCTGACCTCTTATGACTTCTTGTTGTAACAACATTAAAATTCTCATGAGTTTTATGATGGCATTGTGCTTGCTGAGATAATTGTTGTGCAATCTGTCCCATTTAAACTTCCAAATTTTTTATTGTAGCTGTGGTATTCCTGTGGTTACTCCTTGTTTCTTCTTGGAATTGAGAAGTGTGGGCAACTATCTTTTCAATAGCTACCTTCCACTCTGCCTTCTGAGGAGCTTGTTGTTGTTGGTCTTTCCAAGAGAAGTTAGGATGATTCTTCCACCCAGGATTATAGGTGTTAGAATATGGGTTATTCAGCTTCAAGAATTTTATCTCTTCAATTTGTTATAGAGTTTCTAGATAATGGACATTCAGGTGTGGTCCACTACAAATTTCGCAACCTGCCTTCTATGCCTGTTGAACCTGAGCTACCTGTTGAGTACCCATGTTCATTGCTTTCAGCTTTTTCTCCACTGCAGCAATTGCGTCTTCAATTTTTAGCTGCTTCTTAACTTCTAACTTCAGATCAATCACCCCCTCTAATTTACTTATAATCCTACATATAGCTTCAGATGCTCATTTGCAGTAATGGCTTCAATAATCTTCTTCACACTAGTGACTGTTGTAAAGTTGGATGAGCCACCGACTGCTGTATCAATAAGATGCTTTGTCTTCATTCGAAGGCCATTCACAAACATTTGCATTTTCTCAGTTTGATCCATGTTGTGAGTGGGAAATACTACTAATACCCTCTTGAACTTCTTATAAGCATCACCTAGTGACTCTCATTCCTTCTGCTTAAAATTCACAATATCATATCTTTTGCGAATATAAACAGAAGTAGGAAAGTACTCATCAAGAAAAGTATTATCCATCTGTTCCAAAGTAGTAATACTCCTAGCAGGTAATGAGTAAAACCACTCTTCAGTATCTTCAGAAAGCGTGAACAGGAACATCCTTAATTTCTTGGCTTCTTTAGAGTGCCCCTCAATCTTCAAAGTAGTACTCATGGTGAGGAATCTCTGCAAATGCTTATTGGCATCTTCATTGATCTTTTCAGTGAAAGATTTGTTCTCAAGCTATTAGATTGTTGAGGGGTGAAACTGAAAATGTGCGACAGTTACTGGTTGATTCACAATAGTCAACCGACTTGCTGGAGCATTTTCTCCTCCATAGTCCCCAAAAAGTCTCTTAGTTGGTGGTGGATCTTCAGCCATTGGTCTTTCTTCTTCAGACTCTGAACCTGAATGATCTGATGAACCTTCTGATTCCAGTCTAACTAAGCGAGCTTGTCTATGCCTTGCGTGAAAATTTCTTTCGATTTCTGTGTCAAAAGAAAACTCAGTTGAGGTATTTCCTCGCATACAAGGGAAGGGTTAGACACAAATTGGTAATAAATAAAAATATAAAAATACAGAAAATAAAATTTTAATTGAACTACAATTGAACTTAATAATTCGGCAGTCCCTGACAATGGCACCAAAAACTTGATCGTCAAAATATCAAGTGTACTATTTTTCCAATATAGTAATAATGGGATATCTCAAAGTATCGATCTCATGGACTGCATACATTTATCTAGTTCAATTCATATTCAATTAAACAAAAACTTAATATGGGGTTTTGGTTTTGAAAATTGTCACTTAACCAATAGCAGAAAATATATATAGGCTTTTTCACTAATATGAGGAGCATGCTAGGGGTAAGTGTGTGATTTGTCCCTGTAATAACCTTTACTCTTGATTTCTTCAAAAAGTTCATTACCTTCAACAAGTGAATCTTTAGTTTGTTTTCCCCTAAGTCCTTAGTGGGAAGACCTTTGGTCCTTCATCCTAATACTCAAGTCCTTAAAGAATTATGATGACACCAAGCATTTATTTTATCAAGATTTTACCGGTAACCTATAGGGTATCCCTAGTCCTAGGTGATATCTACTATAGTCTAATAATTCAAAAACCTTAACAATGGCGGTCCAACCCTAATTGTTAACCGTGAATCAATTCATATTGGTCCGATAGGAAAATCATAAGAACATTGAACAATTAAGTTAAAAAGAAACTATTGTATCGAAATCAAGAATTCAAAATCATTACATTTTCAAATTAGGGACACCCCCTAGCATTGGGGGGTTTAGTCTCTCATAATATTAAAAAGAAAAGCAATAATAAAATTAGACATTACAAAAGGTATGGATTCTTTGATCTTCAATGGCTATCACTCATGAAGGAATCTCTATCTCCAAATCTCTTGAAAGCACCAATCTTTATCGTTCCTAATCTTCTCCAGCCAAAATCCCTCTCTAGGTAGTCCAAAACTGCCTCAAGTGGTGAGAATTCATTTACCCTAGTTTGAAATTACCAAAACTCCCTTAAGGGCTACACTTTTGGAGAGATATAGAAAAATCAGAAACAATTTGTGCAAGGACCAACACGGCCCGTGTTGGCCATCTATCAAGTCTTTAAAAAACACTAACTCCCTGCATGGCTGACATGACCCGTGTCAGGTGACACGGGTGACCGTGTTGGCCTTCTGGTTTTTCTTCTTCACGTGTTCCTCTGCTTGACATGTCCCGTGTTAGGTGACACATGTGGCCGTGTCAGGCTTGCTGTAGCTTTCTGAAAACTTCTCTAAAACTCGCGATTCCTTGACTTTTCTCATCCTGAGTCTCTTAGATCCTTTATCCGAACCTGAAACAATCACAATAACCAAGCGGAGCATAAAACAAGAAATAGCTTAAAATAAACTTGTAAAAACATAAAATGCGGAGAAAACGTAAAGAACGTCAAATCAACTCAAACAGTAACAAAATGCGACACAATGCGATGCAGAATACCTGGAATATCGTCGAACAAGTGACAAAAACACAGTGAAAATGGTGACCGATCAACATTCAAGAGAGGATTGCGACATAGTTAAAGCCTTTGGAGATAAAGAATGCAAAGGACCCTTTGAAGATAAATAACACAAAAGAAGTAACGCGGGAACGGAAAATCCAATTGAAGTCTTGTGTTTCAATAGCTGAAATTGATGGTGCATGAAAGTTTTAGAGATAAAGTACACAAAGGAGTAGCAAGATACAGATAATCAATTGGCATCTATTGTATCTTGGTCTTGTTGAAGATCAAAAGAAGATAAGGGGTTAAATCAACATCAAATAATTATGGTTTGTAGTGTTGCTCTTGAACACTTCTCTTGTAATCATACTTTTTGCAAAGTAAGAAAGTATCCTAATTCCATATTGGAATTGGGTGCAGACGTTCCATACGTAAGGATGGAAATGGGGAACTGTGTAAACAAATCCTTGTGTCACTCTCTATTATCTCTTTACTCTCTTTTGGTTTCATTACATAATATGTCAAATAGCATTGTTTAATCGATTGACTCGTAAGAATTTTTTGGCAATTGTTTTGTTTAAAATGGTGTGTTGATTAAATTATAATCAATTTCATTATAAGTGGTGTTCATATTAACACAACTTAAAGGAAAATTTTGAAAAGTTTAACGCACACCAAGTATTTGACAAATTACAATGTTCTATCTCTTACTCTCATTTACTCTCTATATGAAAATTGTTGAATGTGTTGTTTGATCGATCGTTTTGTATAAAATTTATCTTTGATTGTTAAAGTTTAAATTGATTTTTTGATTAGATTATAATCACCTTGATTGTACGTTTTTTTTTCATATCAATAAAGCTCAAATAAAATTTTGAAAAATTGATTGTGCGCCACATGTTCGATAAATTGTCAAGTTATGTTTTTAATATGATTTCATTGGAAATAGGAACCATTGTGTTTGATATTAAATTATTAATTGAGGTATTATTATTTTGATTGATCTTATCATTATCTTAATTCCACATGGCTTGTGCATATCTGAGTTTCTAATAACTAGGTTCGTTTAGACTATCATTTTTATCTTGGCCAAAAACCTTCTGCTCAACATTGTTTTTCAAATAAGTTTTTGAAATACCTATTTTGAAAGGTGATCTTTAATTTGGAGATTTATTCACCCCATCTAGATAAATCTCCATAGTCTAACAACTGGTATCAGAGCTCCAGTTAATTTCGTGCTTCAAAACTCTTATTAAAAAATGGCATACGAACCTAAAGGGGATTACAAAAAACCTTGAATCTTTTCGGGAGAAAACTATAGTTATTGGAAAGGTTGTATGCACATTTATGTTAATTCATATGACAGGGGTATGTGTGACGCTATTACTCAATTTGATGCTAGTGGCGTTGCCACACCTAGGCTAGAAGCACTATGGAATAATGATGATAAGAAAAATTCGTTAAATCTCATTAATTGTTTGAACGCACTTGGTAAGCTTATTTCCAATGAAATTGCTACTAATAAAGTTTTGTGATGTCTTACTAGGAATTGGAAGCCGAAGGTCTCCGCAATCAAGGAAGCCAATAATCTTACAACACTTGATCTTACTACATTGTTTGGTAAGTTTGAAGAACATGAGCAAGAACTTACTTGCTTAGACAAGCATGAGAAAAAGCTTGAGAAGAAGAAGAAAAAGGAGAAAGTAACGAATAAGGAGGAAGGAACAAAGTCTCATGCTCTTAGGATTTATCGTTAAAGGTTCTCAAAAGGTGAGCATATTGATAGTCATTCTAGTGATGATGAAGATTTAAATTGTCACTATGATTGCAAGAAAGGACACACTATTGAAAAATTCAAACTTAGGAGTTTTTGGTTCCTAAAGGTGTTTTTCAATGGTTGCCCAAATACAACCAATTTTTCACTAACCCCCTAGGACTCAATAAAGATTGGGTACCTAGCTTGTATTTTTGTTTTTGTAGGAACATTGTCTTGACTCTATGAATAGAATGTGTGTTCTCATTTATGGTGGCTCAAGGCATATGAACATATTCTAATCCTATTGTATATGTGGCAAGAATATGGATTATGTGATCAGAAAGCAACAACAATTTTTGTTTAATTGGTAAAAGAGACATAAATAACTTGTGATGTTATATCCGAGAATACTCGGAAAATATATTTCATTTTATGATGTAGGTGTATCTTCAAGAGACATACTCAATAACACCGAAGAAGGAATTTGTCAACCCAAATCGGTGAAACATGAGGAGGAGAAAGATAACTAACATGAAAATGATAAAGATGAAATTTCAATAAAAATGAATGATCATCAAATCAATGACCTTATTAGATTCATCACAAATTATACTTTTGGGTACTTTGTCAAAGTGAAAAGTGGTAAGATCGTGTTGTTATGAAATCATTGTGGCATACTTTGCGTTTAGTTCAACTTTCTTTCGAGAGTTCCTTGTGAAATACAAGTGCATCCACTCTAATCCTATGTGTTCCTAGATGAACTCTCTAGGCTGGGTATTGGGCCTTTTACTTCAAGTAACAACCCACCCAACAAGGAAGCACAAAATCCAGCACACTTCCAGTATATGGAAAGCAATAAAGATGCAATAAATACATATGCTCAGATAAACATGTACAAATGAACAACCTATAAAGTGTAAAGATAAACACCTAATGAAAACAAAAAAACAAAATCTAGGACTGACTCTAGAATGGACCAGCAATTGGTCAATCTTTATTCCCATGGGAGTCGCCAGGTGAAACAACTAGTTGAGAAATCATTGAGAGAAAATCAATGAAGTCGCCATCGAACGTTTTTTATCCCACAAGAAGGGAAAGGTAAACATCGACTAAACCTGATAAGGGTGAAATCAAGGTCTCCCGACCGAGAGATATGGGTAAGGGAGTCAATTACACAAGGGGAATATATTAGAACCCCTCGCATTCGTGGTACTCCACGGGACCCACTCTTGTTGTTCTAATCAAAGGGTGTGTTCTAATCTAAAGCCTACGAGCTAAAGGAAAAAAATGCAAAGAGGGAAAACATGAAAAAAAATACGGGGAAAAGAAAGAATGCTTAAAAAGTTTTGCTCGATTAGGCCCCGTAACCAAATGCCTACGTATCCTTTTAAGGAATCAAAGTATCATAGTTCAGCTCAAAAGTTTATGTTTGTTTTATGTTTTTTATGAACAATATAAATTTCATTTCCTACCACAACTCGACCTTTGGAGACTCACACGTTGGCATAGAAAGGAATTAAAATGTTCTTACATGAAAAGATATTTTCAAAAGAAAAATGCTCGAAGGAGGATAATAATACATTTGTGCTCAAGCAAGTAGACATGGTGCCATCCTACCTTTGGGGATTTACACATCGTATTGCGTAGAGTAGAATTAACACATCCTTTTGAGAATTTCAAAGAAAAGCCCGAATGAGGAAAAAGTTTAAATTGGTTGATGTTTTTTACCTTGAAAAATGGTTTAAGAAATATTAAAGTGTTTTATGCATTTTCTAAGAAAAAAGGTTTTAGTCTTAAGAATGCAAAAGGGAAAGAAAAAACATCTAAGGGAAACTATCTATCTCTATCCCTAATATTATCATACAATGATTGATCTTATGGTCAAGGTTTCAAAGGGAAAACAGTACCTAAGTTAACATGTATAGATTATAATCCTAATGTCTAACTTGAATAAAAAATGAAACAGGTGAATCCTAAGGGAACATACAAAGGTGTAAATAAAAGCACAAGCGCAAGTGAAATCAAACAAAGTCAAACCAAAACTAAAACAAAATCGAGTGCGAGCGAACAACAAACAAAGAGTCCAATGGATCTTAAATTGGGAGTAAGTAACTCTTTCCACTTGATTTTCTCGAGCACCAACATCTAGTAACAACTTGGAGCGTCACCGTTTGAAAACAAATGCAAAAGCGTGGGGGTAGGTTACAAACCCTTTTCCACTTTATTTGACTCAAGGAACAAGAATATGCACGGTTCCAAGTATCAACGTGTAACGCGAGCTAAGACTGACATAGACTAGAATGCGTGGAGGCCGATTGCGAGTCCTTTATTCCACTTATTAACTTGATAGCAAGCATAAATTAAAAGGGAAATGGGAGGGGAATAAGATTTTCCTTCGTCGAGGTCTTTTGCACACAAGAAAACATAAACATGACCTATTTTTGAATACTTTTAACAAAACAAACATCGTCTCCTTTGAAGACTTTAAACAGATTTCCCACCTAAAGTAGGGACTCATAGTCATGCATCTCTATTTCTACTTCTCATGGCAAGCAAAACCGTAAATGATACAGGAAAATAAACCAGAATCAATATAATACCAAACGAATAAGAGTTCGTAGCAAGCAAGCAAAGCAGAGAATCCCGGAAAACTTCGTGCAAGCTAGAATTAACAAACAAAATGGTCAGAGATCGTGAGCTCTACATATATGCCCAAGTATCGACAATGTGAAAATAAATCACATGTGAAATGCATCAGACACATCAGAATAACAAACATTACATTTGTATAAAAATTCACATCTAGACAAAAACAAAAGCAAAATATAGTTCTCATAGAATGAGAACCAAAACCAACCGTGTCAGAAGCGAACTCGAATCCACAAAGAAATGGAATAACATGCTTTAATCAAATAATTAACACATTAATTAAGCGGTCGAAAGCTCTCTTAAAATGCCTTGCACAAGTCAACAAACGTGTTAGTAATAACAAGTAGGCATAATCAGAATCAAGTATTCGCATCACAAATTAAATCGAGAGAAAATGTGAAGAAAAGCAATCCAAACAAGCATTGGAACATTAGCATCAAAAACCCGACAACATTGCCAACAATACATGAACCACACAAAATATCGATCTAAAATCGTCACAACTTGATATAGATGTCATCCAAGTACCAAAACAAATTCCCTTGAGCATTAACCATCAATTAAAATGTGCCTTATGCTCAACTTACCGAAATCGGGTAACATTGCATCGTATCATAAAATCAACCGAAAAATCATGTCGGAAACGATATAACTCAACATCGATAGTGCATAAACGCATAAAAATTCTCAAGTAAGCCTCAAACAACATTTGAAATGCGATTTACCATCCATTTGCAATGACCGGGCAACAACATACACATGTATCGTAATCGTACAAAAATGAGTTTAAAATTCACAAATCGATACGCAAAAATATTCATTGATTCATAAATCATCGCTTAGAAATTACAAATGCTTTGTAACAATTAAATCTGCATTCAAGCAGTGATTTCAAGCCTTAAATCAATTATTCAAGTATTGATGCAATTAATTGGATCGAAGCCTTTTAACGTTGAAAAAATTAATTCACCGTCAAATTGATCCGAAATTTCATAAACACATGAAATCCACATTAATTCTCATAAAAATTTCATAATCAAACATAATTCGACATAATTCAACATCAAAAGTCACCATCAATTAAAAATCAAATCTCAAGATTCAAACAAATTCAACAATCATTCATCAAATACCACATTTCAACATCATCAAAAATTCAAGAATCAATTTAAATCAACAATTCTCCATAATCACATGCTTATTTCCACAATTCAATGTTCAATTCATGAAATAATCAATCAAGCATTTAATTAACAAAATCAATTAAGCAAAAAGCACTTAAATCAATTGAGAATTCAAGAATTATTACCGAAATGAAGATCAGAGAAGATTGTAAAAGAAGAACCACATACGAAGCTTGCAAATATGGACGAAGATATTATCGGAAACACCTGACGGAGGGGGAGAAGGCTCGTCAGACTTTCACATCGGAAAGGAAGAGAACCGGCTGATGGTTCACGAGCAAGGCAGAGCTGGCTAGAGTAGCGGCAACATGCAGAGGTTGCTCGGTGGTGGTGGTGTTTGCGCAAAGGGAGAGAGGAGTGAATAATATGAAGTTTTGTTGACTTTTCTCCTTTGTTTTTTGAGAGGTTTGAGAGAAAGTTGAGAGAAAATTAAGTTTGATTTATGAGATTTGAAAATAATGAGTGAAAGTTGTGTTGAAATTTGAATTTCAAATATTTATAGAATTGGCTCCAAGTCTTGTTTGGCTTGATAAAATGATGATTTTTGGCTTATTTCTTGTACCACTCGAGATCGAACTCCCAAGCTTATGACATTCAGTGCATAATTCTGACACACGACCTGAAACAAAATCGTCAGCGACAAAATTTGAGACGCAGTGCCGAAAGAATCCCTCTGATACGATAAAAATTGAGAGAGTTATGATGCTCTGAACGGTGAGAAATCAGTGTAAAAATTCACAGTGCATATTTTTCCATCTTATTTTGTGTACTGTCCGCGAACAAACCACAAGCTCATGACTTTCAGTAAGGAATCCTGATGCGCAACCCGAAACAAAATCGTTGTCGACGAAATTTTTAACATCGTGCCGAAAGAAATGCCCCGATATGATAACAATTAAGAGAGTTGTGATTTTTCGAATGGTGAGAAATAGTGGACTTATTTTGCTGTCTTGAAATTCTCAGCTTACTTTCATGCGCACTTTGGGAAGCAAGCCACAAATTGAAGCCTTCGAAGCGCAATACGAACTCGGGACCTGAAAAAAAGTTCTAGATAACAAAATTTGTGATCTCACGCTTCAAGAATTGGCCTGATACAATAAAAATCGAGAGAGTTACAATTTTACAATATCGAGAAACAGTCCGGTAGAAAACCATTTTGGGGTTCAACGTTCTCTGGTAATTCACATTTTCGGAGATCTTTTGCAAAGAATTAACTTCTGACCCAAACATATGAGTCGAAGATAAAATGAAGACAAATTTCTTTCCCAGAGAACCATCCAAAAACTTTGAATCGGGCGAAAATTATGAATTTTTAAACATCTGGTAAACAGCGAATCAGAAAATCTACCATGTAACGTAATTTCAGGTATTTGGCGCTTTTAAAAATCTTCCTCACAAAACTAGCTTGTGACCTGAACAAATCAACTAGAGAATATATAAATATGGTCTCGAAGACTGAAGAACCATTCCCAAATCATTTTCTATGCTTAAGTTATGAATTTATGAACTTGAAATGCACAATACTGAATTTCTGTCTGCACTGTCTTAAATCGATTGAAACGCTTGACTTCTGCACAATTCAAATCGTGCCATGACACATAAGAGCTTAATATTATGATGAATTGATTGCTTGTTGATCGAATAGCTTGGAACACATGCGGAGTGTATTTAAATCTGAAAACCCCGAGTTCTGCTTCACAGTGCTGCTTGACGGAATAATCATCTTTCGCAACTCTTTTCACATGGAAATCCCTTGATTCCATGAGTATAGACCCTATGACATGTATGTATGCATGTGTTGATGAAGTATAAGCCAATTAGGGTTAAAATGAAGAGGGAGAATTTTGGGGTGCAATAGCTGCCCATATTCAATTTTCTTTAACCTGAGGGTGAGATTGGCAATTGCCTTTCGAACAATTAAGGTAAAAGAGGATTGAATACTCAATAGAACCATAAAATTTGCACTCTGAATGCAGTCAGGTATTAATCTTTTTTTGGCTCTTCCAAACTTTATATTTTTTTCTTCTTTTGGTGAAAGGTGGCTATCAGGGAATGTATGTCGAGTCAAGATTAGACACACACAAGAAAGAGATCAAACAAACATGCCCGACAGGAATTAGACATATACAATAACACTAGGGATATATATGTATGGTAAGAATGTTGAACACACACAAGAAAGCGACTAACCGAAGAAAACTCTCACAAAGCATGCCTGAATCAAAGGCAAACCCGAAAATACATGCCCGATAAGAATGTCGGACACACACGGTGACATCTCGACAGTGAACGCCTGATTCAAAGGCGAACTTAAAGATATATGACATAGAACACTTGAATCAAAAGCGAACTCAAAGACATCAGGAAGAGAACACTTACATAAAAATAAAACTCACAGAGGAGAAAGAAGACTAACCGCATATAGACTTCTACAGAGAACACTTGAATCTAAGGCGAACTCAAAAGATACCAGACATAGAACACTTGCATCAAAAGAGAGCTTGAAGGCATCATACGGAGAACACTTGCATCAAAAGTGAACTCATAGGGGCGAAAGAAGACTATCCGCATATATACTTCTATAGAGAACATCTGAATAAAAGGTGAACTCAAAAGATACCAGACAAAGAACACTTGCATCAAAAGCAAACTCATAGAGGAGAAAGAAGACTAACCACATATAGACTTCTACAAAGAACACCTCAATTAAAGGTGAACTCAAAAGATACCAGACAAAAAATGCTTGCATCAAAAGCAAGCTCGAAGGCATCGGACGGAGAACACTTGCATCAGAAGTGAACTCACAAGGGAGAAAGAAGACTAACTGCAAATAGACTTCTACATAGAACACCTGAATCAAAGGCGAACTAAAAAGATACCAGAAGGAGAATGCTTGCATCAAAAGCAAGCTCAGAGGCATAAATGACACATGTTCGATAAGAATATCGAACATACATCAGGAAGAGACTGACCAAAATAGATTCTAACAGAGGACACCTACATCAAAGGCAAACTCAAATTTACATGATCGGTAAGGATATTGGGCACATACAAAGATATCTGACAGAGGACACTTGAATCAAAAGTGAACTTGAAATATCAACAAAGAACACTTGAATCAAAAGCGAACTCACGGGGGAAAGAAAGAATAGCCGCAGCTAGACTCCTAGAGAAAGCACACCAATCGAAGGCAGACTTATTGGGGATACTGGTATGAAATACTCCGCTGGGAAAAATGGCCAAGACCCCCACAAGACAAGACACTTAATATGAAGTGAATATATGGGAACACATCATTTGAAGAAAAAATCCCGGGGAATAAAATCATGAGGATTATTCAGCTTCAGGTACCTGACATATGGTTATGTCAGGTGCATAGCATAATCGGCTTATACTTCAATGCATGTTTGAGTTTTTACAGCGTAATGCTCCATGCAATGGGAATGCTACATATTTTAGTAGATTCAATGTAACGATGAATGTTCAAATGATGAATGTTCAAATGATGCATGTTTAGTGTTTTACTGGGAGAACACAACAAAAATCAACTGTCGAGAAGACAAGGAACTTTTAAACAATTATCCTTGCACATTTGACCTTCTATAGAGAATAATCAATCTAAACTTTATTGGGAGGTTGCAAATCTGAGATATCAACTTCCAAGGATCAATATCATCCGGGAAGTAGACTCTTAGGAGGAAAACTGCAAAAATAAATTGCACTCCAGAGAAAATTTTGAACTTTGATCAACTCTCAATTTTCTAGGGAACATACCCATGTCTCTTGTCAAGATGAGGAGAACTTCGGTGGGGATGGAAACTTTCCCGTGTAGAGTTTCTTGATGAAGATAACTTCTACTGAGGATAATGAGAATTCTTGAATCAAAAGAAAACCAATATCAGACTGCACCAGAGATTTTACCACTTGGGGTATAAATATTCACTTGTGGAAGAGGAAAGAATCTTTGAAACATAAACTTAGTGTCCATAACTCCACTGAGAATATCTCAATGATCTTCTACCACTGAGGATAAAAAGAGTTATGCCCAACACTCTCATATATGCACCACATTGGGGAAACATGATTTTGTACGATTTTCATCACCACCAGGCTTTACTAGGGAAAGGAAAACATCCTCCGCTGAGATAAGAGGAAAGTTGATCAAGAAAATCCTCAAAACTTGGCTCCAACTGGGGAGAATGCCACACCTTCCACAAGGGAAATGAAAAGCTCTTAATAACAATTTGTTGGCATAAACTATATTGAGGAAGCTATTCTTGCAAGATTTATGTCAACATAGGACTTTACTGGGAAAAGAAATTGTCATGCCGGGAATAATGACCTCCTTCATGGGGATACAAACCAGAATCTCCCACGAATAAATAGAAGTCTCTTCAAGAAACCTTGACAGTAGCAGACCATACTAGGGGGAGAAGATGCAAACTTCATGGGGAAGACGAGTGTCAATATCATTGGGGAAGCATACGTCAACTATGGGAATATACCAAAAATCTTCGGTCAGTAAATAAAATGATTCTGCCAAAAATCCTTGAAAGGAGTAGACCACACTGGGCCAAAAGATTACACAACATCCTGCTTCACTAGGGATAAGGAATTAGGCATGCAGAAAGCCTCAACCTTTAAGACCCTCATGTTGGTAACGTACCAAACTTGTCTTATTCTCATGTCGTAAATGGACAAAAGTACCTGCAACAATATAAACACAACAATGTCATACCCTAAATTTGCCATATCAATTCAATAATCACATTACTATTGTGTTTCTAAGTTAAAAGTCATTGGTATTTAAAATTATTTTATTTTGAATATCATTCCATGGGGGGGGGGGGGTCTTAAATTCATAAGAAGGGGTGTATTATTTCAAAATGGACCATCAAAATATGATGACCCATTAAAATTTTTGGGATCATTTAAAAATACATTTCAAGTTATAAAAAGGAGGTATATTATTACAATACGGGGGTGTGGTATTTTGGGCCATCAAAATCTTATGGCCCATTAAGGATTGGTTCGTTTTCTTTACAAAGAGGGGTGTGTGCTTTGAGTAAGGGTTGTGGGTTTTCTAAATCAGAAAGGCCCATTTAGTTTCGTTTGGCCCATTAAAAGTTTATGGTTCATTTCTAATTTTAAAGGAGGGAGGTGCCTTATTGTATATAAGGGGGGTGTTTCCCTTAAAAAACTGGACGACCCGTTACAATTCTTTTTAGCTCGTTTAGGTAATAGGAGAGGTGTTATTTTCTGGCCCATTTCTGTTCGGAGGCCATGGAGATTACTATTTTATGGAAGGGGGGTGTATTGTAGTAGGGCTTGAGAGTTTGTTTTCCCACAAGGCCCATTACGTTTATGAGTCTGTATATGGATGCTTGCAAAATAAGGGCATACCTAAAAGATTTTGAGGCCCAATTTATAATAGGGAGGGGAGTGTTTTATTTGGATAGAGAATTCGTTGAGATAGAAGGCCCATTTTATTTTTTAGTCCACTGTCATCTAATTTTTTTTGTCATTTTTATAATTATTACTATCCATTATTTTAAAAATTAATCATTTTTATTAATATTATTATTATTGAGACGTGTTGACCAAAGTCAAATAGGGCCCAAACCCAATGAACATGTACTATATAGATAAAAAATAAACGCATATGCATAAAAAATTAAAACAAATCAAATCTGTAAATTAATTTACAAAGCAATATCAATCCAAATCCAATCAAATCTTTCCCTAAGTCTTAATACAGAATTGTCTATTATACAAATCAAATCAATTACAATCTAAATACAGAATCAAATGTTCTCTAATTTCTAAATTAGTCCAATTCTCTAAAAGACAATTACTAATATAACAACAATTAGACAGTAATTTCCTAATTGAATCTAAAACCTAAACTATATAAACCTAAGATTTATAAGAAGAAAGGGGGGGGAAATTGGAGGAACAGAAAGTTGTAACAAGGAGAAGAAGCAGGAGCTGCAAGCTTACGCCCAACATCCACGCCCTTCCTTGAGATCTGGGTTTCAATTTATGAAACCCTAGATCTTTGGTTCAAGATGCGCCTCCAGTCTCTCTTCCTTTGCCGCCACACTTTGCCCCTGTAATAAAAAAAGAAGGAATCAAAAGTGAGAATCGAGAAAGAGCAAGAAGAAAATTTGCGAGAAGAAACACTACAGAGGAGGTAATCCAAAAATCACTTAGCTTAGGGACTCATATTTGTTGCTATGATGTTTACATAATATCTATTTAGGTGTTACATTGCTGTGGGGTTTGGACTTTGGGGTTTTTCTGGGTTTTCTAGGGTTAAGGTTCATCTTTAGTGTTGTACCCCAATATTTTCCCTCCCATTTTTCTTCAAGACATTCTTCTAAGACAAAACCCTAGTTGTGGACCCATTACTTAGGAGGAGAATTTGTCTGATCAATTCTTGAACCACCTTGAAAATTTGAGGACCTTAGAAGAATGTCTTGAAGAAAAATGGGAGGGAAAATTTTCAAGGGTTAGGGTTCATCCTCAAGATTAGGGTTCTTTAATCCTAGGGTTAGGGTTCATAAAAACCTATGCTTCTGGGTTAGGGGATTATTAGGGTTCATGTAAGAAACCAAGGGTTAGGGTTTGGATTCAAAGGGTTTTGGGTTTTGGTGGGGGTTCGGATAAACATATGAAGTTCTCGGTTGAAGTTCAACCAGAGAACTTGATTTCTACGACAGATGAAGGGTGGCTCAAGGAGGTGCTAGGCAGCACTACTGACTAAGGCGATTCCCGGTCGCCTGAATTCTAGAGAGATGAGAGAGAATGTCTCTCTAGAATTTTGTTTGAGAGATGAGAGAATGAGGATAGAGAGAGAAAGAGGAAGGGAAAATGAGGCCCATCATTGGGCCTGTATTTTTATAAACCTCCCATGATCTGATGCATGCAGTCCCATCATATTTACCATGCCCTTCCCATCACAACCCTTGGACCAACATCAAACGTCCCTGAAACGCATGACCACCACAACTTTGTGATCTCCCCCACACCTTGTCCATTGGATCAGACATTTGTATTGGGCATCGCCCAATATCGAACACACCCTTTGTTTTACTTTGCCAATGATAATTTACACCCCTAGCGCTATTAGGCCAAGTCCAACATCTGGACTTGGGCCCTTGCTGAACATACCCCCAATTTTGCTTCTCTGTTCAATTATGCACCTCCTCCCGTGTTTGGGCCTGAATCCAATATCTGAATTCAGGGCCCTGCTTTTTACACCCCCTGAAGTTACTAACCAAGCACAAAATACACCCCCTGGCTTTTTAATTTAAATTTTATTTTTTCTTTATATTTTATTTTATAATTAACTTTTTTATATTTTTTATATTTGTATAAATTCTAAAAATTATTTTATTATTATTATTATTATTATTATTATTATTATTATTATTATAATAAACTTCAATTTTTGCTAACTCATTTTTTTTTAAATTGCATTAAAATCCTTTTTATCATGCATTAAAATTATTTTTCTTATATTTATTAATATACTTAAAAAATATCTAACCAACATCAAATTAATTTTCCACTAACATAATTTAAAATTCAAGATTATTTTCAAAAAGGATAATGAAAATATTTTTAATCGACTGCGAACTTCGTCTAACAACTCCTTTATTCACACACCTAGACTTGATTCAAGGAGAATTTAAAATATCTTCGTAATCCATAAAAAATACCAACCAACTGTGAACTACGAATTGGGACTCTGATTCCTCATAAGAGGATACGTATGCATACGACTAAAATCGTGGAGAGTTCCCCTAATTAAAATTAAAACCCTTTTTCTTGAAAATTGAACTTCTAAACCCTAGTATCCTTGTGAACAAGGTAGATGAGGGGTGCCTAACACCTTCCCTTCATATAAAAACGAGTCAAACAATTTAGAATATTTGACCAAATTAGGGTTATCCTTTATATTCTCTTCCTAAAGATAAAAATTAAGGGTGGCAACTCTTATTCTCAAACCAGTTATAACAGCTGGCGACTCTGCTGGGGACTAAACCCTAGGGTTTAGAAACCTTTTTTTTGGTTTAGGGTTTTTTAGGTTTTTTTATTCTTCTATTTTCACTTTATTTATTTATCCATTGTTGTTTATTATTACATTTTTATCTTTTTATCATATTTGTTTGTGGCGGGATTTTATTATTTAAAAAAATTATTTTCAAAAAAACCCTTATATAGAAAGTTCGTCTATTGGCCAAGGGGATACATCATCCCTATGAGTTTTTGTGATGACTTCGCCTAGAGTCGGTAGAATTCCAAAAAAGAAATACGTCTCAATAGACATCCTCTTGGGGGGTAGGACTTTGGAACAAAACCTATGAATCTTTGTATAACCCTTAAACCAGAATCTCATGGTGAGACCTTTCATGAACTAGAGACAAAGGTTCGGTCTACAAAGAGGCTCCACTTAAAGGAGGCCCTTGTGCTTTTCCCTCTAGTGTTGTCCATGACACCTTTAAGGAAACCACCTTATGGGGAGGGTAGAATATACGTAGGCCAAAACTAGGAACCTACCAACTAAGGAAACCTTTCATAAATCCCGTCACTATCATCACGCATTCATACATTTTACATCTCACATATTCATCATTCTCCATTCTTTTTGTCTATCTTATTCACAGGATTAAAAATAATAATTGAAGGTTTTTGGTGAAGTGTCTTGAAAATGACATCCAGAGGGAAACAACTTGTCCATATTAATACCGTCAAGTCAAATATGAAGAAGATCAAGACTATCAAGGGGAAATTGTCTGAAAAAGCTTTGAAGATGTTTACTATTTGTTATGGGGAACCCTTGAATTGAAAAAAATGGATGTACAATTGGATGCTATTTCTGCCTTGGTTCAGTTCTACGACCTTTTATTAAGGTGCTTTACCTTCCAAGACTTTCAGCTAGCGCCGAATTTGGAAGAATTTGATAGACTCTTGAATTTATCTAAAGGAAAAGCTTATGTGGGAATTGGGAAAACTATTGACATTAAAGACTTGGAAAATGGTTTAGGAATCCCTTATCCTGAATTGTCACTTAATTACAAAAAAGAAGGTGATGTACAAGGGATTAAGAGATGTTATCTGGAAATTAAAGCTCGTTATTTTGACGATAATAAAGAATGAGAGTCTTGTATTGATTGATTAGAGTTACTTGTCTTAGGCATAGTTTTGTTTCCGCAGACTTTGGACTATATTGACCCTATAACTATTAATGTATTTTGAGGCGCAAAAGCTCTAAATGCGGGCCCAACTCCTGCTTTACTAGCTGATATTTATTATGCACTTCACACTCGATATGAAAAAGGGAGGGGTACTCTAAATTGTTGCATCTCACTCTTATATTCTTGGTTTATGACTCATCTCTATAAGGAATATTACATGGTTCCGAATTTGACAAGATACGAGTGGCCTCAAAAATTAAGGTCTCTTACTGTTAATTTTGTGTTGTGGTATCCAAGGAAGCTAGACATTAGAGATATCATCTATACTTGCAGAGACTTTCTGAATGTTCCTTTGATTGGATCATGTGGTTGCATCAACTACAACCCTACTTTGGCTCTACGACAACTAGGGTACCCTTTGAAGGATAAACCCTACGATGAACAACTTTAACAATTAATCATTCATGACATGGGCAAAAACGGCCAAGAGTTGCTCAACAAAATCATCTGAGAATGGAGTAGAGTTAATAAAAGAAAGGCCGAAAGGAAGAATGCTGTGGTGAAAGAACCTTACACTTGATGGGTTTTAAATAGGGTACAGGTTGCTAAGCTACCTTTTTACGTTGATCCTGAGTACAAGCCAGATGTCCCAGATCTTCTGCCTATGTCCTTGGAAGAAGTAGACGACTGGAAGAAGGCTTTCAAACAAGCTCAAAAGGAGAAAGAAAAATTGGAGCTTAACCTCCTTAACTTAACTAAGGAGAAAAGACATATGCAACACATACTTGAGTCAAAAGATCAACAAATTAAGAAACTCCGTGAGGCATTTGAAAAGGAGAGTCTTAAGCTGAAGTGTTCGACTGAAGGGTTGTTGAGTGCTACTTTAAACTTGGATTCCCATAACCAACATTTGGAGGATGCTACTAGCGAGATCGGGAAACTAAGTAGGTGGTATGAAAATGAAATGCAAGACAAAAAGGAGATGGAAGAAGATTTGAGAGCTCAAATCCAAATTTTTGCGCAAGCTTCTTTAGATCAAGAAGAAAAAATGAAGTATCTTACCACGAGACTCCAAGATAGCCGAGAATCGGAGGTAGGGGAACGCCTCAAAAGGATGATGGCATAAATATTTCTTGCCCAAAAGACTAATGAAAATGAACAAGTATGTCTAGAGTTAGAAGATCTCTGAAAGGATTTCCTAATACAACAAAAACTCTATACAGAGATGAGGGCTAAAAAGTTATATTGGGAAGAGAAGTATGTAAAGATCGCCAAGGCAGGAAAGGATAATCATAAGATATTCTAGACCTCTACCAAGAATACCGATTCTATAAAGACAAGCATGCAAGACTCACGTTCTTAGCGAACAATCTTATTGGTGACATCCCTAGCAGTTTGAGAGATGCAGAAAATGTAATGGGACCTCTCCTGAAAGACGTTGAACACTTCCTCAAGCTTTGTAGGATAATGGTCGATGGCTTAAGAGCATAAATATGCAGGCGCGCATAGAAGATTTTATTTCCCTTTGTTGTTTCTTTCAGCAAATTTTATGTTTTAAATTTGAATATCTTTCAATATCTATTGTATTCTTTTAAAGAAAATTACTATTTAAATAAAGGAATTTGTTTCAGTATCTTGTTTGCGTATTTATTTTTTAGATTCTCACCAATAAAAAAGCAGAACCTGAATAAAAATATAAATACCAAAAAACATATATCCAAGTGAATAAGACATTCAAAAACAAAAAAACTCTTAGCATATTCATACACATCCATGAATTCAGAAACATCACATCATGGCATAACAAAACTCATTAATTTTCAAAATCATTCTCCAGTTTAAACCATTAGTAGAAGAGCTAACAAAGCACCGCCTCTCCGACCATCATACCACACAAGAGCCCATCAACAGAAAGTGATGGAATAGATCGAAGAGAACCAAACGAAATTCAAACAAGATTTGGAGCAAGTCAAGGGAAACATTGACTAAATGAAAGGATACATGAGTCAAGTCCTGCTAGCCTTGAAGAATATCATTGAAAGGCAGGAACAGATCCCTAGGGTAGCCTTTGAAGAAGTAGCCCAAACCATCGCTGCATCAAGCGGTCACCAACCAAGAAGAGAACCAGAATCAGGACCTATGAAGTTGACTGTAGCTCAACAAGAGGTCAGAAAAACTGATACTGAAGAGATTGTCCCATCTCCACCAAAGGTAGGGGCGTCTCATACTTTGCAGATTCTAATCAACAATGCAGACAACTACATTGACTTGCAACATGGAGACCATGACTTAGAATATGTCAACTGTGATACGGTGGGAGAACTGACTTGAGGTTTTGCGTTTGTGTTTGCAAATGTTTCAATTTAGCAAGAGTCGCCACCGACTTTTTATTTTATCCAAAGGAAAGGTCAAAAAGCACGGGAAAGACCTTTGAGATGTTTTCTTGGGTTCGGGGGGTAGATTATGAGAAGGGAAGGTGCAAGCACCCTTCTCATCCATGGTTATCCATGGGCTCTTAGTTACTTGTTTAGATCACTTGCTTTTGCTTTTCAATTGTTTGAAATGGTGCTTTGTGTGTGGTTTTGAAAAAATGTTTTGAAAAGAGCCCCTCGTTGTGGCAACCTTTGTAATGATTCTTGTTTGAATGTATACAAAGGTGTATTGTCTTTTGAAAAATGTTCCAATGTTTGAAAGTTTGTTTTGGGAAATGATTTGAAATTATGTTGTGATGTGTGTTTGAAAATAGCAAGGATGTTTTTTGCAAGTTTTGATCAAGTAACTAAGAGCATCTACCCTATCTACTCATAGATCTTTCCTACACATTTTTAACCCTTTTGACAGTGTTGTTTTACCATTGCATTTGGTAAACAACCTTGTATTTGGATGTTAAATGGGACAGGCGCGAGTCATCGTATTGACCATGATAGCAATTGTGCCAAGTATCTTAGCAAATTTTTGGAGGGACTAGATCATTTTGTATAGGCAACTAAGATAGCGTCATCGAGGGACTATGATCTTTTTGTTTTGATTTTTTTGTTTTGATTTTTTTGTTTTTCCAAGATACTCAACATGCATACCATGGCCATTTTAAAGGCAACAAGTGGGTGAAACCCTAGGGGTGCTTGTGTGCATTGTGTTGTCAATTTACATGCTTTTAGGTCTTGTATTAGGTCTAACTATTTGTTTTGATTTTGGATATTGCATATAAACCCTAATCTCTATCATGGCATATTTGGAAGCTATAAAAATGCGTAAAATAAATCTACGCTATTACAACATTGATATGGGGAGGGGGATACAATTTTGGATAAGGGATTATTTTGCAAGAAATTTAAACCCTAAGTTATTACAACCAAATTGAATTTCTTGTGCAAATAAATAAATAGGCAATATTTAAATGGACAAATAAATAAATATGCAATATATTATAAATATGCAAAAATGTTTCTTGTATTATTTTTATGTGTGTAAAAATATAATATTTAATGTGTAAAAAAAAGTAAGAAAATAAAATATTATTTTTATTAAGGGTGGAAACCCTAATTTGTTTTAAGAAAGTATATATATATTAATTATATTATTTATGTACAATAAAATAATAAAATATATATAAATGTCAAAGAATAAAAATATATTAGAAAAAAATATTATTTAAGTATGTAAATAATAAAAAAAATAAAAAAAATATTTTTATGTATTATTTTCAAGTTTTTTATTAAAGAAAATAAAAGTATGTTATTTAATAATTATTTTTATGTTAGAAAAAATAATAAAAAATACAAAATAAAATGTGAAAATTTATGAAAATGTTTTTGATAATTTTTTATGTTTAGAAAAAATAAAATAAAATCAGAAATGAAAAAGAAATAGAAAAATAGAAAAATATAAAACAATGGGCCAAAGGGGTGCAATCAGCAAGCTGGGGGGTGCCAAAAGTGAGAAATAGCCAGGCCTAGCCCAACTACTTCATCTTCAACCTTCGTTCAAACAAAAACACACGTTTCCTGTACAAATGTCCAACTCCTGCATACGTGCTCTAAAGCAAAAACTCACAGCATGAAAGTTATAGCATTTTTCAACATGATTCCAACCATATAAAGAACTTAATATAACTCTCAAAGACCAGAGAGAATTTCTCTGGCCCTAATTTCTAACCTAACTTTTTCAGAATCTTCATCAATCAAATTCTCTTAACACACTTAACTTAAATGAAATCTATGCATATGTACAACTTGAGGGCAATGAGTACTACATTTTTTATTCACAAACCTAAGCCTAATGATTCCTAAATAGAGAGATAGAAAGTTGGAAAATACCAGTTTCAGTTAAACTCGTGTATGGAAATGTGGAGGTTTTCAATGAGGCCTGAGATGTTTGTGAGCTTGCCTGAACTTCCTCTAACCTTCCCCAATGCTTTGTTTGCTTTGAGCTTGCTTGAATAAGCCTGTAGAAGTCAACCTGCACAAGCTGAAATCAGAAATGGTGAAGCTTGCAAATGGAGTTACAGTCAATGGCCAATGGTTGGGATAACTTAAGTTGGTTATATGGATTGTATTGGAACTGGTTTGGGACAAAATGCACGAGTGGTTTGTGAGATGGAAGTGAAACTGCAGAGAGTGCCCTCTTTTGCAAGTTTTTGGAGTTTTGATGTTCAAGAGTGTTTGAGGGATGGATGGCTTATGTTTCTGGCTCAAAGCAATATGCAAAAGTTGTTTGGAAAGGTTACCAATTTTGTTCTTATCAGATTTCAAAGATATGGATCTTTTGCAAGTTTACTTGGTTTTGAAGTAAAAGTGTGAAGTGATACAAGATAGGCCTGTACAGGCTATCTTCAAGCATGCACCAGATGGTTGTACCTTTGACTAAGTTTATGGAACTTGTTTGCTGCAAAGAGAGGGGTTCAAGGCTCAAGGGAAGCAAGTTGACATAAAGTTGCCTTTATCAAAATGGCATAGTTCACTTTTTGCCAAAAATAGATTAAACTCTTGTGTAAACTTCCATTGATCAGAATAATGCCTTAGACCATTGAGTTTGCATTCAATTTTTGAGTGTGGAAGGGTTTAGAGACCTTTATTCAAGTACAAGCTAAGTTGGACAGATTTTGCAACTTGAGTCAACATGAAAATGCCATGGATCAAAAGTGAGTTTTTGCCAAATTCAAACCATCGATTCTCCCTAACCAAAAATGATTTTAGAGAGTTCTTTGACATTTTGGAAAGCCTGTAACATGCTATACAATCCATCTTTGAAATTCATTTTGAGATTCCAAGTGGAACTAGGTGAAAAATGGCCATGAAGATAGGTCAAAATCCTGCCTAAACTAGGGCAAAATTTTACTAAGTTAAAAGTTTCCTGGACCCTTATTCCAAAAATCATAACTTGAGATACAAGCATCTTTTGGGAAAACTTTGTGAATCAAAGTTGTAGAGTTTGTGGAGGAACACAACTTTAATGTTGGAAGTTTTGTTTGAATCCAATTTCATCATGGTGAAAAAGTTGGGCAAAGTTGGGAAAAAATAAGAAAATTTCATAACTTAGAAAAATTCTAAGTTATGAAAATTTTCAATCTTAAACCCTAATTTGCAAAATTAGGTTTCTTGATGAACAATTTTCAAGTTTTGTCTCATCTTGATGAAAAATGACCCTTGGCACTTGATTTTGACCAAAAAGTCAAAGTTTGACTTTTTAGTGTATAGTTGATTTTTGATCAGTTGACTGGAAAATTCATCTGTCAATCCAATGCATTTGAGATCTTTTGAACCTTGTGAATAGGTAAAGATGATGCCATTGAGTCCTTAAATCCATACTTGAACCCAATTTGCCATTGGCTAGGTGAAAAATCAGAAATTGCCCTTATACAGTCAAAACCCTAAAAATGACCATTTTGCCCTTTTGGTGATCTGATCAAATTTCTTGAGGAGTTGTGGTCCAAACTGGATCAAATGGTTCATATGAGTCTATAATGTTTATGTGGATCAAAAATCATGAGGTTTGACTGTAAATTGGCCACAATTGACTTTTTCCCCAATACAACTGATTTCTAGGTCAACTGTCCAATTGACTGGGCAAAAATTTGATTCAAAGCTTGAAACTTGGTATGGGAAATCTTATAAGTCCAACATGAAGTATGAAAGTCACTTTGAGCATTGAAAGTCCAAAAATCCTTGTGCAATCTCAAACCCTAATTTCAGGTCAACAATGCAAAGAGATGTCTTGATCAGAGAAAACCCTAACTCTGTCTGGAGTCCAAAGAGTCTTGTGAGGGGAAATCTTGATAAAATAAGAGGGCAAATTTTGGGGTACAACAGCTGCCCCTGTTAAATCTTCTTGAACCTGAAGAGTTAGATTGGCGAATTTGCTTTCGTGACTCGAAGGTAAAAGAGGATTGGACACTAGAGTGCCCGTAAATTTGCACTCGTCAAGATGTAGTTGAAGAAATGGGCTTAAAGATGCCATTTGGAGATGATAGAATCTTGCTGAAGACGGGCTTAAAGATTCCATCCAAAATGTTTGTTGAAAATCAGGAGAATGAACATCAGGAAGGTATTCGTATCTGGAACGTATCTGAGTTGTATCTGGAGATTGAATCTGTATGAGCAAGGGAATGGCGTCCATGCCTGGAGCGTATCTGAGCTGTAACTGTATTTAATTCTTGAATGAATAACAAAATTACTTCCGTGTCTGGAGTGTATCTGTATTGTATCTGAATCTGAAATCCGAATAGGCGACAGAAGGACATCTGTGTCTGGAGCATCTCTGGGATGGGGAATAGCTTTGAATGAGTGTCAGAATGGCTACCGTGTCTGGAGCGTATCTGGACTGTATCTGAAGTTGAGATCCATATGAGTAGCAGAATGACTTCCGTGTATGGAGTGTATCTGTATTTTAACTGGGATCTGGACAAGTGACAAAATGACTTCCGTGTCTGGAGTGTGTCTGAACTTTGAATTTTGATAGTTGAATCTGAATGAGAAATAGAATGGCTTCCTTGTCTTGAGCGTATCTAATCTGTATCTGATTGCTGAAGTTTGAATGAGTGACAGAATGGCATCCGTATCTGGCGCGTATCCATACTGTATCTGAATAAGAGATCCGGATGAGTAGCAGAATGACTTCCATGTCTTGGAGTGTATCCGTACTGTATATGAAATCTTTGAATAGTTGTTAAAGATAGCTTTTAATCTTATCCTGAAAAGGGTAAAATGTTAGTTGAAACACAAAGTCATGTTGCATGACATGTATGATGCAATAAAATGCGTTCTATCAATGTTTATGAGATATGAATGCAATGTCTGCACATGTAAGCTGATTAGTTGTCTTGCTGAGGAAAATAAATCCTTGATAGCTGGAGATAATGAAATCTTTGACCGCCGCCTGGGAAAATTGATCCTTGAACGATGCCGGGAATTCCACAACCTTTGATTGCTAAAAATGAGAAATCCTTGGACCACTGTCGAGGATACAAAATCTTTGGCAACTTGTGGGGATGTGAGAATCCTTCACGACTTCCTGGGGATATAAGGATCCTTCAAGTCCTTTGAAGTTGGAACATGGTAGACATTCCGTTGTAAGAATAATGCCGAGTGTTGCTTGAGAAACCTGCTTGGGGAATCCAAAGAAACTTGATGATTGTGGCTGGGGATTGAGAATCTTCAATCCGTTGGGAAATAACTCTGTGGGGAGAAAGTTTATTATGTTGAACATTTTTTTCAAGAGCTTGGGTTGTATGCCAATCTACTGAGGAATTATCTGAAGCTGTCGTCTGATTAGCTGTCAGGCTCTAAGATTAACTTGCAGGGGAGTTTTCTGGTCTTAAGATAACTCTCTGGGGAACTGGAGGAAACTGGATGGTCTTCCACCAGAGTTTAAGGATTGAAGTTTTAGATTTCGTTGGGGAAGAAAGTTCTATCTTCGCTGAGGGTCTACAGTTCAAAGTTTTCTGGCTTCGTTGGGGATCGGGAGTTTGGAAACTTAGTTCTGGTGGGGATTTTGAAATTTAACTCCGCGGGGGACACGTATTTCAAGGTTTTGGCTCCACTGGGGGCCTCGATGATGTACTGCAGGGGATTTCACTTGGAATAGCCTAAAGACGTTTCCCTATACTTTCAACCTGTCAGTGATTATTCTTTCTCATTTCGTTTTATTTGTAAGCAGTGATTATATTCAAATGCATATGCTCATTTAATAAATCATTGGACGTTTTCAAATAAAACACAAGTGTAAAGAAAAATAAAAGGCAAATAGTTTTCTGCGCTTTGAAGTATCTTTGTATTAACTTTGTGTAAGTATTTTGTACAAAGGAGACAGACATCCTAGTAAGAGAATGTTATCGTAAAAATTAAGAAAAATTTATACAAAGAAAGATGGCTATGTGTAAAAATTCCACGGGGTTCCCATTTCGCTATAGCCGTCATAACTCTGGATATCTTGTCCATTCGTTGCTTCGTCCGTAGATGATTGGATTGATCAGAAGCCTGGAGCTTATCTGTGAAGAGATTGTCCATAAAGTGATCCGACGAGACATAGTCGTACGCTTTAATTCCCTAACTTTTGCCTGGACCGCCCTTTTGGGTTTTCGATCCACCGGGAAACCCTTTTTTGACCAAGTCGCCCTTTCGGGTTTTCAACTTGCCGGGTGTACAGATTTTTTTATTATTTATCCCTAATTTTTTCCTAAACCGCCATTTCGGGTTTTTGATTCACCGGGATGCCCATTTTTGCCCAAGTCGCCCTTTCGGGTTTTCGACTTGCTGGGTTGTTTATGCGTAGCATCTTTTGACTATGTCTGCGTTCGCAGGGTGCGGCAGGTCATCACCGTCCATGGTGGTCAGGATCATTGCCCCACCAGAAAAAATGTTCTTGGTCATAAATGGTCCTTCATAGGTAGGAGTCTATTTGCCCCTGGGATCACTTTGCAGAAAGATGATCCGCTTGATTACCAAATCCCCGACTTGATATACCTGGCGTCTGACTTTCTTGTTGAAAGCCTTGATCATACGTTTCTGATACGCCTGATCATGGCAAACAACAGTAAGTCGTTTTTCGTCAATCAAATTGAGTTGATCAAGCCGGGTCTGAATCCAATCGTCTTCACTCAAACCAGCATCTTTCATGATTCTCAAGGAGGGAAATCTGAACCTCGATAGGTAAAATAGCTTCCATACCGTACACCAAAGAATATGGTGTTGCCCCAGTTGATGTTCGTGCCGTGGTACGGTACCCGTGCAGAGCAAACGGTAACATCTCATGCCAGTCCTTGTAGGTGACTGCCATCTTTTGAATGATCTTCTTGATATTTTTGTTCGCAGCTTCGACAACACCGTTCATCTTAGGCCGATAGGGAGATGAATTGTGATGTTGAATCTGGAACTGTTCGCACAGGGCGGTGATCATAGTATTGTTCAGGTTTGTACCGTTGTCAGTAATAATTCTGTCAGGGATACCATACCGGCAAATGAGATTCTGTTTAATGAAGCGGGCAACCACATTCTTTGTAACAGAGGCGAAGGAAGCTGCTTCGACCCACTTGGTAAAGTAATCAATGGCCACCAGGATGAAACGGTGTCCATTGGATGCTGTAGGTTTGATTTCTCCAATCATGTTGATCCCCCACATAACGAATGGCCAAGGAGCTGTTAAGACGTTGAGAGGAACTGGAGGTATATGTACCTTGTCAGCATAGATTTGACATTTGTGACAAGTACGGGAATGTTGATGATAACCAGCTTCCATGGTAGACCAGTAATAGTCTTCCCATAGAATCTTCTTAGACATCGTATGTCCGCTCGAGTGGGTGCCAAAGGTGCCATTATGTAGTTCAACCATGATCTGCTCAGCTTCAACCTTGTCCACACAACGGAGCAGAATGCAATCATGATTACGCTTGTATAGGATGCCCTTGCTCAGAAAGAACTTGGCTGCGAACCTCCTTAAGAACTTTTTGTCATTGACTGAAGCTCCTTCAGGGTATTCTTGTGCTTCGAGATACCTTTTGACGTCATGAAACCAAGGTTGGTCCACTACTTCTTCGGTATTAATCTCGTGACAATGTGCAGGTTCGTCCATCCGTTCGATGGTGATTTGGGGAGCCTCATTATCCCAGTTAAGTTTAAACATGGAAGACATTGTAGCTAGAGCATCTGCTAGCTGATTCTCTTCTCGCGGGAAGTGCTCGAAGGTGATCTGCTCGAAATGTGGTAACAATGTCAGGACATGTTCTTTATAAGGGATGAGGTTAGGGTGTTTAGTATCCCACTCTCCTTTGATTTGACTGATAACCAAAGCTGAATCCCCAAATACAATCAATGATTTGATTCCCAAGTCAATAGCGGCCTTGAGACCAAAGATACAAGCTTCATACTCGGCCATGTTGTTGGTGCAGCTGAAGCAGAGTCTAGCAGTGAAAGGTGTATGGAAACCTTGTGGAGAGATAAGTACCGCGCCGATACCATTTCCAAGTTAGTTGGAGGCACCATCAAAGTACAGGGTCCATCGGGATCCTTGTTCAGGTCCGTCATACGGTCTGTTTTCTTTAATGTTGCTCAAAGTCATGATATCCTCATCGGGGAAGTCGAACCTCATGGATTGGTAATCTTCGACATCTTGATGGGCCAGATGATCGACTAGCACACTCCCCTTTATATATTTTTGGGTTGTGTACTGTATATCATATTCGGTGAGGATCATCTGCCATCTAGCAATTCTTCCAAATAGAGCAGGCTTCTCGAAGATGTATATGATCGGATCCATCTTAGAGATCAGTAAAGTGGTATGTGTCAACATATACTGCCTTAGCCGGTGAGCAGCCCATACCAAAGCGCAACAAGTTTTCTCGAGCAATGAGTAGCGAGTCTCACAGTCGGTAAACTTTTTGCTAAGGTAATAAATGGCATGATCTTTTCGGCCAAACTCGTCATGTTGACCCAATACGCACCCCATTGAATTCTCCAAAACTGTCAAATACATGATTAGGGGTCTTCCTTCGATGAGAGGCATCGAGATAGGAGGTTCCAGCAAATACTCCTTGATTTTATCGAAAGCAACTTGACAGTCATCATTCCATTTAACCACCTGATATTTCTTCAACAACTTGAAGATTGGTTCACAGGTAGATGTTAGGTGAGAGATGAACCTCGCAATGTAGTTTAGGCGTCCCAAGAAGCCTCTGACCTCCTTCTCAGTGCGAGGGGCAGGCATTTCTTGTATAGCTTTGACTTTGGAAGTATCAACCTCGATGCCTTTGTTACTGACGATGAATCCCAGGAGTTTACCGGACCTGACTCCGAAAGTGCACTTGTTAGGGTTCAGCCTGAGTTTGTACTCTTTCAACCTGACAAACAACTTTTGCAGATGGTCGAGGTGTTCTTCTTCTGTTTTTGAACAGACTATCATGTCGTCTATGTAGACTTCAATCTCATGATGTATCATGTCATGAAAAAAAGCTACCATGGCGCGCTGATAGGTTGCCCTGACATTCTACAGTCTGAATGGCATTACTTTATAGCAGAAGGTACCCCATTGTGTAACAAAAGTAGTCTTCTCCATGTCTTCGGGGGCCATTTTGATCTAGTTGTACCCTGAAAATCCATCCATGAAAGAGAATACCTTATGTTGAGCTGTATTATCAACCAAGATGTCAATGTACGGTAGTGGAAAGTCATCTTTAGGGCTAGCCCTATTTAAGTCTCTGTAATCCATGCACATTATGACTTTGCTGTCCTTCTTAGGCACGGGCACAATGTTAGCAACCCATTATGGATAGGAAGTAACAACAAGAAACCCAACATTGAACTGCTTCATCACTTCGGCTTTGATCTTTTCAGACATGTCGGGCCTCATTCGGAGGACTTTCTGTTTGATTGGTGGACAGTCTTCTCTTGTAGGGAGACGGTGAACCACAATATCTATGTCAAGTCTTGGCATGTCTTCATAGGACCAGGCAAAGATCTCAACAAATTCATTCAACAGCTGGACTAAGCGCTCTTTGACACTTGGCTCCAGGTTGACACCCACTTTAACTTCTTTTCTGTCTTCCTCTGTTCCCAAGTTGATGGTCTCTAACAACTCCTCGTGAGGTAGAATAGCCCTTTCTTCCTATTGCAACAGTGTAGCCAACTCTCCAGGCACTTCACAGTCTTCATCACCTTCGTATTCGGCATGATTGACCAGATCTTCAGAGTCACTGAAGACCATAGCAGAATTGTTACCCATGGAATCCGGAGTGGATGGATACCTGCATTGGTGAGTGTGGGTGTGTGTAAGGGATATCCATCTTTAAACAAATAAAATGTAGAAAGAAAGAAAATGAACACAAAAGTTTATATGTGAAAACGTCCATGATTCATTAAAAATGGCATATGAAGATGAAAAAATCAAGCCCTTACAAATGGACCTAAATACCTCGGGTAAGGCATAAGGAAAAAAGTGTACGAATTGTTTAATAATTATTACAAACCAACAGAAAATGTTCGAAAGATAAATTTCTGATGGATGAAACTAATGGGAACAAAGTCTTTCGCCTCCCAGTTGTTCAACCCTCCTTCAATAGTTGGAAAGATCCAGTCTTCAAAGTTGTTCTCGTCTTCACCATCCTCCAAAGCATGAACTTCATGATGAGTGATCTTCAACAGCGGCCCTCCAGCCCGGGAGCGGCGTACAACCTTTTGAGTAGAATTGGTGAAACCCAAGCCGAACTTATCTGTCTTGTAAGGAAAATCTGGCAGCTGACCCCATACTGTACTTCCTCCTTTCTCAATCACAGCCTTCACATCTTTAAGGGATGACATCCAGGACACAGGTTTGGTAATGATGGGCACAGAAGGCACTGTTGCAACTTCCTGAGCTACCTCCTCAAAATGCTGAAAGGGGGTCTCGATGAATTCGCCATCTAATTCAACATAGCGGAAGGAATTCAGATGGCTTATCATATACTCCTCCTCGCCACAAACTGTCACAATTTTCCCCTGGACAGGGTACTTAAGCTTCTGATGCAGGGTAGATGTGACGGCTCCAGCATGATGAATCTAGGGCCTTCCTAACAAGCAAGAATAGGAGGGACGGATGTCCATGACATAAAATATGGAGTTGAAAGTTTCCGTACCCACTTTAATCGGGATGTCCACCTCCCCGTGGACCATCCGTTTAGAACCATCGAAGGCTCTGACAATGATGTTGCTGGGTTTCAAAATTAAACCTTCACAGTCCAATCTGCCCAATGCTTTCTTAGGCAAGACATTTAAAGATGATCTAGTATCAACCATAACGTGAGCAAGAGTGTCCCTCTGCATTCCACCGAGACATGCAGCGCGTTATTATGCTTTCTTCCCTTAGAGGTTAAATCGGAATCGGAGAATCCAAGACCGTTGTCGGCTGTTAGGATGGCTACACACTCCTGGAACTGGTCCGCGGAGGTTTCCTCAGGCACATGGGCCATGTTCAAGAACTTGATCAAAGCTTTGGCATGAGCTTCGGAACAGAGCATCAAGGCCAACATAGAGATTTTTGAAGGGGTCTGCCCCAGTTGTTCTACGACATCATAGTCTCTTTTCTTAATTATTTTTAAAATTTCCTCCATTTCCTTTTGAGTGGTCTCGAGGATGACCAAAGGCTGAGCCCTCGTCCTGACTGGCACTTCTTGGATCCCCTTACCTTTATCGGTAGGAACAGCAAAGGGTACAACTACGGGAGCATCAATTTCTTCAATCACTGGAGTTCACACGGATATGTTGATCGGCACAGGAGTAACCTTAGGAGCACTTGAGGGTTCGAAGATTGCCCTTGGGGGAGAAATCTCCGTAGAGAAAATTCTTCCGCTGCGGGTAATTTTACTCGTCCCAGCAATATTTCCTATGTCAGGAGTCTCTTCATCGAAACTTTCTTCAACTGATTCAATCTTCTTAACACCGTGGTAGAAGATCTCTCCTCCATAATTCCACGGTATTGTCTTGTTGGACTTGTATGGGATAGGCCCCGACATAGTTATCTTCAGAGGTACAATCTTTGGATCGGATGTAATCTTAACAGGTCTTTTGGAGACCTTGGAAAGATTGGTGGAAATGGTAATTATAGCAATACCTTTGATAGGAGTTGGAGTAACAGGAGTTTTCTCGAAGATGATTTCTTGATTATCCATTAGGCGTTGGATGCCTAACTTCAACAGCAGACAGTCGGATTGTAAGGACGAACAAAGGTAGCAATCTTTTTCACAGCCCGAGAAAATCCCGACTTTCAACAGATTCATCTTGATCATTGGTAATGGGGTCATTAAGTCATCAATAGTAGCAACATAAAGATCTTCTACAACAACATGGAAATTGTGACCATGTTTTGGCATTGGAGCGGATATCACATTAGGCTTTTCGGGGGCATCAAACTCCACCTCTTTGGCATCTATTAAATCCTGGATCTTGTTTTTGAGGGCCCAACAATTGTTGGTGTCGTGCCCCACGCTGTCCGAATGATAAGCACACTTTGCATTTGAATGGTAGTAAGGAGAGGATGTATTTGGATTCTTCGGAGCCTCTTTTAAGGTTGTAAGGTTTAACTTCAACAGATGAGGGAGAACCTGAGCAGGTGTCATGTTGATCGGGTGAATTGCCGTGCAGGCCTTTCCACCCTTGCTTGGTTGGTCCTGGGTTGACTGTTTCGAGGTTGATCAGCTGCAAAATTCTGAATCATTACAGCCCCCACCGCTGGCCGGCGCTCTACTCTTCCTTGACTTCTCTGGGAGTAAACAGCTGAGACTTCTTTCTTGGCTGGAAAGGTCTTCTTGATAGCAGCGGAAGCAGATGCATCCTTTTGAATTTTACTGCTCTTGATTCCAGCTTCGACTCTTTCACCAGTCAGAATTAACTCGGTGAACCCTGCAGATGAGCTCTTGATCAAGTGATTAAAGAATGGACCTGACAGGGTCCCCAAAAACATATCCACAAGCTCTCTCTCAGATAATGGTGGTTGCATCCTTCCAGCCAAATCCCTCCATTTCTGGGCATACTCCTTAAAGCATTCATTAGAGACCATACCCATACTCTGTAATTGAGTACGAGTAGGTGCTATGTCCGCATTATATTGATATTGTCTGTAGAAGGCAGCCGCCAAATCCTCCCAATTATGCACATCAGATCTCTCAAGCTGATAGAACCAATCTAATTGCGTACCCGACAAACTATCTTGAAAAAAGTAGACCCACAGATCCTTATCAGAAGAATGAGGTTGGATCTTTCTGACGTAAGACCGTAGGTGCATCTTCGAACAAGACAAACCATCATATTTAGAAAATGTAGGCACCTTGAATTTAGGGGGAATCGCAATCCCAACAACCAAACCTAGCTCCTCAAAATCCAGCCCAGACACTCTTTGTACCTCCATAACTGCCAGACGCTCTTCCAAATTCTTGTACTTGTCGTCTGCAGGAGGGTACTGCTGCTCAGAGTAATCCTCATCCTCTTCTTCTTCTTCTTCAGCCTCAGACTCGGAGGGCACTGCAATTCCCTTTCCTTTACCTACCCCTTCATCGGATGTTGAGGGGAAATCCAGGACCCTTCTAGGTTGGTTCTCAAATCTTCTTCCTATAGTAGCTACACCAACTCTTTTCTTTTTCTCCTTTTCCTTCTCTAACAGTGCTTTAAGATCCTCCTGACCCTTTGCCAAGGTCATGAGGAGTTGTTGGAACTGTGAATTATGCGCTTGTAGGTCTTTGACCGTCTGCTCTATATCCATCTTGCTGAAATAAACAACAGAGAGAGAAGGAAACCTGGTGTGAAGATCTGTTTATGCATATGATGAATGATGTGTATTCATGTAATGCAATCAAGGATTCATAAATTCAAATTTGTTGTAAACAAAAAGGAACACGCGTCATATTAATAAGATAGAATTGTTAGTACATAAATACCCCATGGGCAAAATAATACAAAATTCTAATGTAAAAAGACGTTGCGCATCCTTTTTGGTGCAATGTAGGTGTTGAGAGTCTGCTCTTCGTGGAGTCGACGAGTAAGTTCCAAAACCTTCTTCTTACTGGCGTAGAAGCTGGCTTCAAAAGTGTTTCGTTCTTCCTTGAGCTGTATCCAACTTTTTTGCAAATCTTCCAATGATGTTGGCATGTCAGGATGTAGGAGGGTGTATGGAACCTCTCCTTCCATAACAGGCTCTTTGATCATAGGAAGAATGTAGGGGTAAGGCATCATAAGACTCTGGGCGCGGGTTCGTACCCACTTGAGGTAAGGCTCAAGGGGGATGGAATTCTTGTGTCCCAGTGTCTTACTGTCCACTTTGTTGGGCATCCTTCAAGCTCGGATAAACCTTTGTCGAAGTCCTTGAGCGTCGTTGTCGAAGTAAAAAACCAAGTCTGGAATCAGCATGTCATGAGGGCCATCCCTTCGGGCATACCCAAATTGTCTCAGAGCCAAGCAAGGGTTGTAGGTAATGCCTCCCCTAATGCCAAGTAGTGGGACATTAGGGAATTCCCCACAACGATCAATGATGATGACATTTTCTCTGGACCGAGAACACCAATGAACATTAGAATGTGTAAGAGTCATCAACCGTTTTGACCACCTCAAGCCTTGCTCATTCTTCAAGACTGACTGGGGAAGGTGAGAAATAAACCACCTTGCTAGAAGAGGAGTACAACACATGAGAACACCTCTTTTCCTCATTATTCGTGTGTGAAATGAGTGGAGGCTATCCCCAAGCAATATAGGCACAGGATTACGAGATATGAAAATCTTGACAGCATTCACATCTATAAGCTGATCAGGGTTTGGGAACAAGACCAACCCATAGATGAGAACTGCTAAAATCTCCTCAAAAGCTTGCAGATCTAGAGAATTCAAGCAATCTTGTGCCTTCTCAAACAGAAACTTTTCCAAGAAACCCTTGACACCACTTCTGGTTTCCCAATGACCTTTGATATCAGATGGTTGCAAGTGTAAGGCTTGAGCAACATCTTCAGGTTTTGGTTCTCTTTCCGTACCGTTGTAGGGTAGTTGATGGAGAATAGGAATCCCCAGGAGTTGAGAAAATTCCTCCAAAGTAGGCACTAGTTGGTAATCAGGAAATGTGAAGCAGTGGTGTAGGGGGTCAAAGAACTGGAAGAGAACTTTCACCGTGTCTTCTTCAATGTTGGAGTTGACCAAGTTGAGAAGTCTACCATGTCTTTCAGTGAAGGGAGAATTTTCTGGGATCTTGGAAGCAAGCTCCTTGAGTAGAGGAGGAATTCTCATAAGGTTGACCTGGATTGTTTTTCTGCGGAGTGATTCCATAACCTACAAAACAGGAACAAAGATGAAGATCCAAACCCTTAAAATGGTTAGTGGATGCATATGATGCTTCATGATGTTTATGATGTATGCACAAGTATATGTACAAACAAATCAAGCAAGTTCTTAGTTTCAGGCTTGCATGGGGTTTCATAGTAAGTACCCTCTTGAAGTTAGTTGGCTCAACCTGTCCTATAAATAGTAATCGGGTTCTAAGGAGCTCAATATCACTGGATTATTTTCTGTGTTCATTGTTTCAGTTTAGCCACTTAACTGGCGATCGAAATATTCCAAGAAAACAACACTCAATGAGTATAGTATCGAGTATCTACCAACTTCGGACTGCACCAAAGCCGGTCATCTCACTACCCCTAAAAAGGCCAAGATGGTCAAGTAAAGGTTCTAAAAGTCCATTAGTGCTTCATGACATCACTCAGCGGCCCCGTATTCTCTTTGATTGACTCAAAGGCTACCGGTACCCACAAATATGTTGCACTAATATAGCTATTGCTTCAACCATGTCGGTATACCCCGCACAGTTTCCACAACGTATTGCTATTTACCTATGACTGTTTCCCAAATCCGGGTAGAGGATTTCAAACCCAAACAATATAACAAAGTGTAAAGCAATCAAAGCAAACAAGATAAGCATGTAAAGGTGATCTAAACCCTAAGGTAACCCCACTTTTAGAGTATGTCCCCAGCAGAGTCGCCAGTTCTGTGATACGGTGGGAGATCTGACTTGAGGTTTTGCTTTTGTGTTCGCAAATGTTTCGGTTTAGCAAGAGTCGCCACCGAATTTTTATTTTATCCAAAGGAAAGGTCAAAAAGCACAGGAAAGACCTTTGAGATGTTTTCTTGGGTTCGGGAGGTAGATTATGAGAAGGGAAGGTGCAAGCACCCTTCTCATCCATGGTTATCCATGGGATCTTAGTTACTTGTTTAGATCACTTGCTTTTGCTTTTTAATTGTTTGAAATGGTGCTTTGTGTGTGGTTTTGAAAAAATGTTTTGAAAAGAGGCCCTCGTTGTGGCAACCTTTGTAATGATTCTTGTTTGAATGTATACAAAGGTGTATTGTCTTTTGAAAAATGTTCCAATGTTGAAAGTTTTTTTTGGGAAATGTTTTGAAATTGTGTTGTGATGTGTGTTTGAAAATAGAAAGGATGTTTTTTGCAAGTTTTGATCAAGTAACTAGGAGCATCTACCCTATCTACTCAAAGATCTTTCCTACACATTTTTAACCCTTTTGACAGTGTTGTTTTACCATTGCATTTGGTAAACAACCTTGTATTTGGATGTTAAACGGGACATGCGCGGGTCATCGTATTGACCATGATATCAATTGTGCCAAGTATCTTAGCAAATTTTTGGAGGGACTAGATCATTTTGTATAGGCAACTAAGATAGCGTCATCGAGGGACTATGATCTTTTTGTTTTGATTTTTTTGTTTTGATTTTTTTGTTTTGATTTTTTTGTTTTTCCAAGATACTCAACATGCATACCATGGCCATTTTAAAGGCAACAAGTGGGTGAAACCCTAGGGGTGCTTGTGTGCATTGTGGTGCCAATTTACATGCTTTTAGGTCTTGTATTAAGTCTAACTATTTGTTTTGATTTTGGATATTGCATATAAACCCTAATCTCTATCATGGCATATTTGGAAGCTATAAAAATGCGTAAAATAAATCTACGCTATTACAACATTGATATGGGGAGGGGGATACAATTTTGGATAGGGGATTATTTTGCCAGAAATTAAAACCCTAAGTTATTACAACCAAATTGAATTTCTTGTGCAAATAAATAAATAGGCAATTATTTAAATGGAAAAATAAATAAATATGCAATATATTATAAATATGCAAAAATGTTTCTTGTATTATTTTTATGTGTGTAAAAGTATAATATTTAATGTTTAAAAAAAAGTAAGAAAATAAAATATTATTTTTATTAAGGGTGGAAACCCTAATTTGTTTTAAGAAAGTATATATATATTAATTATATTATTTATGTACAATAAAATAATAAAATATATATAAATGTCAAAGAATAAAAATATATTAGAAAAAATATTATTTAAGTATGTAAATAATAAAAAAAATAAAAAAATAATATTTTTATGTATTATTTTCAAGTTTTTTATTAAAGAAAATAAAAGTATGTTATTTAATAATTATTTTTATGTTAGAAAAAATAATAAAAAATACAAAATAAAATGTGAAAATTTATGAAAATGTTTTTGATAATTTTTTATGTTTAGAAAAAATAAAATAAAATCAGAAATGAAAAAGAAATAGAAAAATAGAAAAATATAAAACAATGGGCCAATGGGGTGCAATCAGCAAGCTGGGGGTGCCAAAAGTGAGAAATAGCCAGGCCCAGCCCAGCTACTTCATCTTCAACCTTCGTTCAAACAAAAACACGCGTTTCCTATATAAATGTCCAACTCCTACATACGTGCTCTAAAGCAAAAACTCACAACATGAAAGTTATAGCATTTTTCAACACGATTCCAACCATATAAAGAACTTAATCTAACTCTCAAAGACCAGAGAGAATTTCTCTGGCCCTAATTTTTAACCTAACTTTTTCAGAATGTTCATCAATTAAATTCTCTTAACACACTTAACTTAAATGAAATCTATGCATATGTACAGCTTGAGGGCAATGAGTACTACATTTTTTATTCACAAACCTAAGCCTAATGATTCCTAAATAGAGAGATAGAAAGTTGGAAAATACTTGTTTCAGTTGAACTCGTGTATGGCAATGTGGAGGTTTTCAATGAGGCCTAAGATGTTTGTGAGCTTGCCTGAACTTCCTCTGACCTTCCCCAATGCTTTGTTTGCTTTAAGCTTGCTTGAATAAGCCTGTAGAAGTCAACCTGCACAAGCTGAAATCAGAAATGGTGAAGCTTGCAAATGGAGTTACAGTTAATAGACAATGGTTGGGATAATTTAGGTGGGTTATATGGAATGTATTGGAACTGGTTTGGGACAAAACGCACGAGTGGTTTGTGAGATGGAAGTGAAACTGCAGAGAGTGCCCTGTTTTGAAAGTTTTTGGTGTTTTGATGTTCAAGAGTGTTTGAGGGATGGATGGCTCGTGTTTCTGGCTCAAAGCAATATGCAAAAAAAGTTTGGAAAGGTTACCAACTTTGTTCTTATCAGATTTCAAAGATATGGATCTTTTGCAAGTTTACTTGGTTTTGAAGTAAAAGTGTGAAGTGATACAAGACAGGCCTGTACAGGCTATCTTCAAGCATGCACCCGATGGTTGTACCTTTGCCTAAGTTTATGGAACTTGTTTGCTGCAAAGAGAGGGGTTCAAGGCTCAAGGGAAGCAAGTTGACATAAAGTTGCCTTTATCAAAATGGCATAGTTCACTTTTTGCCAAAAATAGATTAAACTCTTGTGTAAACTTCCATTGATCAGAATAATGCCTTAGACCATTGAGTTTGCATTCAATTTTTGAGTGTGGAAGGGTTTAGAGACCTGTATTCAAGTACAAGCTAAGTTGGACAGATTTTGCAACTTGAGTCAACATGAAAATGCCATGGATCAAAAGTGAGTTTTTGCCAAATTCAAACCTTCGATTCTCCCTAACCATAAATGATTTTGGAGTTATTGGACATTTTGGAAATCTTGTAATATGCTCTACAATCCATCTTTGAAATGCATTTTGATATTCCAATTGGAACTAGGTGAAAAATGGCCATGAAGATAGGTCAAAATCCTGCCTAAACTAGGGCAAAATTTTACTAAGTTAAAAGTTTCATAGACCCTTATTCCAAAAATCATAACTTCAGATACATGCATGTTTTGGAAAAACTTTGTGAATAAAAGTTGTAGATTTTGTGGAGTACTACAACTTTCATGTTGGAAGTTTTGTTTGAATCCAATTGCATCATGGTGAAAAAGTTGGGCAAAGTTGAAAAAAAAATAAGAAAATTAGGTTTCTTGATGAAAAATTTCAATCTTAAACCCTAATTTGCAAAATTAGGTTTCTTGATGAACAAGTTACATGTTTTGACTCATCTTGATGAAAAATGACCCTTGGCACTTGATTTTGACCAAAAAGTCAAAGTTTGACTTTTCAATGTACAGTTGATTTTTGATTAGTTGACTGGAAAATTCATCTGTCAATCCAATGCATTTGAGATCTTTTGAACCTTGTGAATAGGTAAAGATGATGCCATTGAGTCCTTGAATCCATACTTGAACCAAATTTGCCATTGGCTAGGTGAAAAATCAGAAATTGCCCTTATACAGTCAAAACCCTAAAAATGACCATTTTGCCCTTTTGGTGATCTGATCAAATTTCTTGAGGAGTTATGATCCAAACTTGATCAAATGGTTAATATGAGTCTATAATGTTGATATGGATCAAAAATCATGAGGTTTGACTGTAAATTGGCCACAATTGACTTTTTCCCCAATACAGCTGATTTCTAGGTCAACTATCCAATTGACTGGGCAAAAATTTGATTCAAAGCTTGAAACTTGGTATGGGCAATCTTATAAGTCCAACATGAAGTATGAAAGTAACTTTGAGCATTGAAAGTCCAAAAATCCTTGTGCAGTCTCAAACCCTAATTTCAGGTCAACAGTGCAAGGAGATGTCTTGATCAGAGAAAACCCTAACTCTGTCTGGAGTCCAAAGAGTCTTGTGAGGGGAAATCTTGATAAAATAAGAGGGAAAATTTTGGGGTACAACATCAACCAAGCACCCCAAAGGAAAACCCCTACTCATATCACTGAAAATCCCTTGGAACTCAATCAGTATAAATCCCTTGAAGAAAGTTGAAGTTTGTAGAGGGTTACGATTCTTTCGATGTCGATGCTCTCGAAATGGGTCTAGTCCCAGATGTGGTGATCCCTCCAAAATTCAAAGCGCCTGACTTTGGAAAATATAAGGGGCTTACATGTCCTAGGAACCATCTTCACATGTATTGCATAAAATTCATGCCTATGCTCAAGATCAGAAGCTGATGATCCATTGTTTCTACGACAGTTTAAGATGGGTATCTCTGGACTGGTACATGCAATTGGAGAGAATTCATATCCATACATGGGCAGATCTTTCCAATGCTTTCTTGAGACAATACAAGTACAACTTAGACATGGCGCCTAACCGCATGCAACTCCAAAACTTATCTCAAAAGAAAGATAAGTCTTTCAAGGAGTATGCTCAAAGGTGGAGAGAAATGGAAGCCCGTGTACAACCACCACTCCTGGAGAAAGAATTGGTCGATATGTTCATGGATACTTTACAAGGGTTGTATTATGATAAGATGGTAGAAAGCATCTCTTCCATATTTTCTAATTTGGTAACTATTGGTGAAAGGATTGAAGCAGGCATAAAAGTGGGAAGATACAAGGGACAACATCTAGTACCCTTATAATTCAAAAGACATGTTCCTAACTTCTCGAAAAAGAAGGAAGGAGAAATTAATGTTGTAGCCTCGCATCCAAGGGCACAACAACCATTAATAATTCCACGAGAACAACAATAAAAATAGTTTGAAATGCCTTCGAGGAAGTTTGATCCTGTCCCCATGCCGCACAGTCAATTATTGCAACATTTATTCAATGCGTCTTTGGTAGAGCTAAAACCTCTAGCTCCTCTAATTGGGGTACTCCCACCAAGGTACGATGCCAATTCCCGGTGCGAGTATCATTCCAATTCTCCAGGGCATATTGTTGTATCCATAAAATTTTTCCTCCCATTTCTTAAAGATATTCTCCTAGGGTTCTCAAATGCTCAAGGTTTCTCAAGAATTGATAAGACAAATTCTCCTCCTAAGCAATGGACTTAAACTAGGGTTTCATTTTTCTCAAAGAAGTTTGGGTTTATAAGGCTTCAAGTGGATTTCATTGTTTCTTATATGTCCCTAAGGAGCTTCGTGCCAAGTTTCATGCCTTGCATCACGAGTTTCCTCAGTCAATTACTCAGATGACTAAAAATCAACTATAATGGATAGAAAGTCAACTGTGGTCAACATACAGTCAATCTTCAAGATTTATGGTCAACATAAAGGTTTTGAAGTTATATTCCTTATTTGATCAAGGGTTGATTATGATTCATCAAGAAAACTCCCAAATCACCAAAAGTCAAAAGTTGCCAAATTAGGGTTTTCTTAAGGAGAAGTCAACTAAACTTTGACCAAGCATAACTTTCACATGCTTTATCAGATTTTTCCTCAACCAAAGCTCATGTCGAGGGAATTCAATTCTCTACAACTTTGTCTCTCTAAGATCAAGTCCAAAAAATGCTTCATTTGAGAGATATGGGCCAATACATTATAGGTCATTTTAAAAGTCAACAAAGAGACAATTTTTGTCCAGGAAACTTACATCAAGATAAAGTCTTCGAATGAAAAAATTATCAAAATAGAGATTGTAAAGGACATCTTGAGCTTTCCAAAAAGTCCAATATCACCTCCAAATGATGAAACTTCAGAGAGTTATGACTAGTGCAAGTTGGGATATTTTGAGAAAATGCATGAAACAAAAAGTGATCAAACTTGGAATTTTAAACTATTGGGCTGATGTTGCAAGGTCCAAACGTGTTATACACTTCATAGTGCACCTCAATACTTGTTCATACACCCCCTCTTTATTTATTATATTTATTTTTGATTTTTGATTATTTTAAAAGTCAAAATAAAATTAAATAAGATCAAGCTTCTTACACAAGTTCAAGCCCACTATATCTTGCCTAATTATCTTCTATACATTGCATGCATTCAGACAAAAAAGGAGAACGAAACCTTGTGCAAGAAATAACTTCCAAAAATCTCGAAAATTATCAAAATTAGGGAAACCTTAGAACACTAGTTGCAGTCATTTCCAAGGTAAACAAAATCATCTATTCACTTCCAACAACGCTTCAGAGTAAGCATGAATCAAACCTGATGATCCAAAGCTCACAAAACCCGCATGCTTACATCTCCGATCTCATTATTTTTGAAAATTCTCATTTTTATTTTCGTTTTGTTTTAAGGTATACTAACGCTATTAATGTGTTTCCGATATGTGTTTATACATGACTGGATCATCGTAGGAGTCCCATGCAATCGAAACCATAAATTTCCATGTTCCATGTTAACAGTCAATTGTATTCATATGCATATGCTCATTCAATTTTAGTCATTGGACATTTTGCAAACAAAATAGAAAAAGTAAAATAAAATTTGGCTTTGAAATTGTATTTCATTGATATTTTTGCCTATAAATAGGCGATTTTTGTATAAAGAGACGGAAGTCCTAGTAAGAGGAAGTCGTCGAAGAAAGAATTTACAAAGTGAAAACATATAGCTATGTGGGAATAATCTCGTCAGGTTCTAACTCTGTTATTTCCCCTATGTCTTCAAGCATCTCATCCATTGATGTCAGAAGAAAGTGAGTTGATTTGATATGTACCGTTTGAACTTTAACTTTGGTAATAAAGCTTGTTGTAGTGATCCAATGGGGCTATAGTCATATACTTGAATCCCTAATTTTTTCCTGGACCGCCCTTTCGGGTTTTCAGTCCACCGGGATACCCTTTTTAACCCAAGCTGCCTTTTCAGGTTTTTAAGTTGCCAAGTGAATAGTCTTTTCATATATATCCCTGATTTTTTTCCCGAACCCTTTTGGTTCGCCAAGATACCCTTATTTTTGCCTAGGCCAGTCAACCTAGCGGTTCATTTTTAGGTGTAGTATCTTTTGACTATGTCCCCATTCACAGGGTGCGGGAAATCTTCACCGTCCATGGTGGTCAGTATCATAGCTCCACCAAAAAATATCTTCTTGATTACAAATGGTCCTTCATAGGTAGGAGTCCATTTGCCCCTGGAATCACCTTGCGGGAGGATAATGCGCTTTATTACCAAGTCACCAACATGATATACCCGATGCTTAATCTTCTTATTGAATGCCTTGATCATGCATTTCTGATACATCTGACCGTGACAGATAGTCGCCAGCCTCTTCTCGTCAATTGGATTTAACTGATCCAACCTGGTCTGAACCCACTCATCTTCACCCAAGCCTGCATCTTTCATGATTCTCAGAGAAGCAATCTGAACTTCGACAGGTAAGACAACTTCCATATCATATACCACAGAGAATGGGGTTGCCCCAGTTGATGTTCTAGCTGAACTGTGGTAGCCGTGAAGAGAGAATATTAACATCTCATACCAATCTTTATATGTCACAACCATCTTCTGTATTATCTTCTTTATATTCTTATTGGCGGCTTCCACCGCACCATTCATCTTAGGTCGATACAGAGAAGAGTTATGATGCTTGATCTTGAACTGCTTGCAGAGCTTAGTGATCGCCGTGTTTTTGAGATTGGTACTGTTGTATCTGATAATCCTTTTGGGGATGCCATACCAAAAAATCAGGTTGTGCTAGATAAACTGGGCGACCACATTCTTAGTAACAGAGGCGAATGAGGCTGCTTCAACCCATTTTGTAATCTAGTCAATGGAGACAAGGATGAAGAGGTGTCCGTTAGAGGCTGTAGGCTTGATTTATCCAATCATATCAATGCCCCACATTGTAAATGGGCAAGTCGCAGTCATGACAGTCAATGGTACTGGAGGCACATGAACATTTTCGGCATAGATTTGGCCTTTATGACAAGTTCTTGAGTGATGGTGACAATAAGTTTCCATGGTCGACCAATAGATATGGCTCTTAAGATCTTTTTAGCCATAGTATGACCACTTGAGTGAGTACTAAAGACGCCTTCGTACATATCCTGCATAATCTCTTCTACTTCCTTGTCCACACAATGAAGTAGGATTGAATTATGATTGCGTTTGTAGAGAATTCCATTGATCAAGAAGGACTTGGCCGAGAACCTTCGTAGGAACTTATTGTCATTGATGGATTCCCCTTCAGGGTATTATCTAGTCTCAAAGTAGCTTTTCACCTCATGAAACCAAGGTTTCTCCTCTACTCCATCAGTGTCAATTTCACAGTAGTGCGCAGGTTCGTCGAATATTTCAATGGTAATTCTAGGAGCCTCATTGTCCCATCTGACTTTGAACATGGATGGCATTGTTGCCAGAGCATCCACAAACTAATTATCTTCTCTTGGTATGTGTTCAAAGGTAATCTCCTCAAAATACGGGACCAGGGTTAATACATGCTCTTTATAAGGAATGAGATTCGAGTGCTTCGTATCCCAATCTCCCTTAACCTGACTGATTACCAAAGCTAAATCTCTGTACACGCTTAAGAATTTGATTCTTAGGTCGATAGATGGCCTGAGACCCATGATGCAAGCTTCATATTCGACCATGTTGTTGGTACAATCGAAGCAAAGTCTGGAAGTAAAAGGTGTATGGAAACCTTCATGGGAAATGATCACAACACCAATTCTGTTTCCAAGAGCGTTGGAATCTCCATTAAAAACCATAGTCCATCGGGATCCTTGTTCAGGTTCTTCATACGGTCCTGGTTCTTTAGAATCTGTTACTAGCTTAAAATTCTCGTCCGAGAATTCAAAGTTCATAGACTAATAGCCGTCTACAGCTTGATGTGCCAAATGGCCGGCCAATACACTTCCTTTGATTGCCTTTTGAGTGGTGTACTGGATATCATATTCTGTTAAGATCATTTGCCATCGGGCTATTCTTCTAGAGAGAGCTGGCTTCTCGAATATATACTTGATGGGATCCATTTTAGAGATCAACAAAGTAGTATGGGTCAACATATACTGTCTTAGTCGGTGAGCAGCCCATGCCAAAGCGTAGCAAGTTTTCCCGAGCAGTGAATATCTTGTTTCACAGTCAATAAATTTTTTGCTAAGGTAGTATATTGCATGCTCTTTTCGACCAGACTCGTCATGCTGCCCCGGTACACACCCCATTGAGTTCTCTAGAACTGTTAAGTACATGATTAGTGGTCGTACTTCAACTGGTGGCATTAAAATGGGAGGTTCTTGTAGGTACTCCTTAATTTTATCAAAGGCTGTTTGACAATCGTTGTTCCATTTTACTACTTGATCTGTCTTCAACAACTTAAAGATTGGCTCACAAGTAGCAGTTAGATGACAAATGAAATGGGAAATGTAATTCAGCCTTCGTAAGAAAGCGCTGACTTCCTTCTCGATACGAGGAGCTGGCATCTCTTGAATGGCTTTAACTTTCACTGGATCAACCTCAATACCCTTACCACTGACAACGAAGCCCAAGAGTTTACCGGATGTAATCCCAAAGGTACACTTGTTCGGGTTTAGACTTAGCTTGTACTTCCCCCGTCTTTCAAACAGTTTGTGCAGGTGATCAAGATGCTCTTCTTCAGTTTGCGACCTGGCTATCATGTCGTCAACATAAAACTCTATTTCATGGTGAATCATATCATGAAATAAGGCTACCATGGCATGCCGATAGGTTTCCCCAGCGTTCTTCAACCCAAAAGGCATAACCTTATAATAGAAAGTGCCCCACTGTGTGACAAAGGTAGTTTTCTCCATGTCTTCAGGCGCCATTTTAATCTGATTGTAACCTGAGAAGCCATCCATGAAAGAGAATACCTTATACTTGGCGGTGTTGTCGACCAAAACATAAATATGTGGTAGTGGGAAGTCATCTTTGGGGCTCGCCATATTCAGATCCCTGTAGTCTACACACATACACACCTTGTCGTCTTTCTTTGGTACCAGAACAACATTAGCAACCCACTAAGGATATGACGTCATTGCTAAGAACCTGCATTGAACTCTTTCATGACCTCATCCTTTACCTTTTCTGACATTTCAGGATGTGTGCGACGAAACTTATATTTTATTAGAGCACAACCCTCTTCACTGGCAGACGGTGGACCACAATGTCGGTGTCGAGCCCTGGCATGTCTTTGTACGACCAGGCGAAGATTTCAACATATTCATGTAGCATCTGGATTAACCTACTCTTGACACTGATTTCTAAGTTATCACCTATCTTGACCTCTTTCTTGTCTCTCTGAGTACCCAAGTTCACCACTTCGACTGGCTCTTAATATGGTTGGATAATCTTCTCTTCCTGTATCAAGAGTCTGGCAAGTTCTCCAGGTATCTTACAATCTTCCTCACCTTCATTTTCGGCTTGGTAGATCGGATTTTTGAAGTCATATGAGGCAATAGCATAATCGTTATTTCCAAAATCTAGAGTGGATGAGGATATGCAATGTAGTGGGTGTGTGTATGTAAGAACACATAACTATTTGAAAATGCAATAAGATAAAAGGAAAAACAGAGATCACAAAATTTATATGCAAAACGGCCAATGCTTTTATTGAATGAAAAAATGTTTATGAATAGTTAATCAACCCTTTAACAAATAAACCATTGTGCCCCGGGTAAGACACAAGGTTTTAAAGTCATCATTTATCACATAGCCTAAACTTTGAAAACAAAAAGACGGGAATATAGCTTATTACTCCTGACTATAGGAGATGGGAAAGATGTCTTCTTCCTTCCAGTTTTCTAGTCCATCACCCACGGTCGAGAATATCTAGTTATTAAAGTCACAATCACTGTCTGCATCCTCTATAGCATTGACCCCAATTTTATCGATGTGAAACGAAGGTTTCCCAGCATGAGCCCGATGAATAACCCTCTGATCTTCTGCAGTTAAGCCCAAACAAAACTTGTTAGACTTGAAAGGGGTATCCGGAAGCTGACCCTAAATTGTACCACCTTCTTCAATAGTGGCCTTAGCATCTTTCAAGGAGGCCATCTTGTGCGGAGTTTGGTGATCTTTGAAATGGCTGAAACATCTTCAACAACAACAGGAGAAATTACCTCAAAGGTTTGACAGGGTGTTCCAATAAACTCTCCATCCATATCAACATATCATAATTAGTAGAGGTGGATGACCATATATTCCTCCTTTCCACAAACAGTAACAACTTTCCCTGTCACTAGATATTTCAACTTCTGGTGCAGGGTGGAAGTGACAGCACCTGCCCCATGGATCCAAGGGCGTTCCAATAAACAAGAGTAAGCTGGTCGGATGTCCATGACATGGAAAATGGACTCAAAAATCGGTGAACCCATCTTGTTCGGGAGGTCTACATCTCCATGCACCATTTGCTTCAATTCATCGAAGGCTCGAACTATGATATTGCTGGGCTTTAGCACCAACCCTTCAAAATCTAACCAATTGAGAGCGCCTTTCGGAAGAACATTCAAAGATGATCATGTGTCAATCAATACATGGGCCAATGTAATTCCCTTGCACTCAATGGAGACGTACATGACCCTATTGTGATTCCTCCTCTTAGGAGTCAAGTCAGTATCAGAGAAACCCAAACCATTGTCAGTTGTCAGGCTAGCCACGTAGCTTTCAAATTAATCTACCAAATTTTCATGCAGCATGTGGGCAGTCTTCAGAAATTTCACTAAAGCCTTCACATGGCCCTCAAAACACAGCAGTAAGGACAATATATATATTTTGGATGGGGTCTACCCCAACTGTTCAACAATTTTATAATCACTTTGGCGGATAATTTTCAGAACCTCTTCTAAATTGTCCAGAAGTATCTTTGGCAGGAGCTTCTTTTGGCAGCTCTGTCCGGGCAGGCTCTATCATCGGCTGTTTACCCCGAGCCCCAACATTCATCTTGGAAACTGTGATCTGAGCAGGTGGAGAAATTTCTGGAGATAAAATCCTTCCACTTCTTGTAATCTTAATGGTCCCTGCAATATTTACAATACTAGGATCAACTTCTTGTTTATCTTCATTAGACAATTCTTACTTGACGCCATGGTAATAGACGTCAGACCCATAATGTCACAGAATTCCCTTCTCCGAGGAATACGGGATAGGCCCGGGTGTTATAATAACCAGCGGAGAAGCGTTTGGATTGGCGGTAATCCTTATCGGACCTCCGAAAGGGATCCTAAAAGGAGTACCAGAGATAATATACAGATCTTGGCAGAAATTGTTGGTAGGCGGAACTTTATAGATCAAGAAAGCCAAGATATCTTCAAAAGCATGGTAACTCATGGCGTCTAGGAATACCTGAGCTTTCTCTATCAGAAACTTTGTAAGAAGACCTTTAACCCCACTTCTTATTTTCCAATTGGATTCAATGTCAGATGGCTTTAAATGCAGGGCTATGGCAACATTTTCAGAAGTTGGATCTTGTTCTAAACCGGTGAAAGGTATCAGCTCCAATATAGGCAAACCAAGTAGCTTAGAGAATTCTTCTAGAGTGGGCACCAAATGATAATCAAGAAATGTGAAGCAATGGTGCTTAGGATCGAATAACTGGAATAGGATGCTCATTAAACCTTCGTCAAAACCGGTAGTAACCAAACTGAGAAAGTGACAATATCTTTTGTTGAATGACGAGCTTTCAGAAACTTTTAAGACCAACTCCTTAAGCTTGGGAGGAATTTATACAAAGTTGATCCGGATGGTTCTTCTGCGAGCTGAATCCATAACCTACAAAACAAAGAAGAGGTAAATCCACATGTTCTTGAAACAGTTAGTGAAAATGATATGTTATGATGTTCATGATGTTATGATTATGCTTAAAAACAAAGATAGCAAACACAAATAAGTCACACAAAGACCTTAGGTTTAAAGTCTTGCACGAGGTTTTAAAGGTTAGTACCCTCTTGAAGTTTCAATTTGCTCAACCTGTCCTAGTAATAGTAACCAGGTTCTAAGGAGTCTCATATCATTGACCTTTCCATCAGGAATTGTTTCAGCTAAAGCACCGAAGTATTGCGACCGAAATATTTCGAAAGTCCAATTTCAATGAGTGTAGCATCGAGTATCAATCAATCTTCGGTCAGAACCAAAGCCGGCTATCTCACTACTTTCTAGTGGATAGGATGAGTCAATTAAAGGTTCTAAAGGTTAGTTATCGCTTAATGACAGTATGAGGAAGCCTAATGTTATCCTTGACTGACTCAAGGAACAATAGTACAAGCTAAAGTATCACGCTAATGTAGCCATCACTTTGTTTGTATCGGTCTACGCTGTACAACCTCCATGATTTATTGCTACTTACTTAAAAAGGTGCCCCAGATCCCGGTATAGGATCTTTAACAGTAACCCAAGAAACCCCTTTAAAAAATAAAGCATACAAAACACACAAGGAAAACAGTTAAAATAATCTAAACTTTAAGGTAACCCCACTTTTATAATTCCCCAACAAAGTCTCCAGTTCTGTAATACGGTGGGAGAACTTAATTTTATACTGGTTTTGCGTTTGTATTCGTAAATGTTGCGGTAAGAAAGAGTTGCTACCGAATTTTCTTTTAGCCAACAAAGAAAAGGGTGAAAATAACAGCAAAGACCTTTTGAGATTATTTCTGAGTAAGGGGGGTAGATTATTGAAAGGAATGTGTTAGCACGCTTTTCATCCGTAGTTATCTACGGGATCTTAGATGCTAGCTCATTTTACAATACCTTGTGTTTATGTGTTTGGAAAAAAAAGTATTTTAAAAAGACGCCTTAGTGCGGCGAACTTTGTAATGTTTCTCGTGTTGTTGAAAACGTATACCAAGTGTTTTTAAAAATATTTTTGGAAAGGAGTGTAGGTGTGGAAAATGATTTATTTTGAGCAAACATATAAGAACTATCTACCTACTCGAAAATGTTTGTTCTTTTCCTCTTTTCCTTTAGACAATGCTATCCTACTATTAGTGAGTAGGTAGCCCCATCGTTGGATGTTTGAGGGACAATCGAGGGTCATCGTACAGTCACAAAGGCCACTTGGCAAGATACTTAATAACACCCCTATGGTTTTAAGATCATGTACCGAGGCAACATCGAAAGGGTTATTTATGATCTTTGAACCAAAGGGTTGCCACTAAAATCCCTCACGTTCGAGAGTTATGACTGTTTTATTCCGAAGGCAACCGAAGTGGAAGTACCCTAGAGATACACATGTGCGGGTGTGTTGTGTTTCAGTTATTTGTCTTTGATGTTTATCTTTGCTAACGTTTACTTTTAATTCTTGACATGCAGTCCTATTAGGTATACATCTAACAGTTCAATATATATACAAGTGCAGAAAATTTAAAGTGCAGAAATTAAACTAACTATTACATGGCTTCGGGGAGGGGGAAATTACAAGTCCAAAACTAGGGGTAAAAACAGTAAAGAAATCCTAATTTAAACTATTACAAACCATGGGCAGATACAATATTTCAAAAGTAATAATGCGGAAAATAATGATCGCGCAAAGATTAAGAAGGAACGTCTAAAAGCCCAAAAAAGTTCTAAGCAAATTAAGACAATTTTTGTTGTTTTTGTTTTGTTTATTTTTTAAGAAAATATTTAAATTGAAAATTAAAAAGCTAAATCTAATTTAAATTAATAGAAGAAAATGAACATTGATTAAAAATTAACTATAGAAGACAATCTAATATTATTTTGTTTTTTTTATTATTATTAAGAAAAAGATTTGAAATTAAATTGATCCTAATTCTAATTGATTAATTAATTAAAAAAAGAAAGGTGATTAAAATAAATAATTAAAATTAATTTAGTTAATAAAAATCTAAATCTAATTTATTTTTGGTTTGTTTGATTTAATGATGTCTTTTATGATTTTTTAATAGAAAAATAAATTATTGAAATAAAAGAGACAAATGAAAATGAAATAAATAAAAAAATAATAATAAATGAGACATATGCTACGAGTCCAACCATGGTACTAGTTTGGTCTAAAATGGCTCGTAGTGTTGTATCCGAAACTCAAAAGTTCATGAGCCCTAACAATGATAGAACTGGATTCCTGCGTCAAAACTCAAAGGTAATGGTTCTAAAATAATCCAAGCGTCAGTGTGAACATGTATGAGTGTTTAAAAACAATTTATAACGTGAGAATTAAAAATTTTGAGATTGAGAACCTCATAGGCATATTCTAGTGTGCTTGAATCTACAAGAAGGATATGAATGAGATCCTCAGAGCTTCAGAAACACGATGCAAGGCTTGGTTTTGATAAGTATGGGCGAGAAGTTTGAGTTTCAAATTTTGCAATTCTTGAGAATTTTGTGAAACTTTTGAGAGCTTCTCTAGGCAGTTTGGTGTGTCCTTTCTTGCTTGCAATGTCATGTATTTATAGAGAGAAGAGAGGAGTGTAAATCGTCATGGAAAGAATCAAACCATTAACCATGGCCTTAAAACAAAAAATTAAAATTTGAAAAGTTTCCAAACTTCATGATCCCTTGCCATTTTTGTTTGATTCTTGCCTTTTTGAATTTTGCATGAACCTAGAAACTTTCTATGTATCTTTCACGAATTATTGGGCTTTATGATGGATCAAGCCAAGCCCATATGCACTAGCCCATTAGTTTTCATATTTTATTTGATTTAATTCATATTTAAATGAATAAAAATTCAAATAAATAAAAATAAAAATAAAAATAATGCATTGATAGATTTAGAGGTCCTTGGGCATATCATGAGTATGTTTGAACTCCAAAAAGTTAGGCCCAATAACTTAAAATCACAAATTTGCTCAATTGAGATTTCATGCGTTTTCTTGAAAATTTCCCAACTTGTGCACTTTATAACTTGCTCAAATTTCATATTTTGAAGATGATCTTGGAATTTTTTGAAAGCCCGAGATTTCCTATACACTTTCTCTTTGAATCAATTTTTCATTTGGAGACATTATCTTGATGTAAGTTGCCTTGTCAAAAAGTGTCTTTTGTTGACTTTTTGAAAATGACTTGTAATGTGTGAGATCATATCTTTCAAATGATGCATATTCTGGACTTGAGAATAAATAACGTTGTAGGGAATTGAATTTTCTTCAAAATGGGCTTTGTTTGGGGAAAAGTTGATGAAGCATGTGAAAGTTATGCCTGGTCAAAGTTCAGTTGACTTCTCCTATAGAAACCCTAATTTAGAAATTTTTTATTCTTAATGATTTAAGAGCATTCCTTGGGGAATCATGACCAACCCTTGATAAAATGATGAATATCACTTCAAAATTTTGATGTTGACCAAAAATCTTGAAGTTTGACTGTATATTGGCCATAGTTGACTTTTGACATAATACAGTTGATTTCCAGTCATCTGAGCAATTGATTGAGAAAACTTGTAATGCAAGGCATGAAAATTGGCATGAGCATTCTTGGGGACATATTAGGGATCATGGAGATCACTTGATGCCTTTTAAACCCAAACTTCTATGTGAAAAACTTCTTTGTCAATTCTTAGTCAACCTTGAGCATTTGGGAACCTCTATGAGTATGTCTTGAATAAAATGAGAGGGAAAAGTTTTGGGGTACAACAGGTGGGATTAACACCTCTGGAAATAGACCTAAATCACCAAAATCAAATCCAGGCACCTTCTGGACTTTCATTTCCTTGAGCCTGTCCTCCAACTGCTTATATTTGTCATCCGCAGGAGGATATTGTTCATCAGAAAAGTCTTCGTCTTCAGGAGTATTCTCATAATCCTGTTTGTCCTTGACATCTTCATCATTGTTGTCGTCTTTTTGGAGGAGTCATCTTCTACATGTACTGGTTGAGCAGGACCCTTGAATCTCCTTCCCAGGTTAAGGACAACAGGCTTCTTGGTCTTCTTCTTCTTGGCAACGAGCGCCAACAACTCTTTTTGTCCTTGGGCCAGATTCATGAGAGTTTCCTGGAACTGAGCGTGTTGAGCCTAGAGATCCTTTATGGTTTGTTTGAGATCCATATCTATACTGAAATAAACAATGAGAAAATGAGAAACCTATACGAAAACCTGTTATGAAATAATGCATGATATGTAAATGCAATGATTTCAAGGACTTTAGGAAATTTAAATTTGCTATCCAGGAGGAAACAAGAAACAAAAATTTTATTAGCAAAATTCAAATTACAAATGCCTTTTAGGCTTACAAAAGCTTTCAAAGCTAAAATAAACTCCTAAAATCTAAGAATCAAATTTCACATGGGCGCTTCCTCTTCGTGCTGATGTATGCATTAAGACTCTTTTCCTCGTGAAGTTGCCTTGTAAGTTCCAACACTTTCTTCTCACTTGCATAGATTTGGGTTTCAAAGATGTCCCGTTCTTCCTTCAGTTGGATCCAAAACTTTTGTAACTCTTCAAGGTTAGTAGGCATACCGGGGTGGAGAATTATTGGTAGGATGGCTGGATATGGCATCATGATACTTTGAGCAGGAGCTCATACCCATTTGAGATAAGGCTCAAGAGAGATGGAAGTATTATGCCCAAAGGTCTTTCTATCAACCATGATTACCATGCCCCAAGCATGTACGAACCTTTGATGATGACCTTGGACATCGTTCTTGTAGTCGAATACAATATCTTGAATGAGTGCATCGTGGGGACCTTCTCTTCGAGCATAGCCAAATTGTCGTAGATCCAGAGAAGGGTTATAAGTAATACCTCCCCTAATGCCTAATAATGGAACATTAGGGAACTCCCCACAATGGTAAATGATAGTAATGCCCTCTCGAGATTGAGAGCACCAATGGATATCTGTATGAGAAAGCGAAATTATCCTTTGAGACCACCCCAAGACTTATTCATTCTTCAATACTGATTGAGGAAGGTGTGAATAAACCACCTAGATAGCAATGGCATACAACACATAAGAACCCCTCTCCTCTTCATGGTACGAGTGTGAAGAGATTGCAAAACATCTTTGAGCAAGGTAGGCACAGGGTTACGATAGAGGAAAATTCTGATAGCATTCACATCTATGAGTTGGTCTGGATTAGGGAATAGTACTAGCCCATAGATTAGAAGATCCAATACTTCTTCAAAAGCTTGAAGTCCAAATCATACTAAAACATTTTAGCCTTTTCTAACAGGAACTTATCTAGAAAACCCTTGACTCCACTCCTTGTTTCCTAGTTGGATATAATGTAGGACCGTTTCAGATGTAAGGCTGTTGCAATGACTTCTGGCTTTGGAGCTTCCTCTTAACCGATGAAAGGCATCTGATCAAGAACGGGTACTCCCAGTAATTGAGAGAACTCTTCCATAGTGGGTACTAACTGATAATCGAGAAATGTGAAGAAATGGTGTTTAGGGTCAAAGAACTGAAAAAGCACACCCATCATCTTTTCTTCAAAGCTTGAGGTAACCGGGTTGAGAAGTCGACCATATCTTTTAGTGAATGAGGAGTTCTTAGGAAACTTTGATGCTAACTCTTTGAGTTGAGGAGGCACCTTTACAAAACTAATTCAGATGGTATTTCTGCGAGTGGAGGCCATGGTCTGCAAAACAGAACAAAGATAAATTCCCTTGGTCCTCGAAATGGTTAATTATAATGAATATGGATGTGATGATGCATGATGTCATGTTTGAACAAAAAATCACACACAAGCAAGACACATAAGGCCTTAGGTTTAGGCTTGCATGGGTTTGGCAGGTAAGTACCATCTTGAAGTTTAGTTGGTTCAACCTGTCCTAAAAGAAGTAACTAGGTTCTAAGGAATCTCAATATCACCGATCTTTCTTCATCCGGCATAATTTCCGCTCAAACAATCTTTTCTCGCGGTCGAAATATACCAAAATTCCGATCTCAATGAATGTAGTATTAAGTATCAACCAATCTTCAGTTTTGCACCGAAGCCGACTATCACACTACTTTCTAATGGCCAAGTTTGTTCAACTAAGGTTCTAAGGTCAGTTGGTGCTTCATGACACCACACAGCGGCCCCGTATTCTCCTTGATTCAACACAAACGATACCGGTACCAACAAATATGTCACACTAACGTAGCCATCACTTCAACCATGTCGGTATTACGCTGCACAGTCCCCACGATCTATTGCTACTTACCTAATATGCCCCAGATACGAGTATAGGATCTATACAAGAATACCCAAACATAAACCCGAAATGTAAAGCAAGCAAGTCAAATAAGTTAAGAATTTTAAATATGATCTATATATAAGGTAACCCCACTTTTAGTGTTTGTTCCCCAGTAGAGTTGCCGATTCTGTAATACGGTGGGAGAACTGACTTTATTAGTTTTGTGTTTTATCGCAAATGTTGCGGTTAGAAAGAGTCGCCACCGACTTTTCTTTTATCCAACAAAGGAAAGGGTGAAAAGAACATGAAAGACCTTTTTAAATATTTTGAGTTCGGGGGGTAGGTTATGGAAAGGGAAGGTGTTAGCACCCTTTCCATCCGTAGTTATTTACGGGCTCATAGCTGCTAGCTCACTTTGAAAATGCTTTTTTGCTGTAAGTGTATTTGGAAATATTTTGAAGAGACGCCTTAGTGCGGCGAACTTTGTAATGATTCTCGTATCATTGAGAATGCATACAAAGTGTTTTTGTCTTTGAAAAATATTTAGAAAAGGGAGTGTATGTGTGAGAAATTTGTTTTCTAGTTTTGTGAGCAAGCAACTACAAGCTTTCTACCTACTCGAATGATCTTTGTTCTTGTCCTCACTTCCTTTAGATAGTGCTATCCTACTATTAGTTGGTAGGTAGCCCTATCATTGGATGTATTGAGGGACATGCGAGGGTCATCGTATAGTCACGAAGGAAACTCGTAAGATATTTTAGCAATTACCCTAAGTTACTAAGATCATTTACCGAGGCAATGTCGAAAGGGTCATTGAGGGACTTATGATCTTTTAAACCAGAGGGTTTCTGCTAAAATATCTTATGTTCGAGAGACGTGACTGTTTATTTCCGAAGGCAACAAGTGGAGGTACATTAGAGGTGCAAGTATGTGAGTGGGTTGTGTTTCAATTATTTGTCTTGGATATTAGGTTTTCTAGAGTTTGCTTTTAGTCTTGTCATGCAAACCTATTAGCATACATCTAACATATGTACATAGGGCAGAAAATAAAAGTGCGAGAATGTAAGCTACGCTATTACATTGCTACGGGATGAGGGGGAGTTACAAACCATAAATGGGAAAAAAGGTAAATTTCCTAAATTAAGTTATTACAACCCTTTGCATAGTTACATAATATTTGTGAAAATAATAATGAGAATAAAATAAATAAACGCCTAGAGAAGAGAAAGCCCTAAAAAATTCTAAGTGGTAAAAATAAATATTTTACATTTTTATTGTTTTTGCATTTTTTGTTTAGAAAAAATAATTAAATTAAAATTAAGGAAACCCTGATTCTAATTAATTTAATTAATAAAAAAAGGGTGATTAAAATAATTAATCAAAATTAATTTAATTAATGAAAACCTAAGCCTAATATTTTTTGATTAAAAAAAAGAAAAAAAATTAATTAAAAAAGAAAAAGTAATTTAAGCAAAAAAAAAAAAGAAAAGGTAACGGGCTTCGTTGCAAAAAGCAAATACGGGGTGTATAATCAGAATATGTTAGGCCCAATAAGAACTGAACCCAATAGCTCAACGTGATTCACTGCATTCAGATCCATGCGTCTCATGATATGCCTGTTGATCCAGGGGCGTTGGATTTGAAGCCATGGAAATCTGATGGTCAAGGTGTGAAACATATAGTATGCACGCGAGGTAGTTAATCTGCAAAACAAATGTCAATAAAAATAAAAATGTTCCCTGCTTGGGTCGAACCCAGGACCTGGCAGGGATATGTCTTAAGGGGCGTGCTTGCTACCATTAGGTTATAATGTTCATTTGTTATATGGACACAAATCAACAACTACAATGTAAAGTCAATCAGATTTTCAAATTTCAAATGCGTGCGCCCAGGTAGATTTGAATGGGACAATTAGAACATTTCTTTTGTCCATGCAAGCCTCGCCGGAGTCAACAGAAGTCAGAGACGCCGAAGTCAAACTCCGGTCGTCTTCTCCGTCCAAACAAAATTCAAAACCTGCGAAAATGTTATATTCATGACCAACTAAGAGGCATATCCTATGTAAAATCATGCCCTGAGTTCAAATCTGGTCTTAGTTTAGCCTGAATCATCACGTACAGGGAGATACGACCAAAATGTTGCAAGTTTCCTTAGCAATGGCACTCTTTGATTCATGTGCCGAAACTCAAAAGAAATGGTTCTAAAACATCCTAAGCATCAGTATGAACATGTATGAATGCTTATAAACAATTTATAACGTGAGAATTAAAAGTTTATGATTGAGATATTTTACCCAACCGGAGTGACTTGGTTCACGCGTTCTAGGGTGCTTCAGGCTTTGGAAAGAATTGGAATGAGTTCCTGAGAGTCTCAGGGACACGCTTTGATGCTTGTTTTTTATCGTGGATGGCTAGAAGTTGATTTCTGAATTTTACAACTTTGAACAATTTTTTGAGAATTTGGTAGAGCTTTGTTATGCAATCTATGTGTGTCTTCTTGCTTCTAAGTTGTGTCCTTATATAGAGGGAGGGAGTGAAATGAACAAACATGGAAAAAATAAAACCATAAACCATGGTTTTAAAACAAAATTTGAAATTTGAAAATTATCGATATTTGTTGTATTCTTGCCATTTCTGTTTTTGCATGAACCTAGACAAGTTATGGTTGGTGTCTTGCACGAATTTGGGCCTTAAGCTAATCAGTCAAAGCCCAACAAGATTCATCCCATTAGGTTTTCATTTTATTTGATTTAATTCATATTTAAATTAATAAAAAATTCAAAAAAATAAAAATAAAATCAATATAATGCAAGAATAGGTGTAGAGATCCTTTTAAATATCATGAGTATGTTTGAACACCAAAAAGTTAGGCCCAATAACTTATAATCACAAATTTGCTCAATTGAGATTTCATGCATTTCTTGAAAATTTCCCAACTTGTGCAACTTATTACTTGCTCAGTTTTCATCTTTTGTAGATGATCTTAGACTTTTTAGAAAGCTCAAGATGTCCTCTACAATCTCTATGTTTATCATTTTTTCTTTTGAATAATTTATCTTGATGTAAGTTGCCTTGACAAAAAGTGTCTTTTGTTGACTTTTGAAAATGATCTATAATGTATGAGCTCATATCTTCCAAATGAAGCATCTTTTGGACTTGAGAATAATAGCAAAGTTATAGATAATTGATTTTCTTCAAAATGAGCTTTGTTTGAGGAAAAGTTTATGAAGCATGTGAAAGTTATGCCTGGTCAAAGTTTAGTTGACTTCTCCTAAGGAAACCCTAATTTGACAATTCTTGACTTTTGATGATTTGAGGGTTTCCTTAGGGAATCATGATCAACCCTTGATCAAATGATGGATATTACTTCAAAATTTTGATGTTGACCAAAACTCTTGAAGTTTGACTGTATGTTGATTATAGTTGAGTTTTTGACCAATACAGTTGACTTTCAACCATTTGAGCCATTGACTGAGCAAACTTGTGATGTAGGGCTTGAAACTTGACATGGACCTGGTTAAGGACCTATGAAGAACCATGGAATCCACTTGGGACCTTTGCAAACCAAATTTCCCTGAGAAACTCCAAACCCTAGTTGTAGGCCTTTGGGCTTAGGAGGTGAGTTGACTAGTCAACCCTTGAGTGCCTTGGGTATTTGAGAAGCCTTGAAAGAATGTCTTGAAGAAAAACGGGAGGGAAAATTTTAGGGTACAATAGAGGGCATATTAGATTTGCTGGGGAATATATCTCTTGGGGATGAGCTTGTGAAGATAGCTCTGTAGAGATAGTTCCATGGAGATTGCTCTGTGGGGATTTGTGGATAACTTGAATATTGTTCCAACTCATAGAGTCTTTAGTAAATACTAACCTATTTTCATGCATATGTTAAGTAATCATATTCAAATGCATATGTTCATTCAACGTAATCATTGGACGTTTTTGCAAACAAAACAGAGAAAGTAAAAACAGTTTTGAATTTTGAAATATATTTGCATTGAATCTGGAAGCTTTCCTATAAGTAGGCAGTTTTATACATGGAAACAAAAATCCTAGTAAGAGGAAATCATCGTAAAATTGAAAGGAAAAACAAAGAAAAATAGCTATGTGAAAACGATCCCATCGAGTCTCAACTCTGCTATTGCCCATATGTCTTCAAGTATCTCATCCCTTGATGTCGGACGAAGATGATTGAATTGATCTATACCATTTGAACTTGACGCTAGTAATGAAGTTGGCTGTGATTATATGGGTGATACAACAGGACATAATCGTAAGCTTTAATCCCTAAATTTTTCCTGGACCGCCCTTTCGGGTTTTCAGTCCATCGGGATATCCGTTTTTGCCCAAGCCGCCTTTTCAGGTTTTTGACTTGCCGGATGTACAATTTTTTTATATATATGTCCCTAATTTTTTCCTGTACCCTTTTGGTTCGTTAAGATGCCCTTATTTTTTCCTAGGCCTGTCAACCTAGAGGTTCTCTTTTATGCGCATTATTTTTTGACTATGTCTGTGTTCATGGAGTGTGAAAAATCTTCATCGTCCATGGTGGTAAGTATCATAGCACCGCCAGAAAATATCTTTTTGATCATAAATGGCCCTTCGTATGTGAGAGTCCATTTGCCCCTGGGATCACCTTGTGGGAGGATGATGCGCTTTATTACCAAATCACCAGCCTGGTACACCTGGTGTTTGCCTTTCTTGTTAAAGGCCTTGATCATGGGTTGATGATACATTTGACCATGACAAAAAGCTGCAAGCATTTCTTTATCAATCAAATTTATCTGGTCGAGTCTGAATCCATTCGTCTTTCATAATCCTTAGGGAAGGAATCTGGACTTCAACAGGTAGGTCAGCCTCCATACCGTAGACTAAAGAGAATGGGGTTGCCCCAGTTGATGTACGTACTGAAGTGAGATAACCATGAAGAGAAAATGGTAACATATAATGCCAATCTTTGTATGTTATAGTCATCTTCTGCAAGATCTTCTTGATGTTCTTGTTGGCGGCTTCGAATGTTCCATTCATCTTTGGTCGGTACATAGAGGAATTGCGATGCTTAATCTTGAACTGCATGCAGAGTTTCAGGATCATATTATTGTTAAGATTGGTACCATTGTCCATGATGATCCTTTCAGAGATGCCATACCTTCAGATGAGGTTATACTTAATGAACCGAGCCACAACATTGTTGGTAATGGAAGCAAACGAGGCTTCCTCTACGCACTTCGTGAAGTAATCAATATCGAAAATGATATAGAGAAACCCATTAGAAGTAGTAGGATTAATCTCTCTAATCATATCAATTCCCCACATTGCAAATGGCTAGGGAGTAATCAAAACATTCAAAGGAACCAGAGGCACATGTACTTTGTCAGCATAAATCTGCATTTGTGGCAAGTTTTGGAATGATGATGGCAATCAGATTCCATGGTATACAAATAATAACCTGATCTCAGAATCTTCTTAGCCATTGTATGCCCACTGGAGTGAGTACCAAAGACGCCTTCAGGTATATCTTCCATAATTTTCTCAGCTTCCTTCTTGTCTACACAACAAAGCAAAGTCGAATCATGGTTGCGCTTGTACAAGATTCTGTTACTCAGAAAGAACTTGGCATAGAACCTCCTTAGACATTTCTTATCATTGATAAATTCTCCTTCAAGGTATTCCTGAGTTTTGAGGTATCTTTTTACTTCGTGGTACCAAGGCTTTTCCTTTACTCTATCAGTATCAACTTCGTAACAATGTGCCAGTTCGTCTAGTCTCTTAATAGTAATTCGAGGAGCTTCATTATACCATCTAACTTTGAACATAAATGACATGGTAGCTAGTGCGTCTGCCAATGGATTCTCTTCTCGTGGAATATGTTCAAAAGTGATTTCTTCAAAGTAAATAATTAATGTCAACACATGATCTCAATAAGGAATGAGATTTGGATGTTTTGTGTCCCATTCTCCCTTAATCTGACTAATTACTAGGGTTGAGTCCCCATATACATTCAAGAATTTAATCCTCATATCGATGTCAACTTTGATACCCATGATGCATGGTTCGTACTCGGCCATATTGTTGGTACAATCAAAACACAATCGGGCGGGGAAGGGCGTATGGAAACCCTTGGGAGATACAATCACGACACCAATTCCATTACCAAGTGCGTAGGAATCTCCATCAAAAACATAGTCCATCGGGATCCCGATTCAGGTCCTTCATATGGTTCAGGTTCTTCATAATCAATAACTAGCATGATGTTCTCATCTGGGAACTCAAAATTCATAGATTGATAGTCATCTACAGCTTGATGAGCCAAATGATCTACCAGTACACTTCCTTTGATTGCCTTATGAGTAGTGTACTGGATGTCGTATTCTGTCAAGACCATTTTCCATCTTGCTATTCTTCAGGAGAGAGCGGGTTTCTCGAATATGTATTTTATTGGATCCATCTTAGAGATCAACAAAGTAGTATGAGTCAACATATATTGTCTTAGTCAGCGAGTAGCCCATGCCAAAGCGCAATAAGTTTTCTCGAGCAGTGAGTATCTTATTTCACAGTCGGTAAACTTTTTTCTAAGGTAGTATATTGCATGCTCTTTTTGACCAGACTCATCATGTTTCCCCAATACACACCCCATTGAGTTATCTAATACTGTCAAGTACATGATCAAAGGTCTTCCTTCAACTGGAGACATCAGAATTAGAGGTTCCTGGAGGTACTCCTTGATTTTGTCAAAGGCTATCTGACAATCATCGTTCCACTTCACTACTTGAACTTTCTTCAATAACTTGAAGACTGGCTCACAAGTAGCGGTCTAATGGGAAATTAATCTGGAAGTGTAGTTTAGTCGTCCCAAGAAACCTCTAACTTACTTCTCAATATGGGGAGCTGGCATTTCTTGAATGGCTTTAACCTTGGCAGGATCAACTTCAATACCTTTATCGGATCTTACCCCAAAGGTGAACTTGTTTAGATTCAACCTTAACTTGTACTTCTTCAACCTCTCAAATAGCTTGTGTAGGTGGTCGAGATGTTCTTCTTCAGTCTGAGACTTGGATATCATGTCATCAACTTAAACCTCTATCTCATGATGGATCATGTCATGGAACAAAGCTACCATAGCATGCTGATATGTTGCACCGGCGTTCTTCAAACCAAAAGGCATAACTTTGTAACAGAAACTACCCCACTGTGTGACAAAAATTGTCTTTTCCATGTCTTCAAGTTCCATCTTGATTTGATTATAACCAGAGAAACCATCCATGAAGGAAAATACTTTATGCTGAGCGGTGTTGTCAACCAGAACATCAATATATAGAAGTGGAAAGTCATCTTTATGGCTTGACCTATTCAAATACATGTAGTCTATACACATACGCACCTTACCTTCCTTCTTAGGTACTGACACCACATTTGAAACCCACTTAGGATAGGACGTAACAGCTAAGAAACCTGTATTAAACTGCTTCATGACTTCAACTTTAATCTTTTCAGACATCTCAGGACGCATACGACGAACCTTCTGCTTTATAAGAGGATAAACTTCCTTCATCAGTAGACGTTGAACCACAATGTTAGTATCAAGCCCTGGAATGTCTTCATAAGACCAAGCAAACATCTCAATATAATCACGTAACATCTGGATTAATATATTTTTGACACTGTCTTCTAGGTCGGCACCTATCTTGATTTCTTTCTTGTCCTCTTCAGTACCCAAATTCACAACCTCGACGGGCTCTTCATGCGGTTGTATGGATCTTTCCTTCTCCTCTAACAGTCTAGCAAGCTCTCCAGGTACTTCACAATCTTCCTCACCTTCTTCCTCGACTTGGTAGATCGGATTTTCGAAGTCATAATTGGCGATAGCAGAATTGTTATCAATGGGACCAAAAGTGGATGTGGATCTGCAATTTGTTATGCGGGTGTGTGTAAGAAGACATAACTATTTTGAAAGCACTAAAGTATAATAAAGACAAAGAGCGCAAAATTTGAATTCAAACGTCGAATGATTTTTTAAATGAAAATATGCGGATGAAAATGACAACCCTAAAAAATGGAACGTTGTGTCCTGGGTAAGGCACAAGGCTTAAAGTTATTTTTAAAATTACATAACCAAAATCAAGAAAACAAAAATATCTTTTAATCCTAACTAAAGGAGATTGGTATAAATTCTTCAGCCTTCCAATTTTTGAGCCTATTATCGGTAGTAGGGAAAATCCAACTTTCTATGTCATAGTCGCTATCAGTGTCTTCCACAACGTTGACTTCAAAAACATCATCAATAGCATTAATGCCCTTGTCATGATTTGGCATTGGCGTAGTGATCATATTATGAGTCTGAGGAAGATCGAATTCAATATTCTTAGAGTCAACCATGTCTTGAATTTTATTTTTCAGAGCCCAACAGTTGTTAGTGTCATGTCCAGGACTATTGGAATGATTGGAAAACCTTGCATTGGGATTGTAACAGGGAGAGGAAGTATTGGGGTTCTAAGGAGGATCCTCTAATGTCATCAGCTCTGCCTTCAACATGTGTTACAATGCTTGAGACAACAACATGTTTATTTTTGTGAACTGTCTCCTGGGTGTATCCTACATACACTAATTGTTCTATTGTTGTTGCACTGGCGTAGGATTAAAGATCAGAACAACCCCCACAGATTGGTTGCGCTCACTCTTATTACAACCATTCTGGTTGTACACAACATTGGGTTCTTTCTAACCATTGTATTATTTCTTCGCAGTATTCGAAGATGTAGCTACCTAAATTTTACCACTTCTGATTCCATTCTCAACATGTTCCTCTGTCAATATCAGTTCAGTGAAACCGGCTTAAGAACTATCAAGTAAGTGATTATAGAAAGGACATGTTAGCGTACTCTTCAACATGTCAACCAACTCCCTATCAGCCAAAGGAGGTTGAACGTTGCCTGCAAGATCTCTCCATCTTTGTGCATACTCTTTAAAGCCTTCCTCAGAACCCATGGACATACTCTATAGTTGAATGCGGGTTTGTGCCAAATCAAAATTATACTGATATTGTCTATAGAAAGCTATATCTAGATCTTCCCAGGTATGGATATTGGTACCTTCGAGTTGATAATACCATTCCAATTGTGTTATGGATAGACTCTCTTGAAAGAAATGCAACCATAATTTCTTGTCTGCAGTGTTTAGTTGAATTTTCCTAACATATGATCTCAAATACATCTTTGGGCAAGAAACGCCATCATACTTAGCAAATGTTGGAGTTTTAAACTTAGAAGGAATAACGACTCTTGAGACTAAGCCTAATTATTCAAAGTTTAAGCTAGGCACCTTCTGGATCTCCATAGATTTTAGACGCTCTTCTAACAGCTTATACTTCTCATCAGCAGGGGGATATTGTTTATCTAAATAATCCCGTTCGTCATCTTCGTCCAATGGGATTTCAAGATCTCGAGCTCGCTTGAATGGACCTATAAAACTTCTCCCCATGTTAAGGATGCTGATTCGTTTCTTTGTCTTCTTCTTCTTCCTATTGTCGATGATAACTTTCAGTTCTTCTTGCCCCTTGGCTAAGTTTAGGAACATCTCTTGGAACTAAGCATTCTGAGCCTATAGTTCTTTGACTCTCTACTAGAGAGCCATCTTTTCTTAAATAAACAGCAAGAAGATGAGAAAACATGTCTTGAAGACCTATTATGTAATGATATGTATGGTATGTAGACGCATTATGCAATGTTTTCAAGGACCTCGTGGGATTTAAATTTGTTAATAAAAATTGAACAAAAACAATGATTTTTGTTAGTAAGTTAAAATTATAAATTCTTTTTAGGCTTACAATGAAAACAAAAAAGGTTACAAGGAAACAAAATGTGACTCAGGTCTCCCATGGAAGCTTCCTCTTTGTGTTGACATATTCATTAAGGCTCTGCTCTTTGTGAATTCATTTTGTTAGCTCCAACACTTTCTTCTCGCTAGCATAACACCGAGTCTCAAAGGTATCCTTTTCTTCTTTCAACTGGATCTAAGACTTCTGTATCTCCTCAAGGTCAGTAGGCATATCTGGATGAAGAATGGTATGAGGAATATCTCCTTCAACAATAGGCTCCATAATTACTAGTAAGACCGCAGGATATGGCATCGTATGATTTTGAGCATGAGATCGCACCCATCTGAGGTAGGGCTACAAAGGGATGGAGTTTTTGTGTCCCAAAGTCTTACTATCAACTCTATTCACCATGCCCAAGCACGTATAAACCTTTGACGGTAACCTTGAGTATCATTCTCATAATCGAACACAATACCTTGTATGAGCATATCATGAGGACCGTCTCTTCGAGCATAACCAAATTTCCATAGAGCTAGAGAAGGGTTGTAAGTAATACATTCACTTATGCCAAGGAGTGGAACATTAGGGAATTCCCCACAACGGTCAATAATAGTGATGTCTTCCAGAGATCGGGAACACTAATAGATATTTGAATGAGAGAGTGACATTAACCTTTAAGACCACCTCAAACCTTGTTCATTCTTCATCACTGATCAGGGAAGGTGCAAAATAAACCACATGGATATTAAGGTATGCAACACATGAGAGTCCCTCGCTTCCTCATAGTACGAGTGTGAAGAGAGTGCAAAATATCTCCAAGCAAAGTAGGAATAGGATTATGAGTAAGAAATATTTTGATGGTGTTCACATCTATGAGTTGGTCTGGATTAGGGAATAGTACCAAACCATAGATCAGCAGAGCCAAGGTCTCCTCAAAAGCATGGAAACTCATAGCGTCTAGAAATAATTGAGCTTTCTCTATACGAAATTTAGCAATAAGAACCTTGAGTCTACTTCTTGTTTCCAAATTATATACAATGCTTGGTCGCTTCAGATGTAAGGTTGTTGCAATGACTTCAGGCTTTAGAACTTTCTCTAAATCGGTGTAGGGTGTCTGATCAAGAATAGGTACTCCAAGTAGCTTAGAGAACTATTCCATTGTGGGTACCAACAGATAATCTGGGAAGGTAATACAGTGATGCTTAGGATCAAAGAACTAGAACAGAACACTCATCATGTCTTATTCAAAACCCGGGGTAACCAAATTGAGTAGGTAACCACGCCTCGTGGTAAATTTAGAGTTTTTGGTATCCTTTGAGACTATCTCCTTAATCTTGGAGGGTACCCTTACAAATTTTATCCAAATAGTATTTCTACGAGAAGAGGCCATAACCTGCAATAAGGAATAAAGATAAATCCCTAGGTCCTTGAAATGGTTAGTGAAAATGTTATATCCTGATGATATGATGTTATGATGTTATGTTCATGCTAAATAAGTAGAAAACATAAACAAGTCAAACAAGAGCCTTAGGTTTAAAGGCTTGCAAGAAGTCCATAGGTAAATACCCTTCCCCATTGAAGTTAAGTTGGCTCAACCTGTCCTAAAATAGTAACCGTGTTCTAGGAATCTCATATCACTGATCTTTCTCACAGGCTTTATTTTAGCACAGCAACTGGCTTGCTACCAAAACATCCCGAAAGTCGAATCTCAATGAGCGTAGCTTCGAGTATCAAACAACTTTAGACTACACCAAAGTCGGCTATCTCAATACTTTCTAATGGCCAAGATGGGTCAATTACGGTTGTAAAAGTAAGTTAGTGTTAACGACACCACGCAGAAGCCTAATGTTATCCTTGACTGACTCAAGGTACATCAATATAAACCAATGTGTCACACTAACTGTAGCCATCATGTTAACCATATCGGTCTACGTCATACAATCTTTATGATCTATTGCTACTTACCTAAGGAATTCCTAGATCTCGGTGTAGGATCTTTCAAATAATAATGCCCTAGCATGAACCCTTAAAGTAAAGCAAACAATTAAAACAATTAAAGCAAGTAAAAGTGATCTAAACTCTAAGGTAACCCCTCTCTTTTAAGTAAGTCTCAGTAGAGTCGCCAGTTCTGTAATACAGTGGGAGAACTGACTTTTTTGGTTTTATCCAAATGTGCGGATTGCAAGAGTCGCCACCGAATTTTCTTTTATCCAATATTTAGGAAATGTGAAATGAACAAGAAAGACCTTTGGTAGATTTTGAGTTCGGGCGGTAGGTTATGAAAAGGGAAGGTATTAGCACCTTTTTTATCCGTAGTTATCTACGGGCTCTTAATTTCTTAGCTCACTTTGAAAACTTGCTTTGTGTGTGTGATTTGTTAGAAAATATTTTGAAATGCCAATGTAAGGCTAATTTTGTAATGATTTTTGTATCATTCCTCAAGAATGCATACAAAGTGTTTTGAAAATATTTGTTTGAAAATGATGTGTAAAAATGTTTTGAAAAGGCTGTGAGCAAGCAATTAAGAGTTATTACCCACTAAAAAACTTTATTGTTATTTTCCTTCTCCTTTAGAGATAGTACTATCCATACCATTAGTTGGTAGGTAGCCCTATCTATTGGATGTGAAGGGACATGCGTAGGATCATCGCATGGTCATCGAAGGCAACATGTAAGGATACTTTAGCAATTGTATCAATGGACTATCATCATTTTGATCGTAGGGTCATCGAGGGACTATGGTATTTATTCGAAAGGAACAATGATGATTTGATCGATGGTATTTTGCTAAAGTATCCCCACTTTCGAGGGACATGACCGTGTATCGTAAGGAAACAAGAGAGGATACCCTAGAGGTGCAAGTGTGAAGAGTGTATTGATTTCAGTCATTTATCTTGAGAATTAGGGTTTTCTACGTTTATTTTTAGTCTTACCATTCAAATTCTAGTTACTAACAGTTAAATATGTACAGGAAATTAAAGTGTGGAATGTAAAGTCCTACACTATTACATGGCTTTGGGAGAGATACATAAGTATAGAGATTTGCTAGAAAAGTAAATCTACACTATTACATCCTCGGAGCAGACACATAATTAGAAAAAAAATACGAGAAAAGAAATCTAAGTTATTACATATATAGTGCGGCCTATACATATTTCTATGAATTTAAGTAGAAAAAGATAAATAAAAGAATATTAGAAAAAATATTTTAAGGACCTAAAATTTAAGTGTTAATGTTTTGGGTATTTTGTAGAAAATAATTTAAGTGATAATAATTAATTAAACCTAAATTCTAATTGATTTTAATATTAAGAAAAAAAGTTAATTAATTAATAAAAATATGTTATAAAAAAATTAAATTATTAATTAAAACCCTAATCCCAATTTATTAGTATTAAGAAAAAAAAGATTAGGTTAGTTAATGATTGATTAATTAAAAAAATAATTAATTAAGGAAAAGAAAGAAATTAGGTTAGAAAAAAAATAGGGTAAAAAGAATTTGCATGGGGTGGGTGTTGAACCAACGCCCTTGAAATCACAGGCGTGCCCTCCAGCCACTCAGCACTACGCCACGCTACTTTTTGTGTTATAGAATACAAACCAATAAATATATAATAAAACAAATGATTCAGTGAAGCGCCGGAGCCCTAGCTCCGATCGTCTTCTCCGGTGAGTCAAAATTCCAACCTACAAAAATAGCATGAGTTAGATCATAAAAGGGACCCTAACCCCCTAATTTGACCATTGCAAATCCAATGGTGGTGTTATAGCCTGAAAACACTTGTATAATAGGATTCGAAGAAAACATCTCAAACTGCCCTAGCCATGGCAGATCCTTATTCTTGTGTTAAAGCTTACGAACAATGGATCAAAATAGTCCTAAACATGATCATGGACATGCATACATGCATCAAATTAATTAAATATGCATAAATTAAAAGTTTGAGATTCACAAAATTTACCCAATGGGTGCAACTTGATGTGGTTGTTTTGGCGTGCTTCAGGCTTCAATGATGGCTAGTATGGACTCCTGGGATCTTCAGGAAGATGATAGGGTGCTTGGAATGGATTGAAAGTGGCTACACACAAGGTTTAACAATTTTGAGATTTTTAGGGCTTGTTCTAAAGGCAAATTTTCGTGTTTTTCTTGGTCTGAAGGTGTCATGTATTAATAGTGGAAGATTTAGGTCAACAAAAGTGAATCAAATCTCTTGTATTTCATGATCAAAGCTTTGATTGTAATTTTTGCATGAAATCTTTATTTTTAAGGCCAATCATGTACCAATCAATCTTTACACGTTTTTGCAAGTTGTCACCAACTTTTTAGACTTATGATTTGATTTAAAAATAGATTCTCATGTCTTATATCATTTATTTGGTATTTTATTTGATTTATTTTGCTTCTAATTGAATAAAATCAAAATAAAAAGAAATAAAAACCACAAAAATAAATGAATGTATTAAGAGGTCTATTATGAGGTCAGGAACACGTTTGGACTTTAAAAGATAGTCCCATTAGCCCAAAAATTCAAATTTGCTCAATTTGGATTTCATTCATTTTCTCAAAATTTGCCCAACTTGCACAAATCATATCTTGCTCAATTTTTGTCATATAAAGGTGATCTTGGACTTTTTGGGAAGCTCAAGATGTCTCCTACAACTTTTATGTTGGTCATTTTTCATTTGAAGCTTTTATCTTGATGTAAAGTGCTTTGACAAAAAGTGTCTTTTTGTTGACTTTTAAAATGACCTGTAATGTTTTGGCCCATATATCTTAAATGAAGCATTTTTGGCCTTGAGCTTAGAGAGACAAAGATGTAGAGAATTGGTTGAAAGTTATGATTTCTCCAAAGAATTTTCACAAGACTTATACTGCAAGATCATGTTTTGATTGCACCAATAATATCGCTGAATACGAAGCTTTTTTCTTGGGTCTAGGAGACGCTATCGATATAAGAATCAAGTACCTCGAAGTGTTTGGAGACTCATCGTTAGTCATATACCAAGTCAATTTTGAATGGGACACTAAACATCCTAGATTGATTCCATATCGTAATCATGTTTTAAAACTAGTTGCAGAGTTTATAGAGATTGCCTTCAGCCATATTCTGCAAGAATAAAATCAGATGGCAGACGCCTTGATAACTTTATCATCCATGTTCTAGGTAACCTGGACAAATCACGAACCATGCATTACAATCAGACATTTTGAAGAACCCGCATATTGCCTTGCTATTGAAAAAGGACCGGATAACAAGCCTTGGTTCTATGATATCAAGAGGTATCTTGAGAAGCAATAAAATCTAGAAAATGCCTCTATGATTGACAAGCGAACTTTGTGGAAGCTAGCTTCAAAGTTCTTTCTAAATGGTGATACTTTGTATTAAAGAAACTCCGATATGGTGGTACTCAGGTGCATGGAGAAACATGAAGCAGATACACTTATGAGATAAATCCATGAAGGTACTTTTGGAACTCATACAAATGGACATGCTATGGCTAGAAAGATCTTGCAAGCAAAATATAATTGGTTGAAGATGGAAGCTGATTGCTACCATTATACAAAGACATGTCACAAATGCCAAATCTACACCGATAAAATGCATGTGCCACCAACTCCTCTGAATGTCCTAAGTTCTCCTTGGACATATTGGATGTGGGGAATTGATATGATAGGAATGATCGAACCGAAAGCCTCCAACGGACACCAGTTCATACTAGTTTCCATTGATTACTTCACCAAGTGGGTGGAAGTTGCGTCCTAACAAATGTGACAAGACAAGTGGTTACTCGGTTCATCAAGAAAAATCTAATATGCAGATATGGGGTTCTTAGTAAGATCATTATAGACAAAGGGTCCAATTTGAACAATAAAATGATAAAGGAGTTATGTGACGACTTCAAGATCGAGCCTCATAATTCCTCACCATATAGATCCAAGATAAATGGAGCCATTGAAGCTTCCAATAAGAATATCAAGAAAATCATTCAGAAAATGGTGAAGACATACAAGGATTGGCATGAGATGCTCCCATTCGCTCTACACGGCTATCGTACTTCCATACGTACATCAACAGGTGCAACTTCTTTCTCTCTGGTATATGGCATGGAGGAAGTACTCCCGGTTGAAGTAGAGATTTTGTCACTTCGAGTTCTAATGGAAACAAAACTTGAAGAAGCATATTGGGCTCAAAAGAAACTGGATGAGCTTAACCTTATTGAATAAAAATGCTTGACAACTTTGTGCCACAACCAGTTTTACGAAAAGCGGATAAACAAGGCATTCAACAAAAATGTTCACCCTCGAGTGTTCAAATAAGGGGACTTAGTGCTCAAATAGATTCTACTACCTCGCCTTAATTCACGTGGTAAATGGACACCCAAATATGAATTTATGTACGTGGTAAAAACAACATTTTTGGGTGGTGGTCTTATCCTTATAACAATGGACGGGGAAGAACTGCCACATCCAACAAATTCAGACGCAGTCAAAAAGTACTATGTATTAAATGCTCGCTAAGTTCGAACCCTAAACGGAATACTTAGGAAAAAATGAGCGTCCCGGTGGATTGAAAACCCTAAAGGGAAATCCCGACAAAAATTAGGGACACAAAAAAAATTATCCCGGTGGATCGAAAATTTGAAAGGGCGATCCAGGAAAAAGTTAGGGATCTTACTCAGAAATATAGAACAAAAAGATTGCGAACTAAGAACCATGACTACAACCACGAAGGAGATGGATTGATCTAAATCATTCGACTCATAAGCAAAGGAGATTGGAGATATCAAAAGGACATTGGAGAAACAACAGTAGCAATTACCATTTTCATTGCCATTTTCAATTTTTGTTAAAATTTATGTAATTACCTCTTTTAAGGAATTTCATCTTGTACTCTCGCCTATTCAGAAGCATATTATCAATAAAAATGTACTTTTGTAATCTTTCAATTGTATTTTTCCTTTTTGGACTTGTTTGCAAGCACTACGAATATTTCTTTTGAAAACCGCGTTGAAATCACTTTGGGTATTTAAAGATAAGATAAAAGCATTTAATAAAACATCAATAAGCATTTTAGGTAGAAAACATCAAAAGGAAATCCATGCCTACATCAACATCTATGTCTATGTCCATGCCTGTGTCCATAACTATGTCCACGCCTACGCCTGCGCCCGCATACAAATAACAAAATCCTATTGACACCATTCATCTTGTTCAAATCAATTCAAAATACCACGACAATACAACATACAACATTGGAGAGTCAATAATGAAAAACCAATGGTTCAAAAGGAGAGAACATAAAAAATAATTTTTCAAACATTTGGTGCATACACAAACATTTGGGGCATATACAGAAAAATTTTTTAGTGCATATACATTTGGGTTCCATATCAGCTTAGGGCATCATGCATAGCATTGTCCGAAGAAATTTTTGGTTAAACCACAAACTTTCTTGGGGCTTATCATTGGATTATTTGATCCACAAAAACAAACAAATACATTGGTTGAGAACAGACACAAACGGTAAACCCCGATCTTATCTCTGGTCTAGTTATCTAAGATTTGATTTCCAAAACACTCTTCAATTATCTACCCTCTAGGTTGTGGTAGGTATGAAAATTTTCAGGATTATTCCATTTATTCTCTAGGCCTTGATAAATACGTAAGACTACCTTTGTGTCATTTATCCTCTAGGTCGTGATAAACGCACACAAGTTTTCAATCATCTATCCCCTAGGTTGTGGTAGGTGTGTGAATTATAGTGTTTATGTTATTCATTCTCTAGGTCGTAATGAATACATAAGTCTATATTCGTGTCGTTTATCCTCTAGGCCGTGATAAACACATAAAACGTTTTCGAATATCTATCCCCTAGGTTTGGATAGGTATGCGAATTTTCAAGGTTATACTATTCATCCTCTAGGCCGTGATGAATACATAAGCTTATCTCTGTGTCATTTATCCTCTAGGTCATGGTAAGTGCACAGGTTCATCCTCGTATTGTTTAACCTCTAGGTTGTAGTAAACATAACAAAATCTGCGACATAATTCAATGTGTTAGTCTCTATGCAGCAATGTATTATCAAGATATGTTTTATTCATCCCCTAGGCTGTGATGGATAGACAAAATCTGCATTATAAACTTACTGTATTAGTCTCGAAGTGTTAATAAGTCAATTGTCAAACTTGTGTTATTTATCTCCTAGGTTTTGGTAAATATGCGAAAAATCTATTATCTCTTCTAGATATTGGCGAGTTATCCATGTCGTCATATCTAAGAAAAATCAAAGCTCTTCTATTCAAACTCTAGTAGGATGATACGTCATCATCTTTGCCTAATTTTTTCAAACTTTTGGGGAACTTTGTATAGCATATCCTTATATAGCCAACCTTCGATCAAATTTTGGGGTCTTCCATTACTTAATAAACCTTTGATTCTAATGTGCGAGACTTGCGTATTCTCGCACCCTCAATCAAAGAGTAATTAAATAGTGGGAACTTCCATACCCCAAATTTTCCCCATCAATTCAATATTCGTATTAGTATTGTGTTCTAAGTTAAGAGTCATTGGTATTTAAAATTATTTTGTTTTGAATATCATTTCATGGGGGGGGGGGGGGGTCTTAAATTCATAAGAAAGGGTGTATTATTTCAAAATGGCCATCCAAATCTGATGGCCCATTAAAATTTTTGGGATCAATTAAAAATCCATTTCAAGTTATAAAAAGGAGGTATATTATTACAATATGGGGGTGTGGTATTTTGGGCCATCAAAATCTAATGGCCCATTAAGGATTGATTCATTTTATTTACAAAGAGGGGTGTGTGTTTTGAGTAAGGGTTATGGGTTTTCTAAATCAGAAAAACCTATTTAGTTTAATTTGGACCATTGAAGGTTTATGGTTCATTACTAATGTTAAACGAGGGAGGTTCATTATTGTATATAAAGGGGGTGTTTCCCTTAAAAAACCTGATGACCCGTTACAATTCTTTTCATCCAGTTTAGGTAATATGAGGGGTGTTATTTTCTGGCCCATTTCAGTTCAAAGGCCATGGAGATTACTATTTCATGGAAGGGGGTGTATTGTAGTAGGGCTTGAGAGTTTGTTTTCCCTTAAGGCCCATTATGTTTCAGAGTCTGTACATGGATGCTTGCAAAATAAGGGCTGGCCCGAAAGACTTTGAGGCCCATTTTATAATAGGGAGGGGAGTGTTTTAGTTGGATAGAGAATTTGTTGAGATAGGAGGCCCATTTTATTTTTTAGTCCACTTTCATCTACTGTTTTTGTCATTTTTATAATTATTACTATCCAATATTTTCAAAATTAAACATATTTATTAATACAAATAAAAAAGAAACGCATATGCGTCAAAAATTAAAACAAATCAAATCTTGAAATTAATTTACAAAGCAATATCAATCCAAATCCAATCAAATCTTTCCCTAAGTCTTAATACAAAATTGTCCATTATATAAATCGAATCAATTATAATCTAAAAACAAAATCAAATCTTCTCTAATTTCTAAATCAGTCCAATTCTCAAAAAGACAATTACTAATATAATGACAATCAGATAGTAATTTCCTAATTGAATCTAAAACCTAAACTACATAAACCTAATATTTCTAAGAAGAAAGGGGAGGAAATTGGAGGAACATAAAGTTGTAAAAACGAGAAGAATCAGAAACTGCAAGCTTACGCCCAACATCCACGCCCTTCTCTGAGATCTGCGCCTCTAGTCTCTCTGATTTTACCACCACACTTTGCACCCGTAATCAAAAAAAGAAGGAATCATAAGTGAGAATAGAGAAAGAGCCAGAAGTAAATTTACGAGAAAAAAACACTACAGGGGAGGTAAGTCGAAAATCACTTAGCTTAGGGACTCATATTTGTTGTTATAATGTTTGCATAATCTATGTTTGGTGTTATATTGTTGTGGGGTTTGGAATTTGAGGTTTTTCTGGGTTTTCTAGGTTTAGGGTTCATCCTTAGTGTTGTACCCCAAAATTTTCCCTCCCACTTTTCTTCAAGACATTCTTCTAAGGTCCTCAAATGTTCAAGGTAGCTCAAGAATTTAACAGACAAATTCTCCTCCTAAGTAATGGGTCCATAACTAGGGTTTTGTCTTTCTCAAGGAAGATTGGATTTCTACGCCTCAAGGGTTTTCGATGGTTCCTTATATATCTCTAAGAACACTGATGTCAAATTTCAAGTCTTGCATCACAAGTTTGCTTAGTCAATGGCTCAGATGAATGAAAATCATCTGTATTGGGTAAAAAGTTAACTGTGGTCAACATACAATCAAACCTCAATATTTTTGGTCAACATTAACATTTTGAAGTGATATTCATCATTTGATCCAGGGTTGATCATGATTCCTTAAGAAAAGCCCTTAAATCATTAAAAGTAAAAAGTTGCCAAACTAGGGTTTCCTTAGGAGAAGTCAACTGAACTTTGACCAAGCATAACTCTCACATGCTTCATCAAATTTTCCCCAACCAAAGCCCATTTTGAATGAAATTCAATTCTCTACAACTTTTTATCTCAATGCTCAAGTCCAAAAAATGCATCATTTAAGAGATATAAGCCAATACATTACATGCCATTTCAAAAGTCACCAAAAAGACACTTTTTGTCAAGGCAACTTACATCAACATAAAGTCTTCAAAATAAAAAATGATCAGCATAGAGGTTGTAAAGGACATATTGGTCTTTCCAAAAAGTCCAAGATCACTTTCAAAAGATGAAAATTGAGTGAGTTATGACCATTGCAAGTTAGGAAATTTTGAGCAAATGCATGAAATCTCAATTGAGCAAATTTGTGGTTTTGGGCCATTGGGCCTAACCTCTTAGGTTCAAACATGTTCATGACATATATAAGGACCTCTAAATACACTCACTCATTCTTATGATTTTTATTTCTTTTTATTTTGATTTTTTTCATTTAAATTCACAATAAAATTAAATAAAATACAAGGTTAATGAGTTAAGCGTGCAATGATTTTGTTTCAGTTATATTGGAGACCCAAGATTGCATATACAAGCTGGAAAATTCTTGCAAGGAATATTGGTGCAAGGTTGATAAAAAATATCAAGTTTTCACATAATTCCAAATCAAATCTTTTTCTCCTAATAATGCACGATCCTTTCAATTTTTGTTGAACTAATCTCTTGTCCTATATATATCTAACAAGACCAGACCAAAAGGACACGTGCAAGCTGCCTCAAAAACCCTAACAAATTCTCAAAATTTTCAAAGAATTAGGGCAAAGACAAACCCTAATCTCCAGTCTCTCAAGAAATTTTGAGCTTCACATCATCTTCCTGAAGCTTCCAGGAGTTGATATCGGTCCCTATCCATCGTAAATCAACCTTAGACCCTTCCTTGCGTGAACTCCAATTTGGTAAGTTAGTGAGTTTTGATTTTTAAGGTTTAGCATTATTTCAATCGTTTTTAACATGCCAACATGATTCATATGCATTATTAGGATTGTTCTAACGTCTTACATGTGAGTTTGGATGCAGAAACAGAATCGTTCCATTGTTAAGGCACGAAGCTTTTGAGGCTTCAGATCTCATGATGCATGCATCTTCATACCAAACTAACAATACCACTAAAATGGCAGAGTCTTAATTAGTCAACTAGGGTTGTTTTCTTTTTCATTTTTTTTATTTTGTAGGTTTTGTAAAAAATCTTGGCTGGAGAAGAAGGAGTTGACCACCTGAGGTGGTGGTTTGACTCTTATGCGTTTATATTATATATTAATGGTTTGATTTATATAAACAGGTGTATAGCCACCCCAGTGGTAGAAACCTGCGCGCTAAGTCACTCCTCTCTAAGGTCACGGGTTCGATCCCCAGTTTGGCCAAATTTTTAATGTTTCATTATTTTTGCAAGTTTGTTAGAAAACACATTGGAGGCGTTACTTTGACACCAAGGCGCACTTGGCTTGGTGGTATGCTTGCTGCTGAAACTGCTTGAGGGCGTGAGTTCAACTCCCACCCCTACTCATTTGGTTATTTATTTTTCCAATTCTATGTTTCTCACTCTTTTCTTCTTTTTCTTTTACAAAAACCTTTTTTAAAACCCTAATTTAATTTAATTTTAGGTTAAAATTAATTTTAGGTTTTAATAAATTCTAGGTTTTAATTAATTTTGGGTTTTAATTAATTTTAGGTTTTAAGTAATTTTAGGTTTTAGTTGATTAACCCTAATTTGAGTTTTTAGGTTTTCTCAATTGAATAAAAATCAACCTAGATTTTAGGTTTTGCCTAATTAATCGATTCTTTTTAATCAACTAATTATTTTTCTAAATTAAAATCAATTAAGTTTTTTTTAGATTAATCATCAAACGATTTTTTACTTTCTTTTTGTTTTACAATCTTCGCGCATTTACTTTCGCATTAGTTTTTCTGATTAGGTAACTGCTAGAGTATGTAATAGCTTAAATTAGGGTTTTTGCTTTCCTTATAACTGTCTAGTTTAATAGGATTGTATGACAAGACATAAAAACAATCGTAGAAAACCCTAACCAAGATTAAATAACTGAATTCAATACACTTTGCACACACTCACCTCTAGGATAATCCCACTTGTTGCCTTCGAATAAAAACAGTCATGTCCCTCGAACGTGGGGACGCTTTAGCAAGGACCCTTGGTTAAAAAGATCGTAATCCCTCGATGACCTTTACAATGATGCCTTCGGTAAACGATCTTAGTCCCTTACAATAAATTGATAAAGTGCCCCTACAAGTTGCCTTTATGACTGTATAATGACCCGCGCATGTCCCTTACACATCTAATGATATGGCTTCCTACTAACCAATGGCAGGATAACACTATTTAAGGAGTAGGAAAATAACACGAAAGACTTTTGAGTAGGTAGATAGCTCGTAATCTCTTTCTCACAAAAACAAAACATCTTTTACACAAAACACTTTTCTCTGAAATATTTTCAAAAACAAACATTTTGTATGCATTCTTAACTTATACAAGAGTCATTACAAAGTTGTCTTACTTATGCATTTTTCAAAAATAATTTCAAACAAATACATGCACAAAGCATTTTCAAAAGTGAGCTAGCGATTAAGAGCCCGTATATAACTACAGATGAAAATGTTGTTAACACCTTCCCTTTTTATAACCTACCCACTGAACTCAGAAATTTCTCGAAGATCTTTCTTGTTCTTTTCACCCTTTCCTTATTGGATAAAATAAAATTCGGTGGCGACTCTTGCTATCCGCACATTTGCGATAAAATGCAAAAATAAGTAAGTTCTCCCACTTTATAACAGAACTGGCGACTCTGCTGGGGAGAACTAAAAGTGGGATTACCTTAGAGTTAGATCACTTTTAAATGTTTTCCTTGTTTGATTTTTTTGCTTTATTTTAAAGGATTGTTTGGGTTATTTCTTACAAAGATCCTATACCCGGATCTGGGGGACATTTTAGGTAAGTAGCAATAGATCATGGAAACTATATGGCGTATACCGATATGGTTGAGCTATTGGCTATGTCAGTGCGACACATTAGTTTGTACTGGTATCCCTCGAGTTATTCAGGGAGCATACTAGGTTGCCGCATGGTGTCATAAGCACTAATTGACCTTAGAACCTTAATTGACCCAACTTAGCCATTAAAAGGTAGTGAGATAGTCGACTTTGGTGCAGTCCGAAGTTGGTTGATACTCGATTCTACACTCGTTGAGATTCGACTCTCGAGTTTTGTTTGGTGGCAAGTCAGTTGTCGTGCTAGACGAAGCTTGTGGTAAAGATCAGTGATATTGAGATCCCTAAAACCCGGTTGCTTCTCTAGGAAAGGTTGAGCAAACTAAACATCAAGAGGGTACTTACCTATAAACTCCATGCAAGCCTTAAACCTAAGGTCTTTGTGTGCTTTGCTCGTGCCTGATTATCTATTTGAACATGTTATCATGACATCATATCATGACTAACCATTTCAAGGATCTAGGGGATTTATATTTGTTCTGTGTTGCAGGGTCATGGCCTCTAGGTGTAGGAATACCACCAGGATCAACTTCGTAAGAATACCTTCCAAGCTTGAGGAATTAGTCTCAAAGGTTCTCAACAATTCTCAATTCACCAAGAGACATGGTCATCTACTCACTCTGGTTATTACTGGCTTTCACGAAGACATGATGAGCGTTCTTTTCCAATTCTTTGATCTGAAGCATCACTGTTTTACCTTCTCGGATTATCAGTTGGTACCCACAATGGAAGAATTCTCTAAGTTGCTCGAAGTGCCTATTCTTGACCAGATACCTTTCACCAGTTTAGAGCAAGTTCTGAAACCTGAAGACATTCCAGTAGTCCTACATCTGAAATGACTGGACATTGTATCTAATTGGGAAACAAGTAACAGAGTCAAGGGTTTATCTCCTAAATTTATGATAGAGAAGGCTCAGGGATTTCTAGATGCCATGAATTTTCGTGCTTTTGAGGATATTTTAGCTTTGTCGATCCACGGTTTGGTGTTATTCCCTAATCCAGACCAATTCATAGATGCGAGTGCCATCAAGATATTTCTCACCCATAATCCGGTGCCTACTTTTCTCGGAGATGTCTTGCATTCCCTCCATACACATACTATGAAGAAGCGAGGAATTCTCATGTGTTTCATACCCCTACTATCCAGGTTGTTTATTTTGCACCTGACCCGATCAGTGATCAAGAGAAAACAAGGTTTGAGGTGGTCTCAAAGATTGATGTCACTCACTCATGTAGATATCCATTGGTGTTCTCGAACTCAGGCAGATGTCACTATTATTAATCGCTGTGGCGAATTCCCTAATGTACCTGTCCTTGGTATAAGAGGGGGCATCACTTACAACCCTTCACTAGCTCTACGTCAGTTTGGTTATGCTCGAAGGGACGATCCTCATGATATGCTCATCCAAGGTATTATGTTCGACTATGGGAACGATCCTCAAAAATACCATCAAAGGTTTATACGTGCTTGGGGCACGGTCGACAAGATTGATAGCAAGACTTTGGTTTACAAGAATTCCATTCATCTAGAGCCTTACCTCAGATGGGTGCGGTCTCGTGCTCAGAATACCAAAATGCCATATTCTGCTATCTTACCAGTGATCGTAGAGCCTGTTGTTGAAGGGGATATTCCTCATACCGTTCTTCATCCCGATATGCCTACCAACTTCGAAGAGCTACAGAAATCCTGGATTCATCTTAAGGAAGAAAGAGATACCTTCTAAGATTAGTTTTATGCTAGTGAGAAGAAAGTGTTGGAGCTGAAGAAACGACTCCACAAAGAAAAAAGCCTTAATGAATATGTCAACACAAAGAGGAAGCCTCCCTGGGAGATTTGAATTTAAATTTTTTCTATTTTGTAACTATTTTTATTAAAAGTAATTATAATTCGAACTAGTTACTAAAATTTATTTTGTTTCCTTTTGTTTACACAAATTTAAATCCCGCAATGATCCTTGAAAACATTGCATCTACATATCATGCATCATTACATAAACAGGTTTTCCCATGCAGGTTTTCTCATCTTCTTGCTGTTTATTTCAGTAAAAGATGGCTCTAGAACAAACTGTTAAGGAACTCTAAGCTCAGAATGCCCAATTTCAAGAGACCCTCCTGAATATTGCTCAAGGACAGAAATATATGATGGCACTTATCGCCAAAAGGAAGAAGACTCTGAAACCAATTGTTATTCTTAACATGGGAAGAAGATTCAAAGGTCCTACTAAAAAAGTTCAAACTGCTGATATCACCTATGATGAAGATGACAACCAAGAGGCGGATGGTAGAAGTGTTAGGGCTGAAGGTGGAAGCAACCTTGGTTATGGTAAAATTTATGAGGACGAAGAATATTCTGATGAACAGTATCCTCCTGCCGACGACAGATACAAGCATCTAGAAGACCGTCTTAAGGCTATAGAAATCAAGAAAGTGTCTGGATTAGATTTTTGAGAGTTGGGTCTTATTCTGGGGGTGGTTATCCCTCACAAGTTCAAAGTCCTTGTTTTTGCTAAATATGATGGCTTATCTTGTCCAAAACTTCATCTGTGATCTTATGTTCAGAAGATCCAACCCCATACTGCTGATAGAAAGTTATAGGTTCACTTATTTCAAGAAAGTTTGTCTGGTACACAACTCGAGTGGTTCTATCAGCTGGAGGGAACCAACATTCGTAGTTGGGAAGACTTGGTTGCTGCTTTTTACAAGAAGTATTAATAAAATGCTGACCTTGCACCAACTCGCTTGCAATTACAAAACATGACTATGGGATCAAATGAAGGGTTCAAAGAATACGCTCAGAAGTGGAGAGACTTAGCTGGAAGGGTGCAACCTCCCTTGTCGGACCGAGAGCTAGTTGATATGTTCATGGGCACTCTAATAGGTCCATTCTTTAATCTTCTGATTGGGAGTTCTTCATCTGGTTTTACTGAGCTAATTCTAATCGGGGAACAAGTTGAAAGTGGTGTTAAGAGCAGAAAAATTCAAGTGGCTGCATCTTCGAGTGCTGTGAAGAAGACATTCAGCGGTAAGAAGGAGACCAATGTTTTTTATGGCCAGAAAGGCTGTGGTAAAAGTGACCGCAATCAGTCTGTCGGAGCGGTATTAATTTCTAATCTTGCACCTGTTCATCAACAACAACAATAGGGAAATAGGCATAGGTCAGGCACTTCGGGAAGGAAGTTTACCAAGATTAATATGCCATTGTCTCAGGCGTTACAAAATTTACTAAAAGCAGAGTTGATTATGCTAAGGGATCCTCCTCATAACCCCAACACCTCCTCTCCCAAGTACAATCCGAACGCGAGATGCGCCTACCATTCTAACAGTTCTGGGCACGACACCAACAATTACTGGACCCTGAAAAACAAGATTCAGGATATGATTGACAACAAGGAAATTAAGTTTGATCCTCCAGAGACCCTGAATGTGATTACTGCACCAATGCCAAAGCATGAAAAAGGCATTAGTGCTATTGACGATGTTCTTTATGTTGCTACTGTAAGTGAATTGGTGACTCCTCTACCAATTATCAAGAAGAATCTACTGCAGGCCAGTTTATTTCCAGGTTGTATTGAAAAATGTTACTACTGCGCTGCCCAACCAAATTTCTGCAAATTACTAAAGAAAGGCATTCAACGCCTAATGGACAATCATATAATTATGATCGAGAAGATTCTGTCTACTGAAAATCTGTGTCAAGACTTATCCGTAATTTTTGGCCCTCCTGTCAGGATCACCTCCAAAGGTCCTGTAAGGATTACTGCAAATCTGAAAGTTGCTCCTCTGATCATCACTTCACTTGGACCTATCCCATATTCTTCGGATAAATATATTCCTTGGAACTATAGATATGATGTATACTACCATGGCGTCAAACAAGAACTACTGACTGTTGAAGATGAAGTTACTGAAGTTGCTAATCCCAGCATTGACAATATTGCAGGAACCAATAAGGTTACTAGAAGCAGAAGGGTTTTCTCTCCGGAAATCTCTCCGAAGATTATTGCTACACCTGTTAGAGTTACAACTACTGAGTCAAATATTGAGGCTCGGGGTAAAGAGAAAATACCAGAGCCTGCCCAGATGAAGGCACCTAAGGAAGCTACATTTGAAGACACCTCTAGACAAGAGTTGGAAGAGGTACTGAAAATTATCCGCAAGAGTGATTATAAGATTGTTGAACAGCTGCGGCAGACCCCATCCAAGATCTTTATGTTATCCCTATTACTGTGTTCTGAAGCTCATGCACATGCTTTAGTAAAATTCTTGAAGACTGCTCATAAGAAATTTCTACTGATCAATTTGGAGGCTATGTTACTAGCTTAACGACTGACAATGGGTTAGGTTTCTCTAACGCTGATCTAACTCCGGAAGAGAGAAACCACAATAAAGCCTTGTATGTCTCCATTAAATGCATGGGCACTACTTTGGCTCATGTTTTGGTTGATACTGGTTCTTCGTTGAATGTTATTCTGAAAGGCACACTTGACAAACTTGATTGTAAAGTTGTCGTACTGAAACATAGTGATATTGTAGTCCGAGCCTTGGATGGGTCAAAGAGGATGGTACATGGAGAAGTGTATCTTCCGATCAAGGTGGGATTGCAGATCTTCGAATCTACCTTCTATGTAATGGACATTCAGCCAGCTTATTTCTGCTTACTAGGACGCCCCTGGATCCATGGGGCAGGCGCTGTTACCACTACACTACATCAAAAATTACAGTATACTGTGAACGAAAAGATTATTAATATCTGCGGTGAGGAAGAGTATATGGTAAGCCATTTGAATTCTTTCTGATACATAGAGATGGATGATGAATTCATCAAAACCCCCTGTCATACTTTTGAAGTCATCCCTCCTGCCTAAACTGAAGATGTTACTGCCATTCCCAAAGTTAATAGGGTGCTGCCCAGGATGGCTTCATTGAAAGATGCTAAAGCTACCGTAGAAGAAGGTAGTTGTACTATTTGGGGTCAGCTTCCTGACATCCCTTATAAATATGACAATTTTGGTTTGGGTTTAATTTCAGAGGGTCAAATGGATGTTCATCGCGCTCGAGCTGGAAGGCCACCATTCTGCATCAGCAACAATAGAGTCAATGTAATAGAAGATACTTACATTGATTATGACCTCGATAGATGGATCTTTCCTACCACTGGAAAATGGCTCATCAGTTGGAAGGTCGAGGACATTATCTCTATCTTCTTTAGTCAGGAGTAATAGCTACATTTCTGTTTTTATTGCTTTCAAGTTTTGGCTTTGTAATATTTGAACAATGACTTTAAGCCTTGTGCCTTACCCGAGGCACAAAGGTTCATTTGTTAAGGGTTGTCATTTCATAAACATATTTTCATTTAATAAAGCATCGAACGTTTTGAATTCAAATTTTTCGCTCTCTGTCTTTCTTTTTACTTTTATCACTTTCAAATAGCTATGTGTTCTTAATCACACACACAATAAATTTCTGATCCACATCTGCTCTGGATCCCATTGATAATGATTCTACTATTACCACTTATGACTTTGAAAATCCGATCTACCAAGGCAAGGACAAAGGTGAGGAAGATTGTGAGATACCAGTGGAACTTTCCATACTGTTATTGCAAGAAGAGAAAGTTATTTAACCACATGAAGAGCCGGTTGAAGTTGTAAATCTGGGTACTGAAATAGACAGAAAAGAACTCAAGATAGGCGCCAACTTAGAGGACAATGTCAAGAACAGGTTAATATAGATGTTGCATGAATATGTTGAGATATTTTCTTGGTCATACAAATACATTCTAGGGCTTGACATTAATATTGTGGTTCACCATTTTCCGATGAAAGAGGGTCATGCTCTGATAAAGCAGAAGGTTCATCGCATGCGTCTCGAGATGTCAGAGAAGATTAAAGATGAGGTAATGAAACAGTTCAACGCAAGTTCTTAACAGTAACATCATATCCTCAATGGGTTGCAAATGTGGTTCCAGTACCGAATAAAGACGACAAGGTGCATATGTGTGTAGATTACATAGATCTGAGCAGGGGGAGCCCCAATGATGACTTTCCGCTTCCACATATTGATGTTTTACTCAATAACACCGCTCAGCACAAGGTGTTCTCCTTCATGGATGGATTCTCAGGGTATAATCAGATCAAGATGGCACCTGAACACATGTAAAAGAATACTTTTGTTACACAGTGAGGAACTTTCTCCTACAAGGTCATGCCTTTTGGGTTGAAGAATTCCGGCGCAACATATCAGCGTGCTATGGTAGCTTTGTGCCATGACATGATTCATTATGAGATAGAGGTCTATGTCGATGATATGATAGCCATATCACAGACTGAATAAGAGGATCTGGACCATTTACATAAGTTGGTTGAGAGGCTGAAAAAGTATAAGCTGAGATTGAATCCGAACAAGTGCACCTTTGGGGTGAGATCCGGTAAACTCCTAAGTTTTTTTATCAACGGTAAAGGTATTAAGGTTGACCCCGCCAAGGTTAAAGCTATTCAAGAAATTCCTACTCCCTGCACTGAGAAAGAAGTCAGAGGTTTCTTGGGACGACTGAATTATATTTCTAGATTTATTTCTCATATGACCGCTACTTGTGAACCGATCTATAAGTTGCTGAAGAAAGATCAGGTAATAAAATGGAATGACGATTTTCATATAGCTTTTGACAAAATCAAGGAGTACCTACAAGAACCTCTAATTATGATGCCACCTTTTGAAGGAAGACCTTTTATCATGTATTTAACAGTGTTAGAGAACCCAATGGGGTGTGTACTAGGGCAGCATGATGAGTCTGGTCGAAAAGAGCATGCAATATACTACCTTTGCAAAAAGGTCACTGACTGTGAAACAATATACTCACTGCTCGAGAAAACTTGTTATGTTTTAGCATGGGCTACTCGCCAACTAAGACAGTATATGTTGACTCATACTACCTTGTTGATCTCTAAAATGGATCCCATAAAGTATATATTCGAGAAACCCGCTCTCTCCAGAAGAATAGCCAAATTGCAAATGGTCTTAACAGAATACGACATTCAGTACACCACTCAAAAAGAAATTAAAGGAAGTGTACTGGCAGGCCATTTGGCTCATCAAGCCGTAGAGGACTACCAATCTATGAATTTCGAGTTCCCGGACGAGAACATTAAGTTAGTTACATATTGTGAAGAACCTGGACCGTATGAAGGACTTGAGCCAGTATCCTGATAAGCTATGTGTGATACGGTGGGAGAACTGACTTGGGTGTTTTATGTTTGATCGCAAATGTTGCGGTTAGCAAGAGTCTCCACCGAATTTTCTTTTATGCAAAAGGAAAGGTGAAAAAGAACAGGAAAGACCTTTGAGACTATTTCTTGAGTTCGGGGGGTAGATTATGAAAAGGGAAGATATTAGCACCCTTTTCATCCATGGTTTTCCATGGGCTCTTAGTTACTTGCTAGATCACTTGCTTTTGTTTAAAATTGTGCTTTGTGTGTTTTTTGAAAGTATTTTGTAAAGATGTCATTGTTTAGGCAAACTTTGTAATGATTCTCGTTCGTAAGAATGTATACAAAGATGTTAATCTTTTGAAAATGTTTTCAAGTTTGTTAGATGTTTTGAAAGTGTAGGTGTTTGTTTTGAAAATAACAAGTATATTTTGTTTTGAAATGGAGCAAGTAATTAGGAGCATTCTACCTACTCAAAAGTCTTTCATGTTCATTTTCTCTTTCCTTTGACATTGTTATCTTACCATTGATTTGGTAAGTAACCCTATATTTGGATGTAAACGGGACGGGTGTGAGTTATCGTATAACCATGATTAGCAATGTTGCAAGGTATCTTAGCATTCTCTTTTAGGGACTAAGATCATTTGTAAGGCAACCTAGATAGCGTCATCGAAGGACTATGATCTTTATATTTTGCTTGTTTTTGCTAAGATACCTCACATGCATAACATTGCCATTTTGTAAGACAACGAAGTGGATTTTACCCTAAGGGTGCTTATGTGCAAGTGTATTGTTTTTCATGCTTGGTTTTGTCTTTGATTAGGGTTTTCTAATTGATTTATTTTAGTCTTTCCATACAAACCCTAATTACTAGCATTTGTATATAAAGCGATAAATTGCGAAATTTAAAATTACTACGCTATTACAATACTTGTGGGAGGGGGTGTACAAATTACAAATGGGGATTGCTAGAAAATAAATCTAATTATCTATTACAACCATATTGAATTTGGATAAATAATGTACAAAAAATGAGTAAATATACGAGAATGTAAAATGGAAAGAAAATGGACTTTTATTTGGATTTTTTTTGGGAAAAGGGGTTTTGCTTTAACCTAATTAACTAAAAGAAAAAATAATTAATTAAATTAGTGAAAAGTAGACCTAAATTTACTAGGAAAATAATTTAAATAAAACCCTAATCTATTAATTAATTAAAAAAAATTAAGTTTATAAGAAGAATATTTTTGGTATCTTTATCTTAAAAATAAATTATAGTATTATAAAATATTTTTGATCTTTTCATATATTATATTTTAATTGTGTAAAAGAAAATAACTAAAAAAAACCTAGTTTCTAATTAAATTTACAAATCAATTAGTAAAATAATTAAAGTATGATTAAATAAAATAATTTTTTTGTGTAAAAAAAAAACTATATCAAAATATAAATATAATGTTTTTTTTATATTTTTTCTGATTTTTTTAGTATTAGATAAAATATTTAAGAAAACAAATAAATAAAAATTTGAGAAAAAGAAAATAAAATGGGCCAGGGGTGTGAATAGCCAGCAAGGGGGGTCAGAAGTAAAAATTACATAAGGCCCAAGGGGATGAGGCCCAGCGCAGCCAAAAAAGTCAGAATATGTGAAAAATATAAAGAGAAATCACAAATGGTCACGTTGGGACTTGAACCCAGGACCTAAGGGTGAACAGGCGCGCACTTTACCACTGAGGTGGCTATACATTCGTTCATATAAACAAAACAACAAATATATGATAGAAATCAAGTCCATGGCCTGAACTTCATCTTCAACCTCACACCCAGCCAGCGTACCTGCATCTTGTACCTCTCTCATCCATTTGCAAAAATATAAACATGAACCTTGTAGCAAATTTCCTCACGATTTCAGAAATGCAAAGCAATAAAATTATAGATCAAAGACAAGCATGAATTTTAATGACCCTAATCTGAACCCTACAAATTTTAGAAACTTCAATCTTAAAATTCTCTAAGCTCAAGCAATATAAATGAAAACTGTAGACATGGTAAGCTTCAAGGCAATGATATCTACATTTTTCATTCACAAATAAACTATTAATGATGCTTGTATGAAGAGTTCAAAGTTGAGATAACTTACCTAAAAACTGGAAACTGTGTTCTCCAAATGAGCACTCCTCAAGGTGTTGTGATGATCAGTATAGCTCCACTGAGGTTCCAGGAAGCTAATGCAATGATTAGCTTGGTTGGAGAATGGTTGAAATGATCTGGAGAAGTCCACTTACACTGATCTGTTTTTGAACTTGGAAATGGAGGAAGATGGTGTTCAGAACTGTAACAGGGGAAGGGATGACTTCTAAATGATGTTTATAAGCTTTTGGAGGCAAAAAGCCAAGAAACTCACGAGTAGTTTTTGGTTTTGGGATTTTTGGCCAGAATCTGCAACAATGGAAGTGTGAGATGCAAATCTGTGTTCTTAGTGTTTTTAGGGCTCAAGCATGCGTGGGATTTATGGAAAAAAACTTGTGTATGTATAAGCAAAAGGTCTTAGTGCTTGAGAGAGTCAGAGGTACAAGTTATAGGCTGATTGCTATTTTACTTGATTTTGAAAAAAAGTGGGAAAACAAGTTTCAATGTGTAGTACAAGCATGGGCTGGGTGATTGTAAGTGTTGAGATCAATTTCTATTGAGTTATAATACATGTATGATCAGAAGAAAACAAGTGCAAGGCTCAAGAACAAGTTTTATGCAAAAAGCTACTTTATCAAAATGGCATTGTGCACTTTTTTCCCAAAATGGATATAAAGCATGACCTTGCATTGAATGCTTGAATTGAGACCTCTAAAAGCTGTGCAAGCAATTAATTATGGAGTTACTAACAAGTTTGAGGCCTGTAAAGTAGAGATTATGTAACATAGGTTTGAAATTTGAATCTTGTTCATCACAAAATGACTTGTAATTCAAGTGTGAAAACCCTAACTTCTTCTCTTCGATTCTCCATACTCAAAAATGATCTCAAGGATTTATTTGACATTTTGGAAAGCTTGAAATGTGCTCTACAACCCATATTTGAATCACTTTTGAAAATTCCCGTTGGAACTATATGAAAAAGTGCCATGAAGTTAGGTCAAAATCCTGACCAAATTAGGGAAAAATTTCACTAAGTGTTTTGTTTCATGACCATGTGTTCTTAAAATTATAACTTGAGATCCAAGCACTTTTGGAAGGAGTTGTGTAAAGAAATTTTGTAGATTTCATGGATATCTACAACTTTCATGTTGAAAGTTTCTTTTGAATCATGTTGCATCATGGTGAAAATGTTTCTCAAAGTTGTGAAAAAATAAGAAATTTTCAACACTTAGAAAAATTTCTAAGTTTAGAAATTTTAACTTTTCAAAATGAAATCTTGAATTTTTTATTACTTGATGAATAAGTTTCATATTTTGACATGCTTTGATGAATTGTGATCTTTGACATTTGATTTTGACCAAAAAGTCATAGTTTGACTTTTCAGGATATAGTTGACTAAAAATTCATTTGGCAATCCATTAGTCTTGAGCAATGTTTTGAGCTATGTCATTAGGTAAAAATGATGCAATTGGACTCTTGATATCATGCCTTAAACCAATTGATCATTTGCTAGGTCAAAAATCAGAAATTGCCCTTTCCCAGTCAAAACCCTAATTTTGACCATTATGCCCTTTTGAAGATTTGATCAAATTTCTTGAGGAATTGTGGTCCAAACTTTATTAAATGATACATATGAGTTTAAAATGTTGATGTGGATAAAAAATTATGAAATTTGACTGTAAATTGGCCATAGTTGACTTTTTCCCCAATACAACTGATTTTTGGGTCAAGTGCTCAATTGATTGAGCAAAAGTGTGATCCAAAGCTTGAAACTTGACATGAGTAATCTTGAGGGTCCATAATGATCTATGAAATTCATATGGGGCATTGGAAGTTCAAATATCCTTGTGCAATCTCAAACCCTAATTTTGGTCATTATTGCTTAAGGAGGTGTCTTGAGCTGATCAACCCTAGTATAGTCTAGAGCCAAAGGAGATCTTGTGAGAAAATTCTTGATAAATGAGAGGGAAACTTTTGGGGTGTTAGATTGGCGAGTTTTTCCATTCGTGACTCGAAGGTGGAAGATGATTGGACATTAGAGTGCTCAAAAATTTTCACTCGGTGATGTGATGGTTAATGGTATAGGGAATGGGCTTAAATATGCCATTCAAAAATGATTGCTGAGAGTCGAATCTGGATGAGTATCAGGATGGCATCCGTGTCCGGAGCGTATCTGAACTGTATCTGAGATCTGAATCTGAATGAGTATCAGGATGGCATCCGTATCTGAGGCGTATCTGAACTATATTTGAACTATATCTGAAAGTTGAATCTGAATGAGTATCAGGATGGCATCCATTTCTGGAGTGTATCTAAACTATATCTAAAAGTTAAATCTGAATGAGTATCAGGATGACATTCGTATCTGGAGCGTATCTGAACCATATCTGAAAGTTGAATCTGAATGAGTATCAGGATGGCATCCGTGTCTAGAGCGTATCTGAACTGTATCTGAAAGTTGAATCTGAATGAGTATCAGGATGGCATTCGTGTCTGAAGCGTATCTGAACTGTATCTGAGAGTTGAATCTGAATGAGTATCAGGATGGCATCTGTGTCTGGAGCGTATCTGAACTGTATCTGAAAGTTGAATATGAATGAGTATCATGGTGGCATCCGTGATTGGAGCGTTTCTGAACTATATCTGAAAGTAGAATCTGAATGAGTATCAGGATGGCATCTGTATCTGAAGCGTATCTGAATTGTATCTTAGAAGCCTTTGCACATTGTTAAAGGTAGCTATTGATTAACCTTATCCTGAAAAGGGTAAAATGTTAGCTAATATGCAATGCCATGATGTATGAAATGCATGCATGATGAGATTATGATACATGCATTCGTGTTATCAATGTTTATGATATATGGATGCGATGTATGCATATGTGAGCTAATCTGCTGCACTTCTTGTTGGATTGGGGAAATAAATCCCTGACTGTTGCTGAGGATACGGAGTGCAAGTCTTCATGCTTTGAAGTGTTGATGAATTTCCACTTAGAGAAATAAACTTTGTTGTAAGGGGAATGTCGTGTACTTCTTGTAAAATCCTGTTGGGGAATCCTGAGAAATTTGCCGACTTCTACCGGGGAGTGATAACTGGAAGTTTTATTCCACTGGGGATTAAACTGCATACTGCGGGGGATTTTATGGAAATATCTTAGAGAGATTTCCCTATTTCTTAAATCCATTAGTGATTGTCTTTCTATTTTGTTCATTTGTATATGGTAGTTACATTCAAATGCATATGTTCAAAAATAAATCATTGGACGTTTTTGTAAACAAAACATAAGAGTAAAGAAAAACAGATAGTTTTGTACTTTCAAAGGGATATCTTTGTATTGACTTTGAGTAAGTATTTTTGTACAATGAGACAAACATTCTAGTAAGAGAATGTCGTCGTAAAAATGAAAATTTGATACAAAGAAAAGATAGCTATGTGAAATAATCCCATGGGGTTCCCATTCTGCTATAGCCTTCGTGTCTCTGAGCATCTTATCTATTTGTTGCCTTGTCCGAAGCTGATTGAATTGATCAGAATCGTCGAGTTTGTAGGTTGTACATAAGGTGATCCAATATGACATAGTCATACGCTTTAATTCCCTTACTTTTTCCTGGACCGCCCTTTCGGGTTTTCAGTCCACCGGGATACCCTTTTTTGCCCAAGCCGCCCTTTCGGGTTTTCAGCTTGCCGGGTGTACAAATTTGTTTATTTTATCCCTAATTTTTGCCCGAACCTTTTTGGTTCTCCGGGATGCCCTTGTTTTTTCTAGATGTGTCAACCTAGCGTGTCTCTTATGCGTAGTTTCTTTTGACTATGTCTGCGTTCACGGGGTGCGGCAGGTCATCGCCATCCATAGTGGTTAAGATCATTGCTCCACCAGAGAATATGCTTTTGATCAAAAATGGTCCTTCGCACGTAGGAGTCCATTAGTCCCTGGGATCACCCTACGATAGTATGATACGTTTGATCACCAGATCCCCGACTTGATACACTTGGCGTCTGACCTTTTTGTTGAAAGCCTTGATCATCCGTTTTTGATACATTTGACCATGGCAGACAGTAGTAAGCCTTTTCTCGTCAATCAAGTTCAGTTGATCAAGTCGAGTCTAGATCCAATCGTCTTCGTTCAGACCCGCATCCTTCATGATTCTCAAAGAGGGGATCTGGGCCTCAATAGGCAAGACAACTTCCATTCCATATACCAAAGAGTAAGGTGTTGCCCTGCTTGATGTGCGCGTTGTGGTACGATAACTGTGGAGAGCGAATGGTAGCATCTCATGCCAGCCTTTATATGTGACTGTCATTTTCTGTATGATCTTTTTGATGTTCTTATTTGCGTCTTCGACAACACCATTCATCTTTGGCCGGTAAGGGGAAGAATTTTGATGCTGGATCTTGAATTTCTCGCACAGGGCGGTGATCATAGTATTGTTAATATTCGTACCATTGTCTGTGATCATCCTCTCCTGGATACCGTACCGAAATATGAGATTTTGCTTAATGAATCGGGCTACAACTTTCTTGGTAACGGAAGCGAAAGAGGCCGCCTCAACCTACTTTGTAAAATAGTCAATGGCCACCAAGATGAAGCGGTGTCCATTACAGGCTGTTGGTTTGATTTCCCCAATCATATCGATGCCCCAAATAGCAAAGGGCCAAGGAGCCATCAAGACACTCAAAGGAACCGGAGGTACGTGCACCTTGTCAGCATAAATCTGACACTTGTGGCAGGTTCGAGAGTGTTGATAGCAATCTGCTTCCATGGTAGACCAGTAATAACCCGACCGTAGGATTTTCTTTGCCATAGTATGCCCACTGGAATTGGTGCCAAAAGTACCCTCATGTAGATCAGCCATGATCTTTTCTGCCTCAACCTTGTCTACACAACGGAGCAAAACAGAGTCATGGTTGCGTTTGTAGAGAATTCTATTACTAAGGAAGAACTTAACAGAGAATCTCCTTAAGAACTTCTTATCATTGACTGAAGCTCCTTTCGGATATTCTTGAGCCTCGAGATACCTCTTGACTTCGTGAAACCAAGGTCGGTCCACTACTTCTTCAGTATTAATCTCGTGATAGTGAGCTGGTTCATCCATTCGTTCAATGGTGATCTAGGGAGCCTCGTCATCCCATTTGAGTTTAAACATGGATGACATTGTGGCTAGTGCGTCTGCTAGCTTATTTTCTTCTCGTTGGAAATGCTCGAAGGTAATCTTCTCAAAATGTTGGATCAAATATTAACACATGTTCTTTGTAGGGGATAAGGTTTGGGTGTTTGGTGTCCCATTCCCCTTTAATCTGGCTGATGACCAAAGCTGAATCTCCAAATACATTTAAGGATTTGATCCCAAAATCTATGGCATCTTTGAGACTAAAAATGCACGCTTTATATTCTGCCATGTTATTTATACAATTGAAGCAGAGTCTTGCCGTAAAGGGAGTATGACATCCTTCAGGAGATATGAGTACAACACCTATACCATTGACGAGTGCGTTGGATTCCCCATCAAAAACCAGGGTCCATCAGGATCCTTGTTCAGGTTCGTCATATGGTCTGAATTCTTCACAGTTGTTTACCATCATGATGTCTTCATCTGGGAATTCGAACTTCATGGACTGGTAGTCCTCCACGGCTTGGTGAGCCAGGTGATCGGCTAGTACACTGCCTTTTATTGCTTTTTGGGTAGTATATTGGATGTCATATTCTTTCAGGATCATCTGCCACCTCACTATTCTCCCCGAGAGGGCAGGTTTCTCGAAGATGTATTTTATTGGATCCAATTTAGATATCAATAAGTTAGTATGGGTCAACATATAATGTCTTAGCCAGTGAGCAGCCCATGCCAGAGCGCAGCAAGTTTTCTTGAGCGGTGAATATCTTGTTTCACAGTCGATAAACTTTTTGCTCAGGTAATAAATAGAATGCTCTTTTCGGCCAAACTCGTCATGCTACCCCAGCACACACCCCATTGAATTTTCCAAGACAGTTAGACACATGATTAAGGGTCTTCCCTCGACATGTGGCATCAAAACTGGAGGCTCTTGCAGGTATTCTTTGATCTTGTCGAAGGCAGTTTGGCACTCATCATTCCATTTGACTACTTGATCTTTCTTCAGTAATTTTAAGATTGGTTCACAAGTAGCTGTCAGGTGAGAAATGAATCTGGAAATGTAGTTTAACCGTCCCAAGAATCCTCTGACTTCCTTCTTGGTACGAGGATCAGGCATTTCTTGTATTACTTTCACCTTGACAAGATCTATTTCAATACCTTTACCGCTGATGACAAATCCTAAGAGTTTACTGGACCTTACTCCAAACGTGCATTTATTTGGGTTCAACCTCAGCTTGTATTTCTTTAGCTTCTCAAATAATTTCTGCAAATGACCAAGATGCTCTTCTTCTGTTTGAGATCTGGCTATCATGTCGTCCACATAGACCTTTATTTCGTGATGTATCATGTCGTGAAATAGAGCTACCATGGCACGCTGATAGGTTGCCCCAACATTCTTTAACCCGAATGGCATAACCTTGTAGCAGAATGTGCCCCATTGTGTGACAAAGGTTGTTTTTTCCATGTCCTCAGGCACCATTTTGATTTGGTTGTAGCCTGAGAAACCGTCCATGAAGGAAAACACTTTATGTTGTTTTGTATTGTCAACTAGGATATCAATATGGGGAAGTGGGAAATCATCCTTAGGGCTTGCCCTATTCAAATCTCTGTAGTCCATGCAAATTCGTACTTTTCTGTCCTTTTTAGGAACGGGAACAACATTGGCGACCCATTGCGGATAGGAGGTGACAACCAAGAATTCGGCGTTGAATTGTTTCATGACTTCCGCCTTGATCTTCTCTGACATGTCTGGTCGCATACGACAAACCTTTTATTTTACCGGTGGGCAGTCTTCTTTTGTTGGTAGACGATGTGCCACGATATCTGCATCAAGTCCTGGGATGTCTTCGTACGACCAAGCAAAGACCTCAACATAATCGTGTAGCAACTGAATCAAACGTTTCTTGACACTAGGTTCCATATTGGCACCCACCTTGACTTATTTCTTATCCTCTTCGGTACCTAGGTTAACTGTGTCCACTAGTTCTTCGTGGGGCTGAATGGTCCTATCTTCTTGTTGTAGTAACCTTGCTAGTTCCCCTGGAACTTCACAATCTTTCTCACCTTCATCTTCGGCTTGGTAGATTAGATTTTCAAAATCACAGAAGGCCATAGCAGGATCGTTACCCATGGGATCCCGAATGGATGTAGATCTGCAATTTGAATGTGAGTGTGTGTAAGAGTATAGCTATCTTTGAAAGAAATGAAAATGTAAAAATAAAAACAGTGAGCACAAAGTTTGTATGCAAAAATGTCCATGATTCATTGATGTCATATGGAAATGAGATAATAACCCTTACAAATGGACCATTGTGCCTCGGGTAAGACACAAGGTTTTAAGAGTCTGAATTGTTTAATATTACATATCCAACAAAATTTAAAGACAAATTACTGTTGGATAAAAGTGATTGGGACAAAATATCTACCTTCCCAGTAGTTGAGCCCTCCATTGACAGTTGGGAAAATCCAATCCTCCAGGTTATAGCTGTCTACATCATCCTCCACTGCGTTGACTTCGTGGTTGCTGATCTTCAAGGGTGGTCCTCCGGCACGAGCGCGTCGTACAACTTTATGGGCTCCTGAAGTGAAACCCAAACCAAATTTGTCAGATTTGTATGGGATATCCGGGATTTGGCCCCAAATAATGCATCCATATTCTTCTATCACTGCCTTGGCATATTTTAGAGATGACATCTTGAGCGGAGGACTTGTAATCTTTGGGACTTGAGAAACAACCTTTGTTACTGCCACAGTTTGCAGGACTTCTTCAAAGTGTTGGAATGGAGTTTCAATAAATTCACCATCTAATTCCATATATCTGAAGGAATTTAGATGATTGACCATATACTCTTCTTCTCCATGAACAGTGATGATTTTCCCCTGAATTGGATATCTCAGCATTTGATGCAACATAGAGGTAATGACACCAGCATTGTGAATCCACGGCCGGCCTAATAAGCAGGAATATGAAGGGAGAATATCCATTACATAAAAAGTTGAATCAAATGTTTGGGTTTCAACTTTTATGGGGATGTCCACTTCCCCATGCACCATCCTTTTTGAGCCGTCGAAGGCCCTCACTACTATGTTGCTAGGTTTCAAGGTCAATCCTTCACAGTCAAGCCTATCAAGAGCCTTTTTAGGCAACACATTCAGAGACGAACCAGTATCAACCAAGACATGAGCCAAAGTCATGCCTCTGCATTCGACTGAGACATGCAATGCCTCGTTATGCTTCCTCCCCCTTAGCGTTAAATCAGCATCTGAAAAACCTAAACCATTATCTGCGGTAAAGCTGGCTACGCAGTCTTGGAACTGATCGGCAGATGTTTCTTGGGGTACATGGGAAGTTTTAAGGAATTTTACCAAGGCCTTTGCACGAGCCTCGAAACATAACAATAAAGCCAGCATGGAAATTTTTGATGGAGTTTTCCCCAGTTGTTCGACTATGTTGTAGTTGCTTCTTTTTATAATCTTTAGAATTTCCTCCATCTCTTTTCGGGAGGTCTCAGGGATAGCTACTGATTGTGCCTTCATCTGTACATGCTAAACCAAAATACCTTTGCCTCGAGTCTCGGTTGACTCGGCAGTAGGAATGTCAGTAGGGGTGATAACAAGGACTGCAATAGTTTTGTCAACAAGAGTATTAGTAGAGATGATTGCAGGACTGGGAATAGCCTTTGGAGGAGCAACAACAACAGGAATGATTACAGGTCTGGAAATAACTTTTGGAGGAGCAATTTCTGGAGAGAATACCCTTCCACTTCGAGTTATCTTGCTAGTCCCTGTGATGTTACTGATATCAGAGTCAACTTTCTCAGAACTTGAATTTTCAGCAGCTGGCCAATCTTGCTTGATACCGTGATAGTAGACATCACCTCCATAATTCCATGGGACGGTTTTGTCTGACGAATACGGGATTGGTCCAGGCTTTGTAATTATCAACGGAGCTACTTTAGGAACTGATGTAATTCCAACGGGTCTTTTGGTGGATACCCTGGAAGAGTTGGAGGAAATGGTCACTATGGAAACATCATTATAAGAAACAGTTGGAATAGAAGTCTTCTCGAACAAAATCTCCTTGTCATCTATTAGGCATTGAATGCCTGCTTTTAACAAATGATAGCTGGTTGTTGAGGATAAACAAAAATGACAGCTTTCATCACGGTCTGGGAATACACCGGCATTCAACAAGTTCTTTTTTATAGTAAGGAGTGGGGTCACAAGTTCATCAACCAAAGTAACAAACATATCTTCCTCAACAGAGTTGACATCACGGCCGTGCTTGGGCATATGGGCAGTGATAATATTGGGAATTTCTGGTGCATCGAATTCAATCTCTTTGGCTCCAAGGAGGTTTTGTACCTTGTTTTTCAGAGCCCAACAGTTGTTAGTGTCATGGCCGGGACTCTCAGAATGGTATGCACAACGAGCATTAGGATGATAATGAAGAAAGATTGTGTTAGGATTCTTTAGAGCTTCTTTCAAAGTCACTAGATTGGATCTTAACAAATGTGGCAATACTTGAGATAATGTCATATTAATTCGGGTGAACTGTCTGACTGGTCTTTCTGTTCTTGGCTGGTTGCTTCTTTGCTGAGTAGGTGCAGGTTTAGGAATCATGACAGCCCCGACCATTGGACGACGTTCAGTTCTATCTTGATTTCTATAAGGATATACAGCAACAACTTATTTTTTCCAATAAATGGTTTTCTTACAGCAGCAGAGGATGCTTCTTTTTGAATCTTCCCATTCTTTATCCTGGCTTCCACTCTTTCTTCGGTCAATATCAATTCGGTAAAACCTTCTGAGGAACTTCCAATCAAGTGATTAAAGAAAGGACCGGACAGGGTACCCAAAAACATGTCTACTAACTCTTTTTCAGATAGGGGAGGCTGGACTCTTCCTGCTAAGTCCCTCCATTTTTGAGCGTAGTCTTTGAAGCCTTCACTTAAAACCATGGCCATACTCTGGAGTTGAGTACGGGTGGGAGTAAGGTCTGTGTTGTATTGTTATTGTTTGTAAAAGGAAGCGACAAGATCTTCCCAATTATGAACATTGGCTCTTTCTAGCTGATAAAACCAATCAAGCCAAGTTCCGGACAGACTGTCTTGAAAGAAATGTACCCATAAATCCCTGTCAGCAGTGTGAGGCTGTATTTTCCTCACATAGGACCGAAGATGCATTTTGGGACACGAAACTCCGTCATATTTGGAGAACACCGGTGCCTTGAATTTTGGAGGAATGACAATCCCAAATACTAGACCCAACTCCTCAAAGTCCACCCTAGGAACTTTTTGAATTTCCATTGCACTTAACCGTTCTTCCAGATGCTTATACTTGTCGTCGGCCGGAGGATATTGTTCTTCAAAATAATCTTCTTCTTCCGCTTCCTCTTCCTCTTCTGAATCTGGCTGGGCAACTGCTTCCTTTCCTTTCCCATCTTGATTGTCTTTCTCGCAAGATGACGTTGCAAAGTCTAGGGTCCTTCTTGCTTGTCCTTGGAATATTCTTCCCATATTTAGTATTCCTGTTATTTTCTTTGTTTTCTTCTTTTTCTCTTCAACCAGTAAGGTCTTCAACTCTTCTTGTCCTTTGGCTAGAGTTAAGAAAATCTGTTGAAACTGAGCATTCTATGCTTGGAGGTCCTTCATCATCTGCTCGAGATCCATCTTACTGAAATAAATAGTAGAAAGATGAGGATACCTGTTGCAAGATGTTGTACCCCAAAATTTTCCCTCTCATTTTACTCAATACATGTCCATTAAGATCCTCAATTTGCTCAAGGTTTCCCAAGAGTTGACCAGACAAACTCTCTCCTAAGCCAGTGTACCTCAAATTAGGGTTTCTATTTTCATCAAGATGGGTGAATCACAAAGGCCTCATATGCTCTCCATTGTCTTAATATGTTCTCAAGACCCTACATGTCAAGTTTCATTCCTTGCACAAGAAGTTTGCTCAGTCAACTGCTCAGATGCTTGAGAATCGACTTTATTAGGTCAAAAGTTAACTATGACCCACATACAGTCAAAATTCAATATTTTTGGTCAACATTAACATTTTTAAGTGACTTTCATCATTTGATCAAGGGTTGATCATGATTCCTCAAGGAATGCTCCAAATTCATCAAAACCCAAAAGTTGGTAAATTAGGGTTTCTTAGTAAAAGTCAACACAACTTTGAACAAGCATAACTTCTTCATAATTTATCAGAAATTTTCCATCCAAGGCTCATTTTGAAGAGGATGCAATTCCATACAAGTTCAAAATAGTCACTCATCAAAAGATATGAATTTTTACATTATAGGTCCTTTTGAAAAGTCAACAAAAACACCTTTTGGGTCAAAGCTTCATACATGAACATGGAAGATCCAACTGAAATGAGACCAAACGGGTTGCTTAGGGGACATACTAAGCTTTCTAAAAAGTCAAAGAACACCTCTCTAAGGTTAAAATTGAAAGAGATATACCTTGTCAAAGTTGACCTTTTATGCAAAATTGCCAAAAGTCAAATATGCTCAAAAGTGCATTTTTTTATCAAATGGGCCTAGCATTTCATTATTGCATCTCACTTATAGCATGGTCCACGACCCAAAAATCCAACCTAGTGTTATTTGCTTCATTTTTCAATTTATTTGGATTTTTTGTTAATTAAAGTTTCAATTAAATCAAATAATTGATGAATAATGGAAAAGATATGTTGTGATCTGATTTTTGGACAGGATCTCAATCAAATAATGCAAGGATATCATGATCAATTCGAATAAAGGCTAATTGGAACAAGAAAGGGATAATTTGGCTCATTATAGAAAGTTTACATATGTCATGAAGATCAAATTAAATCTTCAAAACTTTCAAAGATGAGATCTGTTTTTACAACCCTAATTCATCCTATGATATATATTGAACAATTGCAGATCAAAAGACAGGGTTTTTGCAGTCGTAGGGAGCAAGAACAAGAACTCAAAAATTGGATAAAAAGTGTGCATTTGATTTCTTTCCTAGAGGATGATTCCGAGCCACTCAAAGACCCTAATCCCTTCCTGGCCATCTCCTGAAGCCAACAACATCATTTGCAGCCTTCAAAACATCAAGAACCATCGCCTAGACACATCACGGTTTGCAAGTTTTTTCAATTTCGATTATTACAATTTACGCATCATTAGCATCTTTAATTTTTATATTTGTAATAATTATCATGTTTTCAAGCTGACCACATAGTTTAATTGCATTTTTGGGACCTTTACACGCATTTGCCATTGCTAGGGTTTGGTGTCACGATTTGGGGATTTCTGGTACAAGTAAAATTAGTTTATGAATGAGGTACCATGATGCTCATGAGGCCAAGACAAGTTGATTGGTACCATCACAATTAATTTATAATGCTCGTATGAGATTTTTGAGTTTTGCAGGGCTGTAGTTACAGCAAACGTCCGTAGGTATAAGTCTATCACCTAATACGACGGTTGCAGTGAAGAAGATAATATGTGGTAGCCCACCATTGGTTCATTTGAATCTCGCGCGCCTTTCTGAATCCATCACTTTGTTTTATTTATTATGTTTTATTTTCATTATACAAACAAATTAACAAGGTAGCGCAGCTGGCAATGTATCGTTGGTGGCGAGTATAAGGACCTGGGTTCGATCCCAAGTCCAAACGATTTCCTTGTATTATTTTTTCTTCTGTAATCAGGTGTATCACGCTCTCAAGCATTCACCTTGTGCTAGCAATTCCTGACCAGTGGATCAAGGATCAATCCAGATCCAACGCCTGCAGTGAAGGAGTATGATACACCTCCAGGTCAACGTTACACCTGATCCATCATGGTTGACCGGGCTCAGCTTAATGGGCCAAGAATTTCAACTCCACACCCCCCTTCAGCAATTCATCACAGGCCCATTTGGTTTTTTTTATAATTATTTTCTTTAATTTCTTTTCTTTAATTATTTTCATTTTTTTAATTAATACAAAAATTATTTTTATTAAATTAACAAATCAAAAATCACAGAAATCTTTTTTTAATAAATATTTTTAATTAATTAGTTTAATTAATTTAGGGTAATTTAATCTTCTTTTTATAATTAAAAATAATTAGACTTAGGATTTTAAATTATACATAACTTAATTATTTTCTTTAAAAATACATCAAAAATCATTTTTCTCATGAATATCTATTTCTTTAATTATTTAATTTAGTTAGAAAATTAGGTTAATTTAATTTCTTTCATAATTTAAAGAACAATTAGAAATTAGGTTTAATTAATTTGCAATTAAATATTTTCTCAAATAAAAATCCACATGAAAACTTTCTTTCTCAATTAGGGTTTTAGGTTATTTCAATCGTCCTCACATTTAATTTGCCGCGCGCTTGTTAATTATTTGTCCATTCTTTTTTAACTGTTCAGGGTTTGTAATAATTAACCTAGGGTTTTTATTTACTATTTAAATCCCTGATTTTTGGTCATGTAATTAATTCCCCTCCCTGAAGCCTTGTAATAGCTAGGTGTATGAAAAGAATGCTTGAAATTTAAAATGGTAGATCACCTAATGTGCAAAGACTAAATAACTGAAAAAAGTTCACATGCACATGTTCACTCATAGGGTTTGCCTCACTACGGTTGCCTTCGGTAAACAGTCATTAAGCATAGGAAATTTTAGTGGTCTCCCTCCTGTCTAAAAGATCAAATGTCCCATTCGAATGTTGCCTCGGAAATGTTGCCTCGGAAATGTTGCCTCAGAAACGTTGCCTCGAATAGATCTTAAGACTCTAGGGTTACTACTAAGGTTTTCTAACTATTGCTTTAGTGATTGTATTTGTCCCTTTCGAATGTCCCTTACAACTCCAACGACGGTGCTACCTACTCCTTAATAGTAGGATATCTCTGTCTAAAGGAAATAGAATGAACAATATTTTTTCGAGTACGTAGAAATCTTAAGTGCTTGCTCAAAATAAACACTTTTTACACAAACACTTTTCAAAAACAGTTTTCAAAACAACTTCATCACACTCTTGAGGACCGATACAAGGGTTATCACGAAGTAAACAAAACTTTTCAAAATAAGCACACACAAGCAATTAAAAAAAAGAGCAAGTACCTCAGAGCTCGTGGAAAACCACAGATAGAAAGGGTGCTAACACCTTCCCTTTCTATAATCTACCCCCGTACTCAGAAATATCTCGAAAAAAGGTTTTTTTATGTTCTTTTTCCTTTTCCTTTGTTGGATGAAATAAAAGTTGGTGGCGACTCTTTCTTACCGCAATATTTTGGGGGGGGGGGGGAAACGCACAACGCAAACCAGTAAAAACAGTCGGTTCTGCCACCGTATCACAGAACTGGCGACTCTGCTGGGGAAGTATATAAGTGGGGTATACCTTAGGATCTAGGTCATTAAATTTCTTCTCTTGATTGTCTTGATTGCTTTACTTTTGAGGGTTTGTTTGGGGTTACTATAGATCCTACACCCGGATCAGGGGGCACTCATTAGGTAAACAACAATAGATCGAGGAGACTGTACAGCGTAGACCTATATGGTTTAAGCGATGGCTGTGTTGGTGTGGCACTTTGGTTGGTACCAGTATCCTTCGTGGGGAAACGAGGAGAATATGGGGCCGCCGCATGGTTTCGTGAAGCACCAACGGACCTTAGAACCTTATTTGAACAAACTTGGCCATTAGAAAGTAGTGAGATAGTCGGCCTCAGTGTAGAGCTGAGAACTAGTTGATACTCGATGCTACACCCATTGAGACCAGACTTTCGGGATATTTTGGCTGCAAGAAAAGATTGATTGAGCTGAAACAATGCCCGATAACGGATGGTCAGTGATATTGAGATCCTCTAGAACCCGGTTACTTTTTAAGATAGGTTTGAAACCAACTAAACTTCAAGAGGGTACTACCTTTAACCTCATGCAAGCCTTAAACCTAAGGACTTGGTATGACTTGACTGTCTGTGCTATACCTGTGTTTGATATACCTGTGGTTTATCATAACATCATGCATTATAACATGGCATCCATTTCACTAACCATTTCAAAGACCAAGGGAATTTATCTTTGTTCTGTTTTGCAGATCATGGCTTCCGTTTGCAGAAACACTATCTGAATCAGCTTTGTGAAGATACCTTCCCAACTCAAAGAGCTAGCATCAAGGGTTTATGAAACTTATGCGTTCACTAAGAGACATGGTCAACTTCTCAACCTGGTTACTTCCAACTTTGATGAAAAGATGATGAGTGTACTTTTTCAGTTCTTCGATCCCAAGCACCACTACTTCACCTTTCCATACTATCAGTTGATACCTACCTTGGAAGAATTCTCTCAGCTATTGGATATACCCATTCTTGAGAAGTTACCTTTCACAGGTCTAGAAAAAGTTCCTAAGCCAGAAGTTATTGCCTCAGCTTTGCATTTGAAACGGGCCGACGTGGTATCCAATTGGGAAACAAGGAGCGGAGTCAAAGGTTTTCTAGTTAAGTTTCTGATAGACAAGGCCCACCTATTTTGGGATGATATGGATTTTCAGGCTTTTGAGGAGTTCTTGGCTCTTCTTATCTATGGTTTAGTTCTCTTCCCTAATCCGGACTCATTCGTAGATGTGAATGCTATCAAGATTTTCCTCTCTCACAATCCTGTGCCTACCTTACTCGGAGATATTTTGCACACTCTCCATACTCGCACCATGAAGAGAAGAGGGATTCTTTTGTGCTTCATGTCATTGCTGTCGAGGTGGTTTATTTCTCACCTCCCTAAGTCCATACTGAAGAATGAAGAGGGTTTGGTTTGGTCGCAAAAGATAATGTCGCTCGCTCACACGGATATTCTTTGGTGTTCTCGAGTTATGGAAAACACTGCTATTATTGACCATTGTGGGGAGTACCCTAATGTCCCATTGCTTGGTATCAGAGGGGGTATAACCTACAATCCTTGTTTAGCTCTGCGATAATTTGGTCACGCTCGAAGGGATGGCCCCCATGAGTTACTTATCAAGGGCATTCTATTCAACTATGAGGATGATGTTAAAGAGTATTGTCGGAGGTTCATACGAGCTTGGGGCATGGTAAACAGATCCGGAATCAAGGCTTTGGGGCCAAAGACTTCCATTCCTATGGAACTTTACCTACAATGGGTACGAGCTCGTGCCTAGCAGCTTATGATGCCCTATATAGATGTTTTGCCAATGATTTTAGAACCCACTACAAAGGAGGGTATTCCTTACACAATTCTATATCCTTATATGCCCACTAATTTTGGGGAATTACAGATGTCTTAGATTTAGTTGATGAAGGAGCGGGATACTTACAGGGATCAGTTCCATGCTCAGGAGAGGAAGGTCTTAGAGCTAATAAAGCAACTGCATGAAGAAAGAGGACTGAATGACTATCTTGGCAGAAAGAGGAAGCATCCATGGGAATTTTGATGTCTTTTATAGTTTCAGATTTATTTTTAATTGTAATGCCTAAAAGGCATTTGAACTTCGAATTCAGCTAATAAAGTTCTTGTTTATTTTGGTTTGCAAATTTAAATTTCCTGAAGTCTTTGAAATCATTGCATGCGCATCCCATTATCATACACATCATTACAGGTACCATTACAGGTTTCTCATCTCCTTCAATGTTTATTTCAGCAGAAATGTCTTCCAAACAAAGCATTAAGGACCTGCAGGCACATAACACCCAATTCCAACAAATGTTCATCAGTCTGGCAAAAGGTCAGGAAGATCTGAAAGCCCTTATCCTGAAAGAGAAGAAGAAAAAGAAGAAGGCTGCAGGTATTCTGAATATGGGCAGAAGGTTTGGAGAGCGGTTGAAGCGATAAGTCGACCTGACCTCTTCATCTAAGGAAGGAGAGAATCAAGAAGAAGAGAAAGACCCCAGTCCTGCAGTGTCTGACAATGATACCGATTACAATGATGAGCAATATCCTCCTACTGAGGATAAATACAAACAATTGGAAGATCGTCTGAGTTCCATGGAAGTTCAGAGGATACCTAGATTGGATTTTGAAGAATTGGGTTTGGTGTCGGGAGTGGTCATCCCGCAGAAGTTCAAAGCTCCAGTTTTTTCCAAGTATGATGGGGTGTCCTGCCCAAAGCTTCATCTCCGCTCTTACGTCAGGAAGATCCAGCCCCACACAGTTGATCAAAATCTGTGGGTTCACTTCTTTCAAGATAGTCTGTCAGGGACTCAACTTGAATGGTTCTACCAGCTGGAGGGAGCCAATATCTGAAACTGGGAAGATCTGGCTGTTGCTTTCTACAAGCAGTATCAGTACAATGCCGACCTTGCTCCCACTCGTACTCAACTCCAGAGTATGTCCATGGGTGCAGGTGAAGGTTTTAAAAATTATGCACAAAAATGGAGAGACTTGGCTGGGAGATTTCAACCCCCGTTGTCTGATAGGGAGTTGGTTGATATGTTTCTAGGGACGCTATCTGGTCCATTTTTCAATTATTTGATCGGCAACTCATCAGCTTGTTTCACTGAGCTGATCCTAACTGGGGAAAGATTAGAAGCTGGGATTTGAAGCGGAAAAATACAGAAGGATGCCTCTCCAAGTTCAGTAAAGAAGCATTTTGCTGGTAAGAAGGAAGCCAGTGCCATCTACAGCCCGAGGGTTCAGAGCAAGGCTGAACAACATCAGATAGTAAGTGCCATGATGATACCTAGACCTGCAGTTTCTCCATAACGCAACAATCAACAACGGGTAGAAAGACCACAACGGCAGTTTACTCGCATCAACATGACATTGGCTGAAGTGATACCTCACCTGCTGAAATCCAACTTGGCAACCTTGAAAGAGGCTCCTAAGAATCCAAATACCAAATCTCCCAGATATAATCCGAATGCCCGGTATGCTTATCATTCTAAGAGTCCTGGCCACGATACAAATGGTTGTTGGGATCCGAGGAATAAGATACAAGACTTGATTGAAGCCAAGGAAATAGATTTTGATGCTCCGGAGAAGCCAAATGTCATAACTGCTCCCATGCCTAAGCACGGTCATGGAGTTAATGTAGTTAATATTGATTTGTTTGTTACCTCTGTCAATGAAGTTTCTACTCCTCTCATGACTGTCAAGAAGAATTTGCTGCTGGCCGGTTTATTTCTGTGTTGTGGGGAAGGTTGCCACATGTGTTCGTTTCTACCTTCTGATTTCCGTTTGCTGAAGTTAGGTGTCCAATGCTTGATAGATAGCAAAGAAATTCTGTTTGAGAAAACTTTGGTTCCTGCTGTTCCAATTGAAGGCGTTGCCATTATAACCATTTTCGCCAATGCTTCCAAGGTCTCCTCGAGAAGACCTGTTAGGATTACATCTGCTCCAAGAATTGCTCCGCTGATAATCACTGTTCCTGGTCCTGTCCCATATGTCTCGGACAAAGCTGTCCCATGGCGTTATGGTGCCGATGTGTACTATCATGGCATCAAACAAGATTTGAAAGATGAAGAAGTTGATCCTGATATTGATAACATTGTCGGAACCAGCAAAATCACCCAAAGTGGAAGGGTCTTCTCTCCGGAGATTTCCCATAAGACTGTTAACAATCCTATTGCCATTCCATCTGCTGTTCCTGCCGGTACATCAACTACAGTTCCTGTTCTTACTCCAGTTATTACCCCTGTCGGTGAATCGTCTGATACCCGCAGCAAAGAGGTTGTAGGGGAGCCTACCTGGACGGAGGCGCCTAAGAAAATTATTGTGGAAGCCTCTAAACAAGAAATGGTGGAAATACTGAAAATCATTAAGAAGAGTCACTACAATGTGGTGGAGCAGCTGGGGCAGGCCCCATCAAAGATATCCATGTTGTCTCTGTTGTTGTGTTCTGAAGCCCATGTGAAGGCTTTGATTGCATTTTTCAAGACTGTGCATGTGCCGCAGGAGACTTCAGCTGATCAGTTCAAAGATTATGTGGCCAGCCTGACTGCTGATAATGGGCTAGGTTTTTCAGATGCAGACTTAACACCGAAGGGAAAGAAGCATAATGATGTTCTGCATGTCTCAATTGAATTCAGGGGCACCACTATGGCTCATGTGCTGGTAGATACCGGGTCATCACTGAATGTTCTGTTGAAGAAGGTGTTGGACCGACTGGATTGCGAGGGTTTAACTTTAAAGCCTAGTAACATTGTGGTAAGGGCTTTGGACGGATCGAAGAGAATGGTGCACGGGGAGGTGGACATCCCTGTCAAAGTAGGTTCTCGGACTTTTGGGTCCACTTTCTATGTGATGGATATCAGGTTGTTGTATTCTTGTTTGTTGGGTCGCTTGGATTCACGAGGCAGTGGCAGTCACTTCCACACTCCACCAAATGCCGAAGTATCCGGTAAAAGGAAAGATTGTCACAGTGCTAGGTAAAGAAGAATATATGGTGAGTCACCTCAACTCCTTCCGCTAGGTAGAGATGGACGGGGAATTCATTGAAACTCCTTGTCATAATTTTGAAGAGGTCCCTCAGATCTTGGCATCAACTGAAACTACTAGCAACAAACCTCCTTTGAAGATGGCTTCTCTCAAGGACGCCAGGGTTGTGGTTGAAGAAGGTGGGTGTGCCAATTAGGGTCAGCTCCCTGATTTCACTCATAAAACTGATAAATTTGGTTTGGGCTTTACTACAGGGGCTCAAAGGGTTGTTAGACGTGCTTGGGCTAGAGGACCGCCCCTACACATCAGCAATCGTGGGATTAACGCTATTGAAGACAGTGAAGAGGAATCAGACATTGACAGCTGGATCTACCCAACTACCAACGGTGGACCGAGTAATTGGACGGCTAGGGACTTTATACCAGTTTCTTTTATTCCGCAGTAATTGTCTTATTATTTTTAAGATTTGTAATAAACAATTTAAAAATTTACGGCCTGGTGCTTTGCCCGAGGCACCATGGCTTTGCTTGTGAGGGCTATTATTTGTCATTTCATATATAATTAATAAAGAATTGGACGCTTCTTGCATACAAATGTTGTGATCTGATTTTTGGACAGGATCTCAATCAAATAATGCAAGGATATCATGATCAATTCGAATCAAGGCTAATTAGAACAAGAAAGGGATAATTTGGCTCATTATAGAAAGTTTACATATGCCATGAAGATCAAATCAAATCTTTAAAACTTTCAAAGATGTGATCTGTTTTTACAACCCTAATTCATCCTATGATATATATTGAACAATTACAGATCAAAATATATGGTTTTTGCAGTCGTAGGGAGCAAGAACAAGAACTCAAAAATTGGATAAAAAGTGTGCATTTGATTTCTTCCCAAGAGGACGATTCCAAACCACTCAAAGACCCTAATCACTTTCTGGCCATCTCCTAAAGCCAACAACATCATTTGCAGCCTTGAAAACATCAAGAACCATCGCCTAGACACATCACGGTTTGCAAGATTTTTCAAATTCGATTATTACAATTTACGCATCATTAGCACCTTTAATTGTTATATTTGTGATCATTATCATGTTTTCAAGCTGACCACATAGTTTAATTGCATTTTTGGGACCTTTACACCATCTGCCATTGCTAGGGTTTGGGGTCACGATTTGGAGATTTCTGGTACAGGTAAAATTAGGCTATGAATGAGGTATCATGATGCTCGTGAGGCCAAGACGAGTTGATTGGTACCATCTCAATTAATTTATCATGCTCGTATGAGATTTTTGAGTTTTGCAGGGCTGTAGTTGCAGCAAACGTCCGTAGGTATAAGTCTATCACCTAATATGACGGTTGCAGCGAAGAAGATAATATGTAGCATCCCACCATTGGTTCATTTGAATCTTGTGCACCTTTCTGAATCCATCACTTTGTTTTATTTATTATGTTTTGTTTTCATTATACAAACAAATTAACAAGGTAGTGCGGCTGGCAATATATCGCTGGTGGCGAGTATAAGGACCTGGGTTCGATCCCAGGTCCCAACGATTTCCTTGTATTATTTTTTCTTCTATAATCAGGTGTATCACACTCTCAACCATCCACCATGCGCTAGAAATTCCTGACCAGTCGATCGAGGATCAATCCAGATCCAATGCCTGCAGTGAAGGAGTATGATACACCTCCAGGTCAATGCTACACCTGATCCAGCATGGTTGACTGGGCTCAGCTTAATGGGACAAGAATTTCAACTCCACACCCCCCTTCAGCAATTCATCACAGGCCCATTTGTTTTTTTTAATTATTTTCTTTAATTTCTTTTCTTTAATTATTTTCCTTTTTTTAATTAATACAAAAATTATTTTTATTAAATTAACAAATCAAAAATCACAAAAATCATTTTTTTAATAAATATTTTTAATTAATTACTTTAATTAATTTAGGGTAATTTAATCTTATTTTTATAATTAAAAATAATTAGACTTAGGATTTTAAATTATACATAACTTAATTAATTTTCTTTAAAAATACATCAAAAATCATTTTTCTCATGAATATCTATTTCTTTAATTAATCAATTTAGTTAGAAAATTAGGTTAATTTAATTTCTTTCATAATTTAAAGAACAATTAGAAATTAAGTTTAATTAATTTGCAATTAAATATTTTATCAAATAAAAACCCACAAAAACACTTTCTTTCTCAATTAGGATTTTAGGTTATTTCAATCGTCCTCGCATTTAATTTTCCGCGCGCTTGTTAATTATTTGTCCATTATTTTGTAACTGTTCAGGGTTTGTAATAATTAACCTAGGGTTTTTATTTACTGTTTAAATCCCCGATTTTTTGTCATGTAATTAATTCCCCTCCCCAGATCCTTGTAATAGCTAGGTTTATTTTTCGCACTTTAAATTCCCACAATCTTTAACTGTATAGATGCATGGCTAATAGGATCGTATGAAAAGAATGCTTGAAATTTAAAACGGTAGATCACCTAATGTGCAAAGACTAAATAACTGAAAAAAGTTCACATGCACATGTTCACTCCTAGGGTTTGCCTCACTACGGTTGCCTTTGGTAAACAGTCATTAAGCATAGGAAATTTTAGTGGTCGCCCTCCTGTCTAAAAGATCAAATGTCCCATTCGAACGTTGCCTCGGAAATGTTGCCTCGGAAACATTGCCTCGAAAAGATCTTAAGACTCTAGGGTTACTGCTAAGGTTTTCTAACTATTGCTTTAGTGATTGTATTTATCCCTTTCGAATGTCCCTTACAACTCCAACGACGGTGCTACCTACTCTTTAATAGTAGGATAGCGTTGTCTAAAGGAAATAGAATGAACAATCTTTTTTCGAGTAGGTAGAAATCTTAAGTACTTGCTCAAAATAAACACTTTTCACACAAACACTTTTCAAAAACAATTTTCAAAACAACTTCGTCACACTCTTGAGGACCGATACAAGGGTTATCACGAAGTAAACAAAACTTTTCAAAATAAGCACACACAAGCAATTTAAAAAAATGAGCAAGTACCTATGAGCTCGTGGAAAACCACATATAGAAAGGGTGCTAACACCTTCCCTTTCTATAATCTACCCCTCGTACTCAGAAATATCTCGAAAAAAGGTTTTTTCTGTTCTTTTTCCTTTTCCTTTGTTGGATGAAATAAAAGTCGGTGGCGACTCTTGCTTACCGCGAAATTTTGCGAACAAAAAAACACAAAATGCAAACCAGTAAAAACAGTCGGTTCTGCCACCGTATCACACAAGAAACCTGCTTATGTTATGATGAATGATAGATGCATATGCAATCATTTCAAGGATTTTAAAGATTCAAATTTGTTTTAGACAAAAAGGAAACACACGTTATATTAATAAATTAAAGTTTGAGTACATCAATGCCTCTTTGGGCAAAACAATACAAAAACTCTAAGATAAAAAGGTTGTACGCATCCTCTTTGGTGCGATGTAGGCATTCAGAGTCCGCTACTCATGAAGTTGTTTGGTGAGCTCCATATTCTTCTTCTCGCTGGCGTAGAACTGGGCCTCGAAAGTGTCTCGCTCCCCCTTGAGTTGTATCCAATCTCTTTGTATGTCTTCAAGAGAGGTGGGCATGTCAGGATGCAGGATGGTGTATGGAACATCTCCTTCCACATCAGGCTCTATGATTACCGGGAGAATGGACGGGTAAGGCATCATAAGACTTTGAGCACGAGCTCGTACCCATTTGAGGTAAGGCTCAAGAGAGATGGAATTCTTATACCCCAATGTCTTTCTATCTACCTTGTTCAACATCCTCCAAGCTCGGATAAATCTCTGGCGATGCCCTTGACCATTGTTCTGTAGTCAAATATCAAACCTTGAATGAGCATCTCATGTGGGCCATCCCTTTGGGCGTAACCAAACTGTCTTAAGGCTAAGCAGGGGTTGTAGGTGATACCTCCCCTAATGCCAAGTAAAGGGACATTAGGTAATTCTCCACAACGGTCGACAATAGTAACATTCTCTATGGATAGGGAACACCAATGAATGTCTGAATGTTTGAGCATCATCAACCTATGTGACCACCTTGAACCTTGCTCATTCTTCAATACAGATTGGGGAAGATGCGAAATAAACCATCTTGCCAAGAGAGGAGTACAACACATAAGGATACCTCTTTTCCTCATTGTGCGAGTGTGAAAGGAATGTAGGATGCCCCCTAGCAAAGTAGGCACCGGGTTATGAGATATGAGGATTTTGACGGTGTTCACATCTATGAGTTGGTCAGGATTTGGAAACAACACCATCCCATAGATGAGGAGAGCCACAATTTCCTCAAAAGCTTGCAAATCCAAAGAGTTCCAACAGTTTTGGGCTTTCTCAAAAAAGAACTTTACCTGGAAACCCTTGACACCACTCTTTGTTTCCCAATTAGTTGGGATATCAGATGATTGCAAGTGTAGAGCTTGAGCAATATCTTATGGCTTTGGATCTATTTCCGTACCATTGAAAGGTAGTTAATTGAGAATGGGAATCCTCAAGAGTTGGGAGAATGTTTCCAAAGTTAGCACAAGTTTATAATCGGGAAATTTGAAGCAATGGTGTAAAGGATCAAAGAACTAAAAAAGCACCTTCATCATGTCTTCATTAGTGTTGGAGGTGACCATGTTTAGTAGGCGACCATGTCTTTCGGTGAATGGAGAATTTTCAGGAATCCTTGATGCCAGCTCTTTAAGTTAAGGAGGGATCCTTACAAGATTGACTTGAATAGTTTTCTTGCGAATAGAATCCATATCCTACAAAACAGAACAAAGATAAATCCCAAGATCCTTGAAATGGTTAGTGAGTATGAATATGATGTTATGATGTTCATGATGTTATGTTCAATTAAATATACACAAACAAAGCAAACAAGTCCTTAGGCTTAGGCTTGCATGGAGTCTCATAGGTAAGTACCCTCTTGAAGTTTAGTTGGCTCAAACCTGTCCTAGCAATAGTAATCGGGTTCTAAGGAGCTCAATATCACTGGTTTATTTCCTTGGTCATTGTTTGGGCTTTTATGACCAATTGGATGACTTTCATGACCAATTAAATGAAATGCATAAAGAAATGAAGGCTCTCCAAGGGAAAGAATTATTCGTACAGAGTGTCAGTGACTCCTGCTTAGTTCTTAATGTAAAAGTGCCAGTGAAGTTAAGGTGCCAGAATTTGAGAAATACAAGGACAATTATTATTCTCGTGATCACTTAGTGATGTATATTAGAAGGATGTCCACTCATACAGATGAACAACGATTGCTTATTCATTTCTTCCAGGATAGTTTAACTGGTGCTGCTTTGAAATCGTATATAGGATTGGACAGTTGTAACATCCGCATATTTAATAATTTGGGTGAAGCTTTTACTAAGCAGTATAAGTACAGCATGTTTATGGCACATGACCGTGACCAATTGAGAGTGATGGCTCAGAAAGATAAGGAGTCATTCAAAGAGTATGCGCAACATTGGCGCGAAGTTTCTGCCCAAGTGGTACCCCTGGTGGGAGAGAAGGAAATGACCAAGATCTTTTTGAAAATGCTTGGATCATTTTATTATGAAAGGATGGTTGCCAGTGTGCCGAGTGATTTCACTTAAATGGTGAGTATAGGTGTGCGTCTAGAAGAAGCTTTCAGAGAAGTACGCTTGATAAAAGACAAAGGAATAAGAAAATCATCACATGGCTTCTCTAGAGGTAAATAAAGAGAGATGAATGATGTTATTCAAGAGAGAAGGCCTAGACCTCCAAGAAGACATCATCAGTACCAACAACAAGTTGCTTCCGTGACTCTAGTCGTCAATGTAGCTCTGACTGTTGTTGCATATTACAAGGCACCTCAACAAGGTAATCAAGGGCAAGGTCATCATAGTAAAATAATCTTTGATCCAATTCCCATGACATACACAAAGTTATATCCTTATTTGTTTAAGAAGAATCTGGTTCAAACTCGAGCTCGACCAATTGTTCCTGAAAAACTGCCAAGAGGATATAAGGCTGATGCTTCCTGTTCCTTTCATCAGGATGCTCCTGGGAACTATTTGTAAGATTGCTTTGCTTTGAAGATCGAAGTTCAGAGGTTAGTCTGAAGCGGTACATTATCATTTAAGGACATTGGCCCTAATGATCAAAATAATCCGTTAGCAAAGCATTAATGAATCTCTGTTATTGGTAGTTCCCAAGTTTTGGAAATGTTTCCTTCAGTATAAGTCCAGATAAGAGAGTCTTCTTATTTTATTAGCATTTTTACTGCTTTCTCATTTGTAATTTATCTTGTTTATCATTGCACTGTTTGCATGTAAGATCTTATTTTCATTTGAATGATTATCTTAATACAATGAATATGTTTGTCTTGAAGAAACCCATTCATTTCACTTGTATTTCTTCTCAATTTTAAATTGCTTTTTGCATTATGATACCAACTTGTTACCCATTCTCTTTCCTAGGCAGAGATTTGAGGGAGGATGATGATATTAAAACACAAAATTTATAGTTGTATGCTTTTGGATAAAACCTCGTTGACGATATACAAGCATTATTTCAAATTCCCAAACACCAGAGAAATAAGGGACTGAAACCCTCGTTAACCCCTTTAAGCCTTGAAGTAGGAGTTTCTTTTTCTATTCCAAAATCCCTCATTTTAAAACCTGGGTAGGGTAATGTTCATTTAATCCGATTGAGTGTTCAAAACTCATCAAGAGTGCGAATATAAGGATTCAACAATGGTTACCCTTCAAAAGGTTGAGGAAAGTCAAAATCACAATTGCTAACCTTCACTTATCTGGAGTGTGTGTCAATTGACGATATCCCAATGAGTATCTCTTGCATATCAGAAGGTCAACAGATGACGATACAACAATGGTTATCCTTTATCTAACAAGAAATAAGACAGTCACAACTCTTCCAACAAGTAAAAAAAATGACTCGAAGTCACGTGACATGTTCAAAAGGAAATAAAAGTGAAATAAATAAAAAATGATAAAAAAAGAAAGAGACAAAAAGCCTCGCTAAGTTGAGACTTGAAAAACAAGTCGTTTAGGAAGAAGTCAGGGCATCTCGTTGGACTTCAGAGTCAAATTCTAAAGGAATTTGTCCAGGCAAAAGTTAGGGAAAGCAAGGAAGAAATGGAAAGCCTGAAAGGCGAGAAAGGATTAAAGTATAAAATCCTCAGCAAGAAACAAAGTCGTGTGACCAGATACATAAAAGAAGCAAAGGCGAGTGACTGTCATGTCTAAAGAATATCAGTGGTTCCTAAACCATCAACTAAATCCTCTCTAGAGATGAGTGCTCATTTTGGTTTAACTAAACGTAGGATTGGAGAACATCATGAAGGGGTGGGCACCAAATATTTTGAGCCTTAAATTTTTTTCTAAAGCCGTGAACCAGGCCACGTTGCAACTCTCAAAAGTCCTAATTGAAATAGGGTTTATTTCAAAAGCATACTCCAATGTGATAGTGTTTCCTGACTCCCGTGATTTTTGTTAAATTATTGTGTTGGTATCATATGCTTTTGTCATCTTTCATACAAAATCAATGTCGCAATCTGGCTAGTGATTCACTCACAAGGTTTTGCAACATCGTTTTAACAAAATCTTCAAGACTTACACAATTGTTGCATTAGAATTTTCATTCTTAGAATAAACATTTTTTTGCTTGTAAAACAATTGCTTGATATCATGGAAGTTTACATTTGAGTATCAGCAAAGGGCATGTTTCCGAGAAGAATTTGTTGTGCAAAGATCGTGCAACATTCAGTCAATCTAAGGAAGTTACGTCGAGATTCGACAAATCTCTAGAAGCCTTTTGGTCAGGAATATTATTTCAAAAGAACCCAACCAAGGGCAATTTGTGAAAGTTACCTTGACTAGCACGGTAAACTTGGGACACCAGAGTTGTTTCCAAGGGCATCTCCAGATTTTGTCAAGATAGTTACTATGTTTTCCCCAAGTCGAGAATCTTCCTCGAGCAGGATTATTTCTTGTGATATGCTTTGTAGATGTGTGCCTGTTTTCCTCTACAGTTGTTGATCAGTTAGTGAGTTCCTCTAGGCTGTGGTGTGGTGTTGGGTTTGTAATCCCATTTTCCCCAGTCAAGTCTTGGTTCAGATTTTCTCCAAGTTGTTATATGGTGTTGGGTTTGTGTGGTTTGATAACTCTATCCCAGATTCTCCAGTCAAAACTTGACGCATATTTTTTCCAGCTGAGCAGCCAGACAAGGGAAGTATCTTTTCTAAGAAGTATTGAAACAACTATAATTTTTTTTGGGTTTTCTGTTGCCAAGTGCTGAGTTTGATTTAAAATCCCCATAATTTTGACTTCTTGTTGTATTGTTTAACTTCTTAGATCCCCAAAATAATCTGAGATGATGCTTCTCTCTGAAAGTTGTTATCCCCATGAAGCTTCATAATTTCTCCCCAGAGAAGTTTGCGCAACCACCGCTCTTGGTATTGAAGAATTTATTTTGGCTCCTCTAGATCATGTGGTGTTATACTCCCCAATAACTTCAGCACGAGATCCCCAGTTGACGTCTCAAAGATGTGTTTTTCATCTTCTCTAGTGAAGTCAGTATTATAATCTCCAGTGGAAGTCTAGACGTTGAGACATTGTTTTCCCCTTGAAGTCTGTGTGATATTCCCCAGTGAATCCTGGAGGAGGATCTTATACCCCTATATCTATACTGATTTATTGTTTTATTGTGATTATTTTCAAGCCATGTATCTTCCCAACAGATTTAAGCCGTGAAATAGGAATTTGTTTCTTCAGTTCATGCTTACTTTCTTATGAAATTTTCATCCAGGATGTGATTTAGCCAAGTGTTATCTTTACCCAAGCTGGTTTTGTCTAGTCATTTCCAGTGCTGTATGTATGTTTTGTCAGCATATAGATGATAACATTCACACATTCATACATACATCATGCATATCTGAATTTAAAATGCATTGCTCATTTGCATTGATTGATGTTTGTTGACATATTATCCTATTTTGCAGAGTTATGTTACTCTCTCCAATAGAGTGTCAATCTTAAGGAAAAAATGTATATTCTTTCGATTTCCCCACTGAATTATCCATTATGGAAGAATTTATCTTTATCCTTCCTTCTCACATCATTATCTGGTTAAATCCGTGTTTCCTTTTTGAGTTTATTTCTCATCAGGTTCTATCTAGGTTGACTGTTTCACTCTGGTTTATTTCTGGTTTGAATTTGTGATCCCCGACAACATTTTTATTCTGATTTTCGTAGACTCTGAGCCCTGAATTAAGAGTGTGCATTTATTTTGCACAAGAATACTTTATCTCCTCAACATGAATATTTTGGCATTTCCCCCAAAGAGGTCATATTTCTTTGTCCAACAAGCTTCTTATAACAGCAAATGGCAGGTCTCTTTATTTGAGCAACCTGTTCTTCCCCAGTAAGTCTGTTAATTCTCCGAGAAGATTCATTTTTGTACTCCTATGAATGGTATTCTCATCATTATGGGATATAGTTTGTTGTTGAGATTTGTTACTCCAATGGATGGTAGTCTCATCATTATGGGAGATAGTTTGTTGTTGAGATTTTGATACTCCGATGAATGGTAGTCTCGTCATTATGGGAGATAGTTCATTGGTGAGATTTTATTACCCCAATGGATGGTAGTCTCGTAATTATGGGAGATAGTTCATTGTTGATATTTGTTACTCCGATGAATGGTAGTCTCGTCATTATGGGAGATTGTTCGTTGTTGAGATTTGTTACTCCAATGAATGGTAGTCTCGTCACTATGTGAGATAGTTCGTTGTTGAGATTTGTTACTCTAATGGATGGTAGTCTCTTCATTATAGGAGATAGTTCATTGTTGAGATTTGTTACTCCGATGAATGGTAGTCTCGTCATTATGGGAGATAGTTCATCATTGAGATTCACTTTTCTATAAAGAAGTTCATATGTTTCAAGTCATAAGTACTGGTGCTAATCATGTGTTACCTACCCTAATATTAGTTTTTACCGGTATTATCTTACCATTTCTTTTCCCTGTGAGTCGATGTTACTTTTTTTGTTATCTTCTCAATGAGTATATAGTTCGTAGTTATCTGTCGATCTTTGTCATCCATTACTTTTTCATCAATATTTGAGTTGATGATGTTTTATCTTCTCCTTGGGATTTACCCCAATAGAGTCGAGCCTTTTATTCACGAGTGATTTATTTTCCTGGTCGAATTTTCTTTTGATCCTTTATTTTCTGCTTCCCCAGTGGTGTCCTGTGTCACCTTTGGATTTGTTTGTTTGCATGCACAACCATATGCATTGCATGGCATCTTAGGGCCAAAAATAGCGCTTGTTTTATATTTAAGAATCTTCAATCGCGTCGACACAAATATTTTAACCTTCATATCTCCCGATAGAAGACACTTAAATAAGGGCAGCTGTTATACCCTAATTTTTTCTTCTAAGATTCTTCTATCGTCTCATATCAACTCAATCGTATCAAGATTACACTTGGGTTTGGTTCATCTCCTTATCTTTAAGTTTTCTCATTAAGGATCACCAAGCGTTTTGATTTGTATATTATGATCTATATGTTTTATGTTGATTAACTTTTAACTAACAAATACAATGAATGTTTGCTCTAAATGATTATATTATAGGTGAGGGCACAACACATCTCATCAGGTTGATTCATAGGTTCATGAGTTTATTTCCATCCCTTCTTAACAATGATTCATTGAGACTCAAGCTTCATCATTGAGAGCGCTTTAATGTAATATCATGACAAGGTCTACTATGATTCATCATGCCTCAATTTTCCAAAGGAAGTCAAAAGATGCAAGAATTAATTGAATAAGTTTGACTTAATTGGACAAGTTCTTGATTCCTGGATCACAAGTGCCTAAGTCTCTTAATTCTTAATATTTTGAAGTTGTTATTGTTACTATAGGTTCTTATTATCATCATTAACAACATCTCTTCACATAGCAAAATTATTTTCACAAGAAAGATTGTCAAAATTGAAAGGGGTTCCCAAGCCATTTTGATGCTCTAGGAGTTAGGGTTTTGGACTTCTAAGGGATATATCTTGCCCGTCTTTTGAGATTTTTGAGTAATTCCAAAGACATGCTTCTCCTTAAAGGGTTATCAACAAATCACTTACAAGTTTCAAGAAAATTTTTGGTGAAAGATCACTAATGATTGAGAAAGATTACAAGTCCTCTAGATAGGCCATCAAATTCCCTTATGTGACTTCAAAAAGTCATAACTTGATCAATTTTTATCTTCTTGAGCCCATTATTTTTCCACAATGATCTTAAGAGTTTGAAATTTAACTCTTCTTTTATGTGCAAAACATGAAAATGGTTAGAAGATGCCTTAAAAGCTCAAAAGATTATAGGTCACCTTATAGATTTTCATAAAATTCAAAGGATCATAACTTTCCCAATAATTGAAACTTTTGAGTGATACAAGTTTCACAATACTCTTTAAGGAGTATATTTCAATCTAGAATTATTGATTAGAGCAAAATTTTGGAAGAAGACCTTGTTTGGAGTCAAAACATTTTGGGTCATTTTTTAAGAAAAACTTAGAATTTTTTCTAAGTATAAAAGTCAACATTTTTCCTGATTTTGACCAAGCATAACATTTTTTACCTCATCTTTCCGATGCATCAAGAAACAGACCCTAAGGATTCCTAAATTATGCACACCATGAGTTCAAAGTCGGCTACTTGAAATTGATTTTTTTTCTTCCAAGTTAGAATTTGAAATCCATAATCCAGCTTCTAAACCCAAATTTTTCACGTGTTTTTGCTTCTAAACATGTTTAGAAACTTTCAAAAAGCATTTAGCATCATGAAACGTAGGTTTTGGCTGAGTTTTGATGCTGAGTAAGTCACACATTGCTCATGTTTCAGATTCACACGAATTCACTCAATTACTCTCTCATTCGCACGCTTAAGCATTGCCTCATCCTCTCCTATAAATAAGATACACATTCAACCTATTTCCAACAGCTTTTGATAGCCAATTGACCCATGTTCAGATCCCATACAAACTCTGAATTTGAATTTCTAATTTCTTTCATTCTCACCTCAAAACACTAAAAACTCCATTCAGTTAGCTCCATTCATACCTTTAAGAATCGTGACCTATTTTGAGCTACAGAAGTCCAGTTTCAAAGCAACTTTCTACTACTTCTTTTAGGTAGATTTCTTAGTCAAATCAATCCAAATAAAAGACTAATCTCCTCTCCTCATCCTTCTGATTCTCATGCTTCTTACAAGTTGTGATTTCATTGAGATTTGAGTGAGATATTCCAGAATTTCGCGCTCGCTATTATTTTTGCTTTTTCTCAATTCAAGCCTTGCTCAGTTTATATAAATTTCACGCGAGGGTACCATTAGAATCGTCTTGAAGCGACGAATCTAATGGTACCGGTCTGATCCTCTAATTTTACAGTTTGAGGAACTCCAATCTAGGGCGTCCAGAGGTTGAAGACGACCTACGTGTCGTGCTTCAACCAATGATGGCGTGAAATGTAATTTTTTTGAATCCTATCCAGTGTGTTTGCTTTATCATACGCGCGTTATGAGAGCCCATGGATCTGATTACTTCCATTAATCAGGCTCCATCTAACGCACCCAAATTTTAGTTGTTTTTAATTATTAAAAGGTGATCTGGTGCTATTTTCAAAGTTGACCATGATATGCACAGCGTGCCTGATCCTTTGGATCTGATTACTGGCGCGTTTTGACTCTCATCCAATCGTCCAAATTTTTTAGAACTTTATTTTCTATCTTTTACATCAAACTTCAAAAAATCATAAAAAATTTATTTATGATGAAAAAATTCACAAAAAATATTCTTAAATATTCTCTTTCTGATTTTTATTTTTTCATGATTTTATTTTCAAATTTGATATTTTTTTATAATTTTTCTTTTATTTTGACTTGTTTTTAATTGTTTAAAAGTACTTCTTGGTATTTTTAAATTCTAAAAAAATTCATCAAGATCATTTTCTTTATTTCTGACTTTCAGAAATTTTTTCTAGAATTTTATTTTGACTTTTACTATTTTTGATCTTTTTTTACTCACTTGAATGATTTTAAATAATTTAAAAATAATTTTCTGTTTTAAAAAATGTTAAAATTTTTTGTAAAAATACTTGAGATCACTTCTGACTTTTCTATGGTCTCTTTTAATCTTTGTTTGATACTTATAGTATAGTTTGCTATTTCGGTCTTTTATTTTCATTTTAAAAAAACAATTTAAAAGTCATTTTCTTTTTTTATTTTGTTTATTAAATGTAATTTATTTTTGAATATATTCTGGCTATGTGATTTGTGATCTTCAACTTCATTAATATCATTGGATCTTGGGTGTAGAGTTTAACTCCCCCAAAATTGATGAATGATTTTAATGATAGTTTGATTAAAACCTTTAATTCAAATATGTGCCCTCCATCTTCATCTTATCCCTTTCTCATTTATGCTATATGTTGTTAGAGGATGATCTACATATCATTTCTCCAAACATATGGTACATAGATTTCTACTGATTGGCCTCAAAATAGGTGCGACTTCTATATAAGTCCACTTACGATTGCTTAACAAAGTGCTAAATCTTGTCCCAATTCGAGAAATGATCATTCGTGGCCCAAACCTATGTTTTCAAGCCCAAGTATGTTTAATTTGATACCTTTGGTCCAATAACCTTGAGGTTCATTATTAGGAGGCTTTGGTATTATCAATCCTCTAATGAACCATCATAAATTTTGGTCTAAGTGAATCATTTAAACATTGTTGATCATTTGTTGTTGCGTTGAGTATTTGAAATGAATGATATACTTGACAAAAAGCACATGAAACTTGTTATTGAGAGGCTTTGATTTTATCAATCTTCTAATGAGTTTTTATAGTGCAAGTTTCAAGATGGTCATTCAACTAACCTCTAATTTCTAACTCATTAACAATTGACTTTTATTTTATGCTTTTACTTTACGTCTTTAATTTTATGCACCATTTATTCTAGCATTTACATTTCATGTTATTTTCATCTTTTCTCACTTGAGCATTTATCTTTATGTCATTTTTATTTTTCTCACTTGAGATTTCATTTTCTTTTTGAAGATACTTAATTACCAACTTGAACAATAAAAAAACTTTAAGGTTACTTGGACTATTTGGTTACCATCCTTGGCATTATGGAGTTATGGACTTCTTGGACTTAGGATTAGAAACCTTGACTACCCTTAAGAATTTTTTACTTCTATTTTTATTTTGTCTGGAGCTCTTGGGGTTTACCTCGAGACATTGGGTTGTTTTTTCTTTTTGTGCAGGTTATTCTGATTACGTGCTTTGTTTGTGATTGGGAATTTATCTGTATACAGTCGTTACTCTGTGCAATTTGTATGAAGACTTAATGCATTTGATGTTTGGTATTCTTAAGAGGTTTAATATCTTTGCTTGTTTGGTTTCAATCCAAATGATGGGAATTCTACATTGACTCATTGTGTTAAGTGTTGGCTTCTTGTTGGTTAGACGGTTCTTTTCCCTAGCTTTTACATTATGCCTTAGGATAGTCCCTTTATCTACTCCCATTTTCTTTAATTTAAAAAATATTCTCCCTCCATTTCAAAACTATTATTATTTTCTAAACTTGAACCACTTTCATAATAAACTTGGACTTTGGTCCATCCATTTTCAGAAAAAACTATTTTTTCTTAAACAAACTTTAATCAACTTAATCATACTTTGACATTTTTTTATGAGAAGACTAAAAGTCAATCAATATCATTCAAAACATTTTTCCGCTTTGGCTTTTTACTTTAAAATTTTCTCAAAATATTAGAATCTTGTTGTAATACAGTGGGAGAACTGGCTTTACAGGTTTTTAATTTTATCGTAAATGTTGCGGTTAGCTAGAGTCGCCACTGAATTTTCTTTTATCCAACAAAGGAAAGGGTGAAAAGAACAATAAAGACCCTTTTTAAAGATTTTTGAGTTCGGGGGGTAGGTTATGGAAATGGAAGATGTTATCACCCTTTCCATCTGTAGTTATGTACCGGCTCTTATCTGCTAGCTCACATTGAAAATGCTTTTTGGTGTAAGTGCATTTGAAAATATTTTGAAAAGATGCCTAAGTGCGACGAACTTTGTAATGTTTCTCATATCGTTGAGAACGTATACAAAGTGTTTTGTCTTTGAAAATATTTTAGAGAAGAGTCTGTGTATGTGGGAAAAATTATTTGTTTGTATTTGTGAGCAAGAAACTATAAGCGGTCTACCTACTCGAAAGATATTTGTTCTTTTACTCTTTTCCTTTAGACAATACTATCCTACTATTAGTCAGTAGGTAGCCATATCATTGGATGTTTTAAGGGACATGTGAGGGTCATCATACAGTCATGAAGGAAACTCGTAAGATATTTTAGCAATTACCCTAAGGCATTAAGATCATTTACCGAGGCAACGTTGAAGGGTCATCGAGGGACTTATGATCTTGTAACCAAAGGGTTTTTTCTAAAATTTCTCACGTTCGAGGACCTATTCCCTATAAATCAGATAAGGTTGTGCCTTACAAGTATAACGCTACAATATTAGAAGATGGGGTGGAGGTTCCCATCCAGCCGATTCCAGATGTTAGGAATATAGCTGATAATAGCACGGTGACCTGTAGTGGTCGTGTGTTTGCGTCGGTTATTCGAAAAGATGTTGTTGCTGGAAAGAAAATTGTTGAGAACGATGAGCCTAAGAATGCTGCATGAGAGACTAGTGGAGCCACATTAGAGAAAGAAGTGGATGATATCCTGAAGGTAATTAAGATGAGCGACTATAAAATTGTAGATCAGCTATTGCAGACTCCTTCAAAGATATCCATCCTGGCATTACTGATGAATTCCTCCGCTCATAGGGAATCATTAATGAGAGTACTAGACCAAGCTTTTGTAGAGAATGACATGTCGTTGGATCAATTCAACAATGTAATTGGAAACATTACGTCAAGGGAGGAATCACAACCTGGCCCTCCACATATCCATGAACTGCAAGAATGACTCGCTATCTAATGTGCTAATTGATAACGGATATGCGTTGAATGTTATACCAAGAAGTACCCTCATGAAGTTAAAGTATCAGGGAACACCTGTGTGCTAGAGTGGCATCATTGTGAAGGCTTTTGATGGGTCGAGGAAATCTGTCATCGGTGAAGTGGACTTGCCCATCCATATAGGACCACATTTGTTCTTGATAACTTTCCAGGTAATGGATATTATTCTCGCGTATAGTTGTTTGCTTGGACGACCATGGATACACGAAGCAGGGGATGTAACTTCAACTCTGCATCAGAAGATAAAGTTTGTGCATGAAGGGAAGATAGTGATTATAAATGGGGAACAGGTGTTATTGATATCCCATCTATCCTCTTTCAGTATTGTAGAAGCGGATGAGGCTGCTGTTGGAACCCAGTTCCAAGCCCTATCGATTGACAACATAAGGAAGAATGAGACTTATGTGGTTTCTTTGAAGGATGCGCAGCAGGTTATGCGCAATGGTCATAATGCAGTTTGGGGAGGACTTATGGATCCACCCATGAACAAAAACAAAGTTGGTTTAGGTTTCTCTTCGAGGAATGGTAAAGGCGAAAGTTGGAAATCAAAGTCTTCTGTGAACAATTATCATGATGTTTTTCGCAGCGGAGGCTACCTCCATCTGATTGGTTCTGGAATTAATGCTGTTGAAGAGGATGAAGCAGAGCAGGAAGCACCTAATTATATGACGCATGGAGTCCGAGTTCAGAACTGGGTCACCATTGATGTTCCTTCTTGCATACATGTTTCAAAGTAATTTGTTTTATTAATCTGTTTCTTTCTTTTGAAAAGCTTTCACTCTGCCCAAGGTGGAAGTATTAATGTTGTAGGGCTTATCTGTTTGCTATAATTCTTAAGATCATTAATAAAAGTTGTCTTTGCTTCCAAAATTATGTCTTTTATTTTCTGCCTTTTTTCTTGGGAAATGGTAATAAATAAAAAACCTTTCAAAATAAATGATAACTGAAAATTAATCTGCATGATCACTTGTTATATGTGTAAGTTTCTAAAAGCAATCATAAATCATATGTGCATATTAATTAAAAAATCCGTTGAATACAATGACCCTGCACCCTCTCCCAACTTTGATTGTCCTGTGTTTGGGGCCGAAGAAGAAGATTATGATGAGATTCCAGAAGAGGTCTCACGGTTTCTTGAGCACGAGGAGAATACCATTCAGCCATATAAGGAGCCTTTGGAAGTGGTTAATTTTGGTTCAGAAGAAGATCCGAAGGAGGTTAAGATTGGAGCATTGTTGCATCCTGATGTGAAGAGTGGGTTGATTGAGCTGTTGAAAGAGTACGTGGATATTTTTGCTTGGTCTTATCAAGATATGCCTGGTCTAGATACAGACATTGTCGAGCATCACTTGCCATTGAAGCCAAAGTGTTTGCCAGTTAAACAAAAGTTGAGAAGAACCCATCCAAATATGGCAGTAAAGATCAAGAAGGAGGTCCTAAAGCAGATTAATGCTGGTTTTCTTGTGACTTCAGTGTATCCTCAATGGATTGCCAATATTGTCCCTGTACCAAAAAAAGATGGAAAGGTCCGCATGTGCGTAGATTACCGAGATCTAATTAAAGCTAGTCCAAAAGATGATTTTCCATTGCCTCACATTGACATGTTAGTGGATAGCACAACAAAATTTAAGGTATTCTCGTTCATGGACGGATTTTCCGGGTATAATCAAATAAGGATGGCTCCAGAGGACATGGAAAAAACAATGTTTATCACACCCTGGGGAACATTCTGTTACAGAGTGATGCCCTTCGGGTTGAAGAACGCTGGTGCAACGTACCAGAGGGCTATAACAACCCTATTCCATGATCTGATGCACAAGGAAATCGAAGTATATGTTGATGATATGATTGCCAAATCCCAAACTGAAGAAGGGCATATAGAAGATTTGTTGAAGTTGTTTCGGCGTTTGAGGAAGTATCGTCTCCGCTTGAATCCGAATAAATGCACCTTCGGAGTTAGATCGGGGAAATTGTTGGGTTTTATTGTTAGCCAGAAAGGAATTAAAGTTGACCCTGATAAAGTCAAAGAAATTCAAGAAATTCCAGCACCAAGAACCGAAAAGCAAGTCACGGGTTTCCTCGGGCGTTTGAATTATATCTCCAGATTTATTTCCCACATGACTGCAACATGTGAACCGATCTTTAAGTTGTTAAAGAAAGATCAAGGTTGTGTGTGGACAGATGACTGCCAAAGAGAATTTGAAAGTATTAAAGAGTATCTGCTTGAACCTCCTATCTTGCTCCCTCCTGTAGAAGGAAGACCGTTGATTATGTATCTGACAGTGTTAGATAAATCCATGGGTTGTATTCTGGGACAACGGGATGAAACAGGAAAGAAAGAGTTCTCCATTTATTATATCAGCAAAAATTTCACTAATTGTGAGTCGCGGTATTCTATGCTAGAAAAAACATGTTGTGCTTTGGCCTGGGAAGCAAAGCGTTTGCGGCAGTATATGTTAAATCATACTACTTGGTTAATCCACAAAATGGATCCAATCAAGTATATTTTTTATAAGCCTGCTCTTACTGGGAGAATTTCCCGTTGGCAGATGTTGTTGTCTGAATATGATATTGAATATCGCACTCAAAAAGCAATCTAAAGTAGTGTGTTGGCAGATTATCTTGCTCACCAGCCGGTGGAAGATCATCAGTCTGTAGGATATGAATTCCCCGATGAAGATGTGATGTTCTTAAAAGTGAAAGATTGTGATGAACCATTGCCTAAGGAGGGCACCGACCCTGAATCTCGTTGGAGTATGGTATTTGATGGAGCTGTGAATGCTTATGGTAAAGGAATTGGTGTTGTGATTGTCACTCCTCATGGATCGCATATTCCTTTTACCGCGAGTTTAACATTTGATTGCACTAATAATATGGCGGAATATGAGGCTTGCATCATTGGTCTTGAGGAAGCTATTGATCTTATAATCAAGATTTTAGATATGTATGGTGATTCAGCTTTGGTAATAAATTAGATTAAAGGAGAATGGGACACTCGTCACATTGGCTTGATCCCTTACAAAGATAATGCTAGAAGATTACTACCCTTCTTCAATAAAGTTGAATTCCATCACATTCCTAGAGATGAAAACCAAATGGAAGATGCTCTGGCAACTCTGGCTTCCATGTACCAAGTAAATGCTTGGAATGATATACCCCGAATTACAGTTCAACAGCTGGATAGGCCCGCTCATGTGTTTATGACAGAGGAGGTAACAGATGAAAAACCTTGGTATTATGATATCAAACATTTTCTTCAGACTCGGGAATACCCATTTGGTGCGTCAAAGAAAGATAGAAAGACATTGAGAAGATTGCAGGCAGTTTCTTCCTCAGTGAAAATGTGTTATACAAGAGAAATTTTGACATGGTCTTGCTCAGATGCGTGGATAGACACAAAGCAGACATGTTGATGCATGAGATTCATGAAGGTTCATTTGGCACTCATGCTAATGGACATTCAATGGCTAAAAAGATGCTAAGGGCAGGATATTATTGGTTGACAATGGAATCCGATTGTTACAAATTTGCAAAGAAGTGCCATAAATTCCAGATTTATGCAGATAAGATCCATGTGCCTCCGACACTTCTCAATGTGATTTCTTCCCCATGGCCTTTATCTATATGGGGTATTGACATGATCGGGATGATAGAACCCAAAGCTTCGAATGGAAACTGTTTCATCTTGGTAGCAATTGACTACTTTACCAAATGGGTAGAGGCTGCTTCATATGCCAATGTTACCAAGCAGGTGGTGGTGTGTTTCATCAAAAACAATCTTATATGCCGATACGGTGTGCCAAGTAGAATCATCACTGACATTGGCTCAAATTTGAACAACAAGATGATGACGGAACTGTATGAAGAATTCAAGATTGTCCATCATAATTCATCTCCATACAGGCCATAGATGAATGGGGTTGTTGAAGCTGCTAATAAGAATATCAAGAGAATTATCCAGAAAATGGTTGTCACTTATAAGGATTGGCATGAAATGCTCTCTTTTGCTATGCATGGATATAGAACATTTGTTCGCACTTCAAGAGGAGCGACCCCGTTTTCCCTAGTATATGGAATGGAAGTTGTACTCCTTGTCGAGGTAGAGATTCCCTCGCCGCGTGTGATAATGGAAGCCAAGTTGACAGAAGCTGAATGGGTCCAGAACAGGTTTGACCAATTGAATTTGATTGAAGAGAAGAGAATGACAACTTTGTGTCACGGGCAGTTATATAAGAAAAGAATGAAGAAATCATTTGATAATAAGGTCAAACCTCGTGAATTCAGAGAAGGCGACCTCGTGCTCAGAAAGATCATGTCTTTCAACGCTGATTCTAGGGGCAAGTGGACTCCCAATTTTGAAGGCCCGTATGTTGTCAAGAAAGCCTTCTCTGGTGGTGCATTAATTCTTGAAACAGTGGATGGCGAGGAGTTCCCACGTCCCATGAATGCTGACGCAATCAAGAAATACGTCGCCTAAAGAAATAAAAGAACAGCTCGCTAAGTTGAAAACCCGAAAGGGCGGCTTAGGAAAAAAGGAGGGTCTCGGTTGGCCGAAAACCCGAAAGGGCGGTCTAGGAAAAAATTAGAGACATAAACAAAATAAATTTCCCGCTAAGTTGAAAACCCGCAAGGGCAGCTTAGGTAAAAGTTAGGGATTTTCTTGGCAAGTAACTACGCCAGACGAAACTTGATCACCAAAGCAACAATCTTCTCAGATCCTCACCATACTTCAACGGAGGCTGCTTCTCAGGATTTCAAAAGTTGGTAGGTGGGATAATGGTCATTTTATCTCAATGTATCTTTTCCATTATGTATTACCATTTCCCAAATTTTGTAATCAGCTATGGAGTCTCGCCATTCGCAGACTACCATTCTATTAATGAAATTCGAGCTTTTGCCCAATTCTTCGTTTTTTTAATTTTTAATTTAGCTTGCAAAGACTTCATTTATTATTGATAATAACTTTTAAAGCAAAGAGATTAAAAAGAAAAATTGACTTTAAAAAAATAAGAGATCTTTACAATTCAATTTACTTTGGGATTTGTGATGAAACAATGACAACAAAAATGGTGATCCCAGGGATGAACAAATTCCAGTTGCTTCAAGAAGATTTACTTCCTTCATAAAGGTTTTCTCAGGTCATTTTGCTGGTATGTGCGCAATCTTTGTGTGTTTCCCAGATAGTTAAAGACGGTATCAGTGGGTACAAAGTACAGTATTTTTGTTGGTGATCCCATTATCCCCTGTCAAGTCTTGATTCGCTTTTGATTTTGGATTTGCATGGTCAGAAGCCTTTGTCCCAGCTTCCCCGGTAAAGTCTTCCCTCATGTGATGAAAGGTTTTATTCCCTTGGTGTGCTGAGGTGTCGCTCTTTTTACAGTATCGACACTAGTGTTGACTTCTTGATCTCTCGGGAGGGTTATCCCAGGGCATCTCCTATTGGAATGAGGGTTCATGGTGAAAAGTTTCAACCCGCAATTTCTTTTCTCTTGGGAGGTAGTCTTGAATTCCTCAGTGAAGTTTGATTGTTTCGACGTCAAATTTACTTATTTAAGGTTGATCTTGCAATCTCCAATAGGCTTGTTACTTTTGGGAAACTGTTTCTCCGATGAACCTGGAAGCAGGGTGTTCTATCCCGGTGTCTGTTTGATTTAAGCTACAGCCGGATTATGTTCTCCTCAGTGAAGTTAATGCAATAGGTTTGGTTTCTGTAATCGCTTTCACCTTTCCTGGATTGATCTTTCTGATTGAAGTTTAGCCCAATGTTGTTAGTAACTAAGGCGGTGTCGTTTGTCTGCACTGATTATGTATCCTTTTTATCAGCATATGCACAATAGCACTCGTACATTCGTACGTGCATCATACATTGCTAAAATCATCATTCATGGACATTGCGTTTCTGACCTTTACTGCATCGCTCTTTGTTTGGTTGAATTTGGTCTTCCCTCTTGAGTTTATTTCTCAAAGGATGAATCCGCTTTGGCCGTCTTGTTCCGGTTTTTTTTCTTCTGAATGGGATTTGTGGTTGCATGACGATGTCGTGTAATATGGATTTCTGAAAACTTTGATTTTTTTTGCTTGTGCATTTATTTTTCACAAGGAGACTTTATCTGCTCAGTGGGAATATCATGGCATTTCTCCGGGAAGTCATATTCTGATCCTTGGAAAGACATTTTTCTTTGCAACTCCCTTTTGGTAATAAGTGGTAGTATCTTTATTTGAGACAAGTTACATAGTACCCTTTCTAGGCAGATCTCCTTGGTTAAAGAAGAAGTCGAGACCCGTTCTTGGCAGAACACCAGAATTCTGGAAAACGTGATACGTTCTCTTTCTACCTTCAATGAACGTTGTTAGTACATTGGCAGTGAACGTCAGTGTTTATTATCTTTTTGCTATCTCTAGTGAACACTGATAGTTCATCGTCAGTGAACGGAAGTGGTATGATACATTCTCTTTCTACCTTCAGTGAACGTTGGTAGTACATCGGCAGTGAACGTCGGTGTTTGTTATCTTTTTGCTATCTCCAGTGAACGTTGATAGTTCATTGTCAGTGAATGGTGGTGGTATGATACTTTCTCTTTCTACCTTAGTACATCGGCAGTGAACTTCGGTGTTTGTTATCTTTTTGCTATCTTCAGTGAACGTTGATAGTTCATCGTCAGTGAACGGTGGTGGTATGATATTTTCTCTTTCTACCTTCAGTGAATGTTGGTAGTACATCAGCAGTGAACGTCGGTGTTTGTTATCTTTTTGCTATCTTGAGTGAACGTTGATAGTTCATCGTCAGTGAACGGCGGTGGTATGATATTTTCTCTTTCTACCTTCAGTGAACGTTGGTAGTACATCGATAGTGAATGTCGATGTTTGTTATCTTTTTGCTATCTTCAGTGAACGTTGATAGTTCATCGTCAATGAACGGTGGTGGTATGATACTTTCTCTTTCTACCTTCAGTGAACGTTGGTAGTACATCAGCAGTGAACGTCGTTGTTTGTTATCTTTTTGCTATCTTCAGTGAACTTTGATAGTTCATCGTCAGCGAACGGCGGTGGTATGTTATTTTCTCTTTCTACCTTCAGTGAACGTTGGTAGTACATCGGTAGTGAATGTTAGTGTTTTACATATTTTTGATATCTTCAGTGAATGTTGATAGTTCATCGTCAATGAGCGGAGGTGGTAATATATATTCAGAGAACGACGACAGTACATCAGCAGTGAACGTCGATGCTTGTTATCCTCCTCTTTGATTCTACTCTTGCGGTTTACCAGTGATTTATTTTCCTAGTGGAATTGCTCTTTTGCTTCTGCATTTTGTGTTGCCTCCCCAATGCTACTTTGTGTCTCTTGTGTTTATATGCATTCATATGCATAAACATTTTCATGGCATCTTAGGGCCAAAAACAGGGTTAGTTTTATATTTAAGTGTCTTCGATCACGTCGACACGAATATTTTTAACCTTCGTATCTCCGGATAGAAGAAACTTAAATAAAGGCAGCTGTTGTACCCCAATTGTTTCCCCTAAGATCCCTTCATCATACCACATTGTTTCAATCACCACAAAATCACATTAGGGATTTTGGTTCTTCCCCCTATCTTTAGCTTTTCTCTTTGAGTAGTTACCAAGCACCTTGATTTGTTTTCTTTTGTGATCATAGATATTGTACTTTGATTTTTCTCTCTAATTAATAAAGTGCAATATTGGTTTGTCTTACTTGTTGATAATGTAGGTAAAACCAATGAGGTTTAGCAAGTTGCTTCATGGGTTCATGAGTTTATTTCCATGCCCTAGTCAAAAGCTTGAGAGATTCAAACCTCACCATTGAAGTTGTTTTGAAGTGGATATGAAATTGGTTTTGGTGGGCATAGGTCCTCATCATCATCCTCAAAAATTTCTATTCACAAAGGAATGATATTGGCACAAAAAGTTTGTTCAAACTTGGCAAAGTTCCACCAAGCATTCTCTTGACCTAGAGGCTAGGGTTTTGGAATTCAAAGAGGAATATCTTGCTCATCTTTTGGTATTTTTGAGTGATTCCAAAAACATTCTTCTCTTAAAAGAGTTACCAACAAATCAATTCAAAATCTCCAAAGAGTTTTCATGTGGAAGGAACTTGGTGAAGAAGAAAGATCACAAGTCATCCAGTTGAATCCCTAATTTTCCATATGTGAATTCAAATTGTTATAACTTGACCAATTTTTATCACCTTGATCCCATTCTTTTTCCATGATGATCTTAAGGATGTTTAATTCATGCCTTATTTTATGTGAAAAGTAAGAAAATGGATGGAAGTTGCCTAAAGAATGCAAAAGATTATACGTCATTTCATGATTTTTGGCCAACTTCAACAAGTCATAACTTGCTCAATTTTTGGAGATTTTGAGTGGTTCAAATTGCAAAATGTCATTCAAGAGATCTAATTCATTACATCTTTTTGGGTCAAGAGCAAATTCTAAGTGGAAAGACATTTTTGGATGCAAGAGAGTATAAGTCATTTTTAAAGAAGAATTTGAAAATTTTCTAAGTATGGAAAGTCAACTCTTTTTCTCCAACTTTGACTCCAAGTAATTTTCAGCTCAAGCCTCCAATTGATTCCATTCTTTTTCCATTGCAAAGTTTGTTACCTCATATTTCCAAAGCATCAAGAATCATGCCTTAAGACTCCCTGAGATGGAAATGCCATTGTTTCAAAAGTGGTAACTTGGAATTGAAGTTTCCCTGTAAGTCATAATTTGAATTTCATGTTACAACCTCTAAACCTCAAATTAGCACGCGTTTTGGGTCTAAACATGATTAGACAACTTTCCCAAGTGGATTAGTGCATCAAAATGCAAGAATTGGATGAGTTTTGGTGAAGTTTGGATCACACTTCACTCGTGCATCAGGTTTGCACGAATTCCCTCCAAAATGCATCATTCACACTTCCTTTTGATCTCATTTTCTTCTCCTATAAATACATGTACTATCCCATTCATTTTCTCAAGCTTAGATAGCCAGAATCACCATGCCAAACTTGCTTTACAACTCAAAATTCAGCTACTTCGAATCCTATTCTCAAGCCTTTATCAATCCATTTTCTCCATCAATTCACCTTCCTTGATCTTCCATGAAGCTAACCATACCATTACATTAATGAATCGTGCCCTATATTGCTCCATAGAAGTCCAGTTTTCGAGCTCTGCAACTCAACTTCAATAGGTAGATTCCTTCATCAATTGTTCAAAACTTTGGTACCATTGTGTTTCTCTCATTGCCCTGGCTCTAGTCGCAACACTTACTTTTATCTAGAAACACGTTTTGACCATGAATTTTCAAATCCCCTTTCAAAACTTTCTTTCCAAATTGCTTGAGTTACAGTTTATATAAAAATGGCGTGAGGGTATGGTTATCTTCGTCTTGAAGAGACGAAACAAATAGTATAGGTCTGAGCTTCTGATTTTACAGTTTGAGAGATCTGCAATTCGTGAGGCTGGAGGTTAAAGATGACCAACGTGTCACCTTCTAACCAATGAAAGCGTGCCATTTGTTTTTTTGAATTTCTGATTTTACATTTGATTCAGTGCTTTATTCAGTAAAGACCATGATATGCACAGCGCGCCAGATCCCTTGGATTTGATTACTAACGCGTTTTGACTCTCATCCAATGGTCCATATCTTTTTCTTTTATTTTCTTTTTCTGATTTTTATATTTTAATTGTTTTAAATTTCAAAAAATCATAGAAAATTCATTTTTAGTCCAAATAATCCAAAACAATTATGAAACATATTTTTGACTATTCTATTTCTGATTTTTATTTTTTCATAATTTAATTTTGTGTTTTGGTATTTTTTTAATGAATTTTGCACTTATTTGATTTATTTAAAATGTTTAAAAATACTTTTACACATTTTTAAATTCTGAAAAAATTATGGAATAATCCAATGACATTGTGAGAAATATTGGTGACTTTATTTTATTTTTGTTTCTGACTTTACTTTTTTTTTTTTACTATTTTTGTTTATTTTACCCATTTATTTTAATTTTTAAAAATAGTTTATGACTTTTAAAAATTCCCAAAAATTTTGTATAACTACTTGACCTATTTTCTGATTTTTCTATGGTTTTATCTTTCATTTCTTGATTAATTTGAATATAATTAACTTTTTCCCCATTATTTTCCTTTTTTTAAAACATTTCTTTTAAACCCTTTAATGCATATATTAAATATATTATTATTTTGTGAATATTGTCTGGCTGTCTTGGGTTGATTTTTTAATCATGGCTCCATTAACATTATTGGATCCATGGTGTTGAGTTTAACTCCACAAAAGTGGATGAATGATTTTATTAATAGTTTTATTAAATATTAATTCAAATGTGGTTTCTCTTTTTACCCTAATTCCTCTTCATCTCATCCCCTTCTCATTGCACTAAATGTTGTTGGAGCATGATCTCTATATCATATCTCAAAACAAATGGTGCATAGATTGCTATTTACCGGCCTTAAAATAGGTGCGACTTCTATATAAGTCCACTTACGATTGCTTAACATAGCGCTAAATTTTGTCCCGATTCGAATAAATGATCATTCTTGGCCCAAACTTATGATTGCAAGCCCAAGTATGTTAATTTGATCTCTTTGATCCAATAATCTTGAGATTCATTGTGTGGAGGCTTTGGTTCTACTAATCCTCTAATGGATCTACAACACTTTTGGTCAACGCGGATCACTTAAACATCGTTGATCATTAAATGGTACTTGTGAGAATTCCAAATGGATGATATACTTGACAAAAAGCAAATGCAACTTGTTGTGTGGAGGCTTTGGTTCTACCAATCCTCTAATGAGTTCCAAATGCAAGTTTCAAGATGGTCATCCAACTAACCACTAATTATTGACTTGTTTATTTTATGCTTTATTCTTTTTATGCTTTATGTACTATTTATTTTTTAGCATTTACATATCATGCCATTTTTTTATCTTTGCTCATTTGAGCATTTATTTATTCTTGTCATTTTTACTTTGCTCACTTGAGCTTTTCTTTTCTTTTCTTTTCATAAGATACTTAATAATCAACATAAACCCTAAAAAACTCTTAATGGTACTTGGACTATTTGGTTACTATCCTTGGCATTATGGAGCAGTGGACTTTTCTGGACTTAGGATTAGAATCCTTGGCCTATTTTGGAGACCTTGTGATCTTATCTGATTATTTTGTCTGGAGCTCTTGAGGTTTACCTCAATACATTGGGTTGCTTGTTTGTTTTTGTGTGGAGGTTTTTTGTGATTGCATCCTTGATTTGTAATCTGGAATTCACCCGTATACGGCCGTTACTCTGCCTAATTTTTGTGAAGACTTAACACATTTGAAAAGGTCTAGTATCTTTGCTTGCTTGGTTTCAATCCAAAGAATGGGAATTCTATCTTGACTCATAATGTCAATTTTTTGGCTTCTTGATTGGTTAGATGGTCCTTATCCTTAGCTTTTACCTTATGCTTTAGGATAGTCTCTTCTTCTCCTCCCATCTTCTTTAATTTCAAAAATCTTCTCCCTCCTTTTGAAAACTCTTCTTGTTTTGAAACTTAAACACTTTCATAATAAACTTGGACTTAGGTCCATGAATTTTCAAAACATTTTCATAAATAAACCTTAATCAATTTAATAATACTTTGACATTTTTTTTGATGAGAAGACTAAAAGTCAACCAATCTCATTTCAAACCATTTTTGCCACTTTGGCTTTTACCCTTAAACTTTTTCTTAAAATATTAGACTCTTGTCAATCCTTGTAGTGATGTAAACAACTATACTTCTATAATATGTAGTGAAGAGAGACATTTTCCACTTGGGTGTGGAGTGAGGCATTATTGATTTTAAAATTCAAGCCATATACTCCACTTTGAGATGATGCAAATTCTTCTTTCTCATGATTGGGGGTAGTAAGTATGTTTTCCACACGGACAATGACGATGATGCCTTATCTCTTAAAATTAACCAACACACTTATGTTTCAAATCTTTTAAAAGAGGAACTACATGTACCCTGATCCCTTATTGCATGAAAGGTGGTACATAGGCACTAAAGGTTCGCAACCGCGGAGGGTGTAAAAATCATAAAAATATATTTATTTTCTCACCTCCACCATCCATTTTATATACAACATATTTTTATAGCTAAAATATACAGATTTTACAAAGAGGCTCCTGCGGAGTATCGTAGATGTTTAGGGTGCTAATACCTTCCCTTTGCATAACCAACCCCCTTACCTTGAATCTTTCCCCCTTTTTTTTGGGTTATTCGCTCTTTTCCCATTCCTTTGGAAACAATAAATCGCGGTGGCGATTTTTATTTTGATTTGTATAAAGTCTAGTCAATCCAATGGCTTATTCTTGAACATTTCTACCGCTACAGAAAAATGGCGACTTCACTGGGCAAAGATTGACCTCTTGCTGGTCCATCCCTAAGTGGGTTAAGCTTATCTTTGTTTATATCTGTATATGTGCTATTGTTGTTTATGTGTTATAATTTGTATATATGATTTACTGGATTTTTCGTGGTTTTCAGGGTGCTTGGTGATTACTCATAAGTCCTATACCCGGACTTGGGCAAACTTTAAGATAGGACGGGAGGTATAGTCATGTTAACTTTGAGGGAGTAATCCCAAAAAATGAAGCATGAGATCCCCACTCAGTGGAGGCCCCTTTGACTGTAGTTTCATTTACCGAGTAATCGGGAAGACGTACTGCTTTCGACCTGGGAGCCTGCTGAAACTGAGGACCGTAGAATACCAAACCCATCTTGGCCTTTTAGGTGTAGTGCGGAAGCTACGACAGAGTAATCCGGAAAGTGTTGTCACGCGATACTACGCTCAGACGAGTCTTTCTTGAGAATATTACTAATTACTGAGTTAATTGGGAAGTTGGTAATATCCGAAGGAAGGATGTAGACTCTGGGAACCTCTAGAACCTTGTTCGGAAGGTGATAACTCTTAGACCAACACCTTATGGGAGTACCTTAGACCTCATGCTCGTGACGTTGAACCTATGAACCATATATGTGTGATCTTGTGTGTGATTGTTGCATCATGCATCCATGCACTCATAAGCATCTTTTGAAGAAAACAATATTTCAAGGGATTTACAGGTTGACTATTTGTGAATATCTTAGGTATTTTTTAACCATGAATTCTGAAAAGAGAAAGACTGGGAAATACATTTTCAAGGATCCCAAGATAGATGAGCTGATCAGTCTGATTCCAGAGATTGAGTGTCCTGCAGACTTTCGGAAGAAGTATGGATCCCTTATTACTCTCATGAAGCTGAAGATGAAGAAGGGTATTCTCTCGAACTTGGTCCAGTTCTATGATCCGGTGTATCACCGCTTTACTTTTCCCGATTATCAGCTGATGCCTACACTGGAGGAGTATTCTTATCTATTGGATTTACCCGTTACCAATCGTGTTCCTTTTACTGGTTTGGAGGGTGAGCCAAAACCACATGAGATTGCTGCTTTGATTCATCTGGGGAAGTCTGAGGTGGAAGCCCATATGACTACTAAAGGAGGGATTAGAGGATTACCAGCTCAGTTCTTATTGGAGAAAGCTCGTTACTTTGCCAGAATGAAGAGTACGGTTGCTTTTGAGGCCATCTTTGCTTTACTTGCTTATGGTTTGTTCTTATTTCCTAACATGGACAAGTTTGTCGACATTAACGCTATCAGGATTTTCATGATTAGAAACCCGGTTCTTACATTGTTGGGTGATGCTTATTACTCTGTTCATCTTAGGAGTTCTTATCATGGAGGAATGATTATTTGTTGCACGCCTTTGTTATACCGATGATTCATCTCTCATAATCCTCAGTCTGATGCCTTTTGGGATGTCAAGAAGGAACCCCGTTGGGCTCCTAAGATCATGGAACTTACTCACTCAGATATTGATTGGTATCATCGAGCTTATCATGATATAGAGATTGTTGACAGTTGTGGTAGTTTCCGCAATGTACCTCTTCTTGGTACAAAGGGAGGAATTAACTATAAACCTGTTCTTGCACGACGACATCTTGGATATCCGATGAGAGATAAACCGAACAGTATTCATTTGAGTAGTTTCTTTCTGAAGTAGGGAGAAGACCACAAGGAAGATAGGGAGCAGATTGCAAAGGCCTGGCGTCACATTCATAAGAAGAGTAGGAAGGATTTGGGGGCTAGGGGTGCTGTTTCTTTAGAGCCATATCTTTAGTGGGTCCGATCGAGAGCCATTCACTTGAAAATTATGTATACTCTGGAGACACCCATGCCTGATTTATTTGTGAAGACCGCTCCTCCTTTATTAGATGATCTAGAAGAGCTACAGCTCGCTTTGGTTAAGATGCAACAAGAAAGGGATGCTTGGAAGAACAAGTTCCAGACTTTAGAGAATTCCTATAGAGCCGACTTAAAGGAGAAAGATGATTTGATCGAGATTCTTGAGAGTCGAGTGGTGGAGTCTATGGAGAGGCAAGGGGATTTATTTTTCCCCTAAGTCTCAAATAGGTGCTGATTACTCACTTCCTGCTTTAGATAATTGGAAGGAGGTTGCCATCAGACAGGTGGAAGAAAACCAGAGGTTGAGGGCTCAGATTGCCAGACTCACAGGGAAGCACCAGCGTACATATTGATCTCTATCAGTTTCTTTCTCTCAGGATTTTTAGATTGTATCTTCATCTTGTACTTGGGATCATTGAAACTTGTAATCCATTTTGGGAGTTATTATAATAAAAAAATTTCAGTATTTCAAATGCGTTATTATTTTGATCTTTGCGATATGTATGTAAATCTTAAATCCCTTGAAATATTAAAATGATGGAATAAAAATAATCATGTGCATTGCATGACATGCATCATATTGCACACATTTCTTGCATTTATTATGCATACCCAGGTGCCTTACCCAGCTTCTTTGCTTCATTCAACAAACTGACTCATCACTACAACACTCGGGCTAACTTCAAAAAGAAGATGGACAATTTGGAACAGGAGAATCGCGAGCTGCGCGAAGAAGTTTCTACTCTGGAGGATGGCTTGGCCAAATTGACTACTCTGATGGAAGCTCTGGTGAATGCTCAGAATTATCCACCGAGTGTTCAACCTCAACCAACAAGGGAAAATGCTGAAGTTCCTGTTGTTCCCGTATCTGCTACTCCGACTGTTATTCAGAACCGCATGCCTCAGGGTTATCCATGGGGAATGCTGGAGAATTTTGCACCCGAAGGTTTCAATTTGGGCCCCCAAGATGCTCCAGTGGTTCCAAATGTTGTTACTCCAGCACCTCATATGGTGCATACTGTTCCTGTTGCACCTCCTTCGGTGAATTTGGTTCCGTTTGAAGATGTGTGTCGTCCTTTCCCTCCGCCTAGTGAAGATTTGGGTCTTTATGACAGAATGGATGATTTCCAAGAGAAGTTTGATAGAATGCAAAGAGAGATGAAGGCTCTTAGGGGAAAAGAGTTATTTGGGCAGAACGTGAATGAGCTGTGTTTGGTCCCAAATGTTAAAGTTCCTGCTAAGTTCAAGGTCCCTGAGTTTGAGAAGTACAAGGGAAACACTTGCCCTCGTGCTCATTTGGTGATGTATGTAAGGAGAATGTCAACCCACACCGATGATCAGCGTCTGCTAATTCACTTTTTCCAGGATAGTCTAACCGACACAACGTTGAAATGGTACATGAGTTTAGATAGCGCCAACATCCATACCTTTAATGATTTGGGAGAAGCGTTCATAAAACAATACAAGTACAATGTGGACATGGCACCCGATCGTGACTATCTTAGGGCCATGGTTCAAAAAGACAGATAATCGTTTAAAGAGTATGCACAGAGATGGCACGAAGTGGCTGCACAAGTGATTCCTCCCATGGAGGAAAAAGAAATGACTACAATTTTTCTGAAGATGCTAAGCGCTTACTACTACGAAAGAATGGTAGCAAGTTCCCCGAGTGATTTTACATAAATGTTTGGAATGGGTGTCCACCTAGAATAGGCAGTAAGAGAAGGTCGTTTGACAAAGGGTGAAGGATCCGGAAGTGTGAAGAAGCCAGCTTATGGGTTTACAAAGAAGAAAGAGGGGGATACCAATGTTGTCATACAAGAGAGGAGATTAAATGCTCCTAGAAAGAATTATCAGCGTCACCAGCAGGTTGCTTCAGTGACTCCTGTTATGAATGCCACTCCAACTACCGTTGCTTATCAAAGACAATCCCAGTAGGGGAACCAAGGGAATAATCAGAGAAGGGATAACTATGACCCTATTCCCATGATTTATGCAGAGCTACTACCAGCATTGATTCAGAAGAAGTTGGTCCAAACACGACCACCTTCAGCAATACCATCACCTTTGCCTTGGTATTACAAAGCAGACCAGACGTGCGCCTTTCATCAGGGAGCACCAGGGCATAGTGTTGAGAATTGTTATCCTTTGAGGACCGAAGTGCAAAGGTTGGTGAAGTCTGGAATTTTATCTTTCAAAGACATGGGACCTAATGTGAAAGACAATCCTCTACCCAAGCACGGGGGAGTGAATGCTGTGAATATGGTGGCCGGTTGTCCAGGTGACTTCTGGATTTTTGACATTAATCTGGTTAGATGGGATTTAGTGAAGATGCACACAGACCTCTCTGAATTCAGTTATTATACGCATGACCACGCCGGTTGTGCTGTTTGTAGTACAAACATCCAGGGTTGCAAGAAGATAAAGGTTGATTTGCAGGAGATGATGCATGAAGGTTTAATCCATATAATCAGGCCTAGGGCAGAATATGAGGAGGAAGTGAATATGGTTTCTGGATGTCCGGGTGAATTCAGAATTTTTAAAGTAGAGCATTTGAATGAAGTTCTCTTACAGTTGCATGCTACCTTTTGCCGTACTGCTGGTCAGGTGGAACACCAATATGGGTCTTGCATAGTTTGCTGTCGAGACCCCCGAGGATGTTCTATTGTGAGAGAGGGTGTTCAGCTGCTGTTAGACAATGGGACTATCAAGATCACAGGACAGAGAGATGTTTATCACGAGATTGGCATGGTTGAAGTTTGTTTGATGGAAGAAGAGTCAGAGGAAGAATATGCCTCCGCGGATGAGTATTTTTCTTCAGACAAAGATTTGTTTGCCGAAAATGACCTTTTGAGGGATGATTGTGTTGAGGAAGGTGTAAACGTCATTGTACCTTGTTTTGGTGCACCCGCTCATCTTGAGGTGGAGTACCATAGCAAACCAGCTGTTACCCCATTGGTAATTAGTCTGCCAGGACCTGTTCCCTATAAATCGGATAAGGTTGTGCTTTACAAGTACAATGCTACAATATTAGAAGATAGGGTGGAGGTTCCCATCCAGCCGATGCCAGATGTTGGGAATATAGCTGATAATAGCACGGTGACCCATAGTGGTCGTGTGTTTGTTCCGGTTATTCGAAAAGATGTTGTTGCTGGAAAGAAAATTGCTGAGAACGATGAGCCTAAGAAGGCAACAAGATAGACTAGTGGAGCCATATTAGAGAAAGAAGTGGATGATATTCTGAAGGTAATTAAGATGAGAGACTATAAAATAGTAGATCAGCTATTGCAGACTCCTTCAAAGATATCCATCCTGGCATTACTGATGAATTCCTCCGCTCATAGGGAATTTGTGATGAGAGTACTAGACCAAGCTTTTGTAGAGAATGACATGCCGTTGGATCAATTCAGCAACGTAATTGGAAACATTACGTCACGTAACAACTTGAGTTTTTGTGATGATGAGTTACCAGATGAAGGGAGGAATCACAACCTGGCCCTCTACATACCCATGAACTGCAAGAATGACTCGCTATCTAATATGCTAATTGATAACAGATCTGTGTTGAATGTTATACCATGAAGTACCCTCATGAAGTTAAAGTATCAGGGAACACCTATGCGCCCGAGTGGCATCATTGTGAAGGCTTTTGATGGGTCGAGGAAATCTGTCATCGGTGAAGTGGACTTGCCCATCCATATAGGACCACATTTGTTCTTGATAACTTTCCAGGTAATGGATAGTATTCCCGTGTATAGTTGTTTGCTTGGACGGCCATGGATACACGAAGCAGGGGCTGTAACTTCAACTCTGCATCAGAAGCTAAAGTTTGTGCGTGAAGGGAAGGTAGTGATCATAAATGGGGAGCAGTTGTTGTTGATATCCCATCTATCCTCTTTCAGTATTGTAGAAGCGGATGAGGCTGCTGTTGGAACCCAGTTCCAAGCCCTGTCCATTGACAACATAAGGAAGAATGAGAATTTTGTGGTTTCTTTGAAGGATGCGCAACAGGTTGTGCGCAATGGTCATAATGCAGTTTGGGGACGACTTATGGATCCACCCGTGAACAAAAACAGAGCTGGTTTAGGTTTCTCTTCGAGGAATGGTAAAGGCGAAAGTTGGAAATAAAAGTCTTCTGTGAACAGTTATCATGATGTTTTCCACAGCGGAGGCTACCTCCATCTGATTGGTTCTGGAATTAATGTTGTTGAAGAGGATGAAGCAGAGCAAGAAGCACCTAATTATGTGACACATGGAGTCCGAGTTCAGAACTGGGTCACCATTGATGTTCCTTCTTGCATACATGTTTCAAAGTAATTTGTTTTGTTAATCTGTTTCTTTCTTTTGAAAAGCTTTTACTCTGCCCAAGGTGGAAGTATTAATGTTGTAGGGCTTATCTGTTTGCTATAATTCTTAAGATCATTAATAAAAGTTGTCTTTGCTTCCAAAATTATGTCTTTTATTTTCTACCTTTTTCTTGGGAAATGGTAATAAAAAAACCTTTCGAAATAAATGATAACTGAAAATTAATCTGCATGATCACTTGTTATATGTGTCAGTTTCTAAAAGCAATCATAAATCATATGTGCAGATTAATTAAAAAACCTGTTGAATACAATGACCCTGCACCCTCTCCCAACTTTGATTGTCCTATGTTTGGGGCCGAAGAAGAAGTTTATGATGAGATTCCAGAAGAGGTCTCACGGTTTCTTGAGCACGAGGAGAATACCATTCAGCCATATAAAGAGCCTTTGGAAGTGGTTAATTTGGGTTCAGAAGAAGATCCGAAGGAGGTTAAGATTGGAGCATTGTTGGATCCTGATGTGAAGAGTGGGTTGATTGAGCTGTTGAAAGAGTACGTGGATATTTTTGCTTGGTCTTATCACGATATGCCTGGTCTAGATACAAACATTATCAAGCATCGCTTGTCGTAGAAGCCAGAGTGTCCGCCAGTTAAACAAAAGTTGAGAAGAACCCATCAAAATATGGCAATAAAGATCAAGGAGGAGGTCCTAAAGCAGATTAATGTTGGTTTTCTTGTGACATCAGTGTATCCTCAATTGATTGCCAATATTGTCCCTGTATCAAAAAAAGATGGAAAGGTCCTCATGTGCGTAGATTACAGAGATCTAAATAAAGCATGTCCAAAAGATGATTTTCCATTGCCTCACATTGACATGTTAGTGGATAGAACAACAAAATTCAAGGTATTCTCGTTCATGGATAGATTTTCCGGGTATAATCAAATAAGAATGGCTCTAGAGGACATGGAAAAAACAACGTTTATCACACCCTGGGAACATTCTGTTACAGAGTGATTCCCTTCGGGTTGAAGAACGCTGGTGCAACGTACCAGAGGGCTATGACAACCCTATTCCATGATCTGATGCACAAGGAAATCGAAGTACATGTTGATGATATGATTGCCAAATCCAAAACTGAAGAAGGGCATATAGAAGATTTGTTGAAGTTGTTTCGGCGTTTGAGAAAGTATCGTCTCTGCCTGAATCCAAATAAATGCACCTTCGGAGTTAGATCGGGGAAATTGTTGGGTTTTATTGTTAGCCAGAAAGGAATCAAAGTTGACCCTGAGAAAGTCAAAGCAATTCAAGAAATGCCAGCACCAAGAACCAAAAAGCAAGTATGGGGTTTCCTCGGGCGTTTGAATTATATCTCCAGATTTATTTCCCACATGACTGCAACATGTGAACCGATCTTTAAGTTGTTAAAGAAAGATCAAGGTTGTGTATGGACAGATTACTGCCAAAGAGCATTTGAAAGTATTAAAGAGTATCTGCTTGAACCTACTATCTTACTCCCTCATGTATAAGGAAGACCGTTGATTATGTATCTGACAGTGTTAGATAAATCCATGGGTTGTATTCTGGGACAACAGGATGAAACAGGAAAGAAAGAGTTCGCTATTTATTATCTCAGCAAAAAGTTCACTAATTGTGAGTCGCGGTATTCTATACTAGAAAAAACATGTTGTGCTTTGGCCTGGGAGGCAAAGCGTTTGCGGCAGTATATGTTAAATCATACTACTTGGTTAATCTCCAAAATGGATCCAATCAAGTATATTTTTGAAAAGCCTGCTCTTACTGGGAGAATTTCCCGTTGGCAGATGTTGTTGTCTGAATATGATATTGAATACCGCACTCAAAAAGCTATCAAAAGTAGTGTGTTGGCAGATTATCTTGCTCACCATTCGGTGGAAGATCATCAGTCTGCAGGATATGAATTCCCCGGTGAAGATGTGATGTTCTTAAAAGTGAAAGATTATGATGAACCATTGCCCGAGGAGGGTCCCGACTCTGAAGCTCGTTGGAGTATGGTATTTGATGGAGCTGTGAATGCTTATGGTAAAGGAATTGGTGTTGTGATTGTCACTCCTCATGGATCACATATTCCTTTTACCGTGAGGTTAACATTTGATTGCACTAATAATATGGCGGAATATGAGGCTTGTATCATGGGTCTTGAGGAAGCTATTGATCTCAGAATCAATATTTTAGATGTGTATGGTGATTCAACTTTGGTAATAAATCAGATTAAAGGAGAATGGGACACTCGTCACCTTGGCTTGATCCCTTACAAAGATTATGCTAGAAGATTACTACCCTTATTCAATAAAGTTGAATTCCATCACATTCCTAGAGATGAAAACCAAATGGAAGATGCTCTGGAAACTCTGGCTTCCATGAACCAAATAAATGCTTGGAATGATAAACCCCAAATTATAGTTTGACGGCTGGATAGGCCCGCTCACGTGTTTACGAAAAAGGAGGTAGCATATGAAAAATCTTGGTATTATGATATCAAACATTTTCTTCAAACTCAGGAATACCCATTTGGTGCGTCAAAGAAAGATAGAAAGACATTGAGAAGATTGGCAGGCAGTTTCTTCCTCAGTGAAAATGTGTTATACAAGAGAAATTGTGACATGGTCTTGCTCAAATGCGCGGATAGACACGAAGCAGGCATGTTGATGCATGAGATTCATGAAGGTTCATTTGGAACTCATGCTAATGGACATTCAATGGCTAAAAAGATGCTAAGGGCAGGATATTATTGGTTGACAATGGAATCTGATTGTTACAAATTTGCAAAGAAGTGCCATAAATTCCAGATTTATGCAAATAAGATCCATGTGCCTCCGACACTTCTCAATGTGATTTCCTCCCCATGGCCTTTCTCTATATGGGATATTGACATGATCGGGATGATAGAACCCAAAGCTTCAAATAGACACTATTTCATATTGGTAGCAATTGACTACTTTACCAAATGGGTAGAGGTTGCTTCATAGGCCAATGTTACCAAGCAGGTGGTGGTACGTTTCATCAAAAACAATCTTATATGCCGATACGGTGTGCCAAGCAGAATCATCACTGACAATGGCTCAAATTTGAACAAAAATATGATGACGAAACTGTGTGAAGAATTCAATATTGTCCATCATAATTCATCTCCATACAGGCCAAAGATGAATGGGGTTGTTGAAGCTGCTAATAAGAATATCAAGAGAATTATCCCGAAAATGGTTGTCACTTATAAGGATTGGCATGAAATGCTCCCTTTTGATCTGCATGGATATCGAACATCTGTTCGCACTTCAAGAGGAGCGAACCCGTTTTCCCTAGTATATGGAATGGAAGTTGTACTCCCTGTCGAGGTAGAGATTCCCTCGCTGCATGTGATAATGGAAGCCAAGTTGACAGAGGCTGAATGGGTCCAGAACAGGTTTGACCAATTGAATTTGATTGAAGAGAAGAGAATGACAACTTTGTGTCACGGGAAATTATATTAGAAAAGAATGAAGAAAGCATTTGATAAAAAGGTCAAACCTCGTGAATTCAGAGAAGGCGACCTCATGCTCAGAAAGATCATGTCTTTCAACGCTGATTCTAGGGGCAAGTGGACTCCCAATTTTGAAGGCCCGTATGTTGTCAAGAAAGCCTTCTCTGGTGGTGCATTAATTCTTGAAACTATGGATGGCGAGGAGTTCCCACGTCCCATGTATTCTGACGCAGTCAAGAAATACTTCGCCTAAAGAAATAAAAGAACAGCTCGCTAAGTTGAAAACCCGAAAGGGAGGCTTAGGCAAAACTGAGCGTCTTGGTAGGCCGAAAACCCGAAAGGGCGGTCTAGGAAAAAATTAGAGACATAAACAGAATAAATTTCCCGCTAAGTTAAAAACAGCAAGGGAAGCTTAAGTAAAAGTTAGGGATTTTCTTGGCAAGTAACTACGCCAGATGAAACTTGATCACCAAAGCAACAATCTTCTCAGATCCTCACCATACTTCAACGGAGGCTGCTGCTCAGGATTTCAAAAGTTGTTAGGGGGGATAGTGGTCATTGTATCTCAATGTATCTTTTCCATTATGTATTACCATTTCCCAAATTTTGCAATCATCCATGGAGTCTCGCCATTCGCAGACTACCATTCTATTAATGAAATTCGAGCTTTTGCCCAATTCTTCGTATTCTTAATTTTATTTAGCTTGGAAAGACTTCATTTATTATTGATAATAACTTTTAAAGAAAAGAGATTAAAAAGCAAAATTGACTTTTCAAAAAAAAAGAGATCTTTACAATTCAATTTACTTTGGGATTTGTGATGAAACAATGACAACAAAAATGGTGATCCCAGGGATGAACAAATTCTGGTTGCTTCAAGAAGATTTACTTCCTTCATAAAGGTTTTCTCAGGTCATTTTGCTGATATGTGCGCAATCTTTGTGTGTTTCCCAGATAGTTAAAGACGGTATCAGTGGGTACAAAGTACGGTATTTGGGTTGGTGATCCCATTATCCCTAGTCAAGTCTTGATTTGCTTTTGATTTTGGATTTGCATGGTCAGAAGCCTTCATCCCAGCTTCCCCAGCAAAGTATTCCCTCATGTGATGAAAGGTTTTATTCCCTTGGTGTGCTGAGGTGTAGCTCTTTTTACAGTATCGACACTAGTGTTGACTTCTTGATCTCCCCGAAGGGTTATCCCATGGCATCTCTTGTTGGAATGAGGGTTCGTGGTGAAAATTTTCAACCCGTTGTTTCTTTTCTCTTGGGAGGTAGGCTTGAATTCCCTAGTGAGGTTTGATTGTTTCGACGTCAGTTTGCCTTATTTAAGGTTGATCTTGAAATCTCCAATAGGCTTGTTACTTTTGGAAAATTGTTTCTCCGATGAACCTGGAAGCAGGGTATTCTATCCCGGTGTCTATTTGATTTAAGCTACAATCGGATTATGTTCTCCTCAGTGAAGTTAATGCAATAGGTTTGGTTTCTGCAATCGCTTTCACCTTTCCTAGATTGATCTTTCTGATTGAAGTTTAGCCCAATGTTGTTAGTAATTAAGGCGGTTTTGTTTGTCTGCACTGATTATGTATCCTTTTTATCAGCATATGGACAATAACACTCGTACATTCATACGTGCATCATACATTGCTAAAATCATCATTCATGGATATTGCGTTTCTGACCTTTACTGCAGTGCTCTTTGTTTGGTTGAATTTGGCCTTCCCTCTTGAGTTTATTTCTCAAAGGATGAATCCGCTTTGGCCGTCTTGTTCCGGTTTTTTCTTCTGAATGGGATTTGTGGTTGCATGACGATGTCGTGTATTATGGATTTCTAAAAACTTTGATTTTTTTTGCTTGTGCATTTATTTTGCACAAGGAGAATTTATCTCATCAGCGGGAATATCATTGCATTTCTCCGAGAAGTCATATTCCAATCCTTGGAAAGCCATTTTTCTTTGCAACTCCCTTTTGGTAATAAGTGGTAGTCTCTTTGTTTGAGACAAGTTACATAGTACCCTTTCCAGGCAGATCTCCTTGGTTAAAGAAGAAGTCGAGACCCATTCTTGGAAGAACACAAGAATTTTGGAAAACATGATACTTTCTCTTTCTATCTTCAGTGAATGTTGGTAGTACATCGGCAGTGAAAGTCAGTGTTTGTTATCTTTTTGCTATCTCCAGTGAACATTGATAGTTCATCGTCAGTGAACGGCGGTGGTATGATACTTTCTCTTTCTACCTTCAGTGAACGTTGGTAGTACATCGGCAGTGAACGTTGGTGTTTGTTATCTTTTTGCTATCTCCAGTGAACGTTGATAGTTCATCATCAGTGAACGACGATGGTATGATACTTTCTCTTTCTACCTTCAGTGAATGTTGGTAGTACATCGGCAGTGAACGTTGGTGTTTGTTATCTTCAGTGAACGTTGATATTTCATCGTCAGTGAACGGCGGTGGTATGATATTTTCTCTTTCTACCTTAAGTGAATATTGGTAGTACATCGGTAGTGAACGTAGGTGTTTGTTATCTTTTTGCTATCTTCAGTGAACTTTGATAGTTCATCGCTAATGAATGGCGGTGGTACGATATTTTCTCTTTCTACCTTCAGTGAACGTTGGTAGTACATCGGCAGTGAACGTCGGTGTTTGTTATCTTTTTGCTATCTTCAGTGAATGTTGATAGTTCATCGTCAGTGAACAGCGGTGGTATGATACTTTCTCTTTCTACCTTCAGTGAATGTTGGTAGTACATCGGCAGTGAACGTCAGTGTTTGTTATCTTTTTGCTATCTTCAGTGAACGTTGATAGTTCATCGTCAGTGAACGGCGGTGGTATGATATTTTCTCTTTCGACCTTCAGTGAACGTTGGTGGTACATCGGCAGTGAACGTCGATGTTTATTATCTTTGTGCTATCTTCAGTGAACATTGATAGTTCATTGTCAGTGAACGGCGGTGGTATGATATATTCAGAGAACGACGATAGTACATCGGCAGTGAACGTCGATGCTTGTTATCCTCCTCTCTGATTCTACTCTCGCAGTTTACCAGTGATTTATTTTCCTGGTGGGATTTCTCTTTTGCTTCTGCATTTTGTGTTTCCTCCCCAATGCTACTTTGTGTCTCTTCTGTTCATATGCATTCATATGCATAAACATTTGCATGACATCTTAGGGCCAAAAACAGGGTTAGTTTTATATTTAAGTGACTTCGATCACGTCAACACGAAGATTTTAAACCTTCGTATCTTCGGATAGAAGAAACTTAAGTAAGAGAAGTTGTTGTACCCCAATTTCCCCCCCTAAGATCCCTTCATCATACCACATTGTTTCAATCACCACAAAATCACATTAGGGATTTTGGTTCTTCTTCCTATCTTTAGCTGTGCTCTTTGAGAAGTTACCAAGCACCTTGATTTGTTTGCTTTTGTGATCATAGATATTATACTTTTATTTTTCTCTCTAATTAATAAAGTGCAATATTGGTTTGTCTTACTTGTTGATAATGTAGGAAAAAGAAATGAGGTTTAGCAAGTTGCTTCATGGGTTCATGAGTTTATTTCCATGCCCTAGTCAAAAGCTTGAGAGATTCAAACCTCACCATTGAAGTTGTTTTGAAGTTGATATGAAATTAGTTTTGCTGGCCATAGGTCCTCATCATCATCCTTAATAATTTCTATTCACAAAGGAAGGATATTGGCACAAAAAGTTTGTTCAAACTTGGCAAAGTTTCACCAAGCATTCTCTTGACCTAGAGGCTAGGGTTTTGGACTTCAAAGAGGTATATCTTGCTCATCTTTTGGTATTTTTGAGTGATTCCAAAAACATTCTTCTCTTTAAAGAGTTACCAACAAATCACTTCAAAATCTCCAAAGAGTTTTCATGTGGAAGGAACTTGTTAAAGAAGAAAGATCACAAGTCATCCAGTTGAATCCCTAATTTTCCATATGTGACTTCAAATTGTTATAACCTGGCCAATTTTTATCACCTTGAGCCCATTCTTTTTCCATGATGATCTTAAGGATATGTACTTCATGCCTTCTTTTATGTGTAAAGTAAGAAATTGGATGGAAGTTGCCTTAAGAATGCAAAAGATTATAGGTCATTTCATGATTTTTGGCCAACTTCAACAAGTCATAACATGCTCAATTTTTGGAGATTTTAAGTGGTTCAAATTGAAAAATGTCATTCAAGAGATTTACTTCATTCCATCTTTTTGGGTCAAGAGCAAATTCTAAGTGGAAAGCCATGTTTGGATGCAAGAGATTATAGGTCATTTTTAAAGAAGAATTTGAAAATTTTCTAAGTATGGAAAGTCAACTCTTTTTCTCCAACTTTGACTCTATGTAATTTTCAGCTCAAGCCTCCAATTGATTCCATTATTTTTTCATTGCAAAGTTTGTTACCTCATCTTTCCAAAGCATCAAGAATCATGCCTTAAGACTCCCTGAGATGGAAATGCCATTGTTTCAAAAGTGGTAACTTGGAATTGAAGTTTCCCTGCAAGTTAGAATTTGAATTTCATGTTACAACCTATAAACCTCAAATTAGCACGCGTTTTGGGTCTAAACATGATTAGCCAACTTTCCCATGTGGATTAGTGCATCAAAACGCAAGAATTGGATGAGTTTTGGTGAAGTTTGGATCACACTTCACTCGTGCATCAGGTTTGCACGAATTCCCTCCAAAACGCATCATTCACCCTTCCTTTTGACCCCATTTGCTTCTCCTATAAATACATGTACTATCCCATTCATTTTCTCAAGCGTAGATAGCCAGAATCACCCTGCCAAACTTGCTTCACAACTCAGAATTCAACTACTTCGGATCCTATTCTCAAGCCTTTTTCAATTCATTTTCTCCATCAATTCACCTTCCTTGATCTTCCCTGAAGCTAACCATACCATTACATTAAAGAATCGTGCACTATATTGCTCCATAGAAGTCCCGTTTCAGAGCTCTGCAACTCAACTTCAATAGGTAGATTCCTTCATCAATTCTTCAAAACTTTGGTACCATTGTGTTGCTCTCATTGCCCTGGTTCTAGTCGCAACACTTACTTTTATCTGGAAACATGTTTTGACCATGAATTTTCAAATCCCCTTTCAAAACTTTCTTTCCAAATTGCTTGAGTTACAGTTTATATAAAAATGGCGCGAGGGTATGGTTATCTTCGTCTTGAAGAGACGAAACGAATGGCATAGGTCTGAGCTTCTGATTTTACAGTTTGAGAGACCTGCAATTCGTGAGGCTGGAGGTTGAAGATGACCAACGTGTCACCTTCTAACCAATGAAAGCGTGCCATTTGTTTTTTTTTGAATTTCTGATTTTACATTTGATTCAGTGCTTTATTCAGTAAAGACCATGATATGCACAGTGCGCCAGATCCCTTGGATTTGATTACTAACGCGTTTTGACTCTCATCCAATGGTCCATATCTTTTTCTTTTATTTTCTTTTTCTGATTTTTATATTTTAAATGTTTTAAATTTCAAAAAATCATAGAAAATTCATTTTTAGTCCAAAAAATCCAAAAAAATAATGAAAAATATTTTTGACTATTCTCTTTCTGATTTTTATTTTTTCACAATTTAATTTTGTGTTTCAGTATTTTTTATGAATTTTGCACTTATTTGATTTATTTAAAATGTTTAAAAATACTTTTACACATTATTAAATTCTGAAAAAATTATGGAATAATCGAATGACATTGTGACAAATATTGGTGACTTTATTTTATTTTTGTTTCTGACTTTACTTTTTTTTTTACTATTTTTGTTTATTTTACCCATTTATTTTAATTTTTAAAAATAGTTTCTGACTTTTAAAAATTCCCAAAAAATTTGTATAATTACTTGACCTATTTTCTGATTTTTCTATGGTTTTATCTTCCATTTCTTAATTAATTTGAATATAATTGACTTTTTCCCCATTATTTTCCTTTTTTTAAAACATTTATTTTAAACCCTTTAATGCATATATTAAATATATTATTATCTTGTGAATATTGTATGGCTGTCTTGGATTGATTTTTTGATCATGGCTTTATTAACATCATTGGATCCATGGTGTTGAGTTTAACTCCACAAAAATGGATGAATGATTTTAATAATAGTTTGATTAAATATTAATTCAAATGTGGTTTCTCTTTTTACCCTAATTCCTCTTCATCTCATCCCCTTCTCATTGCACTAAATGTTGTTGGAGCATGATCTCTATATCATGTCTCAAAAAAAATGGTGCATAGATTGCTATTGACCGATCTCAAAATAGGTGCGACTTCTATATAAGTCCACTTACGATTGCTTAACATAGCGCTAAATTTTGTTCCGATTCGAATAAATGATCATTTGTGGCCCAAACTTATGATTGCAAGCCCAAGTACGTTAATTTGATCTCTTTGATCCAATAACCTTGAGATTCATTGTGTGGAGGCTTTGGTTCTACCAATCCTCTAATGGATCTACAACACTTTAGGTCAACGCGGATCACTTAAACATCGTTGATCATTAAATGGTACTTGTGAGAATTCCAAATGGATGATATACTTGACAAAAAGCAAATGCAACTTGTTGTGTGGAGGCTTTGGTTCTACCAATCATCTAATGAGTTTCAAATGAAAGTTTCAAGATGGTCATCCAACTAACCACTAATTATTGACTTGTTTATTTTATGCTTTATTCTTTTTATGCTTTATGTACTATTTATTTTTTAGCATTTTACATTTCATGCCATTTTTTTTTATCTTTGCTCATTTGAGCATTTATTTATTCTTGTCATTTTTACTTTTCTCACTTGAGCTTTTCTTTTCTTTTCTTTTCCTAAGATACTTAATAATCAACATAAACCCTAAAAATTTCTTAATGGTACTTGGACTATTTGGTTACTATCCTTGGCATTATGGAGCAGTGGACTTTTCTGGACTTAGGATTAGAAACCTTGGCCTATTTTGGAGACCTTGTGATCTTATCTGATTATTTTGTCTGGAGCTCTTGAGGTTTACCTCAAGACATTGGGTTGCTTGTTTGTTTTTGTGTGCAGGTTTTTTGTGATTGCATCCTTGATTTTTAATCTGGAATTCACCCGTATACGGCCGTTACTCTGCCCAATTTTTGTGAAGACTTAACACATTTGAAGAGGTCTAGTATCTTTGCTTGCTTGGTTTCAATCCAAAGAATGGGAATTCTATCTTGACTCATAATGTCAAGTTTTTGGCTTCTTGATTGGTTTGATGGTCCTTATCCTTAGCTTTTACCTTATGCTTTAGGATAGTCTCTTCTTCTCCTCCCATCTTCTTTAATTTCAAAAATCTTCTTCCTCGTTTTGAAAACTCTTCTTGTTTTGAAACTTAAACACTTTCATAATAAACTTGGACTTAGATCCATGCATTTTCAAAACATTTTCATAAATAAACCTTAATCAATTTAATAATACTTTGACATTTTTTTTTGATGAGAAGACTAAAAGTCAACCAATCTCATTTCAAACCATTTTTGCCACTTTGGCTTTTAGCCTTAAACTTTTTCTTAAAAGATTAGACTCTTGTCAATCCTTGTAGTGATGCAAACAACTATACTTCTACAATATGTAGTGAAGAGAGACGTTTTCCACTTGGGTGTAGAGTGAGGCATTGTTGATTTTAAAATCCAAGCCATATCCTCCACTTTGAGATGATGCAAATTCTTCTTTCTCATGATTGTGGGTAGTAAGTATGTTTTCCACACGGACAATGACGATGATGCCTTATCTCTTAAAATTAACCAACACACTTATGTTTCAAATCTTTTAAAAGAGGAACTACATGTACCCTGATCCCCTATTGCACGAAAGGTGGTACGTAGGCACTAAAGGTTCGCAACCGCGGCGGGTTCAAAAATCATAAAAATATATTTCTTTTCTCACCTCCACCATCCATTTTATATACACCACATTTTTATAGCCAAAATATACAGATTTTACAAAGAGGATCCTGCGGAGTACCGTAGATGTTTAGGGTGCTAATACCTTCCCTTTGCATAACCAACCCCCTTACCTTGAATCTTTCCCCCTTTTTTCTTGGGTTATTCACTCTTTTACCATTCCTTTGGAAACAATAAAGCGCGGTGGCGATTTTTATTTTTATTTGCATAAAGTCTAGTCAATCCAATGGCTTAGTCTTGAACATTTCTACCGCTACACATGCATGCCTTAAACCTAAGGACTTGGTGTGACTTGTTTGTTGTTTCCTATACCTGTGATTTTCTATCCTACTCATGACATCATAAGCATGGCATATCATGACTAACCATTTCAAGGATTTCCTAGGGCTCATTTTTGCTTTGTTTTGTAGGATATGGCTTCCGCCCGTAGGAACACTATACATATCAACCTTGTGAAAGTGTCTCTCTAACTAAGGGACCTGGCATTAAGGGTCCTTGAAAGTTCTCATTTCACTAAAAAGCATGGTCAGTTGCTCAATTTGGTCACTGCAAAATCTGATGAAGAATTATTAAAAGTGTTGTTCAGTTCTTCGATCTTGTGCACCATTGTTTCACCTTCCCGGATTACCAGCTAGTACCTACCATGGAGGAATTTTCTCAGTTGTTGGGAGTACCTATTCTTGATCATCTACCTTTCAACGGTACGGAAGAACATCCAAAGCCTGGAGAGATTGCTAGAGCTCTGTCTTTACAACGGTCTGACATAGTGATAAATTGGGATACTATAGGGAGTGTCCAAGGAATTCCGGTTAAGTTTCTGTTCGAGAAGGCTTACCATTTTTGGGATACCTTAGATTTCCAAGCTTTCGAAAAGGTGTTGGCACTTCTCGTTTACAGGACGGTACTTTTCCCTAATGCGAATCAACTCGTAGATGTGAGCACTATTAAGATTTTTCTGTCTCATAATCCAGTGCCTACATTACTCGGGGATATTCTGCACTCTCTGCATGCTCGCACTCTAAAGAGAAGGGGGACCCTCCTGTGTTTCACTCCTCTATTGGCTAGGTAGTTTATTTTGCACCTACCCATGTCTGTTTTGAAGAACGAGCAGGGTTTGAAATGGTCTCGTAGGCTGATGTCCCTTAAACATTCAGACATTCATTGGTGTTCACGGTTCTCGGAAGATATTACCATCATCGACCGTTGTGGTGAATTCCCTAATGTCCCTCTCTTAGGCATTAGGGGAGGAATCACTTACAACCCTTGTTTGGCCTTGCGTCTGTTTGGTTATGCAAGAAAAGATGGTCCACATGATACGCTTATCCAAGGAATTATCTTCAACTATGAGAATGATGCTCAGGATGTCGTAAAAGGTTCATAAAAGCTTGGGGCATGGTGCATAAAATTCATAGCAAGACGCTAGGGCACAAGAATTCCATTCCTCTTGAGCCTTATCTCCGGTGGGTACGAGCTCGTGCCAAAATCCTTATGATGCCTTACCCAACTGTCCTACCAATAACTGTGGAGCCAGCTATTGAAGGAGATACTAATTCATTTGGTCGTCATCCTGACATGCCAACTGATCATGATGAGTTACAAAAGTCCTGGGTTCAACTCAAAGAGGAGCGGGACACATTTGAAGCTCAGTTCTATGCTAGCGAGAAGAAGGTCCTGGATCTCACTAGGCTACTTCATGAAGAAAGGAACATAAACGCCTACATCGCGCCAAAGAAGATGCGCTCCTGGGAGACCTAGTTTCTTTTTTTCTTTAAGTTTTGTTTTGTTTAATTGTAAGCCTAAAGGCATTCTCTGTAACAATTCGAACTTATTAATCCAATTAATGTGTGTTTCTTTTGGTTAAAAAAATCTGAGCCTTTAAGAATCCTTGAAATCATTACATACACATCCCCTTCATAGCATCGCATAAACAGGTACCATTACAGGTTTCTCATCTTCTTCACTGTTTATTTTAGCAGAAATGTCTTCCAAACAAAGCATCAAGGATCTTCAGGCACAAAATGCCCAGTTCCAACAGATGTTCATAAATCTGGCAAAAAGGCAGGAGGATCTGAAGGCCCTCATCCTGAAGGAGAAGAAGAAAAATAAGAAGTTTGACGGTATTCTGAATATGGGCAGAAGGTTCAGGGGTCCATTGAAGCAACAAGTTGATCTAACCTCTTCATCCAAATAAGGGGAGAATCAAGAAGAAGAGACAAGGGAAAAGGACCTCAGTCTTGAAGTTTCTGACAATAATATAGATTATAATGATGAGCAGTATCCTCCTACTGAGGATATATACAAGCAGTTGGAAGACCGTCTGAGTGCTATGGAGGTCCAGAGGATACCTGGGTTGGATTTCGAAGAATTGGGATTGGTGTCGGGAGTGGTCATCCCGCAAAAGTTGAAGGCTCCAATTTTTTCTAAGTACAATGGGGTGTCTTGCCCAAAGCTCCATCTCTGTTCCTACATCAGAAAGATCCAGCCCCACACCGCTGATAGAAACTTATGGGTTCACTTCTTTTACGACACTCTATCAGGAACTCAAATTGAATGGTTTTACCAACTAGAGAGATCCAATGTCCGAAATTGGGAAGATCTGGCTGCTGCTTTTTATAAGCAGTATCAATACAATGCCGACCTTGCTCCTACTCGTACTCAACTCTAGAGTATGTCGATGGGTGCAAGTGAAGGCTTTAAGGACTATGAACAGAAGTGGAGAGACTTGGCTGGAAGAGTTCAACCCCTGTTGTCTGATAGGGAGTTGGTTGATATGTTTTTGGGGACGTTATCTGGTCCATTTTTTAATTATTTAATCGACAGCTCGTCAGCTGGTTTCACCGAGCTGATCCTAACTGGAGAGAGTAGAAGATAGGATTCTGAGCGGTAAAATATAGAAGGATGCCTCTTCGAGTTCGATAAAGAAGCCTTTTACTGGTAAGAAGGAAGCCAGTGCCATCTATAGTCCGAGAGGCCAAAGCAGAGATGAACATCGTCAGACAGTAAGTGTCGTAATGATACCTAGGCCTGCAGTTGCTCCACAATGCAACAATCAACAAAGGGAGGAAAGACCATAATGGAAGTTTACCCGGATCAACATGATGTTGGCTGAAGTTTTATCCCATCTGTTGAGATCCAACTTGACTACCTTGAAAGAAGCTCCCAAGAATCCGAACACCATATCTCCCTGATATAATCCAAATGCTCGGTGTGCCTATCATTCTGAGAGTCCTAGCCACGACACCAACGACTGTTGGGCTCTGAGAAATAAGGTACAGGATCTGATCTAAGCCAAGGAGATTTAGTTTGATGCTCCGGAAAAGCCCAATGTCATAACTGCTCCCATGCCTAAGCACAGTCGTGGGGTTAATGTTGTTGATACCGATCTGTTTGTGACCTTAGTGGATGAAGTTTCTACTCCTCTTATGACGGTTAAGAAGAATTTTTTGTCGGCCGATTTATTTCCGGGTTATGGTAAAGGTTGCCACATGTGTTCATTTCTGCCTTCTGGTTGCCATTTGCTGAAGTTAGGTGTTCAGTGCCTGATGGACAACAAAGAAATTATGTTCGAGAAAACTTTGATTCCCGTTGTTCCATTTGAAGACGTTGCTATTATAACCATTTCCGCCAATCCTTCCAAGGTCTCCTCGAGAAGACCTGTTAGGATTAGATCTGTTCCAAGAGTCGCTCCGCTAATAATCACCGTTCCTGGTCCTGTCCCGTATGCCTCGGACAAAGCTGTCCCATGGCATTATGGTGACGATGTGTACTACCATGGCATCAAACAAGATCTGAAAATTAAAGAGACTGATCCTAATGTCAGTAACATTGTCAGGACCAACAAGGTTACCCGAAGTGGAAGGTTTTCTCTCTCGAGGTTTCCCCGAAGACTATCAATAGGCCTATTGTTATTTCGTCAACTACTGCTCATGTGCTTACTCCAATTATCACTCCCATCGTCGAGTCATCTGGGACCCGAGGCAAAGAAGTTATAGGTGAGCCTACCCGAACGGAGGCACCTAGAAAAATTGTCGTGGAAGCCTCTAAGCAAGAGATAGATGAAATATTAAAGATAATCAAAAAGAGAGACTACAATGTGGTCGAGCAGCTGGGGCAGACCCCCTCAAAGATATCCATGTTGTCCCTTCTTTTATGCTCTGAGGCCCATGCGAAGGCTTTGATTGCATTCCTCAAGACAGCGCATGTGCCATAAGAGACCTCAGCTGGTCAATTCAAAGATCGTGTGGCCAGTCTGACTGATGACAATGGGCTGGGTTTTTCAGATGCAGACTTGACACCGAAAGGGAGGAAGCATAATGATGCTCTTCATGTCTAGATTGAATGTAGAGGCACCACTATGGCTCATGTGCTTGTAGATAACGGGTCTTCGCTGAATGTTCTGTCTAAGAAGGCATTGGATCGGTCGGACTGTGAGGGCTTGGCCTTAAAGCCTAGTAACATTATGGTGAGGGCTTTTGATGGGTCGAAGAGAATGGTGCATGGGGAAGTGGACATCCCCGTCAAAGTGGACATCCTCTTAATGTCTTGTTTGTTGGGTCGTTCTTGGATCCATGAAGCTGGGGCAGTTACTTCTACACTGCACCAAATGCTGAAGTATCTAGTAAAAGAGAACATTGTCACTGTTCATGGTGAGGAGGAGTATATGGTGAGCCACCTCAATTCCTTCAGGTACGTAGAGATGGACAGGGAATTCATAGAGACTCCTTTCCAGAACTTTGAAGAGGTTCCCCAGATCTTGGCATCGGCTGAAACTATTACCAACAAACCTCCTCTGAAGATGGCTTCTCTCAAAGACTCCAGAGCCTTGGTTGAAGAAGGTGGGTGTACCAACTGAGGACAGCTCCCTGATTTTACTCATAAAACTGACAAGTTTGGTTTGGGCTTTACTTCAGGAGCTCAAAGGGTTGTTCGACGCGCTCGGGCTGGAGGACCTCCCCAACGCATCATTAATCGGGGAATTAATGCCATTGAAGACAGTGAGGAAGACTTAAGCATTGACAGTTGGATCTACCCAACTACCAATGATGGACCGAGTAACTGGACGGCTAGGGACTTTATACCAGTTTCTTTTATTTTGCAGTAGTTGTCTTACTTGTTTTGAGATTTGTAATAAACAATTTTAAACTCTACATCCTTGTACCTTGCCCAAGGCACATTGGTTTCGTTTGTGAGGGCTATTATTTGTCATTTCATATATCATCAATAAAACATTGGACGTTCCTTGCATACAAATTTTGCGCTCTCTGTTTTTATTTTCTGTTTTCACTTTATCAAAATAGCTATGCTCTTACACACACTCACGCATCATATTGCGGATCCATATCCACTCTGGATCCCATTGATAACAGCTCTGCTACTGTCTGTTATGACTCCGAAAATCTGATCAACCAAGCCGAAGACGATGGTGAGGATGATTGTGAGGTTCTTGGAGAACTTGCTAGACTATTACAGTAGGAAGAAAGGGTTATACAGCCTCATGAAGTGTCGGTTGAGACGATAAACCTGGGCACAGAGATAGACAGAAAAGAGGTCAAGATTGGTGCAAATTTGGAAGTTAAGGTCAAACAGCGGTTGATACAAATGTTGCACGACTACATTGAGATCTTCGCCTGGTCATATGAAGATATGCCAGGTTTAGACACTAATATTGTGGTTCATCGTTTGCCGGCCAAAGAAGACCATCCTCCGGTTAAACAGAAGGTTTGTCGTATGCACCCTGGAATGTTAGAGAAGATCAAGGAAAAGGTCATGAAGCAGTTCAACACATGGTTCTTAGTCGTCACCTCCTATCCATAGTGGGTTGCTAATGTCGTTCTGGTACCTAAGAAAGAAGGTAAGGTGCGGATGTGTGTGGATTACAGAGATCTGAGCAGGGCAAGCCCCAAGGATGACTTCCCACTTCCTCACATTGACGTTCTGGTTGACAACACTGTGCAACACAAAATCTTCTCCTTCATGGACGGTTTCTCTGGCTACAACCAGATCAAGATGGCTCCTGAAGACATGGAGAAGATTGCCTTCGTCACACAGTGGGGCACCTTCTGTTACAAGGTGATGCCTTTCGGGTTGAAGAATGCTGGGGAAACTTATCAGCGCGCGATGGTTGCTTTGTTCCATGATATGATCCACCACGAGATTGAAGTTTATGTTGATGATATGATAGCCAGGTCTTGAACTGAGGAAGAGCACCTTGATCATCTACAAAAGTTGTTCGACAGGTGTAAGATATACAAGTTGAGGTTGAATCCGAACGAGTGCACCTTCGGGGTAAGGTCTGGTAAACTTTTAGGTTTCATTGTCAGCAACAAAGGCATCCAAGTAGATCCTGCGAAGGTAAAGGCCATACAAGAAATTCCAGCTCCCCGTACAGAGAAGGAAGTTAGAGGTTTCTTGGGACGCTTGAATTATATCTCCAGGTTCATTTCACATCTGACTACTACTTGTGAGCCCATCTTCAAGCTTCTGAAGAAAGATCAAGTTGTAAAGTGGAATAACGAATGCCAGATAGCTTTCGAAAGAATCAAAGAATACCTTCAAGAACCGCCGATTCTGATGCCTCCAGTTGAAGGAATATTTTTTATATTGTACTTAACAGTGTTAGACAATTCAATGGGGTGTGTGATGGGACAGCATGACGAGTCCGGTCGAAAAGAGCATGCAATATACTACCTTAGCAAAAAGTTTACCGACTATGAGACACGATACTCACTGCTCGAGAAAACTTGTTGTGCTTTGGTATGGGCTGATCACCGACTAAGACAGTATATGCTGACCCACACTACTTTGTTGATATCTAAGATGGATCCGATCAAATACATCTTCGAGAAACCCGCTCTCTCCGGAAGAATAGAAAGATGACAGATGATCTTAACCGAGTACAATATACAATATATAACCCAGAAAGCAATCAAGGGGAGTGTATTGGCTGATCATTTGGCTCATCAGGTCGTGGACGACTGCCAGTCCATGAATTTTGAGTTCCCGGATGAGAATATTATGCTGGTGACTGACTACGAAAAACCTGGACTGGATGAAGGACCCGAAGAGGGATCCCGATGGACTATGGTTTTTGATGGAGCTTCAAACATACTCGGTAACAAAATTGGCGCAGTTATCATATCTCCTGAGGGCTGTCATACTCCTTTCACCGCCTGACTATGTTTTAATTGCACTAACAACTTGGCGGAGTATGAAGCCTTTATCATGGGTCTCAAGGTTGCCATTGACCTCAAGATCAAGTTCCTGGATGTTTTCGGGGATTCGGCCTTGGTAGTAAGTCAGATCAAGGGCGAATGGGATACGAAGCATCTGAATCTCATCCCATAGAAAGAGTACATGCTGACATTGCTCCCACACTTTGAGGAGGTAACTTTTGAACATTTCTTGCGAGAGGAGAATCAGTTAGCGGACGCGCTAGCTACCATGTCTTCTATGTTCAAAGTCAGGTGGGACAACGAAGCTCCCCAAATCACCATTGAGAGGTTGGATGAACCAGCACACTGTTGTGAGATTGATACTGATGAGGTGGTAGAAAAACCCTGGTTTCACGAAGTCAAAAGATATCTCGAGGCTCAAGAGTATCCCGAAGGGGAATCTGTCAATGATAAGAAGTTTCTGAGAATGTTCGCTGCAAAGTTCTTCCTCGGTAATGGAATCCTCTACAAGCGCAATCATGACTCTACATTACTATGGTGTGTAGACAAGAGCGAAGCAGAGAGGATTATGACGTATCTACATGAAGGTACCTTCAGAACCCATTCCAGTGGACATACTATGGCTATGAAGATCCTACGGGCAGGATATTACTGGTCCATTATGGAAGCCGATTGTTATCAGCACTCTCGAACTTGTCATAAGTTCCAAATCTACGCTGATAAGGTGCATGTGCCTCCGGTTCCCTTAAACATCTTGACAACTCGGTGGCCCTTTGTGATGTGGGGCATTGACATGATCGTAGAAATCATGCCTACTGCTTCCAATGGACATCGCTTCATTCTAGTGGCCATTGATTACTTTACGAAGTGGGTTGAGGCGGCCTGTTTTGCTACTGTGACCAAGAACGTCATGGCGCGGTTTATCCGACACAATCTGATATGTCAGTATGGTGTGCCAGAGAGAATTATTACTGACAATGGTACGAATCTCAATAACACAATGATCACCGAGCTCTGTAAACAGTTCAAGATACAGCATCATAACTCTTCTCCCTACCGGTCGAAGATGAATGGCTCTATTGAAGCGGCTATCAATAACATCAAGAAAATTGTACAAAAGATGACAGTGACATACAAAGACTGGCATGAGATGTTACCATTTGCTCTTCATGGATACCGTACCTCAGCACGGATGTCGACAGGAGCAACATCCTACGCTCTGGTCTATGGAATGGAGGAAGTCCTACCCATCAAAGTACAGATACCTTCTCTCAGGATTATGAAGGATGCGAGTTTGAACAAAGACGACTGGATCCAAACTCGACTTGATCAGTTAAATCTAATCGATGAGAAGAGACTTACTGCTATTTGCCATGGTCAGACGTATCAAAAGTGAATGATCAAGGCTTTTAACAAGAAAGTCAGACGTCAAGAATATCAAGTCGGGGATCTAGTGATCAACCGCATCATACTGCCGCAAGGTGATCCCAGGGGCATGTGGACCCCCACATACGAAGGACCATTTATGGTTAAGAACATTTTCTCGGGTGGAGCTATGATTTTAATCACCATGGATGGTGACGACCTTCCTCACCCTGTCAATGCAGACATAGTGAAAAGATACTACGCCTAATCAAAAGACCCGCTAGGTTGACTTGCCTAGGCAAAAATAAGGGCTTCCCGGCGAACCAAAAGGGTTCGGGCAAAAATAAGAGATGAAAATGAAAAAACATGTACACCCGGCAAGCTGAAAACATGAAAAGGCGGCTTGGGAAAAAAAGGGTATCCCGATGGACTGAAAACCCGAAAGGGCAGTCCAGGCAAAAGTTAGGGATGTAAAGCGTATCACTATGTCCCATTGGATCACTTTGCGACCAGACTTTGGTAACAATTATCAAGCTCGAATGGCATCGATCAACCTAATTAACTTCCGACAAACAGCAAAGTAATGAGACGCTCGAGACATAGGGGCAATAGCAGAGTTAGAACTCAATGGGATTGTTTCACATAGCTTTTTTCTTTTACACAAATTTGTATAGCTTCTATTTTTACGGCGGCGTTCTCTTACTAGAGCGTCAGTCTCCTTGTACGAAAACGCCTATTACAGGCCAACTTCAAAAATCAATATAAAATCATTTTCACAAGAAACTTTTAGTTTTTCTTTTTGTTTTATTTTGCAAGAATGTCCAATGATTTATTTTTGACATATGCATTTGAATATGATCGCTGCTCATAAATATTTACAAAAAGAAACAAAAAGACAATTACTCGTAATTCCAAGACACAGGGGAAAAAACAAGAAGTGTCAAACCCGATAGTTACTCTGCCCAGCAGGTATCGGAACAGAGACTACTTTAAAGCATAATCATAAGTACATACACTCCCCACAAAGTAAAAATATTCAAAAGCGTTAATGTCGGATTTCCTGAAAAATGAAGTAACCTTCACAGCCAGGGTCATTCAGAAACCTGACAATTATATCCCCCAGCCGAATTTCATAATCGCGAGCAGGTCAGTAAATTTCATCTCCCAAGCAGGGTTTATTTCTCTGGACAGAGAAGCTCAATCCCCGACAGAGCTCGTTAGTTTAGCTACAAAAATTCACTTTCCAAGTTGTTCCCCACAGAGTTTATTCTTAAGCAGAATCTCTTCCTGACAGGATATTCATAAATCTCCCGCAATAGTCAGGGATTCATTTTTCTAGACTCGAGCATACCCCAATAGCATTTCATGTACATACATCAAGACATGTGCATACATATCATATACATCATAATCTCATTTATTTTGAGAACATCATCTCACGAGGAATTTCATGCATTGCATATAATTAACCCTGGTATCTTATCAGGAAGGAAGATTATCTTCAAATCCAGCAGTTATACAGGTCACGTCTGCAGACGGCTAATGGAAACTCAGTTCCCGAAATCAAACGAGCCCTACTATCCAGGCTCTCATCCCAAAGTAACCCTACTATCCAGGTTCCTTCTTATAGCTCTACTATCCAGGCTCTCATCCCAAAGTAACCCTACTATCCAGGTTCCTTCTCATAGCCCTACTATCCAGGCTCTCATCCCGAAGTAACTCTACTATCCAGGTTCCTTCTCATAGCCATACTATCCAGGCTCTCATCCTGAAGTAACCCTACTATCCAGATTCCTTCTCACAGCCCTACTATCCATACTCTCATCCCGAAGTAACCCTACTATCCAGGTTCCTTCTTATAGCCCTACTATCCAGGATCTCATTCCGAAGTAACCCTACTATCCAGGTTCCTTCTCATAGCCTACTATCCAGGCTCTCATCCCGAAGTAACCCTACTATCCAGGTTCCTTCTCATAGCCCTGCTATCCAGGCTCTCATCCTGAAAGTAACCCTGCTATCCACGTTATTTCTCATAGCCATACTATTCAGGCTCTCATCCCGAAGTAACCCTACTATCCAGGTTCCTTCTCATAGCCCTGCTATCCAGGCTCTCATCCCGAAGTAACCCTACTATCCAGGTTCCTTCTCATAGCCCTACTATTTAGGCTATCATCCCGAAGTAACCCTACTTTCCAGGTTCCTTCTCATAGCCCTACTATCCAGGCTCTCATCCCGAAGTAACCCTACTATCTAGGTTCCTTCTCATAGCCCTACTATCCAGGCTTTCACCTCGAAGCAACCCTATTATCCAGGTTCCTTCTCCCTTATCTCCAGATAACAGTTTACAGCACTGTAAGACTTGGACCCAACCAGTTACGGTCGAGCTCACCCTTCCCCAGTAAGTCACTGTGCAGCACTGGACCCTGACCAGATATGCGGTTCACTTCCACTTCCTCAATTAATAATTAATTCCCCAGTAGAGTAATGGATAACCGAGGCTCCTATACTCTACTCCCTAAGACATAAATCAACGTTCCATGGTGAAGTCCTCCTCAATGGCAGGTACAGGAATTCTCATGAAGGAATCTTTTATACAATCGATATCTTTTCTAGATGGCATCCTTAAGCCCATCTCTCACAGTTCTCTACCGACTTCTAAATGGAATTTGTAAGCCCATTCCCAATATCACCAATCACCAGGCACTGCATACGAGTGCAAATTTCTGGGCACTCTAGTGTTTAATCATCCTCCACCCTCGGATCACGAAAGGTAGGCAAGCCAGTCTACATCCTCAGGTGTAAAAAGTTTGAACAGGGGAAGCTGTTGTACCCCAAAATTTTCCCTCCCATTTTACTCAATATATGCTCATTAAGACCCTTAAGTTGCTCAAGGATGCTCAAGAGTTGACCAGACAAACTCTCTCCTAAAGCAATGAACCTCCAACTAGGGTTTCCATTTTTATCAAGAAGGGTGAGATCTAAAGTCCTCATATGCTCTCCATAGTCCTAATATGTCCTCAAGACCCTCCATGTCAAATTTCAAGATTTTCACAAGAATTTTTCTTAGTCAACTGCTCAGATGCTTGAGAATCGACTATATTAGGTCAAAAGTCAATTGTGGCCCACATACAGTCAAACTTCAATATTTTTAGTCAACGTCAACATTTTGAAGTAATATTCATCATTTGATCAAAGTTTTATCATGATTCCTCAAGGAATGCTCCTAATTCATCAAAACTCAAAAGTTGCTAAATTAGGCTTCCTCAGGAAAAGTCAACTAAACTTTGACCAAGCATAACTTTCTCATACTTTATGAGAAATTTCTCATCCAAGGCTCATTTTTAATATAATCCAATTTATTACAACTCAGCTTCAGCCCTCAAGTTCAAAAAATGCACTCATAAAAAGATATGAATTTCTACAATATAGGTCCTTTTGAAAAGTCAACAAAAACACCTTTTGGGTCAAAGCTTCTTACATGAACATGGAAGACCCAATTGAGATGAAACCAAAAAGGTTATTTAGGGGACATCCTAAGATTTCTATAAAGTCCAAGGAAACCTCTCTAGGATTAAAATTGGAAGAGTTATACATTGTCAAATTTGACCATTTTTGGAAAATTGCCAAAAGTCAAATGTGCTCAAAAATGCATTTTTTTGCCAAAAGGGCCTAGCATTTTAGGATTGTATCTTGTTAAGGACATGGTCCACGACCCAAGTCAGCAGCCATATCTTATTTTCTCTATTTATTTATTTTATCGTGATTTTTATTTATTAAAAATCACATTAAATCAAATAAATAACAAAAAATATCAAAGATTGTTTTGATGATCTGATTTTGATGGAAATCAAATCTAATTATGATGGCCAAATCAGATCAAAATGAATCAAGATAATTTGAGGCAAAAATAACATGATTTAGATGGTTATGGAAAGATATCATATGGCAAGAAAATTACATTCAATCTCCATAATTCCAAAGGGTTCGGGTCTTTTTTGTTACCCTAATTCATCCTACTACATATAATGAACAAAAACAAGGCAAGAGAACAAGGGTTGCAGCCGTGAGAAGAGAGAAAGAAAACTCAAAAAATTGGACAAAAGTGTTGGATCATTTTCTCATATAGATGGTGATTCAGGCCATTCCAAAGCTTCCAATCGCTTCCTGGACATCTCTTGGAGCTAACACAATTCATTGCAAACATTCCCAAGCCCAAAATCGTCCCATAGGCTTCATACGGTTTGCATCTTTTCTCGAAATCGATTACGATAATTCTTGCATCTTAGGAAAGTTTGAATGATATATTTGTGATTGCTAACATATTTGCAACATGTTCGGATAATTTAATTGATGTTTTGGTGCACATACTGATGATTACCATGGCTAGGGTTTAAAAATCCATTTTGGGGCTTCTCTGTACAGGTGAAATTAGGTTAAGAAAATGATGCCATGATACTCGTGAAATCAAGACGATTTGATTGGTGTCTTTAGAATTTATTTATCATGCGTGGTATGGATTTTTGAAGTTTGCAAGTTTATGGCTATGGAGCTTTGTCCGTAGGTAAAGATCTGATACCTAAGACGACAGACAGGGAAGAAGATGATGATTTATCACCATCCTATTGGCCAATTTGAATAATCGTGCGTTTTTCAGTTCATCCACTTTGTTTTACATATTATGCTTTAATGTTATTATTATTTCAACTAAGAAGCATAATACAGATGGCTAGGGCAAGCGTTGAATGAGTGGAAGGACCTGGGTTCGATCCCAGGTCCTAGCATTTTCTTTATTTTCTCAACATGTAATTGCAGATCCCATGCGTTCGAAAGCCTGATGTCTGTCATGCGCCTCATTGATCCAGCCACGGGATCGTTGCCAACGCAGATCCAATGTTCAATCCAAGGAGTAACCATGGTGCACCTTCCAAGCGTGCCAACACAGGATTTGGCACAGGATTGGGCTCAGTGTGCATTGGGCCTAAAAAAATCAGAAGCGCACCCCCCCTGGGTTGCTTATGCGCAGGCCCAATTTCTTACTTTTTTGTATTATTTTAATTCTTTTTCTTTTTATTTATTTATTTTCTCTTTTTATTTATTTATTTTCTCTTTTTTAAATAACTCAAAAAATCATATTTTTTTTATTTAATCAAAAAATCATAAAAAACATCAAAAATATTTTTTATAAAAAAATATTTTATTAATTAATTAATGGCAAAATACCCTTTTTAGTCCTTTAAGTTTACCCCAAGGTCCATTTTGGTCCTTTATCTAAAAAAAGTGTCAAACTGGTCCTATAATTCTTTCAAAAGGACCATAGGAGTCCTTTCCGTCCATTTTGGTCCTTTTTGGTTCATTGGAGAAGCTGCAAAATGAGCTTGATGGAGCAAAGATGGAGATACATCATCTAAAGGAAAGGGAGGATGGGCTGAAACATAAGATAATGGAGTTACAAATTGAAATAAAGAAGGATGGGCTGAACCAAAAAGGACCAAAATGGACGGAAAGGACTCCTATGGTCCTTTTGAAAGAATTATAGGACCAGTTTGACACTTTTTTTAGATAAAGGACCAAAATGGACCTTGGGGTAAACTTAAAGGACTAAAAAGGGTATTTTGCCTTAATTAATTTAATTAAATTAGGGTAATTTAATGACTTTTTATTATAATTCAAAATAATTAGAATTAGGGTTTAATCTTGTACTTAACCTAATTTTTTCCTCAAAAACAACATAAATATTTCCTCAAATTAGATTTTTAGGTCGTCTAATTATTTCTCGCATTTAATTTGCCACGCGCTTTTAATTTTCCCTTTTTTATTATTTGTAATTGCTCCGAGTTTGTAATAGATTTAAATAGGGTTTTAATTCCGCATTTTATTTCCAGTCAGAATAATTATGTATCTGCCCAAAGCCATGTAATAGCTAGGACTCTAACTTCTCGCATTTTAATTTCCGCAAATTATAAACTGCTTAAATGTATGTATAGGATTGTATGGAAAGACAAACTGAAATTAAAACAGTAGAAAACCTTAATTGTGCAAAGATAATTAATTGAAAAAATACACTTGCAAATGCTCACTCCTAGGGTTTACTCCACTCCGGTTGCCTTTGGTAAACGCTCATAAAGTATAGGGAATGTTAGTGGTTTCCCTCTAGTCTCAAAAGATCTAAAATGACCCAATCGGATGTTTCCTCGGAAAAAGATCTTTAAGGCTTTAGGGCAATTACTAAAATTTCCTAACATTGTTTTTGTGATTGTATTTGTCCCTTCAAACATCCCTTAAAACTCCAACGATGGTGCTACCTATTCCTTAATAATAGGATAGCGTTGTCTAAAGGAAAACGAACAGACTTTTTTCGAGTAGGTAGATTAGTTCTTAGGTACTTGCTCAAACAAAACTTTTCACACAAACACTTTTCAAAACAATTTTCAAAACAACTTCGTCACACTCTTGAGGACTGATACAAGGGTTATCACGAAGTAAAACTTTTTCAAAACAAGCACAAATAAGCAATTTTAAAAATGAGCATAGTACCTAAGAGCCCATGGAAATCCATGGGTAGAAAGGGTTCTAACACCTTCCCTTTCTATAATCTACCCCCCGTACTCAAACATTCTCTAAAAAGGTTTTTTCTGTTCTTTTTCCTATTCCTTAGTTGGATGAAATAAAAGTCAGTGGCGACTCATGCTTACCGCGACATTTGCGAATACAAAATGCAAAGCAGTATAACAGTCGGTTCTGCCACCGTATCACACATCCACATATCATGCATCTCATTACATAACAGGTGCTCCCAAGATAGGTTTTCTCATCTTCTTGTTGTTTATTTCAGCAAAAAAATGGATCTTGAACAAACAATCAGAGATCTCCAAGCTCAAAATGCCTAATTCCAACAGATGTTCCTGAACTTAGCCAATGGTTAGGAAGAGATGAAGGTACTGGTCACCAGTGAGAAGAAGAATAAATCAAATAAACCAATTGTCGTTCTTAATATGGGAAGAAGGTTCATAGGTCCTGTCAAGCAAGCTCGAGATCTTTACATCCCATCTGATGAAGAAGACAAACAAGATGAAGACAATAAGAGTGTGAAGACTGAAAGAAGCATCCCTGGTTCCAACAAATGTCCTGATAAAGAGGAAGATGAGTACTTGGATGAGCAGTATCCCCTGACTAATGAGAAATACAAATTAGTGGAGGAGAGTCTGAGAGCTTTGGAGATCTAGAAAGTGTCTGGATTGAACTTGACGATTTGGGTCTGGTTTCAGGAGTTATCATCCCTCCTAAGTTCAAGACTCCCATCTTTGCTAAGTATCATGGCATTTCTTGTCCTAAGCTGCATTTAAGATCTTATGTTCGGAAAATCCAACCGCACATTGCTAATAAGAAGCTGTGGGTTCACTTCTTTCAAGAAAACTTGTTTGGAACACTGTTGGAATGGTTTTATCAACTGGAAGGGACCAATATTCACACTTGGGAAGATTTGGTTGCTGCTTTATATAAGCAATATCAATATAATGTTGATCTTTCATAAACCCATATTCCACTGTAGAGCATGGCCATGGGCTCTGATGAAAGCTTTAAAGAGTACGCCCAGAAATGGAGAGATCTTGCGGGATGAGTTCAACCTCCTTTGGCTGATAGAGTATTAGTTGACATGTTCATGAGCACACTAACATGTCTTTTCTATAATCATCTTCTAGGGATTTTTTTGGATGGTTTCAGCAAATTAATTTTGACTGGGGAACACGTTGAGAATGGGATTAGAAGTGGTAAAATTCAAGTGGCAACATCTTCAAATGTTGTGAAGAAACCTTATAATGGTAAGCGGGAATCCAATGTTGTCTATGGCCTAAAGGGTCGCAATAAAAGTGACTGAAACCAATATGTGGGGGCAGTCCTGATCTCCAATCCTGCACCGGTGTAACAACAACAAAATCATCAGCGTAAGCAGGATGCGTACAGAAGACAATTTATAAAGATCAACATGTCATTGGCCCAAGCATTGAAACACATGGTGAAGGCAGTGCTGGTTACATTGAGAGAACCTCCTCTGAATCCCAACACTTCCTTTCCCCGTGACTATCCCAACGCGATGTGTGCGCATCATTCTGACAGCCCCGGGCACGACACTTGCAACTGTTAGGCTCTGAAGAATAAGATCCAAGACATGATTGACGCCAATGAAATTGAATTTGACCCTCCTAAGACTACAAACGTGATTAGTGCACCCAAGCCTAATCATGACAAGGGTGTTAAGGTTATTGAAGATGTTTCTTATGTTTCTACTGTGAATAATTTGACTACTCCCCTGATGATTGTTGTGGAAAAGCTACTACAAGCCGGTTTATTTCCAGGTTATGCCGAAGACTTCTACTAATGTGCATCCTAATCCAATGGTTGTGCATTGCTGAAAGAAGGTATTCAGTGTTCGATGGATGACATTGAGATCCTATTTGAGAAGATTCCTGTTGAGAAGACTCCTCATATGGAGAGTACGTCCCAAGACTTGAATCTTGAAGACGTGTCAACAATTTATGGTACCCCAATAAGGATCACTTCTAAGGGTTCTGTGAAGATTACCGGCAAACCTAAAGTCACCCCCCTGATTATTATTACGCGTGGGCTAATTATGTATTCTTCTGATAAGGCTATCACTTGGAATTATGGAGGTGATGTCTACTACCATGGATTTAAGCCGGAATCATTGACTGACGAAGATGAAAGTGCTAAAGTTACTAATCCCGATGTTGGGAATATTGCGGGGACTAGTAAGTTTACTAGAAGTCGAAGGGTTTTATCTCCAGAGATATCTTTGAAGAATGTAACTGCATTAGTTCGTATCACTGCTATAAAATCTACTACTGAGACCCAGGACGAAGAACATAGGACCAAGCCTGGCTGGACGGAGGCACCAAAAGAAGCTACTATTGAAGACCCCTCTGTGATCGGTGGATCTGGAACTGACTGTTTAACGCTGGTTCGCGAAATGTCGCGGTAAGCAAGAGTCGCCACCGTCTTTTATTTTCTCCAAATGGAAAGGACAAAAGCACAGAAAAATTCCTTTAAAGAGATTGCTCTCGGTTCGGGAGGTAGGTTATAGAAAGGGAAGGTGTTAGCACCCTTTCTATCCATGGTTATCCATGGGCTCTTAGGTACTTGCTCAATGTGTTTTCAAAAAGGTTTGTTTGCTTTTCAATGTGGGTTTTAAAAGTTTCTTTGAAAAAATTTCAGATCGACTCATACGTCAGAGTGTTTGAAAAATTTGCTTTGAAAGCTTTTGAAGAGTGTCAGTGTGAAAAGTCTTTTTTGAGTTTGTTTTGAGATTAGAGCAAGTATCCTTGAGAACCTACCTACCCTAAGGAATTCGTCTGTGTAGACGTCCTTAAAAGTAGTGCCATCCCACCATTGAGAGGTAGGTAGCACCACCGTTGGAGGTGTTCGGGTCAATTCGAGGTTCGGGACATGGTGATCACCAGAGCAATGGGAAGACACCTTAGAAGCTACCCTCATGCCAGGTTCCCGGATCATGAGGACTTACTAAGACGTTTTCTACCCGACGACCACCTTTCGAAAGGCAACAGTGAGGCGTACCCTAGGGGTGGTGTGTGCGAATTGTGTGTCATGTTTCAGTTCATTTGTCTTGTCATGTTCGTCGTGTTCTACGCTTGATTTTAATCTGTCCATTCATTCTTGCATGCATATTTAACAGTTATAAAGTTTGCGGAAAAGATAAATCTAAGGCTATTACAAAGGCGCGGGTCCACATCGCCAAAATTAAACCGGACCCGATTTAGCGGAAAAATAAATAATGCGAAGAAATAAAGTGCGAAAAGTAAATTACATGGCTTTGGGACATTTACAAAATTATAATAAGCGATAATAAAATAAATGCGCGAAATAAGGAAATTAAAACAAAATTAGGGCGTTGGACCCTTTTTGCAAATAATTAGAATTAATAAGGATTTAAAAATTAAAATTAAATGAGAATGATATTTTTATGTTTTTTAGATTTAATGGAAAAAGAAATTAATTGAGATTAAATTAAACGGCAAACCCTAATTCTAATATTTTTATTTATTATGAAAGAATTAAAATATGACCTAAATTAAACCTAATTCATTTATGTACAATTTAATTTATGAAAATAAAATAATAAATAAATAATATTGTTATTCTGAAAAAAGGGAAAAATATTAAAAGGAATAAAAAAAAAATTAATTAACCTAATTCTATTTTGTTGGATTTTTATTATGGAAAAAATATAAATTAAACCTAATTTGAAATTAATTTATTTACATGCTAATAAAATAATTATAATAAAATAAATATTATTTTTGGTCTTTTTCTGATTTTTATAATGTTTTTATATTTTATAGAAAAAATAAATTAATTAATTAAAGCAATAAAAATAATATAATACAATAATTAAAACAACAAAAAGAAAAGAAAATCAAACCAGGGTGGGGTGTTGCCCCAAATAAGGAGGTATAAATCTGAAAAGCCTGGCCCAATAAGAGTTGATTCATTGACTTTTCTGATCATGTACCAATGCGTTGACTTGCTGTATGCTGCGCCTGGAATATTGGCCATTGATCTGATCATCTTGGACGCGTGGATGTTGAGCTTGGAGTGTGCATGGTAGTCTCAGAATTATGCCTACATGGAATCAATTATGGAAAAATAACATGGAGTATTTGCCAGACCTGGGACTTGAACCCAGGTCTTTGAGGCCATATACACAACGCGTTACCACTGAGCCATCACGTTCACAATTAACATATAATATCAATTAAATATCAAAAAGCAAAATCAATGCGTAATGGGCAAAACGCGCGTGAATTCAAAAAGAGCCTATCACGTGGTGACAACGAGGTTGTCTTCTTCCCCACCCTGTAAAACAAAATGAATAGGCGACGGTTTTTGTAGCATGGCATTAGGGGTGATTCAAGAAAATAGCGAATAGGGATATATGAAACATAAATTCATCGCGAGTATGCATTTATCTTCGTCTTGGTGCGTTGAATCCAACCATGGTGTTCAGAAGTCCCAATTTTTCTTCTATACAAAACCCCTAATTCGAGCTCCTGAAAACCCTAACTTTTGGCAATGGCATAATCATATATGGTTAACAAAAACGCAATTAAACACCACAGTTAGCTTTAGAACATTAATATGAATATGAATCAACAACGAAAAATGCATAAAAACGATGGAATCATGCTATGTGATTTCAAAATTTTCAAGGTACGGTTGGACTCATGGATACCAGTTCAGGGTGTTTTGCTTCTTGTTAATGATTGAGAAACACTCAGTGATGTCTCAGAATGCTAATGGGATGAGAGTTGATGCTTGAATCGGCCTAAAACCTTGAATTCAGTATCGAACTTTTTAAGGATTTTTGCAAGTTTGTAATGTCAATTGCTGCGCAGTATGGAGTCTTGTAGCATTAGGGTTCTCATCTAGTACTTGTATGGAATGGTTTAGGTTAAAAAGATTCAATAAAATCCATTGCTTTGATGATTTTTGGATATTTGATTTCATGGATCTTTTTTCAAATCTTTTCCATGTGCATTTTGGTTCAAATCTGATCAATTCTCATCAAAACTTGCCTAATTAAGAAGTGCACGAAATATTAACCTTGGAATATGCATAAAAAGATTTTTTTAGGTTAGGTTTATATTTTTCATGTATTAAAATGATTTAAATGAATATAAATTAATATAAATTCAAATAAATAATTAAAAAATATGAAAATACTTCCCTTTGGGCCTAGTGGTCGTGCATAGGCTTGGCATGAAGAAACTTGGAAGAAAAATGGGCCCAATAGCAAATTTAGGCCTTTTGCATCAATGTTGACTTTTCAAAATTCCCAAAAATTTCCCAACTTCCACAGGACATAACTTGCTCAATTTTTAAGCTTTTCACATGTTCTTGGACATTTTGGAAAGGTCTTTGAGTCCTTTAACCAATGCCTTTGGTCCCATGTCATTTTGATTTACCAATCTCAAGTTATGGCCTTTGACTTAAAGTCACTTTTTGTTGACTTTTGAAAATGACCTATAATGTTGAAATTGATAACTTTTTGTGAGAGCATTTCTTGGACTTGGAACATGAAGATGAATTGTAGGAAATGTCTTTCTCTTCAAAATGAGCTTTGGATGGAATTTTTCTGATAATCCATGTGAAAGTTATGCCCTGGTCAATTTCAGTTGACTTTTTTCAGCTGTCCAAATATAGCAACTTTTGCATCTTTGATGATTTCTAAGCCAAATCTTGAAAATCATGATCAAGCATTAATCAAATGATGTTTGTGGCTTCAAAATGATATATTGACCAAAAATTTGAACTTTTGACTGTCAAATGACCATTTTGCCCCTACAGTTGACTGTAGTGCAATCTAGGGTTTTGCCTGTGCAATTTTGAGCTGAATGCCTTGAAACTTGACATGAGGATACTTGACCACATTTGTAGGCATATGAGGCTTGATTGGACCTTTGAAAAGTTCATTTGCTTGACCATAACTCAAACCCTAGTTTTGACTGTATAGGAGACAGTTGAGCTGCACAACCCTGGGGGAATTTTGTGACCTTGACTGGTCAAATCTTGGAGAATATGGGAGGGCAAATTTTGGGGTACAACAGTTGCCCCTGTTCAATCTTCTTAGACCTGAGGATGCAGATTGGCGGACGTGCCTTTCGTAATCCGAAGGTGGAAGATGATTGAACACTAGAGTGCCCAGAAATTTGCGCTCACATGTTAGCAGTGTGATGGGGGAATGGGCTTATAGATGCCATTTGGAGATTGCTGGATAGGATGATGGGCTTATAGATGCCATCTGGATGTTGATCGCGTAGGAGATTCCTTAGCGAGAACCTGTATACCTGCAAAACAGAAAAATGAGTACCTGACACGTCGCAGGAGCTGATTTTAGATGCTTGATATAGATATGTCCTGACTGGTTACAGGAGCTGAGTCTGGAGCTTCAAACGCTGATGAATGAACCAGGGATGGTTACTGCCTTAGCATAAATGGTAAGAGAATTCCGAATGATTTCAACCTCAACAACGCTTGTTGAGAAAATCTTGGTGAGAATTACCATCTTCGTAGTGTCAGGAAGAGAACCAAAGGACATTATAATCTCAAAGGGAGTCACCTCACTCGCCGTTGGAGAGGGAACTATAGGAAATTATAATCTGGAAGGAAATGTCACCTCACGCTCATGCCGGAGAGGGAAACATCTGAAGAAGGAAATACCACCTCACGCGCCGTTGGAGAGGGGACCATAAGAGAATATCACCTCACGCTCATGCCGGAGAGGGAAACATCTGAAGAAGGAATTACCACCTCACGCGCCGTTGGAGAGGGGACCATAAGAGAATATCACCTCACGCTCATGCCGGAGAGGAAAACATCTGAAAAAGGAATTACCACCTCACACGCCGTTGGAGAGGGGACCATAAGAGAATATCACCTCACGCTCATGCCGGAGAGGGAAACATCTGAAGAAGGAATTACCACCTCACGCGCCGTTGGAGAGGGGACCATAAGAGAATATCACCTCACGCTCATGCCGGAGAGGAAAACATCTGAAAAAGGAATTACCACCTCACACGCCGTTGGAGAGGGGACCATAAGAGAATATCACCTCACGCTCATGCCGGAGAGGGGAACATCTGAAAAAGGAATTACCACCTCACACGCCGTTGGAGAGGGGACCATAAGAGAATATCACCTCACGCTCATGCCGGAGAGGGAAACATCTGAAGAAGGAATTACCACCTCACGCGCCGTTGGAGAGGGGACCATAAGAGAATATCACCTCACGCTCATGCCGGAGAGGGGAACATCTGAAAAAGGAATTACCACCTCACACGCCGTTGGAGAGGGGACCATAAGAGAATATCACCTCACGCTCATGCCGGAGAGGGGAACATCTGAAAAAGGAATTACCACCTCACACGCCGTTGGAGAGGGGACCATAAGAGAATATCTACTGAGTCTTTATCAGAAAAATCTGTTTGGAGTCGATTTAACTGGACTGGAGAAATCCTTGAAATATGTTTGAGAACTTCAACTGCACCCTTCCTGAAAGGTAGAGGTCAGTTATATGCGATGCATGATATGGATCAAGCAAACATGGATACGATTTATATGATATGATGTGTACATGCATGCTATAATGAGGTATGTGATGATTCATGTATGTTTTTGTTTAGGAAAATAAATCCTTGACGGGTGCCGGGAAGTCATATCCTGGGCTGATGTTGAGGAAGAGATTTTGCTTCCGCTGTGGATGATTGTTGCAAGAATACCGGTAGGAGAAGATAACTCCGTTGAGGAATAAACTTGGCAAATGAAATAATTCTGCGGGAGAAAAGATACTCTAGCGATCATGCTGGGGAGTGTTACTCTGTGGGGATAGCGATGCTTTGCTGCGTTGATGAAGATAACTCCGCTGGGGATACCGTTGATAAGTTATGCTGGGGATATCTTTGTTGTGCTGGAAGTGTTGATAGACTTCGCTGGGGGTAGGAAGATATTTTGCCGAGGACGCTCTTTCCGTGGCTTTTGGCTGAGGATAACCTAGTTATATCCTGTTAAGGAAATAACTCTTTAAATCAAGCCGGACGACGCGTTCGTGCCCTGCGAGGGGATAAGCTTCCAGAATCTACTGGGGATATGCTTAACTGCTTGGGGGATATGAATTCCAATTTTCCTGGGGAATCTGGATTGGACTCTTCTGGGGGAGTTTGATGTGCAGGGAAGTGATTCCTTTGAACATTGAGATACTGCCGGGGAACAATCTTTAGACAAAGACTGCCGGGGATGCTTTATGTATACTGCTGGGGAAGTATTGAGATCTACGGGGGGATACTCAATTTCCTTGATAATTGTAATTTTGCTTGGAGAGACATGTATTGTTTTACTGAACTACTCTCTGGGGAATTAAGATACACTTGGCCGTGTTCTTTAGCTGAACCTACCTTAGTACCTTGGAGGATAGAACAATTAGACTGCTCAGACAACTCTTTATTGCCCCTGTTTCTAGTGTCACTTGTAATCAATTCTTTTGTTTCGTATGCAAATATTCATGAGTTAGCAAATTATTGTCAATGCATACATCACAAATTGAACCTTGGACGTTCTTCGCAAAACAAAACAGAAAAGAAAAACACTTGGGCACGTTTAACTGAAAATATATTTTTATTGATTTTTGAATGGCCTGAAATAGGCGTTTTGTATACAAGAGGCTGACGTCCTAGTAAGAGGTACGTCGCCGAGCAAAAGAGTTTATACAATGTTTTGTACAAAAGAAAATAAAACAGCTGTGTGAAGGATGAATGATCCACTGGGTTTCAACTCTGCTATTGTCTTCATAACTCCGAGCGTCTCATCACTTGATGACCTTGGTTGAAGATGAAGCTGACTGATCGATGCCGTTTGAACTTGATGTAGATACCGGATTCTGGATGCGAAGTGATCAATGAGACATAGTTTTACGCTTTATCCCTAATTTTTGCCTGGACCGCCCTTTCGGGTTTTCAGTCCACCGGGATACCCATTTTTGCCCAAGCCGCCCTTTCAGGTTTTCGACTTGCCGGGTGTACAGATTTTTTCATTTTCATCCCTACATTTTGCCCGAACCCTTTTGGTTCGACGGGAAGCCCTAATTTTTGCCTAGGCATGTCAGCCTAGCGGGTCTTTTTCATGCGTAGTATTTTTTAACTATGTCTGCATTGGCGGGGTGAGGAAGGTCGTCACCATCCATGTTGGTTAAGATCATTGCTCCTCCTGAGAACACATGCTTAACCACAAATGGCCCTTCGTACGTAGGGGTCTATTTGCCCCTTGGATCACTCTGAGGAAGGATGATTCTCTTGATAACCAGATCCCCGACTTGATATTCCTGTGGCCTGACCTTTTTGTTAAATGCCCTGATCATTCGTTTCTGATACGTCTGACCATGGCAGATAGCAGCAAGTCTCTTTTCGTCAATGAGATTGAGTTGATCAAGTCGTGTCTGGATCCAATCATCTTCGTTCAGATTTGCATCCTTCATTATCCGGAGAGAGGGAATTTGCACTTCGATCGGCAAGACTGCCTCCATGCCATAAACCAGAGAGAAAGGAGTTGCCCCGGTTGACGTCCTAGCTGAGGTACGGTACCCATGCAGAGCGAACGGTAACATCTCGTGCCAATCTTTGTAAGTTACTGTCATTTTCTGCACGATCTTCTTGATGTTCTTATTCGCTGCTTCTACAGCCCCATTCATCTTCGGTCTGTAAGGAGAAGAATTGTGGTGCTGTATTTTGAACTGTTCGCAGAGCTCAGCGATCATCTTATTGTTCAGATTGGTACCGTTGTCTGTAATAATCCGCTCAGGGACGCCGTATCGACATATCAGGTTGTGCCGAATGAACCGTGCCACGACAGTCTTGGTTACTGTAGCATAGGATGCTGCTTCAACCCACTTCGTAAAATAATCAATCGCCACAAGGATGAAGCGATGTCCATTGGATGCCGTAGGTCTTATCTCGCCGATCATATCTATGCCCCACATTGCAAATGGCCAAGGCGCAGTCAGAACATTCAGAGGAACCGGAGGAACATGCACCTTGTCTGCATAGATCTGGCACTTGTGGCATGTCCTAGAGTGTTGGTAGCAGTCAGCTTCCATGGTGGACCAGTAGTATCCTGCCCGTAGGATTTTCTTAGCCATAGTATGTCCACTGGAATGCGTACCAAAGGTCCCTTCATGTAACTCTTCCATGATTCTTTCTGCTTCAATTTTGTCCACACAACGCAGTAAGGTTGAATCATGGTTCCTCTTGTACAAGATGCCGTTGCTTAGGAAAAACTTGGCTGCGAACCTCCTCAGGAATTTCTTATCGTTGATAGATGCACCTTCAGGGTATTCCTGAGCTTCCAGATATCTCTTCACTTCATGGTACCAAGGCTTCTCAGTCACCAATTCAGTTTCGAGATCACAACAGTATGCCGGTTCGTCCAATTTCCAGATGATGATCCGGGGAGCTTCATTATCCCATTTAACCTTGAACATTGAAGACATTGTAGCTAACGCGTCCGCTAACTGATTCTCTTCTCTTGGAAAGTGCTCAAAGGTTATCTCTGTGAAGTGGGGAATCATGGTCAACACACATTCTCTGTAAGGAATCAAGTTTGGATGTTTCGTATCCCACTCTCCATTGATCTGATTGATCACTAGAGCGGAATCTCCGAAGACACTGAGGAACTTGATCCGTAGGTCGATAGCAGCTTGAAGACCCATGATACACGCCTCATACTCCGTCATGTTGTTGGTACAGTTGAAACACAGCCGGGCAGTGAGTGGAGTATGAGTACCTTGTGGAGATATGATGATGGCGCCGATACCATTTCCCAAAGCATTGGAAGCTCCGTCAAAGTGCATAGACCATCGGGATCCTGGTTCAGGTCCTTCATCCGGTCCAGGTACTTCACAATCAGTTACAATCATGATGCTTTCATCCGGAAACTCGAAGTTCATTGATTGGTAATCATCTACAGCTTGATGAGCTAAGTGGTCTGCCAATACACCCCCCTTGATGGCTTTCTGGGTTGTGTACTGAATGTCGTATTCCGTCAAGATCATTTGCCATCTTGCAATTCTCCCAGACAGAGCAGGCTTTTCGAATATGTACTTAATAGGATCCATCTTTGAGATCAACAAGGTAGTGTGAGTCAGCATATACTGTCTCAGCCGGCGAGCAGCCCATACCAAAGCGCAGCAAGTTTTCTCAAGCAGTGAGTATCGGGTCTCACAGTCGGTAAACTTTTTGCTAAGGTAATAAATGGCATGCTCTTTTCGGCCAGACTCGTCATGCTGCCCCAGCACACACCCCATTGAGTTGTCTAGCACTGTCAGATATAGGATCAGAGGTCTCCCTTCAACCGGTGGCATGAGGATGGGTGGTTCTTGGAGGTACTCTTTGATTTTGTCGAAAGCAGCCTGACATTCATCATTCCAACGTACTACCTGATCTTTCTTCAGCTGCTTGAAGATTGGCTCACAGGTAGCAGTCAAATGAGATATGAATCGAGCGATGTAATTCAGGCGTCCTAAAAAGCCTCTGACTTCCTTCTCTGTCTTAGGAACTGGCATCTCTTGAATAGCTTTGACCTTAGCAGGGTCCACTTGAATACCTTTATCACTGACCACGAAGCCTAGCAACTTCCCAGATCTTACCCCGAAGGTGCACTTGTTAGGGTTCAATCTTAGCTTGTACAGTTTCAACCGGTCAAACAACTTCTGTAGATGATCTAGGTGCTCTTCCTCAGTCTGGGACCTGGCAATCATGTCGTCCACGTACACTTCGATCTCATGATGGATCATATCATGAAACAAGGCAACCATGGCACGCTGGTAGGTTGCCCCAGCATTCTTTAATCCGAACGGCATGACCTTGTAACAGAAGGTGCCCCACTGAGTAACAAATGTAGTCTTTTCCATGTCTTCAGGTGCCATCTTGATCTGATTGTAGCCTGAAAAGCCATCCATAAAAGAGAATACTTTGTGCTGAGCTGTATTATCAACAAGGACATCAATGTGAGGTAAGGGGAAGTCATCCTTGGGGCTGGCCCTGTTCAGATCCCTGTAATCGACACACATTCTGACCTTGCCGTCCTTCTTAGGTACCGGCACCACATTAGCAACCCACTGAGGGTAAGAAGTCACTGCAAGAAACCCGGCATCAAACTGTTTCATGACTTCGGCTTTAATCTTTTCAGACATCTCTGGACGCATCCGACGGACCTTTTGTTTAACTGGAGGGCAGTCTTCCCTAGTCGGCAAATGATGGACAACAATATCGGTATCCAACCCTGGCATGTCTTCGTAGGACCAGGCAAAGATCTCCATATAGTCATGTAACATCTTGGTTAACCGTTGCTTCACGTTGAGCTCTAGGTTGGCACCAATCTTTACCTCTTTTCTGTCTGCCTCAGTACCCAAGTTTATGGTTTCCACTGGCTCTTCATGTGGTTGAATTGCCCTCTCTTCCTGAAGCAACAGTCTAGCAAGCTCGCCAGGCACTTCGCAATCATCTTCACCTTCGTCTTCGGCTAAGTTGATCGGATTTTCGAAGTCATAATTGGCATTAGCAGAGTTGTTATCAGCGAGATCCAGAGTGGATTGGAACCTGTATGAGTGAGTGTGTGTGTAAATACAGCTGTTTTTGAAAATTATGTAAAGGAAAAGGAAAGATAGAAAAGGAACACAATATTTGCAATGCGAAAATAGTCCAAGATTTTCATTCATGATGTATAAAATGACAGTTCGTATGCCCTCACAAATAGAACCACGGTGCCTCGGGTAAGACACCGGGCCATAGAGTTTATCAATGTTTATTACAAAATATCAAAACAAAGAAATTTATTACTTAGTGTCAAAAGAAACAGAGAGATTGTCCTTGGCGCTCCAATTGTTAAGTCCACCATCAGCAGCCGGGTAGATCCAGCTATCGAACTCAGCTTCATCAACTTCCTCTTCGTCAACAATAGCATTAACTCCATGAGCAGGCAGGGGAGCTGTCACCATATTAGGCTTATCAGATGCTTCAAACTGTACCTCCTTAGCATCAATGAGGTCCTGCAGCTTATTCCTTAGTGCCCAACAGTCATCAGTGGCATGCCCCGGGCTATCTGAATGGTAAGCACAACGGGCATTCGGGTTGTACTTAGGAGAGGTAGTGTTAGGGAACTTTGGTGCCTCCTTGACAGATATCAAATTGGTTGCGAGCAGCTGTGGCAGAATCTGTGATAGGGTCATGCTTAACCGGGTAAACTCTCTCCGGGGCCTATCAACCCTTTGAGGATTATTTGGCCGGGGAGCGGCAGCAGGCTTAGCGATCATTACCGCGCTGACAGATTGGCGGTGATCAGGTCTTTCGGATTTCCTGGAGCCATACACAGCACTAGACTCCTTCTTGAACGGCTTCTTTTCTGAACTAGAGGATGATGCCGCCTTTGCAATCTTCCCAGACTTCAACCCAGCTTCAATTCTCTCTCCAGTCAAGATTAAATCAGTGAAACCAGCAGAAGAATTCCCAATGAGATGGTTAAAGAATGGCCCAGACAGGGTCCCCAAGAACATGTCTACTAACTCTCGATCAGTCAAAGGTGGCTGCACCCTGCCAGCCAGGTCTCTCCACTTCTGCGCGTACTCTTTAAAACCTTCACTTGCACCTAACGACATACCCTGGAGTTGGGTACGTGTGGGGGCAAGGTCGGCATTATACTGATACTGCTTGTAGAAAGCAGTAGCCAGCTCCTCCCAGTTACGAACTTTGGTCCCATCCAGCTGATAGAACCATTCGAGGTGAGTCCCTGAAAGACTCTCCTGGAAGAAGTGGATCCATAGATTCTTGTCCGCAGAGTACGGCTGAATCTTTCGCACATAGGACCTCAAATGCAGCTTGGGACAGGATGCCCCGTCATACTTGGAGAAGGTGGGAGCTTTGAATTTATGCGGGATAATTACACCAGTCGACAAACCCAGATCTCCGAAATCCAGCCCAGGTACCTGTTGAATTTCCATGGCCTTCAACCTGTCTTCCAGTTGTTTGTACTTGTCATCTGCAGGAGGATACTGTTCCTCATCAAAATCTGTCTCGTTGTCGGAGACCACTGGAGTAGGAACCTTTACTTCTGCCTGAGAAGGACTCTTGCCAACAGAAGAAACAACCTCTTCTTGGTGCAGAGTATTACCCAACCTTCGGCCCGTGTTGAATAGAACAGTTCTTCTTTTCTTCTTTTTCTCCTTCTTCAGGAGCATAGTCTTCAGTTCTTCCTGGCCTTTAGCTAGACCCAGGATTAGCTCTTGAAACTGCGCATTCTGCGCCTGGAGAGCCTTGATTGATGTCTCTGTAGATTCAGATCCGGAATTCATGATGCTGAAATAAACAGCGAAGAACTGTAAGCAACCTGAAAAAGGGGAAAAACCTGCTATGCATATGATGTATGAAATGCGTATGAATTATGTTTTCAAAGACAATCGGGAATCAACTTTGTAAACAAAAAGGAACACACTTCATTAGATTCAACTTTGCAACTGAGATTATTCAACAAGTTGCCCTTAGGCGTTTACATGAAATGAAACAACTGGAAAGGAAATAAAAACTGTAAAGGCACATTCAGAATTCCTCATTGATCCCATGGTCTCCTCTTCTCAGTACGGAGGTAGGCATTCAGAGCTCTTTCATTCTCCAACTGCTTTGTCAGCTTCTGGATCTTTGATTCCTGCTCGTTGAACTTTTCCCGGTAAGAATCCCGTTCTTCTTGCAGTTGCGACCAAGATCTCTTCAATGTCTCATAATCAGTAGGTATCTGAGGAGGAAGGACAGTTGGAGGAACACCATCTTTATCAGGACACTCAAGAATGATGGGTCTGACAGCTTCATACGGCATACCTAACTTCTGAGCACGGATGCGGACCCATTTGTAGTAGGCTTCCATAGGTAAAGAAGTCTTTGGCCCTAGCTCTTGTGGGTCAGCTTTATGAACCTTCTCCCAAGCCTTGATGAACCTACGACGTAGCTCGTCACTATCCACCTGAAACTCGAAACTGATGTGAGGCACCAACATCTCATGGGGGCCTGCTCTTCTTGCTCTACCAAACTGACGGAGTGCTAGACATGGATTGTAAGAGATCCCTCCTTGAGTACCAATCAGAGGAACATTAGGATACTCCCCGCATCGATCAATAATAGCTATCTCATCCAAACCTCTGCAAGTCCAAATGATGTCTTTATCGGTGAGAGACATTAACCTGTGAGCCCAACCTCTTCCTTCTTGGTTCTTCAGTACGAACTTAGGGAGGTGCGAAATAAACCACCTCACCAACAAAGGGATACAACACCATAGGGTTCCTCGTCTTCGGGTAGTACGGGCATGAAGTTGTTGCAAGATGTCACCCAAGAGAGTGGGCACAGGGTTCTGAGACATGAAAATCCTAATGGAAGTGACATTGATGAAGTTGTCAGGATTAGGAAACAGGACTAACCCATAGATTAGGAGAGCCAAGATGTCTTCATATGCCCTAAAGTCCAAGTCATTCCAGAAGCTGTTAGCTTTACCAATCAGAAACTTGGCCAAGAAACCCTTAACTCCGCTTCTAGTTACCCAATTGTCCGTTACCTCTTGATGGGTCAAAGGAAGAGCTGCAGCAATGTCCTCAAGCCTGAGGGTCTTTTCCCAACCAGTAAAGGGAGTCTGATCCAAGATAGGGATACCAAGCAGATTAGAGAACTCTTCCAGGGTAGGGACCAGCTGGAAGTCTTGAAAGGTGAAGCACTGGTACTGAGGGTCATAGAATTGGGTCAGAACACTCATCAACTGTTGATCCCGCTTTGCAGTGACTAAACTGAGAAGAGAACCATGCCTCTGAATGAAAGAAGTGATATTTGGAATTCTGCTAACCAACTCATCAATCAACTCAGGTGAACGAACAAAGTTGAACCGGATAGTATTCCTTCGCACAGGCATCATAATGTCCTACAAAACAGAGCAAAGATGAAACCCTCTTGTCTTTGAAATGGTCAGTTCTTATGCATGCAATGCTCATGATGCTATGATGTTATGATAAAGCACACCACATACAGATACAAAGGCAAACATGGTAAGGCACACAAGTCACACAAGGCAAGCCCCTAAAGTTTAGGCCAGCATGAGGTCTAGGTACTACCCTCTTTCAGTTTGTTGGTTCATACCTGTCCTAATCAAAAGTAACCGGGTTCTTAGAGGATCCCAATATCATTGACTACCCTCAATCGGTCATAACTCCAGCATCGCAATCTTTTCTTGCGGCCAGAACCATCACGAGAGTTTAGCCTCAATGGGTGTAGCATACTGCTACTGTTCTAAAGGCCAAGTTGTGTCAATTAAGGTTCTAAGGTTGTTGGTGCTTAATGACTCCTTAGAAGACCCATATTCTCCTCGTTGCGACACAAGGGATATCGGTACAGACTAAGGTGCCACACCAACGTAGCCACTGCTTCACCTGTGTCGGTCTACGCCGGACAGGTCCCTCACAGCTTATGCTACCTAAACAGGGTATCCCCAGATCCGGGTTAGGATCTATGTATCTCCGATGCAACCCACAATAATAAAGCAAGCAAAACAATACAAGTGAAAACACAGTTATGACCTAGCCCTAAGGTACACCTCACTTTAAGTTTTTATCCCCAGCAGAGTCGCCAGTTCTGTGATCGGTGGATCTGGAACTGACTGTTTAACGCTGGTTCGCGAAATGTTGCGGTAAGCAAGAGTCGCCACCGTCTTTTATTTTCTCCAAATGGAAAGGACAAAAGCACAGAAAAATTCCTTTAAAGAGATTGCTCTCGGTTCGGGAGGTAGGTTATAGAAAGGGAAGGTGTTAGCACCCTTTCTATCCATGGTTATCCATGGGCTCTTAGGTACTTGCTCAATGTGTTTTCAAAAAGGTTTGTTTGCTTTTCAATGTGGGTTTTAAAAGTTTCTTTGAAAAAATTTCAGATCGACTCATACGTCAGAGTGTTTGAAAAATTTGCTTTGAAAGCTTTTGAAGAGTGTCAGTGTGAAAAGTCTTTTTTGAGTTTGTTTTGAGATTAGAGCAAGTATCCTTGAGAACCTACCTACCCTAAGGAATTCGTCTGTGTAGACGTCCTTAAAAGTAGTGCCATCCCACCATTGAGAGGTAGGTAGCACCACCGTTGGAGGTGTTCGGGTCAATTCGAGGTTCGGGACATGGTGATCACCAGAGCAATGGGAAGACACCTTAGAAGCTACCCTCATGCCAGGTTCCCGGATCATGAGGACTTACTAAGACGTTTTCTACCCGACGACCACCTTTCGAAAGGCAACAGTGAGGCGTACCCTAGGGGTGGTGTGTGCGAATTGTGTGTCATGTTTCAGTTCATTTGTCTTGTCATGTTCGTCGTGTTCTACGCTTGATTTTAATCTGTCCATTCATTCTTGCATGCATATTTAACAGTTATAAAGTTTGCGGAAAAGATAAATCTAAGGCTATTACAAAGGCGCGGGTCCACATCGCCAAAATTAAACCGGACCCGATTTAGCGGAAAAATAAATAATGCGAAGAAATAAAGTGCGAAAAGTAAATTACATGGCTTTGGGACATTTACAAAATTATAATAAGCGATAATAAAATAAATGCGCGAAATAAGGAAATTAAAACAAAATTAGGGCGTTGGACCCTTTTTGCAAATAATTAGAATTAATAAGGATTTAAAAATTAAAATTAAATGAGAATGATATTTTTATGTTTTTTAGATTTAATGGAAAAAGAAATTAATTGAGATTAAATTAAACGGCAAACCCTAATTCTAATATTTTTATTTATTATGAAAGAATTAAAATATGACCTAAATTAAACCTAATTCATTTATGTACAATTTAATTTATGAAAATAAAATAATAAATAAATAATATTGTTATTCTGAAAAAAGGGAAAAATATTAAAAGGAATAAAAAAAAAATTAATTAACCTAATTCTATTTTGTTGGATTTTTATTATGGAAAAAATATAAATTAAACCTAATTTGAAATTAATTTATTTACATGCTAATAAAATAATTATAATAAAATAAATATTATTTTTGGTCTTTTTCTGATTTTTATAATGTTTTTATATTTTATAGAAAAAATAAATTAATTAATTAAAGCAATAAAAATAATATAATACAATAATTAAAACAACAAAAAGAAAAGAAAATCAAACCAGGGTGGGGTGTTGCCCCAAATAAGGAGGTATAAATCTGAAAAGCCTGGCCCAATAAGAGTTGATTCATTGACTTTTCTGATCATGTACCAATGCGTTGACTTGCTGTATGCTGCGCCTGGAATATTGGCCATTGATCTGATCATCTTGGACGCGTGGATGGTGAGCTTGGAGTGTGCATGGTAGTCTCAGAATTATGCCTACATGGAATCAATTATGGAAAAATAACATGGAGTATTTGCCAGACCTGGGACTTGAACCCAGGTCTTTGAGGCCATATACACAACGCGTTACCACTGAGCCATCACGTTCACAATTAACATATAATATCAATTAAATATCAAAAAGCAAAATCAATGCGTAATGGGCAAAACGCGCGTGAATTCAAAAAGAGCCTATCACGTGGTGACAACGAGGTTGTCTTCTTCCCCACCCTGTAAAACAAAATGAATAGGCGACGGTTTTTGTAGCATGGCATTAGGGGTGATTCAAGAAAATAGCGAATAGGGATATATGAAACATAAATTCATCGCGAGTATGCATTTATCTTCGTCTTGGTGCGTTGAATCCAACCATGGTGTTCAGAAGTCCCAATTTTTCTTCTATACAAAACCCCTAATTCGAGCTCCTGAAAACCCTAACTTTTGGCAATGGCATAATCATATATGGTTAACAAAAACGCAATTAAACACCACAGTTAGCTTTAGAACATTAATATGAATATGAATCAACAACGAAAAATGCATAAAAACGATGGAATCATGCTATGTGATTTCAAAATTTTCAAGGTACGGTTGGACTCATGGATACCAGTTCAGGGTGTTTTGCTTCTTGTTAATGATTGAGAAACACTCAGTGATGTCTCAGAATGCTAATGGGATGAGAGTTGATGCTTGAATCGGCCTAAAACCTTGAATTCAGTATCGAACTTTTTAAGGATTTTTGCAAGTTTGTAATGTCAATTGCTGCGCAGTATGGAGTCTTGTAGCATTAGGGTTCTCATCTAGTACTTGTATGGAATGGTTTAGGTTAAAAAGATTCAATAAAATCCATTGCTTTGATGATTTTTGGATATTTGATTTCATGGATCTTTTTTCAAATCTTTTCCATGTGCATTTTGGTTCAAATCTGATCAATTCTCATCAAAACTTGCCTAATTAAGAAGTGCACGAAATATTAACCTTGGAATATGCATAAAAAGATTTTTTTAGGTTAGGTTTATATTTTTCATGTATTAAAATGATTTAAATGAATATAAATTAATATAAATTCAAATAAATAATTAAAAAATATGAAAATACTTCCCTTTGGGCCTAGTGGTCGTGCATAGGCTTGGCATGAAGAAACTTGGAAGAAAAATGGGCCCAATAGCAAATTTAGGCCTTTTGCATCAATGTTGACTTTTCAAAATTCCCAAAAATTTCCCAACTTCCACAGGACATAACTTGCTCAATTTTTAAGCTTTTCACATGTTCTTGGACATTTTGGAAAGGTCTTTGAGTCCTTTAACCAATGCCTTTGGTCCCATGTCATTTTGATTTACCAATCTCAAGTTATGGCCTTTGACTTAAAGTCACTTTTTGTTGACTTTTGAAAATGACCTATAATGTTGAAATTGATAACTTTTTGTGAGAGCATTTCTTGGACTTGGAACATGAAGATGAATTGTAGGAAATGTCTTTCTCTTCAAAATGAGCTTTGGATGGAATTTTTCTGATAATCCATGTGAAAGTTATGCCCTGGTCAATTTCAGTTGACTTTTTTCAGCTGTCCAAATATAGCAACTTTTGCATCTTTGATGATTTCTAAGCCAAATCTTGAAAATCATGATCAAGCATTAATCAAATGATGTTTGTGGCTTCAAAATGATATATTGACCAAAAATTTGAACTTTTGACTGTCAAATGACCATTTTGCCCCTACAGTTGACTGTAGTGCAATCTAGGGTTTTGCCTGTGCAATTTTGAGCTGAATGCCTTGAAACTTGACATGAGGATACTTGACCACATTTGTAGGCATATGAGGCTTGATTGGACCTTTGAAAAGTTCATTTGCTTGACCATAACTCAAACCCTAGTTTTGACTGTATAGGAGACAGTTGAGCTGCACAACCCTGGGGGAATTTTGTGACCTTGACTGGTCAAATCTTGGAGAATATGGGAGGGCAAATTTTGGGGTACAACACCCTCCAATCAAGAGATGGAGGAAATATTAAAGATTATCCAAAAGAGTGAATATAATATTGTTGAACAGTTGGGGAAGACCCCCTCCAAAATATCTATGATATCCCTATTGTTGTGCTCCGAGCTCATGCTCAGGCTATGGTGAAAATTTTGAAATCTGCCCACGTACCACAAGAAATCTCTATTAATCAGTTTGAAAATCATATTGTTTCATATTGTTAGCCATACGACTAATAATCGGTTAGGCTTTTATGACGCATACTTAACTCCCCAGGAAGGAATCATAATAAGGCCCTGCATTTCTCTATTGAGTGCAGGGGCACTACCTTATCTCATGTGTTGGTGGACACAGGTTCCTCTTTGAACGTGTTACCAAAGGCTGCTTTAGATAAACTTGACTTTGAAGGAATTGTCCTAAAACCCAGTGACATTGTGGTGAGAGATTTTGGTGGTTCAAAGAGAACAGTGCATGGAGAGTGGATCTTCCAATCAAAGTGGGTTCCCAGGTCTTCAAATTATTTTTCTATGTGATGGATATTCGGATAGCCTATTCTTATTTGTTGGGACGCCCTTAGATTCATGGGGCAGGTGCCGTCACTTCTACCTTACACCAGAAGTTGATATATCCCATGAGGGGAAAGATCGTCACAGTTTGCAGCGAAGAAGAATATATGGTGATCCATTTGAATTCTTTCAGGTATGTCAAGGTGGATGGGGAATTCTTCAATACTTCTTGCTAGACCTTTGAAGTTGTTTCTCAGACAACCTTGGTTGATAAAGTTGCTTCTGCTGTTCATAAGACTCCATCAAAAATGGCTTCTCTAAAAGACGCCAGGGTTGTGGTTGAAGAAGGTGGTTGCACTGTTTGGGGTCAGCTTCCCGATATTCCTTACAAATATGACAAGTTTGGTTTGGGTTTCACTTCTCAGGCTCAAAGGGATGTCCATCATGCTCGTGCCAATTCTAGGAGACCGCCATTCTGCATTAACAGTAATGGAGTTCACAACAATCATGTTGATGTTGTAGAAGACATTGATAGTGACTACGACATAGACAGTTGGATCTTCCCTACTACCGGCAATGGGCTTAACAATAGGAAGGCTGGAGACTTTATACCAATATTCTTCATTCAGGAGTAAATGCTACTTTGTGTTCTTTCTTGCTTTTATGTTTTTGGTTATGTAATTTAAACAATGACTTTAAGCCTTGTGGCTTACCCGGGGCATAATGGTCCATTTGTTAGGGTTGTCATTATTCATAATCATATTCTAATTTAATAAATCTTTGGACGTTTACACTCAAATTTTGTGCTCTTTGTCTTTCTTTTACTTTATTGTTTTCAAAATAATTATGTATTTTACACACACCCATAAAACCAATTGCAGATCCACATCCACCCTGGATCCCATTGATAACAGTTCTGCTATTGCCAATTATAATTTCAAAAAATCCGATCTACCAAGCCGAGGATGAAGGTGAGGAAGATTGTTAAATAGATGGAGAGCTTGTTAGGTTGTTAATGCAAGAAGAAAGATACATATGAACACATGAAGAGCCAGTCGAGGTTACGAATTTGGGTATTGAAGAAGACAAGAAAGAAATCAAGATAGGTTCCAACCTAGAAGACAGTTTCAAAAAGAGGTTAATTCAGATGTTGCATGATTATGTTGAGATCTTTTCTTGGTCATATGAAGACATACCAGGGATTGATAATGATATCGTGGTTCACCGTCTATCGATGAAGGAAGGTTTCCTCCCTATAAAGAAGAAACTTCGTCGTATGCGTCCTGAGATGTCAGAAAAGATTAAGGCTGAGGTTATGAAGCAATTCAATGCAACGTTCTTAGCTGTTACATCCTATCCTCGGTGGATTGCAAATATGGTTCCAGTACCCAAGAAAGATGGTAAGGTGCATATGTGTGCAGACTACATGGATTTGAATAGGGAGAGCCCCAAAGATGACTTTCCGCTTCCACATATTGATGTTCTGGTTGACAACACCGCTCAGCATAAAGTATTTTCCTTCATCGATGGTTTCTCCGGTTATAATCAAATCAAAATGGCACCTGAGGACATGGAGAAGACTACTTTTGCATACAGTGGGGCACTTTCAGTTACAAAGTAATGACTTTCGGTTTGAAGAACGCCAGTGCAACATATCAGCGTGCTATGGTAGTTGTGTTCCATGATATGATCCATTACAAGATATAAGTTTACGTTGATAACATGATAGCCAGGTCTCAGACTAAAGAAGAACATATCGACCGCCTGCACAAGCTATTTGAGAGATTGAAGAAATCTAAGTTGAGATTGAATCCAAACAAGTTCACCTTTGGGGTAAGATCCGATAAGCTCCTAGGTTTCATCGTCAGTGGAAAAGGTATTGAAGTTGATCCTACCAAGTTCAAAAGCTATTCAAGAAATTCCAGCTTTGTGTACTGAGAAGGAAGTTAGAGGTTTCCTTGGACGATTGAACTATATTGCCATATTTATCTCCCATCTGACCGCTACTTGTGAGCCAATCTTCAAGCTACTAAAGAAAGATCAAGTAGTAGAGTGGAACGACGATTTTCAGATAACCTTCGACAAAATAAAATAATATCTCCAGGAACCTTCGATTCTAATGCAACCTGTTGAAGGAAGACCTTTGATCATGTACCTAACAGTGTTAGAGAACTCAATGGGGTGTGTATTGGGGAAACATGACGAGTCTGGTCGAAAAGAGCATGCAATATACTACCTTAGCAAAAAATTTACCGACTGTGAAATAAGATACTCACGGCTTGAGAAAACTTGTTATGCTTTGCCATGGGCTGCTCGCCGACTAAGACAATATATGTTGACCCATACTACCTTGTTGATCTCTAAGATGGACCCAATAAAATACATATTCGAGAAGCCCGTCTCTCTGGAAGAATAGAAAGATGGAAAATGGTCTTTAAAGAATACGATATTTAGTACACCACTCATAAAGCAATCAAAGAAAGTGTAGTGGCAGATCATTTGGATCATCAAGCCGTAGATGACTATCAGTCTATGAATTTTGAGTCCCCGGATGAGAATAATATGCTAGTTACTGATTATGAAGAACCTGGACTATATGAAGGACCTGAGCCAGGATCCTGATGGACTATGGTGTTTGATGGAGCTTCCAACGCGCTTGGTAATGGAATTGGTGCGATGATTGTCTCTCCCAAGTGTTGCCATACGCCCTTCACCGCCAGATTATGTTTTGACTTTACCAATGTTGTCCGACCAGTTGAAATTCAATGTTGTCCTCCCTAGAAGAGCTAGCAAATAAGAGAATTTTAGTTCTTTCATCTTCAGTCAGAATACAAATCTTACAAAGAACGATGAATGATCGACTCTCCTTAAATGCTTCTATCCCCAAGCAGAAGTCAAAGATCCCCAACGGAATGCCCTCAAGCAGAAAACAGAAGTCCCAGTAAAGTCAAGTTGAAGAACTATTATCTTTATCCCCAGCAACGATCAGGGACTTATTTTCCCCAGTCAGACATTATTATACAAAGTTACTGATACACACCAATAACATATTTCTTCCATACAAAAATATCATAAAATATTCATACAAAATGAATACAACATTCTCATTTATTTTAAGAGCATCATTACGTAATGCGTTACATACATCATGACATTGCACATAACTAACTTTGTCTTTTCAAGTTGAGTTTGCAAAACAGAAAGATATTACCAGTAATTTACAGACAGGTTATGGATCAATTCCCAAAACAAGACGGGGAGACTATCTACATGACCAAGTGATTTCTTTAGAGGAGTTTTGAAACGCATTTCCTCTTCAGTACTTCATTCTGAAAAGCATCTCCTTCAGAAGTTTATTCTGAAACGCATCTCCTTTAGTGCTTCATTCTGAAAAGCATGTCCCCTTTAGAGATGGAACACTGAAAAGCATTTCCCTCAGAGACCGAGTTCTGGCGAGCATTTCCTTCAGAGGAGTTCTGAAATACATTTCCATTTCAGTACTTCATTCTGAAAATCATCTCATTCAGAATTTTACTCTGAAAAGCATTTGCTTCAGCGCTTCATTCTGAAAAGCATGTCCCTTTCAGAGATGGAACCCTAAAAAGCATTTCCCCCAGAGACCGAGTTCTGGAGAGCATTTCCTTCTGAGGAGTTCTGAAATGCATTTCCCCTTCAGTACTTCATTCTTAAAAGCACCTTCTTTAGAAGTTTATTCTGAAAAGCATCTCCTTCAGCGATTTATTCTAGAAAGCATTACCCCTTTAGATACGAAATCCTGAAAAGCAATTCCCCAAAGACTGAGTTCTGGTGAGAATTTCCCTCAGAGGAGTTTTGAAATGCATTACCCCTTCAGCACTTTATTCTGAAAAGCATCTCCTTCAACACTTTGTTCTGAAAAGCATCCCCCTTTCATAGACGGAATCCTAAAAAACTTTCTTCAAAATATAGTCAAGCGTAGACTCGTTTTGATACTCCTATCAACGGTTACTTTGAATGGCTCTGTAAGCCCATCTCCGACGACACTCTATCACCTCTTCAAATGGAATCTTTAAACCCATTGAAGCAAAATAATAAACCAACAAGCGTTACTTCGTGCACAGGCGAGTGCAAATTTCTGGGAACTTGGGTGTTCAATCCTCTTTCACCTTCAGATCCCGAAAGGCGAGCATGCCAATCTAACTGTTCAAGTTTAAGAAGATTGAATAGGGGCAGCTGTTGTATGCCTAAATTTTCCCTCTCATTTTCAAAATAATTTCTCATTCTCCTAAGGTTATCAAGTGTTCAAGACTACTCAAGAATGATCAGATGATCCTCCTCCTAAGTAGTGGCCTATAACTAGGGTTTTGATTTTATCATAGGAAATTGAGCTTCTAATGTCTCAAATGAGTTTCATGGTTTCTCATATGCTTAAATGGATCTTCATATCAAGTTTCAAGCCTTACCTCACAAATTTGCTCAGTCAATTGTTCAGATTATTGAAAATCAATTATATTGGACAAAACTTCAACTATGGTCAACATACAATCAAACTTCAAGATTTTTGGTCAACATCAATATTTTGAAGTCACATTCATTATTTGATCAAGGGTTGTCATAACTCATCAAGAAAACTCAAGGTTCACCAAAAGTCAAAAGTTTATAAATTAGGGTTTTTATTAGGAGAAGTTGTAACACCCTTCTAAACCCCACGGAATATTCATAATTATTTAAAATAATATCAGAGTGATACAACAAAAGGGCGTCACATTTTATTCGTGAAATAATCATACGTGCTAGTCTTACTCCGTAACACGGTTTTTCAAAAATTATTCATGACATATCCATTATCAAGGTTTCACATGCTTGCAGTGAAATCCTAGTTCAAACAAGTTCATTAAAACACTTCATAGTGCCCCATGATTCATGGTTCACAATTCAACATAATTTAAACTCCATGGAAACAATTTGAATGTCATAACAAAACAAGAACAAAATAGTTTTCAAAACAAAGTGTTCTCATCCCCGATGGTACATATCAGAGCAAGACCTTCTAGACCCAACGAAAATAAAACACACGCTCCAAGATATTCTTCTAAGCCTTTAGGGACTACTCCTGACTACCTGCACGTTACCCACGTAGAGGCAACATTCAAGCAGAAAGGGTGAGTTCATCACAATCATTATATAAGATATAAGTAATAGACATAGCAGAATAAACCAAAAGTATCACAACATAAACTCGACATTGTTATATTCCAAGTACCTCAACAATCATACAAATTCAACAACACAATACAACATCATTAATTTAAGAACCATGCAATTCCACATAAGATTTAGTGCAAGGACATATAATCATGCATGTGGTACAAGTTCATTTGATGGACACTAGGCCATCACCCTCCAAAGACCCCAATCATAGAATTGATTCCCAATTGGAACTGGAGAAAATCATAGACATCCCAAATCTACACAATGGGATTAAGACCAAATCACTGGACCAACATCCTAAATCATCAAAGCAGACCAAAGTTGTCCAATGAATGCATGATGCACAATAATATAAACGACCACAACTAGTCATAAGCATCATTATTCATGTATTGACCAAGATAATCATATAAAACTCATCATATGTACTCATATAAGTAGAGCATCATCATCATATCATTGTATAAAACAGAATCATCATATTAACAACATATCATCATTATGAACCAAGCATTAACATATGATCGTCATATCATCATCATACTTCATTACCACAAAAAATCATAGTGATTCAACACGGGGAAACTAATTCCAACCTAACTTGGGTACTAGAATTATCCTTATTATTCTTCATTTTACTCCTTACAAATATATTTTGTCGTGTTATCTATCTAATGCTTCGAACGGCACCTCAAACGGAGTCTGGAAACTTAAGTTGCGGCCTTTAGAAAAATCTGTCAAATATTGGATTGCTTGAGTCGACACATGCCCCCTTTGAGTCGACACATAGGTATTATGTCTTCCTCGGGTGTGCTAAGGTCGACCCACTGAGTCGACGCATACCGAGTCTTGAACCTGCATGAGTCAACACATGACCTCTTTGAGTCGACACATGCTGTTTTATGTTGAATTTTTCTGCTATTTTTCTGAGATTTCACTACCTTATAGGTCCTAAAACATCATCTAATCATAGGGATTCATCATCTATCAACAACTTAATATACTACATTAATTAGACAACATTTACAAGTCATTATTCATCACTAATCTATCAATTTTCCATCAAACAACATCAAATCACCATCTATGAAACCTAAGGCAAACCCTACCTCTATCTACCACTTAAATCAAATATAATAATCAGATAAACACCCTTTACCTTATTATTTCAAGTGATTGATTATGCTCTTCGTGCCTCTTACGATTATTCTCTCTAAAGCCTTAGTGCCCTAGCCTCTCTTCTCCAACTTTCACGATTGATTGTGAGAATAACAATTATCTCTTTTCTGTTATCACAAAGGACCCCTAATATCTTCCTCAAGTTCCCTCACTTAGTCAACCTCTATTTACCATCACGTCCTCACTCTTCCTACTAATCACCAACACCACTCTAATTAAAATAACCCTTTAAATAATTATTCCTATTATTATATTCTCAATAATAATCTAAATAATTACTAAATAATTATTTAACCATTCTAATACTTCTAACCATCATAATTCACATCATGCACAACCTCATACCAGCACATCACACATATAATCATATAAAACATCAATTATTCACAAATACTCCTAATAATTCATTAAATAAATAACTTCTAAAAATTAAGTTGTTACAACTCTCCCCCACTTAAAGAATTTTCGCCCTCGAAAAATACCTGAGGAAAATAGAGTCGGAAACGACTCATTCATCTGATCCTCATGCTCCCAAGTCAAACTTTCACCGGCTGGTCCACCCCACAACATATTTACTAAGGCAATATCCTTACCTCTCAATTGCATCACTTCACGACCTTCTATTCTCAATGCTAACGCTTCAACAGTCAGGTTATCTCTCACAGGTACATCATCCATCTGAATTACATGTGAGGGATTCAGAATGTACTTTCTAAACTGAGATACATGAAACACATCATGAAGATTCACAAGTGACGGAGGTAAAGTAATTCGATAGGCTACCTCACCTATCTTCTCAGATATCTAATATGGACCAACGAAATGCGGTGTAAGCTTCCTTGATTTCATAGCCCTACCAACACCTGTTACTGGAGTAACTCTCAAAAACACATGATCATCTTTATGAAATTCCAGGGCCTTCCTTCTCTTATCATGGTAGCTTTACAGATGACTATGAGAAGCCTTCATCCTCTTTTGGATCATCTTAATCTTCTTAGTTGTTTCTCGCACAATATCAAGCCCGAGTACAACACTCTCGCCTGACTCATACCAACACAATGGAGTTCTAAACCTCATACCATACAATGCTTCGTATGGTGCCATTCCAATACTTGAATGGAAACTATTATTGTATGTAAATTCAATCAATGGAAAGTGACTATCCCAAGATCCTCCTTGTTCTAGCACATAAGCCCTCAGCAAATCCTCAAAAGACTGGATAGTCCTCTCTGTTTGATCGTCCGTCTGTGGATGATATACGAAACTCAACTTCAACTTGGTACCGAAAGCATTCTGCAAACCTGTCCATAATTTCAATGTAAACCTCGGGTCTCTATCCGACACGATACTCGAAGGTATCCCATGCAACTTTACAATCTCATCAACATACATCTTATCCATATTTTCTATAGGATGATTGATCTTAATCGGAAAGAAATGTTCTGGCTTAGTCAACCTATCCACTATTACCCAAATTCAATCATCACCTCTAACAATCTTTGATAACCTCGGCGCAAAATCCATAGAAACACTGTCCCATTTCCACTCTGGAATACTCAAAGGTTGCATAGGATATGTAGGCTTTTGATGTTCAATCTTTGACTTCTTAGATGTCAAGCAAGCATACACAAACTTATCAATTTCTTTCTACATACCTGGCCACCAAAACATTATCTTTAAATCCTGATACATTTTTGTAGCACCTGGATGAATACTTAAATCGATTTGATGCCATTCCTCAGAAATGCTCTTCTTAAGTTCTGGAATATCAGGAACCCATACTCTATCACCAAGTCTCACCACACCATTCTCATCCACTCATAATTCAACTATCTTACCTTGGTTAATCAACGTTAGTCGATCCACCAAACTCAAATCAGACTTCTGACCTTTTCGGATATCTACAAGAATCCCACTAGTCAGTTTCAACATTCCCATCTTCACATTATTGGATGTATCTTCACATACCAAGCTCATATCTCTAAATTGTTCAATCATCTCTAACTCTCGAACCATAAGCATTGACATATGCAAAGATTTCCTACTCAAAGCATCAGCTACTACATTTGCTTTACCAGGATGGTAACTCAAATCAAAATCATAATCCTTTAACAATTCAAGCCATCTTCTATGCCTCATGTTTAACTCCTTCTGATCAAATAAGTATTTTAAACTCTTATGACCATTGAACACTTCAAATTTAGAGCCAAAAAGATAATGTCTCCAAATTTTTAGCACGAGCACCACAGCCGCCAATTCTAAGTCATGCGTAGGATATTTCCTCTCATGAACTTTTAATTTTCTAGAAGCATAAGCAACAACTTGTCCGTCTTGCATTAGCGCACCACCAAGACCCATCTTAGAAGCATCACAATAAACTACAAAGGATTCATTCAGATTCGGAAAAATCAACACCAGAGAAGTCATCAATCTCTTTTTCCGTTCTACAAAACTTTCTTCGCATGCAACATCCCACACGTAAACCTGGCCCTTTCAAGTCATTTGAGTCATTAGTAATGCCAGCTTAGAAAATCTCTCAATGAATCTTAGGTATTAACCTACTAACCCAAGAAATCTATGAATCTCAATTGTATATTTTGGTGTCTCCCACCGCAACACTACATCAACCTTAAAAGTATCTACCGCAATTCCACGGCTAGAAATCACATGGCCAAGAGAACTCACTTCCTTCAACCAAAATTCACACTTTGGAAGTTTTGCATACAACCTCAAGTCTCCAAATTATTCAATAAGTCTTAACTCTTTCACAGTCACTTCTCCATTAGGTTCACCCAAAATGATGAACGAGTATTCCCTTGATGGAACGTTAAACACTTAACAAACCATTAAGCTAGTAAGACAAGTCTATCACATCCAACATGATCCTGTCTACTATCAACAAGAGATCAAGGGTGATCAGTTCCTCAATTTGTCAATAGATATCCGACAACCATGATAGCGCATAAACCATCATTACTAAACTAGAATAGTGTTTCTTTAAAACTTATACTCAAAGTTACCTAAAGCATCATGTTCCAATTAATCTTCGTCATTCTAATCATTCTTACTCGACATAAGTTGTATCTCTATGCGCTCCTCTAATATATTTATATTATCCCTAATTCCAAACATCTCATTCCTTCAATTCACTCATTTACAACATATCATACTTGACCTCGTCAGAAACAAGCTGCGACAATAATTAGTTAAGCCTAAGAAGCTTCAAGTCTCTGTAACCGACTTTGGAGTCTCTCAATGTAGAACCATACATGCTTTGGATGGATCCATATATACCATCATTCAAAATAACATGCTCAAGAAAATTCTCCTCCTCATACCATGATCTACACATTGACAACTTAGCATAAAGTTTCTTCCCTTTCAACGTTGTAATTCACAACATTCGACATTCCCTTATTTTGACTTAGATTAACTCATAATGTTCTCAACAAACACCACAACAAACTAACCCAAATATTAGTAATGCCTACACAAGTTCTAAAATTTGTTCTCTAACTATCCTCACCCTTCATTTGAATCTGAAGGTAACCTTTCTCAATTCGATTATACCGTAGACATGCTTGCCTAACAGTTGGTCAATAAAATATTCAATACCTTGAAGTGGATAATTAATCTCACCCATTACCTTACTCAATTGTCGGAAATCCACACACGACCTCATTCAACTGTTGTCACAAACATGCAAACCTCTAAGCCTCATATCCTAAGGGTTATCCTACTTGCTTAGCAGATAAAACATTAGTTCTCTATTGTCACCAAACTCAGATCCATGCTCTGGTGGCAAGTCGCGAATATCTTTAGGAAAAAATTCAGGAATCATACAACATTGGCATATCATTAGCCGTTACATTGCTCTCTATTCTTCGAGAAGCAGACATCAACAATACCTGATCGTTCTCCCTCAAAGACAATCCCAACTTGACTGGCAAAGAGAAATCACGAATCTATACTGTCTTCAGTTTCGAGAAACAACATAGCTCCAACAACACTTGCACTCTTGCAATTAAGCAGTATATTGCACCAACTCACACACCTGAAACATCTCAGAGAAGCAAAATCTTCTCCCACACTTGTTTCAAACCAAGCCCTGTAGACAAACAGTTAGAAAAACAAGCAAGTACCGATAGTGTTTCAGATACATGTCGCATACTAAGGAACAAACAACATTAGAAAACCTGGTCGGACATACCGACCTACTCTGATACCACTAATGTAAGACCCTTCTAAACCCCACAAAATGTTCATAATTATTTAAAATAATATCAGAGTAATACAACAAAATGACGTCACATTTTATTCGGAAAATAATCATACGTACTAGTCTTACTCCGTAACCCGGGTTTTCAAAATTATTCATGACATATCCATTATCAAGGTTTCACATACTTGCAGCAGAATCATAGTTCAAACAAGTTCATTAAAACACTTTATAGTGCCACATGATTCATTGTTTACAATTCAACATAATTTAAACTCCATGGAAACAATTTAAATGTCATAACAAAACAAGAACAAAATAGTTTTTAAAACAAAGTATTCCCGTCCCCGATGTTACATATCAGAGCAACTAGACTCAACAAAAATAAAACGCACGCTCCAAGCTATTCTGATATGCCTTTAGGGACCACTCTTGATTACCTGCATGTTACCCACTGAGAGGCAACATTCAACAATCATACAAATTCAACAACACAATACAACATCATCAATTTAAGAACCATGCAATGCCACATAAGATGTAGTGCAAGGACATAGACTCATGCATGTGGTACTAATTCATTTGATGGACACTGAGCCATCACCCTCTAAAGACCCCAATCATAGGATCGATTCCCACTAGGAACCAGAGAAAATCATAGACATCCCAAATCCATACAATGGGATTGAGACCAAATCACTGGACCAACGTCCTAAATCATCAAAATGGACCAAAGTTGTCCAATGAATACATGAAGCGCAACAACAATATAAACGACCACAACTAGTCATACGCATCATCATTCATGTATTCACCAACATCATAATATAAACCTCATCATATGTACTCATATAAGGAGAGCATCATCATCATATCATCATATAAAACAGAATCATCATATTATCAACATAACATCATTATGAACCAAGCATTATCATAAGATCGTCATATCATCACCATACTTCATTACCACAAAGCATCATAGCGATTCAACACAGAGAAACTAATTCCATCCTAACTTGGGTACTAGAATTATCCTTCTTATTCTTCATTTTACTCCTTATAAATATAGTTCATTGCGTTAGCTTTCCAATGCTTCGAATGACACCTCAAACGAAGTCCGGAAACTCAAGTTATGGCCTTTAGAAAAATATGTCAAAAATTGGATTGCTTGAGTCGATGCATGCCCCCTTTGAGTCGACGCATAGGTATTCTGTCTTCCCCGGGTGTGCTCAGGTCGACCCAATGAGTCGACGCATACTGAGTCTTGAACTTGCATGAGTCGACACATGACCTCTTTGAGTCGACACATGTTGTTTTGTGCTGAATTTATCTGCGATTTTTCTATGATTTCACTATCTTATAGGTCCTAAAACATCATCTAGTCATAGGGATTCATCATCTATCAACAACTTAATATACTACATCAATTAGACAACATTTACAGGTCATTATTCATCACTAATCTATCAATTCTCCATCAAACAACATCAAATCACCATCTATGAAACCTAAGGCAAACCCTACCTCTATCTACCACTTAAATCAAATATAATAATCAGATAAACACCCCTTGCCTTATTGTTTCGAGTGATTGATTATGTTCTTCGTGCCTCTTACAATGATTCTCTCCAAAGCCTTCGTGCCCTAGCCTTTCTTCTCCAACTTTTACGATTGATTGTGAGAATAACAACTATCTCTTCTCTGTTATCATAAAGGACCCCTAATATCTTCCTCAATTTCCCTCACTTAGTCAACCTCTATTTACCATCACGTCCTCACTCTTCCTATTAATCACCAAAACACCACTCTAATTAAAATAACCTTTTAAATAATTATTCATATTTATTATATTCTCAAAAATAATCCAAATAATTACTAAATACTCCCTCCGTCCCAAATTATAATAGAAATTCACTTTTTAGATTCATTGAATAATTAATATATTTGGTCTATATATAGACTAGATACATTAATTATTCAATGAATCTAAAAAGTAAATTTCTCTTATAATTTGGGACAAAGGGAGTAATTATTTAACCACTCTAATACTTCTAATCATCATAATTCACATCATGCATAACCTCATACCAGCACATGACACATATAATCATATAAAACATCAATTATTCACAAATATTCCTAATAATTCATTAAATAAATAAATTCTAAAAATTGGGGTGTTACAGAAGTCAACTGAACTTTCACCAAGCATAACTTTCACATGCTTCATCAGAAAATCCCAACCAAATCTCATTTTGATGGAAATTCAATTCTCTACAACTTTGTATCTCTAAGCTCAAGGCCAAAAAATGCTTCATTTGAGAAATATAGACTAAAATATTATAGGTCATTTTAAAAGTCAACAAAAGACATTTTTTATCAAAGCAATTTACATCAAGATAAAGTCTTCAAATTGGAAAATCATCAACATGAGAGTTGTAGGGGACATCTTGATATTTCCAAAAAGTCAGAGATCACCTTCATATGATAAAAATTGAGCAAGTTATTAGTTGTACAATTTGGGAAATTTTGAGAAACTGCATGAAACCCAAATTGAGCAAACTTGAATTTTTGGGCTAATGGGCTTATCTTTCAAGGTTCAAACATGTTCTTGACCTCATAATGAACCTCTAAATATATTCATAGACCCTTTTATTTTTTTATTTAATTTATTTTGATTTTATTTAAATTCAAGATTAAATCAAATAAATATCAAAGGGAGGTGCAATGCTTAAGAGGCTTTTTATTCAAACATGTTCGAGGCCCAAGATCATGAAGAAACTGTATGGAGTTCACTTGCAAAAAAAAATCTTGATATTTTAGCTTATTCCAATTTCTATTTTCAAACAAAAATCAAAGGTTTCATTCAAAGACAAAGCCCGTCTTTGTTGACCTAATTCATGGTCTGTAAATACACATCATCTTCAATTAATAGGGACACGAAAACCTTGCAAGAATACTCCCATAAAAAAACTCAAAATTTCTCAAAGTAGGGCAAACTTGAAACATCGTTTTCAACGTTTCTCAAAGAAAGCTAGCCATCTAAATCGATTCCATGGACATTACAGAGTAAGTTGGGATCATCCTTGATGATCAAAAGAGCCTGAAACGAACATCCATGCATCATCGGTTTACAAAATTTCTTGAATTTTGAATTTTAGTTTCTACCGCACTTTGATTCATACTAATGTTTCTAACGTGTCTCTGAGATGTAACTATACAGGATTGAGCCACTGCATGAGTCCCATGAGGCCTAAATCATGCATTTCCATTGTTACATCGATTTATAATATTTTCTTCATATCTCATCATGCAGGAAGAATTAGCCAAAACTAAGGTCACCAATGAACTCGCAAGGGTAAAATTAAGGGGGCAGGGCTCTCTTTGTTCACTAACACTCTTTGTTTTGCAGGATATAAAAACATGCTCACCAGAGAAGACAACCGGAGCTAGGGCTTTGGCGCTTCTCCGGTCCCTCTGGTTTTGTTTTATATTATATTATATTTTGTTCTATTAACGGATGAAACAACCACCTCAGTGGCAAAAGCGTGCATGATAAGGCATTACTATACAAGAGTGTGGGTTCGATCCCTGTCTTTTGCTTCTTTATTTTGTTATTTTTTCCAATTTTTGCAGGTTTCGTATATCATACATTGTGTCTATGCTGCTAACACCAACAGTGCGCTAGCACAGTGGCATGGTGTGCAGGCTGCTACCTTGAAGGCATGAGTTCAACACCCACCCCAAGCATTATTTTTCTTCTTTTTGCACTAACCCTATTTTCTCTTATTTTTACTTATTTTCTTTTTCTTTTAATTAAACCCTAATTTTAATAAACCTAATAATCTTCTAATACTAATTAAATTAGGTTTATTTTTTTTTTAACAATTAAAATTTTGAGTTTTATTTTTATTAATTAAATTAGTTAAACCTATTTTTTAAATATTAAAATCAATTAGGAATTTTAGGTTTATTAATTATTTTTATCATTTAAAATTATTTTTCTAAAACACTAAAACATTTTCTCTTCTTTTTTTCAAAACCTTTTTTCTCTCTTCTACTTTCTTAGATAAATGTATAGGTCGCATTATTCGTCTTGTAATAATTTAGGTTTACTTCCCGCATTTTTTTCCAAATTATGTATCTGCTCCGAGGGTGTAATGGTTATAGGTTTAAATTCTCGCATCTTTATTATGTAACAGCCCAAAAGTCATGTAATAGTGTAAGAACCTTTATCTTTCCGCATGTTTACTTTTCCTGCTATATTTTATACTGCTAGTAATTAGGGTTTGTATGACAATATAATAATCAACCGATAGCATAACCCTAAATACAAGATAAAATAACTGAACTGAATCACTATTCACATTGCATCACTAGGGTAACCTCTCTTTGTTGCCTTCAGAAACACTGTCATGTCCCTCGAAAGTAGGGATACTTTATCAAAAGTCCCTCTGAATAAAAGATCATAGTCCCTTGATAACCTTTCGATGTTACCTACGAAAATGATCTAGTCCCTCCGATAAATTACCAAAGTATCTCTATATGTTGCCTTCAATAAGCATACGATAACCCTTTGATCGTCCTTTCACATCCGATAGATGGGGCTACCTACCAACTAATATTACGAATAACATTGTCTCTAAAGGAGAAGGAAAATAACAAGAACGACCTTGAGTGGGTAAGACTGTTAATCTCTCGCTCACAATCTTTTCTAAAAAACATGTTCACACATCACTTTCAAAAATATTTTCTAAAACACTTTGTGTGCGTTCTTGAGGACTGATACAAGAACCATTACAAAGATAAGTCGTACTTTGGCTTTTAAAAATATTTTCAAAAACTTACACAAAATAGTAATTTTCAAAAGTGAGCTAGCGATTAAGAGCATGTAGATAACTACAGATGAAAAGGGTGCTAACACCTTCTCTTTTCATAACTTACCCTCCGAACTCAAAATTTATCAAGGTCTTTCCTGTTCTTTTCACCTTTCCTAAATATTGAATAAAAGAAAAGTCGGTGACGACTCTAGCTATCCGCATATTTGCGATAAAAAGAAAAAGTCAATTCTCCCACCGTATTACAACAATCATGGTGACTTACCAATTTATATACTTGAAATGACGTCATCATATTATATTTACATGTATTTTTTTATAAACACTTATGTGTACATAAGCATGTTTTGCTTAATTGAACATCAAGCATAACACATTTGCCATTATATCAGATTTGATTCTACTAACATGTAACTTATCAAAGAGTTCTCTAAGCTTATGCAGAAAGTGTTTGAAATGAGTCTTATGGGGATTTGAGTTACTTTATCGGACTCCAAATAAAGTAACTCAAGGAAGGAATACATGCGTGGGGAATTACCTTCACGATCATGTTGAAAAACGGGATGTTGTCTTCGAGCATTTTGTTAGTGAAAATCAACTTGCGGAAATTTTCATAAAACGTTTGCAACCAAACCGTTTTTCTACAAACATGAGGAATTAGGGATTATTAATGTCTCCAATATTTTTGTCTTTATTATGATGCTTATACTTTTATACTTTTTCTCTAACACTTTGTTTAAAGTATTTTACATCATGTGAGTGCAACTTCCATTCCATCAATAGTGAGGTAGTACTGTTCCAAATTTCTCCTTGAAAGTAAGATTTCTCTTAGTACATGTTTTAGTTGATGAAAAATGCTTACTATATTCTCAAATGATGAAAACCATGAATGTTCATTTCCAATTTTTTTATTGACAATCATTGTGTGTTCTAAATATATATGCTTATAATGACTTAATGTATTAATTATTTCACATTTTTATAATTTTGCTCTTGTGTGTGCAAGCACGTGTTTCTATTATTATTTCTTGCATTCGTGCATAAGTTGAATGTAAGCATATGAATTGCATGTATGATTCTTATTGTAGTTGAGTCATATTTTATTACAATATTTTCATTTTGGATTGAGTAGTGACATGTTCTTGTCGCTATGCTAGGTACATGTGTGTGTGGCATCGGGAGTTCCACTGTGTTGTGTTACATAATCGTGACGCTATAGAAGCAACTTGACTAGCTTGCTCTTGTATCACATTCATTATTATTCATGTAATTGGATTACATGTTTGGTAATATTTAATGCTTTTTATCTATTAATTTTGCATCATTACATATATATGGGGATATGTAATTCCATGCTCTTCTTTGCAAAACTGCCTCTGAGTGATATATTAGTATTGGTATTGGAATATGATACTTCTCACTGAAATACCTTGAAAAAAATATAAAACAATGAAGTCGCCTTCGAACATTTATTTTTTCCAAAAGGAATGGGAAAATATCGAATACAACCCGCTAAAGAAATGGTCATCGCAACCAAGAGAAGGGCACGGGAGTCGGTTATACAAAAGGAAGGTATTAGTACCCCTCACATACATTGTACTCGTTGGGTACCATTTAGTTCGTGTGCTCGAGTGATAGTGCGATAGTTGGAGTCTTCTACTTACTGATCGAGAAAGAAGAGAGAATAAGGGTTTTTGTTTTTTAAGTTTGTTGAGTTCTCCTCGGTTTCAAAACCCTGTGCCTACGTATCCCCTAAGTGCAATAGGAAAGTCAGAACTCCATAATTCTTCTAGAAAAGACCAAGAGTTTATTGGTTGATTTTAGAAGAATGACAAGCTAGACATTTCAAACATTTGAACTTTGACTTATTTTGCTCGCATGAGAGACTTAAGTCTTTTTATTTGTTTCGTATTGCAATGGCTAAAATACATTCATTATGAAAAGGTTTGAAGTCGCACGAGGGAGAAAAACAAGTTTGATGAGTGTAGTTATTTTTATAGGACACGAGTGTGTGAAAGACGAGAGAGGTCTCTCGTACTCTAACACTTAGAGAAAGAGAGGATATGCTCATAACTTCCCTATTTAACCCTTTTTATGAAAAGAATAAGACATCTTTAAAAGTGTTTTAGTCGGATCATAATTAATTAAAAGGTCAAGTTTAGGAAAAATTGCATCCACATAATTTAGGAAAAAGGTAAGATAGGTGTCTATCTCCTCTATTCAATTCTATTTATTTGAGAAAAAGGTTTTGAAAAGAAACTCGACATTGAATCAAGGTTTACAACTTTATTATGAAAGTGTTTTAAGATGAGATTGAATGGTTGATTGCGATTGCGAAAGCAAACTTAACTTACCAACTTGGTTGAGGCTTGGTATATGGACCAAGATACTTGGGGTGGTTGGTTGCGATTGCAAAGCAAACTCGACTTATCAAATTGGTTATGATTCGGTATATGGACCGAGATGCAGAGGTTTGATTGATTTTATTACGTGAAGTGAAAAAACGTGAATAAGGCATACAAGCATGGAAGTAAAGCAAGTAAATAAATTATTACAAGTCCATTGGGATGGGGGTATACCTTTTGAATGGCGAATAAGAGTAAGTAATAAACAGTAAGCTCATACAAGGTGACACACACAAGCATAAATATTAAAGCAAATAAACATGAATCCTAATTTTTAAGTGGTACTGACAAAGTGGGCTAGCCTTCTAGACGACCAATTGGAACAATTAATCGAATAGGTCTCACTGTAAGAATGCCCAGGATCAAACGTGCAAGTGTGTATGTGTGGTCGTTTGCGATACTTAAAAGCTTTATCGACTTATGGTATAAAAATGACTTGCAATCGAGGATTATGAATAACTAAATAAAATAAAACAGTAAAATAATTACTAACTATTACATCACATGAAAAAAGAAGAAAAGTACATAGTTTATTAATGAAGATGGAGTTAAATAATAACAAAGTCCAAAATGAATTCACACAATACAATTCAATTGAACTAAATAAAAATAGTTAATTAAACTAAATAAATTTATTTAATAAATTAATTAATAATATCAAATAAAAATATTTAGTAAAATTAATCATTTTTAACAAAATCATCTCATTATTCTAAAAGATATAGGAGTAAAACTAAAAAAAAATAAAACAAAAAAAAATTAATTAAATTAAATAAACCTATTTAATAAAATTAATTAATAAATTAATTAATTATTTTAAATAGAAATGTTTAATATAATAAATTATTTAAATATAAATTTTATTTTAATCTATAAACAAAACAAATAGCAAAAACAATAATTGAAAATAACATTAAAAAAAAGTGTAAATAGGCCTGAATGAAGTAATTATAGTGGTGTTAACAGCAAGGGGGAGTCCAGGCCCATTTAATTTTTTTTACATTTTCTAATTTGTCACTTTCATCTGATCACTAATGCCATAATGAATTTTGCAGAAAACTTATGAAATGGATTTTGTAAACCCTAACTCAACAATCAACAATTGAGAAATATATGGACAACAAAAAGGATATAGATTGTGTTATGTGAAAGAAATCCCACCTTCTTAAGCGAACGGAAATGAACAGCGACAACAAAGGCTTCTCCGGCGATGGCAAAGAGCTCCGGCGGAGGATTCGTGATCGGTAAGCTTCTTTCTCTCTTCTTGTTTTGTGGGCTTTGCTTTATGAATGTACACTTGATCTGTTTTGCATTTGTGACACTAGGGAAAACTTCAAGACAATTCGTAGCTTGTCTTTAAGAACTTGTAAAAGATTGTAATTTAGGAACACATTCTCTTGTAATTCAAACTACATTCGTATGAAATCCTTTGAACAATTTAAGTCCTCTTCTCAAGTTAAATGCATTAGTAATGTAGTAGCACCGTAAGTTTCTTAGAAGGATTAGATTTGAACCATGAAAATCCTGATATTTTCATTGTAAGTGAGATTCAACTAAAACTTGAACGACATTGAATCTAACTCGCTCCAAACAGATCATGTAGCTTTAGAAGTTCTAGGCCAAGGCAAATTGGATTATCATGTAGCTTTAGAACTTCTAGGCTAAGGCAAATTGGAATATTCATGTGTTGGATGGCAACCTTTGAGAAGAACAACATACCAATGTACAACTTGTTATATCTAAATTTAATCCGACCTTCACATTTCCAAACTTTGCTTGAATTGTCTTAAAACCAAATCATCTTTTCCTTCTTTTTGAATACACTTGCATCCTGAAAACAAATTTTGAACTAAAGCCTGCCATGTAGTGAATTCCACTTCAATATTTTCAATCCTTCTAAATCGTCTGAAGAGAAATACTCATCTACGGAGGCATACTCTTCATCTGACTCTTCTTCCGTCAAACATACTTCAACCATATCAACTTCATGGTAATCATCCCTCTGACCCGTGATCTTGATAGTTCCATTGTCTAACAACAACTGAACACCCTTATTCACAATTGAACATCCTCGGGGGTCTCGACAGTAAACTCGCTAAGATCCATAATGGTGTTCCACCTGACCAGCCGTATGGCAGAAGGTAGCATGCAACTGCACGAGGTCCTCATTCATATACTCCACATTAAAAATTATGAATTCACCAGGACATCCAGAAACCATGTTCACTTCCTCTTCATACTATATCCTAGGCCTGATTATATGGATTAGGCCCTCATCCATCATATCATGTAAATCAGCCTTTATCTTATCACAACCCTGTATGTCTGTACTACAAATAGAACAACCGGAATGGTCGTGCGTATAATAGCTAAATAAACAGAGGTCTCCATGCATTTTCACCAAATCTCCTCTAACCAGATTAATATCAAAAATTTGGAAGTCGCCTGGACAACCGGCCACGATATTCACAACATTTACTCCCCCATGCTTGGATAGAGGATTGCTTTCACATTAGGTCTCACGTCCTTGAAAGATAGAACACCATACTTTACCAACTTATGCACCTCAGTCTTCAAAGGATAACAATTTTCAACATTATGCCCTAGTGCTCCCTGATGAAAAGCACATGTTTGGTCTGCCTTGTAATACCAAGGCAATGGTGACGGTATGGAGGGAGGTGGTCGGGCTCGAACCAACTTCTTCTGAATCAATGCCGGTAGTAGCTCTGTATAGCTCATGGGAATATGGTCATAACTCTCCCTTCTTTGATTATACCCTTGATTCCCCTGTTGGGAAGGTCTCTGATAAGTAATGGTAGTTGGAGCGGCATTGATAACAAGAGTGACTGAGGCGACTTACTGATGACGCAGATAATTCCTTCTAGGAGTGTTTACCCTTCTCTCTTGTATAACAGTATTTGCATCTCCTTCTTTCTTCTTGGTAAACCCATAAGATGGCTTTTTCACACCTCCGGATCCTTCACTCTTCGTCAAACGGCCTTCTCTTACAGCCTCTTCTAAGCGGATACCTATTCCTACCATTTCAGTAAAGTCACTTGGCGCACTTGCTACCATCCTCTCGTAGTAGAAAGAACCTAGAGTTTTCAAGAAAATCTTAGTCATCTCCTTCCCTTCCATGGGAGGAATCACTTTGGCGGCTACCTCACGCCATCTCTGTGCATACTCTTTGAACGATCCCCTGTCTTTTTGAACCATGGCCTTGAGTTGATCTCGGTCAGGCGCCATGTCCATGTTGTACTTGTATTGTTTGATGAATTCTTCTCCCAAATCATTAAAAGTATGGATATTGGCGTTTTCCAAACTCATATACCACTTCAACGCACCACCAGTCAAACTATCCTAAAAAAAGTGAATCAGTAAACGCTGATCATTAGTATGGATAGACATTCTCCTCACGTACATTACCAGATGAGCACGAGGGCAAGTGTTTCCCTTATACTTCTCAAACTCCAGGACCTTAAACTTAGCAGGTATCTTAACATTCAGGACCAAACATAGCTCATTCACATTCTGCCCAAATAGCTCTTTTCCCTTGAGGGCCTTCATCTCTCTTTGCATCTTGTCAAACTGCTCTTGAAAATCATCCATTCTGTCATAAAGACCCAAGTCTTCACTCGGTGGAGGGAAAGGACGACACACATCATCATTAACAAATGGAACAATATTTATCGAAGGAGGTGCAACAGGAACAGCATGCACCATAGGAGGTGCTGGAGTAATAATAGTCTGAACCACTGGAGTATCTTGAGGACCCAGATTGAAACCTTCAGGTGCAAAATTCTCTGGCATTCCCCATGGATATCCTTGGGGCATGCGATTCTGAGCAATAAGTGGAGTAGCAGATACGGTAACAGTCGGAGCTTCAGTAGTTTCCCTTGTTGGTTGAGGTTGAACACTTGGTGGCTGATTCTGAGCAGCCACCAGAGCTTCCATCAGAGTAGTCAGATTAGCCATATCGGCCTTCAAAGCATAAACTTCCTCGTGCAGCTCGTAATTCTCTTGTTCTAAGTTGTCCATCTTCTTTTTGAAATTAGCCCGAGTATTGTAGTGATGAGTCAGCTTGCTGAACGAAGTAAAGAAGCTTGGTAAGACACCTGGATATGCATAAAAAATGCAAGAAATATGCGTAATATGATGCATGATATGTAATGCACATGATTATTTTTACTTTGTTGCTTAATATTTCAAGGGATTTAAAGTTTTATAGACATATTGCAAACATCAAAGTAATAACGCTTTCGAAATACTGAAATTTTTTTATTATAATAACTCCAAAATGGATTACAAGTTTCAATGATCCCAAGTAAAATATGAAAATAAAATCTAAAACCCTAAGAAATAGAACTGATGGAGATCACACTGTACGTTGGCGCTTCCCCGTGAGCCTGGAAATATGAGCCTTCAACCTCTGGTTTTCTTCCGCATGTCTGACGACAACCTTCTTCCAATCATCTGAATCAGGAAGTGAGTGATCAATACCTGATTGTGTCTTAGGAGAAAATAAATCCCCTTGACTCTCCATAGACTCTATCGCTCGACTCTCAAGGATCTCAATCAAGTCGTCTTTCTCCATCAGGTCTGCTCTATAGGAACTCTCTAAAGTTTGGAACTTGTTCTTCCAAGCATACGTTTTCTGTTGCATCCTAACCAAAGCAAGTTGCAGCTCTTCCATATCATCTAATAAGGGAGAAGTGGTCTTCACAAATAGATTAGGCATGGGTGTCTCCCGGGTATACGACATCTTTAACTGAATGGCTCTCGATCGGATCCATTGAAGATATGGCTCCAAAGAAACAACACCCCTAGGTCCCAAATCCTTCATACTCTTCTTATGAATGTGACGTCAGGCCTTCGCAATCTGCTCCCTAGCTTCCCTATGGTCTTCTCCTTCCTTCAGAAAGAAACTACTTAAATGAATATTATTCAGTTTATCCCTCATCGGATAACCATGTTGTTGCCGTGCAAGAACATGGTTATAGTTAATTCCTCCCTTTGTACCAAGAAGAGGTACATTGGGGAAACTACCACAACTGTCAATAATCTCTATATCCTGGTAAGCTCGATGATACCAATCAATCTCCGAGTGAGTAAGTTCCATGATCTTAGGAGCCCAACGGGCTTCCTTCTTAACATCCTCAAAAGCATTAGACTGAGGCATATTAGAGATAAACCACCGGTACAACAGAGGCGTGCAATAGATAATCATCCCCCCATGATAAGAATTCTGAATATGAATAGAGTAATAAGCATCACCCAACAATGTAGGAACTGGGTTTCCCATCATCAAGATCCTGATAGGGTTAATGTCAACAAACTTGTCCACATTAGTAAATAAGAACAACCCGTAAGCAAGTAGAGCAAAGATGGCCTCAAAAGCAACTGTACTATTCATCTTGGCAAAGTAATGAGCTTTCTCCAATAAGAACTGAGCTGGTAATCCTCTAATCCCTCCTTTAGTAGTCATATGGGCTTCCACCTCAGACTTCCCCAGATGAATCAAGGCAGAAATCTCATGTGGTTTTGGCTCCCCCTCCAAACTAATAAAAGAAACACGATCGGTAACAGGTAAATTCAATAGATAAGAATACTCCTCCAGTGTAGGCATCAACTCATAGTTAGGAAAAGTAAAGCAATGATACATCGCATCATAGAACTGGACCAAGGTCGAGAGAATACTCTCCTTCATCTTTAGCTTCATGAGAGGAATAATGGATCCATACTTGTTCCGATAGTCTGCAGAACACTCGATCTCGAGAATTAGACTGATCAACTCATCTATCTTGGGATCCTTGAAACTGTATTTCCCGGTCTTTCTCTTTCCAGAATCCATGGTTAAAAATTACCTGAGAGATTCACAAATAGTCAACCTTTAAATCCCTTGAAATATGGTTTCTTCAAAAGATGCTTATGAGTGCATGGATGCATGAGCAACAATCACACACAAGATCACACATATAGGGTTCATAGGTTCAACGTCACGAGCATGAGGTCGAAGGTACTACCCATAAGGTGTTGGTCTAAAAGTTATCACCTGCCGAACAAGGTTCTAGAGGTTCCGAGAGTCTACATCCTTCCTTCGGATATTACCAACTTCCCGATTAACTCGGTAATTAGTAATATTCTCAAGAAAGACTCGTTCGAGCATAGTATTGCGTGACAACTATTTTCGGATTACTCCGTCACAGCTTCTGCACTACACCTAAAAGGCCATGATGGGTTTGGTATTCTACAGTCTTTAGTTTCAGTAGGTTCCCAGGTCGAAAGTAGTATGTCTTCTTGATTACTCGGTAAACGACACTACAGTCAAAGGGGCCTTCACTGAGTGGGGGATCTCATGCCTCCTTTTTTGGGATTACTCCCTCAAAGTTAACATGACTATATCGTCCGTCCTATCTTAAAGTTTGCTCAAGTCCGGGTATAGGACTTATGAGTAATCACCAAGCACCCTGAAAACCAGGAAAATCCAGACAAACATATATACCACATATAACACAAAAAAACAGTAATATCACATATACAAATATAAACAAAGATAAGCTTAACCCACTTAGGGATGGACCAGCAAGAGGTCAATTTGTCCCCAGTGAAGTCGCCATTTTTCTGTAGCGGTAGAAATGTTTAAGACTAAGCCATTGGATTGACTAGACATTATACAAATCAAAATAAAAATTGCCACTGCGCTTTATTGTTTCCAAAGGAATGGGAAAAGAGCGAATAACCCAAAATAAGGGGAAAGATACAAGGTAAGGGGGTTGGTTAGGCAAAGGGAAGGTATTAGCATCCTAAACATTTGCGGTACTCCGCAGGAGTCTCTTTGTAAAATCTGTATATTTTGGCTATATAAAAAAATGTTGTATATAAAAAATGGATGGTGGAGGTGAGGAAAGAAATATATTTATTTTTATAATTTTTGCACCCGCCGCGGTTGCGAACCTTTAGTGCCTACGTACCACCTTTTCGTGCAATAGGGGATCAGGGTAAACGAAGTTCCTCTTACAAAAATTTAAAACATAAATGTGTTGGTTAATTTTATGAGATAAAACATCATCATCATTGTCCTTGTGGAAAACATATCTACTACCCACAATCATGAGAAAGGAGAATTTGCATCATCTCAAAGTGGAGGATATGGCTTGGATTTTAAAATCAATAATGCCTAACTCAACACCCAAGTGGAAAATATCTCTCTTCACTACATATTGTAGAAGTGTAGTTGTTTGCATCACTACAAGGATTGACAAGAGTTCAACCTTTTTGATAAAAACTTTAAAGATAAAAGCCAAAGTGGCAAAATGGTTTAAATGAGATTGATTGACTTTTAGTCTTCTCACAAAAAAATGTCAAGGTATTATTAAGTTGATTGGAGTTTATTTATGAAAAATATTTTGAAAATGCATGGACATAAGTCCAAGTTTATTATGAAAGTGGTTCAAGTTCAAAAACAAGAAGAGTTTTCAAAAGGGGGGAAGAAGATTTTTGAAATTAAAGAAGATGGGAGGAGAAGAAAGGACTATCCTAAAGCATAAGGTAAAAGCTATGGATAAGAACCATCTAACCAACAAGAAGCCATTACTTGACATTATGAGCCAAGATAGAATTCCCATTCCTTGGATTGGAACCAATCAACAAAAAAAATACTAGAACTCTTGAGAGAACCAAACTTCAAGTGTATTAAGTCTTCACAAAAATTAGGCAGAGTAACGGTTGTATACGTGTGAATTCCATATTACATACAAGGGGTGTAATCACAAAAACCTGCACACAAAAACAAACAAGCAACCTAATGTCTTGAGGTAAACCTCAAGAACTTCAGACAGAATAATCAGATAAGATCACAAGGTCTCCAAAATAGGCCAAGGTTAATAACCAAATAGTCCAAGTACCATTAAATATTTTTTAGGGTTTATGTTGATTATTAAGTTTCTTAAGAAAGGAAAATAAAAGCTCAAGTGAGCAAAGTAAAAATGGCAAGAAAGTAAATGCTCAAATGAGTAAAGATGAAAATGGCATGAAATGTAATTGATAAAAGTAAATGGTACATAAAGCATAAAAAAGAATAAAAGCATAAGGTAAGACAAGTCAATAATTAGTGGTTAGTTGGATGACCATCTTGAAGCTTGCATTTGGAACTTATTAGAGGATTGGTAGAACCAAAGCCTCCACACAACAAGTTGCGTTTGCTTTTTGTCAAGTATATCATTCATTTGGAATTCTCACAAGTACCATTTAACGATCAACGATGTTTAAGTGATCCGCGTTGACCAAAGGTGTTGTAGATCCATTAGAGGATTGGTAGAACCAAATCCTCCACACAATGAATCTAAAGGTTATTGAATCAAAGAGATCAAATAAACATACTTGGGCTTGCAATCATAAGTTTGGGCCATGAATGATCATTTATTCGAATCGGGACAAAATTTAGCGCTATGTTAAGCAATTGTAAGTGGACTTATATCGAAGTTGCACCTATTTTGGGGCCGGTCAATAGCAATCTATGCATCATATGTTTTGAGACATGATATAGAGATCATGCTCCAAAAAAATCTAGTGCAATAAGAAAGGGATGAGATTAAGAGGGATGGGGAAAAAATATACAAACCACGTTTGAATTAAATTTTAATAAAACTATTATTAAAATCATTAATCCATTTTTGTGGAGTTAAACCCAACACCATGGATCCAATGATGTTAATAAAGTTCATGATCCAAAATCTAACCCAAGATCAGTCACAAAATAGTCGCAAAATAATATCACATTTTAATATATACAAAAGGGTTAAAAATTAATATTTAAAAATAGAAAATAAAGAGAAAATTATCAAATATGTTCAAATTAATCAAGAAATAAAAAGTAAGACCATAGAAAAATCAGAAAAGGGCTCAAACAATTTTACAAGTTTTTTGGTTATTTTTTAAAGTCAGAAACTATTTTTAAAATTAAAATAAATGGGTAAAATAAACAAAAAATGATAAAAAAAAATAGTAAAGTCAGAAGAAAAAAAAAAGGTCACCAATATTTGTCACTATATCATTGGATCATTCCATAATTTTTTCAGAATTTTAAAATGTATAAAAGTATTTTAAATATTTTAAACAAATCAAATATAGTGCAAAATTTATAAAAAATACCAAAACACAAAATTAAATTGTGAAAATATAAAAATCAGAAAGAGAATAATCAAAAATATTTTTCATAATTTTTTCAGAATTTTTGGACTAAAAATGAATTTTCTAGGGATTTTTTGAAATTTAAAACAACTAAAATATAAAAATCAGAAAAAGAAAATAAAAGTAAAATATGTGGACCATTGGATTAGAGTCAAAACACATTAGTAATCAAATCCAAGGGATCTGGCGCACTGTGCATATCATGGTCATTAGTGAATAATGTACATAATCAATAATTAAATCAGAATTTGAAGAAAAAAACAGATGGCGCGCCTTCATTGGTTGGAAGATGACACATTTGTCATCTTCAACCTCCAGCCATCTCGAATTGCAGGTCTCTCAAACTGTAAAATCAGAAGCTGATACTTATGCCATTCGCTTCGTCTCTTCAAGACGAAGACAACCACACCCTCGCGCCAAATTTATATAAACTGTAGCTCAAGCAATTTGGAAGGAAAGTTTTGAAAAGGGATTTAAAATTTCATGGTCAAAACGTGTTTCCAGTAAAAGGTAAGTGTTGCAACTAAAACCAAAGAAATGAGAGAAACACAATGATATCAAAGTTTTGAAGAATTGATGAAGGAATCTACGTATTGAAGTTGAGTTGCAGAGCTCTGAAACTAGACTTCTATGGAGTAGTATAGGGCACGATTCTTGAATGTAATTATGTGGTTAGCTTCAGGGAAGATCAAAGAAGGTGAATTGATGGAAAAATTGGATTGAAAAAGGCTCGAGAATGGATTTTGAAGTTACTGAATTCTAAGTTGTGAAACAAGTTTGGCAGGGTAATTCTGGCTATCCAAGCTTGGGAAAATGAATAGGATAGTAGATTTATTTATAGGAGAAGCAAATGTGATCAAAAGGAAGAGTGAATGATGAGTTTTTGAGGGAATTCGTGCAAACCTGATGCACGAGTGAAGTGTGATCCAAACTTTACCAAAACTCGTCCAATTCTTGCGTTTTGATGCACTAATCCACTTGGGAAAGTTGGCTAATCATGTTTAGACCCAAAACGCGTGTTAATTTGAGTTTTAGAGGTTGTAACATGAAATTCAAATTTTGACTTGCAAGGAAACTTCAATTCCAAGTTACCGCTTTTGAAACAATGGAATTCTCAGCTCAAGGGGTCTTAAAGCATGATTCTTCATGCTTTAGAAAGATGAGGTTACAAGCTTTTTAATGGAAAAATAATGGAGTTAAATGGATGCTTGAACTGAAAGTTGCATTCAGTCAAAGTTGGAGAAAAAGGGTTGACTTTCCATACTTAGAAATATTTCAAATTCTTCTTCAAAAATGACCTATGATATCCTGCATCCAAACATGGCCTTCCACTTGGAATTTTCTCTTGACCAAAAAAAGATGGAATGAAGTAGATCTCTTGAATGACATTTTGAAACTTGAATCATTCAAAATCTCCAAAATTTGAGCAAGTTATGACTTGTTGAAGTTGGTAAAAAATCATGAAATGACCTATAATCTTTTGCATCTTTAAGACAACTTCCATCCATTTTCCCGTTTTGCACATAAAAGAAGGCATGAAGTTCACATCTTCAAGATAATTATGGAAAAAGAATGGACTTAAGGTGATGTAAATTGACTAAGTTATGACCATTTGAAGTCACAAATGGAGAATTGGGGATTCATCTGGAGGACTTGTAATCTTGCTTCCTCCTCAAGTCTCTTCCTCATGAAAACTCCTTGGAAATTTTGAAGTTATTTTTTAATAACCCTTTGAAGAGAATGATGTATTTGGGATCACTCAAAAATACCAAAAGATTAGCAAGATGTATTCCTTTGAAGTTCAAAGCCCTAGCTCCTTAGATCAAGAGAATGCTTTGCGGAACTTGGACAAGCTTGAACAAACTTCTTGTACCAACATTCTTGCTTTGTGAATAGAAGTTGTTGAGGATGATAATGAGAACTCTTAGCCACCAAAACCACTTCCATATCTTGAAATTTGAGAGAAATATGCTCTTGTGACCAATAGGAACAAGGCCTTGTCCAACATGACAACTTCTTCAATCAACCCTTTGTACTTTTGAGTCAAATCTAATAATCTTGAAATGTGATGAACCAAAACAACCTTGTCATGCCAATTCTTTCAAAACCAATCTAATGGTGAGGTTTGAACTTCTCCAACTTTATTGACTAGGGCATGGACATAAACTCATGAACCCATGGGGTAACTTGTTAAATCTCATTGCCTTTACCTATATGGATAACAAGTAGGACAAACCAACATTGCATTTTATTATTTAAGTGAAGAAATCAAAATAATATTCATGATCACAAAAGGAACATAAGTCAAGGTGCTTGGTAATCCTTAAAAAGGGAAAAACTAAATGTATGGAGGGGAACCAAGAATCCTAGTGTGATCTTGTTGTGAATGAATCAACATGGTATGATGAAGGGATCTTAGGGGCAAAAATTGGGGTACAACAGTCGTGTATTGGATATCGTATTCGGTCAAGATCATTTGTCATCTTGCTATTCTTCCCGAGAGAGCGGGCTTCTCCAAGATATACTTTATCAGATCCATCTTAGATATCAACAAAGTAGTGTGGGTCAACATATACTGTCTTAGTCGGGGAGCAGCCCATGCCAAAACGCAACAAGTTTTCTCGAGCAGTGAGTATCTTGTTTCACAGTCGGTAAATTTTTTGCTAAGGTAGTATATTGCATGCTCTTTTCGACCGAACTCGTTATGCTACCCCATCACACACCCCATTGAATCATCTAGCACTGTTAAGTACATTATCAAAGGTCTTCCTTCAATCGGAGGCATCCAAATTGGAGGCTCTTGAAGGTATTCTTTGATTCTTTCGAAGGCAGTCTGGCATTCATCATTCCATTTTACCACTTGATCTTTCTTCAGGAGTTTGAAGATTGGCTCACAAGTAAAAGTTAAATGGGAAATGAATATGGAAATGTAATTCAGGCGTCCCAAGAAACCTCTAAATTCCTTCTTCGTGCGAGGAGCTAGCATCTCTTGTATAGAATTCACTTTTACAGGGTCTACCTGAATGCCCTTGTTGCCGATAATGAAACCTAAGAGTTTACCAGACCTTATTCCAAAGGTGCACTTGTTCCGATTTACCTCAGCTTATACGTTTTCAACCTATCAAACAGCTTTTGTAGATGATCAAGGTGCTCTTCCTCAGTTTGAGACCTGGATATCATGTCATCAACATAGACCTCTATCTCATGGTGAATCATGTCATGGAACAAAGCTACCATGGCTCGCTGATAGGTTACCCCGACATTCTTCAACCCAAACGACATCACTTTGTAACAGAAAGTGCCCCATTGTGTGCGAAGGTTATCTTCTCCATGTCCTCCGGGGCCATCTTGATCTGATTGTAGCCGGAGAAATCATCCATGAAGGAAAAAACTATATTTCATGGTGTTGTCAACCAGAACATCAACATGGGGGAGCGGGAAGTCATCCTTAGGACTCGCCCTGTTCAAATCTTTGTAGGCCACAAACACCCATAATTTCCCATCCTTCTTAGGAAAGTTAACTACGTTAGCAACCCATTGGGGATAACAGGTGACATCTAAGAACCCAGCGTTGAACTGTTTCATAACTTCTGCTTTGATCTTCTCCGACATTTCAGGGTGCATACGACGAACCTTCTGCTTTACCTGAGGGAAATCTTCTTTAGTTGGCAGACGATGAACCATAATATTCTTTTCTAGTCCTGGCATGTCTTCATATGACCAGGAAAAGATCTCAACATAATCATGCAACATTTGTATCAACCAGTGTTTGACATTAAGCTCCAAATTTGCACCTATCCTGACTTCTTTTATGTCCTCTTCTGTGCCCAAGTTTATTGTCTCAACAGGCTCTTCATGAGGTTGTATATCCATTTCTTCCTGCTGTAACAGTCTAGCAAGTTCTCCGGGTACCTCGCAATCTTCCTCACCTTCGTCCTCGGCTTGGTTGATCAGATTTTCAAAGTCATAACTGTAAATAGCAAAACTATTATCAATAGGATCCAGAGTGGATATGGATCTGCAGTTTGATACGTGAATGTGCATAAGAGCATAGCTGTATAGACAAAGTAAAAAGCAGAAAAGAAAAACAGAGAGTGCAAAATTTGTATGCAATAAACGTCCAATGCTTTATTAATGCCATATGAAATCGAAACATGATAACCCTCACAAATAAACCATTGTTCCCTAGGTAAGACACATGGCCATAAAGTTTATGATGTTTATTACATATCCAAAAACAATAAAGACAATTACTTTTGAATAAAAGTAATTGGTACAAAGTCTTTTTTCGTCCAGTTACTGGGTCCACCATTGGTAGTAGGGAAGATCCAGCTATCCACGTCATACTCATTGTCAGCATCTTCCATGGCGGAGACAACATCAATAGCATTGATTCTTGAGCCGTGCTTGGGCATGGGTGAAGTTATGACGTTGGGAGTCTCAGGGAGATCGAATTCAATTTCCTTTGCCTCGATCAGATCATGCACCGTGTTCTTCAAAGCCCAATAGTCATTCGTGTCATGCCTCAGAGTCTCAGAATGGTAGGCGCATCAAGCATTTGGATTGTAGCGGGGAAAGGCAAGATTAGGATTCTTCAGGGCTTCCTTCAAAGTTACCAGATTAGACTTCAATAATTGTGGCCAAACTTGAAACATAGTCATATTTATCTGGGTAAATTTTCTTACAGGCCTTTCTGCTCTCGGGTGATTGTTCCTTTGCTGAGTAGGTGCATGTTTAGAGATCATAACAGCCCCTACCGCTGGACGGAATTCAGTTATTTCCTGATTCCTTTGGCTATAGGTGGGACTGACTTCCTTTTTCCTAGAAAATGGCTTCCTTACTGTACTGGAGGATGCATCCTTCTGGATCTTACCACTCCTAATCCCAGCTTCCACTCTTTCCCCTATCAAAATCAGTTTAGTAAAGCCGGCTAACGAGCTTCCAATCAGGTGGTTGAAAAACGGACCAGATAAGGTACCCAAAAACATATCCACTAGCTCCCTATCAGACAGGGGAGGTTGGACTCTTCCTGCTAAGTCCCTCCACTTCTAAGCATAGTCTTTAAAGCCCTCGCTCGAACCCATAGCCATACTTTGGAGTTGTGTACGGGTGGGAGCAAGGTTTACATTGAACTGATACTTCTTGTAGAAAGAAGCAGCCAGGTCTTCCCAATTACGGATGTTGGTGCTTTCCAGCTGGTAGAACCACTCTAATTGAGTTATGGATAGACTATCTTGAAAGAAGTGGGACCATAAGTCCTTATCAGCAGTGTGAGGCTGGATCTTCCTCACATAAGACCGGAGGTGAATCTTGGGACATGAAACCCATCATATTTGGCAAATATCGGAACCTTGAAATTCTGCGGGATAACAACCCCAGAGACCAGACCCATCTCTTTAAAATCCAGACTCGGTACCTTCCATACCTCCATTGCATTCTACCGATCCTCCAGTTGTTTGTATTTTTCATCAGCATGAGGATACTGCTCCTCATCATAGTCAGATTCATCATCGAATTCTTTTGGACTAGAGTCTTCCTCTCTTGTTTCCTCCTCTTGATTGACTCCTTCCTTTGATGAAGTTACCAGTTTAGAGGCTCTTCGCACTGGTCCTCTGGTCCTTCTTTCGAAGTTCACCACACCAACTAGTTTCTTTGGCTTCTTCTTTTCTTTAACATTTAGGGCTTTTAGTTCCTCTTGCCCCTTGGCCAGAGCCATGATCATCTGTTGAAACTGAGCATTCTAAGTATGTAGATCCTTCACCGTTTATTCTAGAGCCATTGCTGAAATAAACAGCGCAAAAGATGAGAAACTTGCTATGAAACCTATTTATGCAATGATATGTATGAGATATGTATGCAATGTTTTCAAAGATTTCTAAGACTCAAATTTGCTTAAACAGAAAGAGAACAAACATTAATTATATTAATAAGTTTTATTGGTCACAATGACGCCTCTTGGGCTTACAAGGGAAGTAACAAACAAAAGTAAACCCCCAAAGCAAAGAGAGTCAAGCTTCCCATCGACGCATCTTCTTTGGTGCAATGTAAGCGTTTATACTCTTCTCCTCGTGAAGTAACTGAGTGAGTTCTAAAACCTTCTTCTCGCTGGCGTAGAATTGGGTTTCGAAAGTATCCCGTTCTTCTTTGAGTTGGATCCAGAACTTCCGTAGCTCCTCAAGATCAGTTGGCATATCAGGATGCAAAACAACATAAGGAGTGTTTCCCTCAGCAATTGGCTCCATAATTGCAGGTAAGATGGAGGGGTAAGGCATCATAAGACATTGAGCGCGAGATCTCACCCATTTGAGGTAAGGCTCAAGAGGTATGGAATTCTTGTGCCCTATTGTCTTGTTATCAACTCTGTTTATCATGCCCCAAGTTCGAACGAACCTCTTGCGATAACCCTGAACATCATTCTCATAGTCAAATGTGATTCCTTGGACGAGTGTGTCGTGAGGACCATCCCTTATGGCATAACCAAACCGTGGCAATGCCAAACAAGGATTATAAGTGATTCCTCCCCTAATGCCTAAGAGAGGGACATTAGGGAATTCCCCACAGCGATCAATGATAATGATACTCTCCAAGTACCGAGAACACCAACGGATATCTAAATGTATAAGGGACATCAACCTATGAGACCATCTCATACCCTGCTCATTTCTCAGAACAGGCCGGGGTAGGTGAAAAATAAACAACCTAGCCAATAGACAAGTGCAACACAAAAGGTTCCCTCTTCTCTTTAGAGTGCGAGTATCCAGAGAGTGTAGAATATACCCAAGTAAAGTAGGCACTAGATTATGTGACAGGAATACCTTAACCGCATTCACATCTACGAGGTGGTCCATGTTAGGGAATAGTACCATCCCATAGATGAGAAGGGCCAGCACTTTTTCAAAACTTGTAAATCCAGGTTATCCCAAAAATAGTGAGCTTTCTCAAATAGAAACTTAGCTGGAAATCCTTGTACACTTCTTCTGGTTTCCCAATTTGCCACTACATTATACCTTTGTAAAGACAGAGCTTGAGCAATCTCTTCAGGCTTTGGATCTCTTTCAGCACCATTGAATGGTAGCTGATTAAGGATAGGTACCCCTAACAACTGAGAAAACTCCTCCATAGTAAGCACTAACAGGTAATCAGGGAAAGTGAAGCAATGGTGTAACGGGTCAAAGAACTGAAAGAGAACCTTTAACATTTCTTCATCAGGGTTTGAAGTTACTAAGCTGAGAAGTCGACCAAGTCTTTCAGTGAAGGGAGAGATTTCAGGGATCCTTGATGCTAAGTCCTTCAGTTGAGGAGGTACTTTCACAAGGTTGACTTGGATAGTGTTCCTGCGAGCGGATGTCATGTCCTACAAAATAAGACAAAAATAAGCCCTATTAATCCTTGAAATGTTTAGTATGATATGCCATGTTATGATGTCATGATTATGCTAAGAAATCACATATATAGCAAGCACAAACAAATCACACAAAGACTTTAGGTTTAAGGCTTGCATGGGTTTTAAGTTCATACCCTCTTGAAGTTGGACTGGTTCAACCTGTCCTATAAATAATAACCGGGTTATAAGGGATCTCAATATCACTGATCTTTCCCACAAGTTTAGTTCGATAAGCAACTGACTTGCAACCAAACAAAACTCAGGAGTTAAATCTCAATGAGTGTAGCATTGAGTATCTGCCAACTTTGGGAATACACCAAAGACGGCCATCTCACTACATCCTAATGGCCAAGTTGTTCATTTAAAGGTTCTAAGGTCAGTTGAAGCTTCATGACACCACGTAGTGGCCCCGTATTCTCCTTGATTAACTCAAGGGCTACCGGTACCAACCAAAGTGTCGCATCAATGTAGCCATTGCTTCAACCGTGTTGGTATACCCCGCACAGTTTCCATGATTTATTGCTACTTACCTAAAAGGTTTCCTCAGATCTGGGTGTAGGATCTATAATAACCCAAACAGTACCCTTAAAAATAAAGCAATCAAAACAAGCAAAGAAGACATTTTTAAATGATCTAAACCCTAAGTTAAACCCCACTTTATTATTCTCCCCAGCAGAGTCACCAGTTCTGTGATACGGTGGAAGAACCGACTGTTTGATACTAGTTTGTGTTTTTTGTTTGCAAATGTCGTGGTAAGCAAGAGTCGCCATTGACTTTTCTTTTATCTAACAAAGGAAAGGGTGAAAAGAACATAAAAAGACATTTTTTTGATATTTTCTGAGTAAGGGGGGTAGATTATGAAAAGGGAAGGTGTTAACACCCTTTTCATCTGTGGTTTTCCATGGGCTCTTAGGTACTTGCTCATTTTTGAAAACTATTTGTGTTTGTGTGTTTTGAAAGATTATGTTTGCTTTATGGTAACTCTTGTATCAGTCCTCAAGAGTGTGATAAAGTGTTTTTGAAAAGATTTTTGAAAGTGTGTAAGTGTGAAAATTTTTGGTTTTGAGCAAGTACCTAACAATTATCTACCTACTCGAAAAATGATGTTCTTTTCCTCCTTTCCTTTAGATAGTGATATCCTACTATTAGTGAGTAGGTATCATTGAAGGCAATATGTAAGGATATCTTAGCGTTCACAGGGACTGTCATCATATAGGCAACATCGAGGGACAAGATCATTTCTCGTAGGCAACTCGAGGGACAGTAAGGGACCATGATCTTTATGATGACTTTTAAACTGAGGGTCTTTGCTAAGATGTCCCTACGTTCGAGGGACATGACCATTATTTTCTGAGGCAACCAAGTGAGGTATATCCTAAGGGTGCAAGTGTGCCACATTGTGTTTTTTCAGTTATGTTTATCTTGCAATTAGTGATCTAATGGTTAATTGATTAATCATGTCATGCACGCCTAAGTTACTAACAGTTATATACAAGCATAAAAGAATATAAAGAGCGAGAAATAAAAGTTCCTACGCTATTATAGGGCTTTGGTGTAGATACATAAGTAATGGACGGAAAGTAAAGTGCGGAAATCAAAAACCCTAGTTAACTATTACAAACCGGGCGCAATTACATAATTGGTAAAAAATAATCGTATGGAAAAAATAATAGCGCACAAAATTAAGACACGAAAAAGTTCTAAACCCTAAAAAATCTAATTTCTCATTAAAAATATTTTTTTGTATTTTATGAAAAAAATATTTAAATTTTAACCTAATTCTCTAATTAATTTTAATTGATGAAATAGGTTAAAGTTTAATTAAGTTAATTAATTTGCAAAAAATAATTTATTAAAAAAACTAAGTCCTAATTTTTTGTGATGATTTTCTGATTTTTTTGATTTTTATGATTTCATGAAAAAAAGGAATAAACAAAAAAAAATAAACCAAAAATAAAAAGATAAAGAAGTTTAAAATGGGCTTGAGGGGTTGTAAAACCCAAACTGGAATGATGTTGTTGAATTCTGTCTAAGCCTAGAAGCTGGTGGCCCACAGCCAGCATGTGATTTAGTAGGAAGCAATGCTTGGGAGATCCACCATGAGGACGCGTCATTGGGCGCTGGATCTGGAGCATGAATGATCCAATGGCTGGATCTAAGGGTCTATGATGCGCGCCTGGGGGTGTAACATACTGGATCTGCAAGAAATTGGTAAGAAAAATATAACGTTCAAGACCTAGGAATCGAACCCAGGTCTCTCCCTTTTCCAAGCATTCCTTCTACCATCATGCCAATCTGTTCATTCATACATGTAATCACAAAATAATATTATAAAGGAAATCAAGGTCATGACTGAGTCATCAAACACGCGTCAGCAAGTGGTCCCACTGATTTTTAAACAAACCAATCAAAACATACTAACACGCCACGCAAGGTCTTTGGCCGGTCAAACCACCCTGGACGGTGGTTCCAGTCATCTTCTCCGATCGACCAAAAAACCTAACCTGCAAAATAGGGAAACTTAAAGCCTGAGATTTTGCCTACCCCCCCCCCCCTAAAACCTAGGCTGCGAGTTCAACCATGACCTTAGTTTGGTCTAAAGATGTCTTCATCTCTGAAAATGAAGCTCACGTGTTTTCAAACCCTAATAATGGCAATCTTTGATTTTGGCATTGAAACTCACGTGAAGCACGTTAAAACAATTACAATGATCAATATGAACACATATATGCACGCATAATTCATTTATATTGTGTAATAAGAGGATTTGAATTCAAGAATTTTTACCAAATTGGTGATGCTTGAAGGAGGTGTTTTGGGCATGTTTTGGCTTGGATAATGCGTGAAGATGAATCCTGGGACCTTCAGGAGGAATATTGGCTTCTTTGTTTTAATCAACAAGTGCTGGAATTTGTTCTTTTGAGTTTCACGATTTCTTGAAATTTTTGCAAATTTGTATGGCTCTCTTTGTGGCTATTGTGTTCTCTCTCTTGACCTAGGGTTGTTCTGCTTATGTAGTGAATCAGAATAGGGTTACAAATGTGGAAAAAATCTAATTCCTTGAGTGCAAGAATATGAGTTTTCAATTTGTAACAATACTTGCTATTTCAAGAAAATCTCTCTCCTTTTGGTCCCATGCATTTTGCTTGGTCATGCAAGCCTGTTTTGGCCCTCATTTGGATAGAAAAAGATTCACCATCATATCTTTTATTATTTTGATTATTTACTTTATTTAATCTTGCATTTTAATGGAAAAATAGCAAAATAAATGGTATAAATAATAAAATAATGTATGGATGAGCTCAAGGGTCGTGGGTCTTGTTAAGAACAAGTTCCAAGCATTAAAACATGGGCCCCTTTGGAAAAAATTCAAGTTAGGTCAATATTGGCTTTATGCATTTTCCAAAAATTGGTCAACTTTAGCAATGCATATCTTTCTCAATTTTAACCCTAAAATGGTTTTCTTTGAATTTTTAGAGAGCTTACGATGTCCTTTAAACAACCTTTTTGGTTTCATCTCAATTGGATCTTCCATGTTCATGTAAGGAGCTTTGACCCAAAGGGTGTTTTTGTTGACTTTTTGAAAGGACCTGTAATGTCTGAGCTTGTATCTTTTGATTGAGGAATTTATTAAACTTGATGGATGAAGAGAGTTTGTAGGTAATTGGATTCTCTTCAAAATGAGCCTTTGTGGAAAACTTTCTGATAAAGTATGAGGAAGTTATGCCTGGTAAAAGTTTGGTTGACTTTTCCTATAGAAACCCTAATTTGCCTTTTTTGACTTTTGATGATTTAGGAGCATTTCTTAAGGAATCATGATCAACACTTGATCAAATGATGAATATCACTTCAAAATATTGATGTTGACCAAAAATCTTAGAGTTTGACTGTATTTGGGCCACAATTGACTTTTGACCTAATACAGTTGATTTCCAGGCATTTGAGCAGTTGACTGAGCAAACTTGTTGTTCAAGGCATGAAATTTGACATGAATGATCTTGAGGAAATATTAGGACAATGGATAACCTTTGGGACAGCTTAAAATTGAAACCCTAGTTAAGGTTTGTTACCTTAGGAGGAGAATTTGTCTGGTCATTTCTTGGTCATCCTTGAGCAATTGAGGACCTCTTGAAGCATGTCTTAAGTGAAAATGAGAGGGAAAATTTTTGAGTACAACAACACCTGTTGTACCCTAATTTTTGCACCTAAGATTCCTCTATCATCTCAAATCAACTCAATCACAACAAGATCACACTAGGGTTTGGTTCTTCTCCCTATCTTTAAGTTTGCTCATGAGGAATCACCAAGAACCTTGATTTATATATTGTTATCATCTATACTTTGTATTTATTAACTTTTAACTATAAATACATTGAATGTTTTCTCTAATTGATGATATTATAGATAACGGCACAACATATTTCATCAATTTGATTTATTGGTTCATAAGTTTATTTCTATGCCTTCTTTAACAAAGTTTCATTGAGATTAAAGATTCATAATTTAAGATACTTTTAAGTAATATAATGACAAGGTCTACTATGATTTATCATGCCTCAATTTGTCAAATAAAATCAAAAGATGCAAGAGTTTATTGAAGAAGTTTGACCTAATTTGACAAGTTCTTGATTTCTTGGTTACAAGTGCATAACTCTCTCAATTCTTAATATTTGGAGGTGGTTTTTGTTGCTATGGGTTCTTATTGTCATCCACTACAACTTATATTCACATGGTAAGAGTTATTATGCAAGGAAGATTATCAAAATTGAAAGGGTTTTCCAAGTCATTTTGGTGCTATAGGAGCTAGGGTTTTGAACTTCTAAGGGCTATATCTTGCTCATCTTTTGGTATTTTTGAGTGATTCCAATGACATGCTTATCTTTAAAGAGTTATCAACCAATCACGTCAAAAGTTTCAAGAAAATTTTATGTGAAATATGCCTAATGATGAAGAAAGATTACAAGTCCACTAGATACGCCATCAAATTTCCTTATGTGACTTCAAAAGATCATAAATTGTTCAATTTTTATCTCCTTGAGTCCATTATTTTTCCACAATTATTTTAAGGATGTGAAATTAAACTCTTATTTTATGTGCAAATATTGAAAATGGATGGAACATGCCCTAAGAATGCAAAAGATTATAGGTCATCTCATGAATTTTCACCAACTTCACAAGGCCATAACTTTTTCAATGCTTATTATTTTTTAGTGATTCAAGTTTCACAATACTCTTTAAGTAGTCCACTTCAATCTAGAATCAATGATAAAAGTTAAATTTTGAAGGAAGACCTTGTTTGAATCAAAAACATTATAGATCATTTTTGAAGAAAAACTTATAATTTTTCTAACTATAAAAAGTCAGCATCTTTTTCTCAACTTTGACTCATCACAACATTTAGCTCAAGCATCCATTTGATTCCATTATTTGAACATTATATAGATTATAACCTTATATTTCAAATGATTCAATAATCATGCCCTAAGACCCCTTGACTTATGAACACCATGGATTCAAAGTTGGTACCTTGAAACTGAAGTTTTCTCCAAAGTCAGAATTTGAAATCCATAATCCCGCTTCTAATCACCAAATTAGCATGCATTTTTTATTTAAACATGTTTTACAAGGTTCTCAAAGTTAAATTAAGGATCAAAAAGCAAGAATTAGGTGAGTTTTGAGAAAATTCAAGTCACATGTTTTTTAAATTCTGGGCTTCTCTCGTTTTCCCTCCAAACCTCATTATTTCTTCCATTTCTTTTCACCATATACTCTTCTACTAATAGAGGGACATATTGCATTCATTTCCTCAAGCTTGAACAACCAGAATCACCATTCCCAACTCATTCCTTAACCCATATTTCTGCAACTTCGAATTTGGTTTTACAACCTTCCTCAATCCATTTTCTTGGTCAATTCTTCATCCTTGAACTTCAGTTAAACAGAAGAAGAACCAATCCCTAAAGAATCCTAAATCGTTCTAGCCAAGTCAAGTTTTAGAGCTTTGAATTTGAAATTCAATATGTAGATTCCATCATCAATTCTCTCAAAATTTGTTACCACAATGAAACTCTCATCATTCTGATACTAGTCGCATCATTTATTTTCAACTGGAAGTGAGTTTTGATCATGAATTTTCAAATCCCTATTCAACTTTTTTCTTCTAGTTTTCTTCAAATCGACCGAGCTACAACTTATGTTAATTTTTCATGAGGGTACAATTGTCTTCGTCTTGATGAGACGAAGAGAATGACATTGGTGTGAACCTCTAATTTTACAGTTTAAGGAACCTAGTTTTGTGGTTGGCTGGAGGATGAAGACGACCACGCTGGCGTCTTCAACCAGATATGCACAGCGCGCCAGATCCCTTGGATTTGATTACTAACGCGTTTTGACATTGATCTAATGGTCAATATATTTTTGGTTTATTTTTATTTTCTGGTTTTTATATTTTAATTGATTTAAACTTCAAAAATTCATAAAAAAAGTCATTTCTAACTCAAAAAAAAATCTGAAAAAACTCCTTAAATTACTTTGAATTATTTCTGACTTTGTTAATATTTTTTCATATTTTTATTTTAATGTTTGATATTTTTCATAATTTTTTTATTGTTTACCTTATTTTAATTGTTTTAAAAAGACTTCTTGGCATTTTAAAATTCTAAAAAATTTTATCAAGATTAGTTTCTTTATTTCTGACTTTATGAAATTTTTCTAGATTTTTATTTTGAGTTTTACTATTTTTGATCTCTTTTTCACTTATTTGAGTAATTTTAATTAGTTTAAAAATATTTTTCTGTTTTAAAAATTATCAAAAAAACTTATAAAAATATTTGAGATCACTTCTGACTTTTCTATGGTCTCTTTTAATTTTTCTTTGATACCTTGAATATAATTTTCTATTTTCCCTTTTGTTTTCATTTAAAAAAACAATTTAAAAATCATCTTCTCTTTTTATTTTGTTTATTAATTACAATTTATTTTTTGAATATATTATGGCCATGTGACTTTTGATCATGAACTTCATTAACATCATTGGATCTTGGGTGTTGAGTTTAACTCCACCAAAATGGATGGATAATTTTAATGATAGTTTGATTAAAATCTTTAATTCAAAATTTTTCCCTCCCTCTTCATTTTATCCATTTCTTACTTGTACTATATGTTGTTTGAGGATAATTTACATATCATTTTCTAAATGTATGGTACATAGATTGTTATTGACCGACCTCAAAATAGGTGTGAATCCTACATAAGTCCACTTACGATTGCTTAACATAGCGCTAAATTTTGTCCTGGTTCGAGAAATAATCATTCGTGGCCTAAACATATGTTTGAAAGCCCGAGTATGTTAATTTGAAACATTGGATCCAATAATCTTAAGATTCATTGTTAGGAGGCTTTCGTCTTATCAATCCTCTAATGAATCTTCATAAATTTTGGTCTAAGTGAATAATTTAAACATCTTTGGTCATGTGTGGTTACTTTGAGATCTTAAATGAATAATATACTTGACAAAAATCAAATGAAACTTGTTGTTGAGAGGCTTTTATTTTATCAATCTTCTAATGAGTTTTCAAATGCAAGTTTCAAGATGGTCATTCAACTAACCTCAAATTTCTAACAATTGAATTTATTTTATGCTTTTACTTTATGCTTTTTACTTTAAGCACATTTATTTTAGCATTTTCATTTCATGTTATTTTCATCTTTTCTCATTTGAGCATTTATCTTTATGTCATTCCTATTTTTCTCACTTGAGCTTTTCATTTCTTTTTGAAGATACCTAATAATCAACTTTAACCATAACAAACTTTAAAATTACTTTGACTATTTGGTTACTGTTGTACCCCAAAATTTGCCCTCGCATTTTTTCCTCAAGAAATCACAGCTTCAGGCTTTTCCCGATTTTTCAGATTGGCTCAAGAATCGGTCAAACGGACTTTTCTCGTCAGTCAATCAAAATTAGGGTTTTACTGATTTTCAGGGTTTAGAACAGTTCACACAGTTTGCTTAGGGTTTTGATTGATTTTGGCCCAACTTTGATCAGGCGAACGTTCTTTGGCATTTAATCAGGAATTAGGGTTTTCGTGCGCGGTTCCTCAGAAAGATTTAATTCTACGATGCTTTACAAGTTATTCCGAGATTTGGATTGAATTTGCATTGTTTGACTTAATCAGTAAAAGAATGCATTGGGATTGAATTCACGTTTGTTTGACTGAATCAGTAAAAGGTTGCATTGGGTTTGAATTTGCAATGTTTGATTAAAGTCAGTAAAAGAAAAAAAAAGTCTGGGCAATTGCTGTGATTAACTGTTGTTTTGCTTTGGATGTTGGAAACGCCAGGTTTAACTGATCAATTGCTGTGATTGACTGTTGTTTTGCTCTGGATGTTTGAAACGCCAGGTTTAACTGATCAAATGCTGAAGCATTGTTTATTTAATTATTTATTATTCTAAGATTAAATGATTGGAATTTATTTTCAATTATTATAATTAAAGAATTATAAATAATAAAATGAACAATTAAAAAAGGAAGAAAAGAATTAATTTGATAAAGAAACTTTTTATTTATTTTTAAATTATTTGTACAATTGTTTTGTTTACAAATTGTTTACAACAATGATTTTACATTTATTTAAATTTAAATACAAACTATCCTAAGTATGTTTCTAAATCTTCAATTCTTCAATCCCTTGCTCCAGTGCTCCATGGATTTTTTATCTGCAAAAACAAATAAGAGAAAGAAAAGTCAATAGCAGATAAATAAATAAAACAAAGACAGATAAAAAGTTCATCATTAAGGGCAACTGACTGGGATCAGTTAGCCCTCTCTGCAAATCACGGGATTTCTCCCAGTTCACAAAGAGGGATGAATATTTGTTTGCTAATCATGAATGCACAAAGATGAAATTCACAAGTCAAAATTGTCAAACTGCATAGTTCAAAAGCAAACAGCATGTACAACTAAAAGTTCAAATTGCCAAACAAAGTCCAAATTCAAACTTTCTGCCAAAAGTACAAAATACTGTCACAAGGCTACCAAAGCTGTCCACAAGATATCAAGATATCAAAGATATTAGAATGTTCAGATGCAAGTACAAGTGCAGCACAAAATCTGGAAGAAAAAAGATAAAGTATGCAGAGAAAGCATGTTATGCAAGCAAATTATTCATTTCATCATTTCCCAAGTGCTGCCCTTTCAGCTTTAAGTACACATAAAATATATTTTAATATTTTTGAAGTGTACTGGAGAGAGAGAAGAGAGAAAAAGTGTTTAGGCTTACAGGTTTGGGCTTTAGGCATAAAGATAAGATAAAAAACAAACTGCTAACAGGGTAGAGAAGGAGGACAAACAAAAAGAGAACTCAGAGCAATCCAAAGCAAAAAGCTTTTAGCCTCAAGCTCAACCTGCCTGAACGAACCAAGCATAGTACCTGTTTCAAACCTTAATCCCTGTCAAAAACACTTAACAACAAAAACTTGTCAAACCAGTTCAAAAGGCCACAACCTGTAAACCCTTCAACCCAGATAAACACCAAGCCTGAAATCACAAGCTGTTAAGCCTTGGCCTGATAAGAAGAAACTTACAACCTGTTAAGGCCATAGAGGAACAGCCAAAACCCTGTCAAAATCAACAAACAGCATAACCTGTAACCTGTGACAAACCTGTTGAAGCCTCAACCAAAACCTCAAAGCCAGTTTACAAAACCATACAGACTGTCAAAACTCAACCATCAAAAAACCAACATTAAACCTGTCAAGCCATAATACTAAGCCTCACAAAAACCAGTAAAGCCTCAAACAACACAAACAACCCTGCCTGAAGCCTCACCAAAGCTCAAACCAGTAAACCAAAGATAACCTGTCAAATGATCCAGGCCACAACCTAAAAACCTGTCAAGGCCTAACCTGAAGCAGAACCCCCAAGGCCATAACCTGTAAGTTCACATAAACCCCCCCAAAAAAAAGCTATCAATTTGTTTCAAAACCTGAATCGTAACCAAGCCACAAGCCCTCAGAGATACTCATCATAGGGCTAAAGAATCAAATATACTCAAAATCATACAACAGTCAAGCATACAAGGCAGGCAACTCAAAGCCAAACATATCCACTAGCACAAGGCAACTCAATAAGGCAAAGCAGGCAACGAGACAGTTGAAGAAGAAAGTGAAACAATGAACTAGGCAACCCTAACAAGCATACAAAGGCATCAAGCATACTCAAGCATATTCAAGCATACATTCAGGGCCCTCAGAACTCAGGGAGCTCATCATTGGGCTAGCAAACCAAACACAAGGCATCAAGCAAGGCATCAAGCTAAGCATACCAGGGCTATCAAGAAGAAGAGGCAACTAAGAGAAGAGGAAAAGAAATTGCACAAAAGGTTCAGTTCATCATCATCACCAAACAAAAGAAGAAAGACACGAATACAGAGTACCAGATCTCCTTGCAAAGCTAGCTTCATTCACGATTCCCTCGCCGTCCGGCCCTCCACGCACCTCCGGTCCACCTCGTCTCCACCTTCAAGACTAGAGGTATAAACCCATCCCCTTTCTCCTTTCACAAAAACAACAACATTTAATTCGAATCAGTAAGCAAAAAAGTAAAACATATGAGATATAAACTGAAACCCTAACGCGAACGATTAAGGTTTTGTTACCTTGAACAAACGCCGCTGGAGCAATCGTTGAAGGGAGAAGAGGTGGAGGCTGCACCGGTGGCCCTAGACGGAAGAGAAGCTCAGGCAAAGGCAAAGACGAAGAAGATGAAGTGAAACGATGAACAAACGGCGCCTCTGCATGTCAAGCCTAAGCCATAGTCCAAGTGAAACAACAATCAGAAACCCTAAAAACATTTTGTGTCAAACTTGGGCCTTACCCTTTCTGCGCCTAAGCCCAAGCGTTTTAATTTGCACCCCCCGTACGTTGCTCTTTTGTTATGGGCCAGCATAACCTCCCAAAGGCCCATTCAAAAACTTAACCTTTTTTTTATAAAACAGATTTTATTTTTGTTAATAAATTAACATAACTTTTTTACATCAAACTTTTTTATAACATAATTTTGAACACAATATATTTTTTCCTCTAACTTAAAATATTTTTTATTTGTACATTAATATCTTAATACATAAAATACATAAAAATACTTTTTTTAATATACATAATTTAATTAAAATTTAAAACATTTAATTAAAATATTCTTTTTGTACATAATCAATAAAATACATTTTTCTAATATACATAATTTAAATTTTAAACATTCTTTCTTTCTTTTAATTAAAATACCTCTTTTGTATATATTAAACAAAAATATGAAGATACAAATTTATATCAATTGTAAATAATAATTTTCAAACTTAGAACATTTTCTTTTTATTTAATTAAAATTTTCTTTTTTTTTGTACATGTTAAAGAAAATACAAGACTACAAAAGACTAAATAAATAAACATTTAATTCTTTTCATTTAAGTTAAACAATGCTTAATAATACACATTTAAATTCACATCTCTAACTTGTAAATAAATTACATACATATACACGTACACGTACACCTACACAATACACTTGACATTTGACAATATACATTTGCTATTTCTATACATTGATATACATTGTTTACACTTTTATCGCAATTCGATTTGGTTGTAACTTATTGGACACTACATTCCTAAAGTCTCATCCCCATTTATAAATTTGTACCCCCACTCCAGGATACTATTTGTAATAGCGTAGACTTTAAATTCTTGCAATTTACCGCTTTCAAATTATACCATGGTTAAACCTAGGGTTTGCATGTACGTAAAATCAAACGCTAGATAACCTAATACAAAGACAAATGCATGAAATCAATACACAATCACACTTGCACCCTCTAGGGTAATCCCACATGTTGCCTTCCAAAATGGGCCATGCTTGCACGTCGAGTATCTTTGGCAAAACAAATTCAAATGATCATAAGTCCCTCAATGACGCTTTCGAAAGTTGCCTAAATGGAATGATCATAGTCCCTTCAAAGCAAATTGCCAAAGACACTTGGCACCATTGCATTCATGGTCCATACGATGACCCGCGCCCATCCCGTTAAACATCCTAAACGCAAGATTGTCCATCAAATTCAATGGTGGAACAAAATTGTTAAAAAGGGTTGAAAACATAGAGAAAACCTTTGAGTACAATAGGGGTAGACAAAACTCTTAGTTACTTGAGATCAACTTGCAAAAACACTTGCCTTCTTTTCAAAAACCACACTTCATGCACACTTTCAAAACAAACCCTCAAAAACATTTGGAACATCTTTTCGAAAAGATACAGACTTTTGTAAAACACTCAAACACGAGTCGAATACATTGGTTGCCTAAGACAAGGCATCTCTTCAAAAAAAATTTCAAACACACACACACCATTTTCAAAGCAATCGAAAATCAAGGCAAGTGATCTAAAAACCAAGTAACTAAGAGCCCATGGATAACCATGGATGAAAAGGGTGCTAATACCTTCCCTTTTCATAATCTACCCCCCGAACCCACGAAACATCTCAAAAGGATTTTCCTGTGCTTTTTAACCTTTCCCTTAGGATAAAATAAAAAGTCGATGGCGACTCTTGCTCAACCGAACAAGTGCGAATACAAACGCAAAACCCTAGTCAGTTCTCCCACCGTATCACAGAACTGGCGACTCTGCTGGGGAGTAACTTAAAAGTGGGGTTACCTTAGGGTTTAGATCACCTTTACTTTCTTGCTTTGATTGACTTGATTGCTTTATCTTTTGGGTTCTTGTTTGGGTTTGTTGTAAATCCTACACCCGGATTTGGGGCACCTTTTTAGGTAAATAACAACAAAAAAACTGTGAGGGAACTGTGCGGGGTATACCGACATGGTTGAAGCAGTAAGCTATGTTAGTGTGACATATTTGTGAGTACCGGTAACCCTTGAGTTCAGTCAAGGAGAGTACGGGGCCGCTGAGTGATGTCGTGAAGCACTAACGAACTCTTAGAACCTTAATTGACCATCTTAGCCTTTTTAGGGGTAGTGAGATGACCGACTTTGGTGCATTCCGAAGTTGGTAGATACTCGATACTACACTCATTTGAGGGTTGTTTTCTTGGAATATTTTGGTCGCCAGTAAGTGGCTAAACCGAAACAATGAACACAGAAAACAATCCAATGATATTGAGCTCCTTAGAAACCGGTTTCTATTTTAGGACAGGATGAGCCAACTAACTTCAAGAGGGTACTTACCTAAGCCTCATGCAAGCCTAAACCTAAGGACTTGTTTGCTTTGTGTGAATATGTTTGCCTGTATATACACTTACTTGCTTATGCATACATGTACATAACATCATAACATCATACCATAGCATTTTCAATAACCATTTCAAAGATCTCGAAGGTTCTTTTGATGCAGGGTTACGTTGAACCAGACGTCTACCAAGGGGCAAGGGGTTTCTCCTCTAAACAAATGCCATCAAAGATCAAGTACAACAACTTGAATCAGTGGCTATGACCCACTCGACATGGTGAGCTTGATTCTCGTGGAAAGACATCCACCGATACAAAGTTCTCCAAACAAAGATCAAGTACAACAACTTGAATCAGGGGCTATGACCCACTCGACATGGTGAGCTTGATTCTCGTGGAAAGACCTCCACCGATACAAAGTTCTCCAATCAAAGATCAAGTACAACAACTTGAATCAGTGGCTATGACCCACTTGACATGGTGAGCTTGATTCTAGTGGAAAGACATCCACCAGTGCGAAGTTCTCAAATCCAAGAGCAAAGTTCAACCTCTAACATTTTCTTGTGTTTACCCCAAGAGATCCTTGAAAGCATGCATCCACATATCATGCATTGCATCTTGACGATCTTTCCTTTTTCAGGTTTCCTTACTCTCCTGCTGTTTATTTCAGTAAGAGATGGCTCTAGAAAGGTCTGTCAAAGACATCCAAGACCAGACTGCTCAGCTGCGGGAAACGTTCCTGAACTTGTCTCTGGGGCAAGAAGAAATGAAAGCTCTCCTCACAAAGGGCTTGGAGAATTCAAACAATACAAGGAGTGATCAGCTTGCGGAGCTGCAGTTTGATCTGACAACATTGAGGACCCAAATGATGGGGCAGTTAGTGGGCCAGATGGCTCTCATCCAAGACCTATCTCAAAGACAAGAGGAACTCAGAGTTCTTGTCCGCCAACTGCTTCAAAACAACCAACTGGGGCAAACATCTGAGGTTGAAGAGCAAGTCACCGCTCAGCCTCCATCCACTCAAGAAGACAAGGGGAAGGCTCATTCGCTTGCTTCAGGATCACAAGCCCATCAACAACCTCGCCAGCGTCAACGGGGTAATCGGCGTAAGCCAGAAACATCGAGAAGACAGTTCACAGAGACTGAAATACCATCATTCTTCATACTGAAGTGCCTGTTGGAGGTCAACCTGCTTACCTTAAGGGATCCTCCTCAGAAGCTCAATACCTCCTCTCCTAACTATCGTCCCGACGCATTTTGTGTTTACCACTCCTACAGCCCGGGACACGACACCAACGACTGTTGGGCCTTGAAGAACAAGATTCAAGATCTGATCGACATTGGGGTGCTGGAATTCATGCCAGACGGCGAGATGAAAATCTTCCGTTAAGGGGTTCTCCACCTGAAGTGACAAAGCTCAAGCTGAAAGACTTTTGCTTCTTTTTGAATTTTCAAAGTTGTAATTTCTTTTGTTGTCAAACAATTATCTGTTGATGTTAAACTCTGTTTTCATTAATGCATTGCATATGTTTGTCTTGAAATCATCCATTCGTTTCACTACTCTTATGCTTTTCTTTATGATATTTGACTCTTGATAAAAAGCTGTAAGCCTTTAGAGGGAGGATGACGAAACAATACCATGATCTTATACAGTATGCTTTTGAACAGACCTTGCTGATGATGTACAGGCATTTCTTTCAAATCCCAAACACTGGAGTTATAAGGAAGATAATCCCTAGTCAACCCCTTCGAGCCAAAGAAGTAGGAGTTTTCTGTTCTAAACAATCAAAACCTTTGATATAAACCCGGGGCAGGGTAGTATCTCAGTTAATTCAAGAGAAAATGCGCATTGAAGTCGCAAACTCTCAGTTCGTAACACAACGAACGACGTCTAAAAAGAAAACATTCCTTTGGAATCAAAAGACAAGGGTGGTTCCCTATCACATAGACAGTCAATCTCTCAAAAGAGAAAAGCCCACTGAGCCAAAACCTGTAAAGGAGGCTTAAGAAAGCTGGGGCATCCCGCTGACTGTAATCTCGAAAATGGGAGCAGTCAGGCAAAAGTTAGGGATAACAAATCAAAATCAAAATAGTGAAGTCATTACAAATCCTCAACAACATGAAAAAATGTTGAAAAAGAAAAAAAAGGAGATGATGACTGTCTCCCCAAATTCAACTTGTGAACCATCGCCCAAAAGTCGTTCCAAACTCAAAACAGAGTGCGACGCATAATTAACTGAGCTTAGGGTTGGAGAACATCACGAAGAGCGGGTGGGTACAAATACACTTTGAGTCTTTATCCTTTGTTTCTTAAACCGTGAACCAAGCCACGTTACAACCCTTCAAAAGTCCTAATTGAAGCATGGGTTAGTTCGAAAGCATACTGTTACAAAAGGTATCCTGACTCCTGTAAGGCTTTGCTCTAAATCTTGTGTTAATCTGTCTTATAATAAGTTTTCTGCTCAAAACGCATCTTTCAAAACTTCGAGACAAATATAAACTTTGCATTGCTTGAATATCACTGTCTGCATTTGGCTTTTTGTTTGACAGCGAAGAATTTCATACAGCGGATGTTCGGAGGAACGAAAACCCTCTCAGTGAACAAAATCAATTCAAAAGGATGACACTTCCATTACAAATCTCCTATCAACAAGGGGCATGACATGGCACCATCCAGTTAACCTGGGGCAGTCCAGTCAAGGTTTCAACAGATCTTTCAAAATTCAGTTAACCTGGGGCAGTCCAGTCAAGATTTCAAGAAATCTCTCAATTCGCAGAATAATCTGATTCAAGATTCTTTCATCATCACTTGGGGCATTCGAATGTCAAAAGTGTTCAATCATTCCTTCACCACCTGCTGGAAATTACAACCACCAACAAATCAACTATCACAATTCCAGATTCGATTCCTGTATCCAGCCAGGGCATATCTGTTGACGACTATTTCCAGACTCGATTCCTGTATCTAGCCAGGGCACGTCTGAAGAGTTTGAGGATTCGATTCTTGTATCCAGCCAGGGCATATCTGTTGATGACTATTTCCAAACTCGATTCCTGTATCTAGCCAGGGCACGTCTGAAGAGTTTGAGGATTCGATTCCTGTATCCAGCCAGGGCATATCTGTTGACGACTATTTCCAGACTCGATTCCTGTATCTAGCCAGGGCACGTCTGAAGAGTTTGAGGATTCGATTCCTGTATCCAGCCAGGGCATATCTGTTGACGACTATTTCCAGACTCGATTCCTGTATCTAGCCAGGGCACGTCTGAAGAGTTTGAGGATTCGATTCCTGTATCCAGCCAGGGCATATCTGTTGACGACTATTTCCAGACTCGATTCCTGTATCTAGCCAGGGCACGTCTGAAGAGTTTGAAGATTCGATTCCTGTATCCAGCCAGGGCATATCTGTTGACGACTATTTCCAGACTTGATTCCTGTATCTAACCAGGGCACGTCTGAAGAGTTTGAAGATTCAATTCCTGTATCCAGCCAGGGCATATCTGTTGACGACTATTTCTAGACTTGATTCCTGTATCTAGCCAGAGCACGTCTGAAGAGTTTGAAGATTCGATTCCTGTATCCAGCCAGGGCATATCTATTGACGACTAATTCCAGATCAACACCTGTAACAAGCTAGGAAATTATCTACATCACCACTTGGGGCATTCGAATGTCAAAAGTGTTCAAAAACCCGATGCAGTTTTACACGGACTCATCATCAGGAAATCCTACACAGATCTCCTCAAAACAGGAATTCCCCAGTAGTTTGGCATACAACCCAAGCTTCTGATTCCCCCAACGTTGGTCCCAAGACTTCTCATTTTTCAACAATCAGAAGATTCTTGCCCTCCACAGCAGCAACCAAAGAATTATTTTCCCCGGCAGCAGTCAAGATTTTGTTATCTTCAGCCACCCAGGATTCATTTATCCTCAGCAAGATAGCTCATCAGCTTACATGCGCATTCATCACATTCATGTCATAAACATTGATGTCACATACATTGCATCATGCATCATAGCATTGCATACAACTAACCCTTTACCTTTTCAGGTAAGATCAGTCGACAGACAAAGATCATCTTCCGAGATTCATCCAGAAATAGTTCAGATGTGACCCGGACACGACAACATTCTGATACTTATTCCAGATTCACTCAGATGCAATTTTACACGGACGCATCATCAGGAAACCCTACACCGGTTCCTATTCAACTTCAAGACTTCTGAAAACAGTTCACGGGTTCTCCAGTAACGGATGTTAACTTATCACTTGTTCAGACTCTTCTCAACTTTTGAAAACAGTTTACGGACGCTTCCCAACAACGGATGCTGCTCTATTGCTTATTCAACTTTAAGACTTCTGAAAACAGTTCACGGGTTCTCCAGTAACGGATGTTAACCTATCACTTGTTCAGACTCCACTCAACTTTTGAAAACAGTTTACGGACGCTTCCCAACAACGGATGCTTCTCTATTGCTTATTCAACTTCAAGACTTCTGAAAACAGTTCACGGGTTCTCCAGCAACGGATGTTAATCTATCGCTTGTTCAGATACAACTTCTGAAAACAGTTTACGGATTCCTCCCAACAACGGATGTTAATCTATCGCTTGTTCAGACTCTTCTCAACATTTGAAAACAGTTTACGGATGCCTCCAGATACGGATGTCAATCTATTGCTTATTCAAACCCCCAGTTCAGAGATGTTCCGAAACATGGAGGCCTTTCCGATACTCGTCCACTCACCAATGAAATACAGTTCGACATTTCCAAATGGCATCTTTAAGCCCATTCTCAGATGGCATCTATAAGCCCATCCTCCTACCAGCAGTCACCAAATGGCATCTTTAAGCCCATTCTCAGATGGCATCTCTAAGCCCATCCCCCGACAAGATTTTATCGCATCAGATGGCATCTTTAAGCCCATCACCAAATGGCATCTTTAAGCCCATTCCCTCTACCGTCACATCACCGAGTGCAAATTTTCTGGGCACTTTAGTGTCCAATCTTCTTTTACCTTCAAGTCGCGAAAGGCAAACTTGCCAATCTAACTCTTCAGGTTCAAGAAGATTGAACAGGGGCAACTGTTGTACCCCAAAATTTGCCCTCGCATTTTTTCCTCAAGAAATCACAGCTTCAGGCTTTTCCCGATTTTTCAGATTGGCTCAAGAATCGGTCAAACGGACTTTTCTTTTCAGTCAATCAAAATTAGGGTTTTACTGATTTTCAGGGTTTAGAACAGTTCACACAGTTTGCTTAGGGTTTTGATTGATTTTGGCCCAACTTTGATCAGGCGAACGTTCTTTGGCATTTAATCAGGAATTAGGGTTTTCGTGCGTGGTTCCTCAGAAAGATTTAATTCTACGATGCTTTACAAGTTATTCTGAGATTTGGATTGAATTCGCATTGTTTGACTTAATCAGTAAAAGAATGCATTGGGATTGAATTCACGTTTGTTTGACTGAATCAGTAAAAGGTTGCATTGGGTTTGAATTTGCAATGTTTGATTAAAGTCAGTAAAAGAAAAAAAAAGTCTGGGCAATTGCTGTGATTAACTGTTGTTTTGCTTTGGATGTTGGAAACGCCAGGTTTAACTGATCAATTGCTGTGATTGACTGTTGTTTTGCTCTGGATGTTTGAAACGCCAGGTTTAACTGATCAAATGCTGAAGCATTGTTTATTTAATTATTTATTATTCTAAGATTAAATGATTGGAATTTATTTTCAATTATTATAATTAAAGAATTATAAATAATAAAACGAACAATTAAAAAAGGAAGAAAAGAATTAATTGGATAAAGAAACTTTTTATTTATTTTTAAATTATTTGTACAATTGTTTTGTTTACAAATTGTTTACAACAATGATTTTACATTTATTTAAATTTAAATACAAACTATCCTAAGTATGTTTCTAAATCTTCAATTCTTCAATCCCTTGCTCCAGTGCTCCATGGATTTTTTATCTGCAAAAACAAATAAGAGAAAGAAAAGTCAATAGCAGATAAATAAATAAAACACAAACAGATAAAAAGTTCATCATTAAGGGCAACTGACTGGGATCAGTTAGCCCTCTCTGCAAATCACGGGATTTCTCCCAGTTCACAAAGAGGGATGAATATTTGTTTGCTAATCATGAATGCACAAAGATGAAATTCACAAGTCAAAATTGTCAAACTGCATAGTTCAAAAGCAAACAGCATGTACAACTAAAAGTTCAAATTGCCAAACAAAGTCCAAATTCAAACTTTCTGCCAAAAGTACAAAATAATGTCACAAGGCTACCAAAGCTGTCCACAAGATATCAAGATATCAAAGATATCAAGATATCAAAGATATCAGAATGTTCAGATGCAAGTACAAGTGCAGCACAAAATCTGGAAGAAAAAAGATAAAGTATGCAGAGAAAGCATGTTATGCAAGCAAATTATTCATTTCATCATTTCCCAAGTGCCGCCCTTTCAGCTTTAAGTACACATAAAACATATTTTAATATTTTTGAAGTGTACTGGAGAGAGAGAAGAGAGAAAAAGTGTTTAGGCTTACAGGTTTGGGCTTTAGGCATAAAGATAAGATAAAAAACAAACTGCTAACAGGGTAGAGAAGGAGGAAAAACAAAAAGAGAACTCAGAGCAATCCAAAGCAAAAAGCTTTTAGCCTCAAGCTCAACCTGCCTGAACGGACCAAGCATAGTACCTGTTTCAAACCTTAATCCCTGTCAAAAACACTTAACAACAAAAACTTGTCAAACCAGTTCAAAAGGCCACAACCTAGAAACCCTTCAAACCAGATAAACACCAAGCCTGAAATCACAAGCTGTTAAGCCTTGGCCTGATAAGAAGAAACTTACAACCTGTTAAGGCCATAGAGGAACAGCCAAAACCCTGTCAAAATCAACAAACAGCATAACCTGTAACCTGTGACAAACCTGTTGAAGCCTCAACCAAAACCTCAAAGCCAGTTTACAAAACCATACAGACTGTCAAAACTCAACCATCAAAAAACCAGCATTAAACTTGTCAAGCCATAGTGCTAAGCCTCACAAAAACCAGTAAAGCCTCAAACAACAAAAACAACCCTGCCTGAAGCCTCACCAAAGCTCAAACCAGTAAACCAAAGATAACCTGTCAAATGATCCAGGCCACAACCTAAAAACCTGTCAAGGCCTAACCTGAAGCTGAACCCCCAAGGCCATAACCTGTAAGTTCACATAAACCCCCCCAAAAAAAAGCTATCAATTTGTTTCAAAACCTGAATCGTAACCAAGCCACAAGCCCTCAGAGATACTCATCATAGGGCTAAAGAATCAAATATACTCAAAATCATACAACAGTCAAGCATACAAGGCAGGCAACTCAAAGCCAAACATATCCACCAGCACAAGGCAACTCAATAAGGCAAAGCAGGCAACAAGACAGTTGAAGAAGAAAGTGAAACAATGAACTAGGCAACCCTAACAAGCATACAAAGGCATCAAGCATACTCAAGCATATTCAAGCATACATTCAGGGCCCTCAGAACTCAGGGAGCTCATCATTGGGCTAGCAAACCAAACACAAGGCATCAAGCAAGGCATCAAGCTAAGCATACCAGGGCTATCAAGAAGAAGAGGCAACTAAGAGAAGAGGAAAAGAAATTGCACAAAAGGTTCAGTTCATCATCATCACCAAACAAAAGAAGAAAGACACGAATACAGAGTACCAGATCTCCTTGCAAAGCTAGCTTCATTCACGATTCCCTCGCCGTCCGGCCCTCCACGCACCTCCGGTCCACCTCGTCTCCACCTTCAAGACTAGAGGTATAAATCCATCCCCTTTCTCCTTTCACAAAAACAACAACATTTAATTCGAATCAGTAAGCAAAAAAGTAAAACATATGAGATATAAACTGAAACCCTAACGCGAACGATTAAGGTTTTGTTACCTTGAACAAACGCCGCTGGAGCAATCGTTGAAGGGAGAAGAGGTGGAGGCTGCACCGGTGGCCCTAGACGGAAGAGAAGCTCAGGCAAAGGCAAAGACGAAGAAGATGAAGTGAAACGATGAACAAACGGCGCCTCTGCATGTCAAGCCTAAGCCATAGTCCAAGTGAAACAACAATCAGAAACCCAAAAAACATTTTGTGTCAAACTTGGGCCTTGCCCTTTCTGCGCCTAAGCCCAAGCGTTTTAATTTGCACCCCCCATACGTTGCTCTTTTGTTATGGACCAGCATAACCTCCCAAAGGCCCATTCAAAAACTTAACCTTTTTTTTATAAAACAGATTTTATTTTTGTTAATAAATTAACATAACTTTTTTACATCAAACTTTTTTATAACATAATTTTGAACACAATATATTTTTTCCTCTAACTTAAAATATTTTTTATTTGTACATTAATATCTTAATACATAAAATACATAAAAATACTTTTTTTAATATACATAATTTAATTAAAATTTAAAACATTTAATTAAAATATTCTTTTTGTACATAATCAATAAAATACATTTTTCTAATATACATAATTTAAATTTTAAACATTCTTTCTTTCTTTTAATTAAAATACCTCTTTTGTATATATTAAACAAAAATATGAAGATACAAATTTATATCAATTGTAAATAATAATTTTCAAACTTAGAACATTTTCTTTTCATTTAATTAAAATTTTCTTTTTTTTTGTACATGTTAAAGAAAATACAAGACTACAAAAGACTAAATAAATAAACATTTAATTCTTTTCATTTAAGTTAAACAATGCTTAATAATACACATTTAAATTCACATCTCTAACTTGTAAATAAATTACATATATATACACGTACACGTACACCTACACAATACACTTGACATTTGACAATATACATTTGCTATTTCTATACATTGATATACATTGTTTACACTTTTATCGCAATTCGATTTGGTTGTAACTTATTGGACACTACATTCCTAAAGTCTCATCCCCATTTATAAATTTGTACCCCCACTCCAGGATACTATTTGTAATAGCGTAGACTTTAAATTCTTGCAATTTACCGCTTTCAAATTATACCATGGTTAAACCTAGGGTTTGCATGTACGTAAAATCAAACGCTAGATAACCTAATACAAAGACAAATGCATGAAATCAATACACAATCACAGTTGCACCCTCTAGGGTAATCCCACATGTTGCCTTCCAAAATGGGCCATGCTTGCACGTCGAGTATCTTTGGCAAAACAAATTCAAATGATCATAAGTCCCTCGATGACGCTTTAGAAAGTTACCTAAATGGAATGATCATAGTCCCTTCAAAGCAAATTGCCAAAGACACTTGGCACCATTGCATTCATGGTCCATACGATGACCCGTGCCCGTCCCGTTAAACATCCTAAATGCAAGATTGTCCATCAAATTCAATGGTGGAACAAAATTGTTAAAAAGGGTTGAAAACATAGAGAAAACCTTTGAGTACAATAGGGGTAGACAAAACTCTTAGTTACTTGAGATCAACTTGCAAAAACACTTGCCTTCTTTTTAAAAACCAGACTTCATGCACACTTTCAAAACAAACCCTTAAAAACATTTGGAACATCTTTTCGAACAGATACACACTTTTGTAAAACACTCAAACACGAGTCGAATACATTGGTTGCCTAAGACAAGGCATCTCTTCAAAAACATTTTCAAACACACACACACCATTTTCAAAGCAATCGAAAATCAAGGCAAGTGATCTAAAAACCAAGTAACTAAGAGCCCATGGATAACCATGGATGAAAAGGGTGCTAATACCTTCCCTTTTCATAATGTACCCCCCGAACCCACGAAACATCTCAAAAGGTTTTTCCTGTGCTTTTTAACCTTTACCTTAGGATAAAATAAAAAGTCGGTGGCGACTCTTGCTCAACCGAACAAGTGCAAATACAAACGCAAAACCCTAGTCAGTTCTCCCACCGTATCACAGTTACTATCCTTGGCGTTTTGGATTTATGGACTTCTTGGACTTAGGATTAGAGAACTTGACCTACCTTGAGACCTTGTGACTTCTATTGAAATTTTCTCTGGAGTTCTTGGGGTTTACCCCAAGACATTGGGTTGTTTTTTTTCTTTGTGTGCAGGTTATTATGATTCTGTGCTTTATTTGTGATTGAGAATTCATCTGTATGCAACTGTTACTGTGCCCAATTTTTGTGAAGACTTAATGCCTTTGAAGCTTGGTTTTCTTAAGAGGTTTTATTATCTTTGCTTGTTTGGTTTCAAAACCAAAGGATGGGAATTCTACATTGTCTCATTGTGTCATGTGTTGGCTTCTTGTTGGTTAGATGGTTCTTTTCCCTAGCTTTTACCTTATGCTTTAAGATAGTCCCTTCACCTCCTCTCAGCTTCTTTAATTTCAAAATTCTTCTCCCTCCTTTTCAAAACTATTCTTGTTTTCCAAACTTGAACTTCTTTCAGAATAAACATGGACTTAGGTCCATGCATTTTAAAAAATCTTTTCTTAATCATACTTTAAACAACTTAATAATACTTTAACATTTTTTGTGAGAAGACTAAAAGTCAATCAACCTCATTCGAACCATCTTTTCCACTTTAGTTTTTTCTTTAAATTTTCTCAAAATATAGACTCTTGTCAATCCTTGTAGTGATGCGAGCTACTATACTTCTATAGCAACTGGTTTTTAAATTAGAGCCGCCATTATTAGTTTTTATCCTAGGGAAGGGAATCTAACAGAAAACCCTTATTTGCAGACAAAGATTATAGGTTTCGAACTTCTTTAGACGAAAGGAAGGTGTTAAGAACCTTTCATCTACCTTGTTCACAAGTATATTAGGTTTTAGGTTTAAGTTGGGGAAACAGGATTTAAATTTTAATTAGAAAGACTCGACACAATTTTAGATCGTATGCCTACGTATCCTCTTATGAGGAATCAGAGTCCCAATTCATAGTTCGTATGGGGTTAGTGTTTTTTAGGGGTTGCAAATATATTTTGAAGCACTTCGCACTCGGTCAGGATTAGTGATTACGGAGATTTTGACTGAGTGCGTAGTAAGCCAAAACTAGTTTGAAACCCTTTTGTAAAAAGACAATTGATTGGCTTAGTTTGTTGCGAAAAATAATTTGATGATTGGTTTGTATTGTTTAATCGTATTATTTGCGAAAATCTTGATTAATGCATGATTGAAATATTTAATGCAATAATATAGAAAATATGTACATGAACTTTGAGTAAAATAATTTATTTGCTAATATGGTAATATCTACATATAATAAATGATAATAATAATAGATAAAATATGATAATAAAAATTAATTATTATTATTATTATTATTATTATTATAAATGAAAAATAAATAGATAATTAATAATGATTATAAGAATAAAATATAGTATAAAAAATAATATAAAAGAAATAATAAAAAATAATAATAGTTTAAAGTAAATCTGGGGGGGGGGGGGGGGGGGGTTTGTGTTTCTTTGTTGATAAGTAAAATAAAGGGGGTGCCTAAAGGAAATTTGTCTAAGCCCAAGCACGTTTCAAGACAGGGGTGCATGTTGTTTGGCAGTTTAGTAAAATAGGAGAGAGGGGGTGTAGAAATCATTGGGCTTAAGCCCACTACGTAATTGGAGTCCGGTTGGATCAAGTGGGGCGAGGGAGCACGAAGGCTACAGTTAGATTGGCCTAACGGCCGTCTGATGATGACCAAAAGGGGGGTGGCGAAAGCGTACGTTAAGTATGATACGCGCGCGCATACTGGATAATACGGAATATAACAAGTCAAGTTTAGTTTTGCTTTTCTCATTTACAGCAAACACATTTTTCTCTCTTTCTCTCGTTTACATCAAACCCTTTCATCTTCAACCCCAAACCTTAGTATCCACGGCGGCGCTCCTCTACGGAACCCCTTTCCTACAAATCGCTTACCCCCCCCCCCCCCCCCCCCAAATATACGAGCAGTCAACAAAGATAGCCAAGAAAATCTCTTTACCCTTTTCGTTATTCAAAGATTCTGACTTTACGAGCTTCTTCCGATTGCTTTTCTGATTTGGGTATTAATCCACTTTTCCTTTCCTTTTGTAGATTGCAGTAGCGGCGGAGCTTGAAGTGGACGGCGATGGTTCAATCACGCGATTAGGGTTTCTGATTCAAAAACTTTAATCGCTTCCTCCTTTCAACCACAACAATGGTTTGTCCTCCGTTCTTTCTGGTTTCAAGATCGTGTTCTTATTTCAATCTCTTCGTCTCAGAATCTCCTCCGTTTCTGTATCCAATCCTCCCCGTTTCTGTAAAAATCCCCCATTTTCCCCTTCTCAACTTAACAATATATATATAGTCTTTAGGAATTAGGGTTTCTGTCCATTTGCAATTACAATTAGCATGATTTAGGGATAGTAGAAAAATTTGGGATTGGATTGTTAATGCAATTTATTCATGATTTGTATATTGGAGATCTGTTTGTAATTGATTTTGTATTACTGTTTCTGTAATTTCTAGTTTTGGATTGCAATTGCTTTGTACTATAATAAAATTTTGTAATATACTCTTTTTGAAGATTCTGTAAGATTTTTTTCATATTTTGTGTTATATTTGATTTGCAGATATTGTGTTTTAAGATTTGATATTAGTCATAATTGACATATTTTATTTCTATAGTAAGCGTTTGTTTACAAAAATTGGCGTAGATCTTGGTGAATTAGTACAGTAGTAGTTTTTTTTACTCAATTGGGCCTAAAACGTTCTTGGCCCAACACCCTCAGTCACACTTTTTTTTCTTCTTTTTACTGTACTTGGATTTGGCCTAGCATATGCATCATTTATTTTATCCAGCCCAATACACTATTATAACCATAATGGGCTTTTACTGGTTAAAAAATGTATAACATGTTTCCTTTATTTTTATAATAAACATCATAAAAACCCTTTTAACAATTGGAAAACAATTTATTCAATAATAATTTATAAGGAAATATTTTTATAAAGATGCTTTAATAATAATACCCTTTTCCTCTTTTTTTCTAGAAAGGACAGCAAACACCAAAAATAATGGGCTAACTGCCAAAAAAACCATATTGGGCCTAATACTAGTAATAACACCCTCCTTGTTCGCTGTTTAATAAACCAAAACGAAAAAATTGGCCAAACTAAATTTGATGGCCCTTTAATTGCAATTTCCACCTCTATTCCTTAATAGTGATAACACTCAAGTGGGCTTACTTTCTTAATTTACTAGCAAATTAAAATTAATAATTTAATAATTACTCGGGTGATTTTTATTTTTGAATTGCATGGTCCAATTGGCCAACATGCTTCGCGAACGGATTTATGAGTCTTTCCGCTTTAGATAGCCCCTATTAAAATACACCCCCTAGTCTTGAATAAAGATGGGCCATCAGATACTGCTGTACCATCTTTAATTAAATATTTCTTTATTTCAATCTCGAAAAATAAAATCATCACGGTAGGACAAATTTGGGGTACGACAGTTTCCCCTATTCAATTATCTTCCAGTTGAATAGCGTGAGAAAACTCGAGTCTTGCGCTTTTTTATTGGAAGTTTATTGAATACTTGAAGTATCCCAAAATTTGTTCTACAAACATAAGGTTACACTGATATAGCACACCCTTAAGAGTCTTAAGGAAGTAGGCAAAGCCGATGATGTATCGCTTACCGGGGTTTGATTATGAGGCAGAGTGTTTTGAACTTAAGAGCACAATTTTGTATATCTTGGTTTTCCTTTTGATCATTCACCCATTTGGAGGATGAATACAACAATAATTGATGATGCATGGCTTCTTGAAGACTGAGGCCATGGGTTATGTTCGCGAATCGCTGCATGACGTGTGAGGTGATAAGCTAGATTTTGTATTATTCGAGCATCGCTGCATGAAGTCTGAGGCGATAATCGGTGTTTACGGAATAAAGAACGTATTGCTGCATGAAGTCTGAGGCAATGGGTTAATGTTTTGTTTTCTTTCGAGCTTCGCAGTATGAAGTCTGAGGCGATGATCCGTGCTATGGAATAACGAAACATATTGCTGCATGAAATAGGTTAAAGTGTTTTCCTTTTGAGCATCGAAGCAGGATGTCCGAGGGGATGGCCAGTATTTATGGGATAACGAAATGTATTGATGCATGAAGTCTGATGCAATGGATTAATGTTTTGAAAATCGTTGCGTGAAGCTAGATTTGGTCTTCGGACATCGCCGTATGAAGTATGAGGCGATGGTATGTGTTATGGTGTAAAGAGATGTATATTTTTGCATGAAGTCTGAGGCAATGAGTTTGGTTCGCAAATCGCTACGTGAAGTCTGATGTGATAGGCTGGATTTTATGGGATAAAGAAACACATTGCTGCATGAAGACTAAGGCAATGGGTCAGGTTCGCAAATCAGTGTATGAATTCTGATGTGATAAGCTAGGCTTTGTTTTCGTGCATCGCTGCCTGACGTCTGAGGCGATGTTCTAGAGTTTGGAACGCATTTCTGCATGAAGCCTGAGGCAATGGGTTAGGTTCACAAATCACTGCATGAAGTCTGAGGCAATGATCTGTGTCGCACAATAAGAAACACATTGTTGCATGAAGTCTGAGGCAATGGGTTAAGTTCGCAAATCGTTGTGTGAAGCCTGAGGCGATAAGCTAGGTTTTGTTTTCGAGCACCGCTGCATGAAGTCGAAGGCAATGAGTCTGGTTTGCAAATCACTGTGTGAAGTCTAATGTGATAAGCTAAATTTGTTGTTTTAAACATCGTTGCCTGCAGTCTGAGACGATGATCTGGAGTTTGGAACACATTGCTGCATGAAGTATGAGGCAATGGGTTAAGTTTGCAATTCACTGTGTGAAGTCTGATGTGATATGCTAGGTTTTCTGAAAACATTTCGGGTTAGAGGCAATGTAATGAGTTATGAGAATACGTTGCATCTTAGAGGAAACATAGTGGGTTTTGAGAATATGTTGCGGCTTAGAGGCAACATACTGAGTTTTGAGAATACGTTACGGCTAGAAGCAACATATTGAGTTTTGAGAATTCATTGCGGCTTAGAGGAAATGTGTGGAGTTTGAGGATACATTATGGCTTAGAGGCAATATAATGGGTTTTGATAATGCGTTGCAGCTTAGAGGCAATGTATGGAGTTTTACGAATGCATTGTGGCTTAGAGGCAATGTAGTGAGTTCGGATAATACATTACGGCTTAGAGGAAATGTGTTGAGTTTGGATAATACATTGCAGCTTATAGGCAATGTGTTGAGTTTGGATAATACATTGTAGCTTAGAGGAAATGTGTTAAGTTTTGAGAATACATTGTGGCTTAGAGGCAATGTAATGGGTTTTGAGAATATGTTGCGGCTTAGAGGCAACATATTGAGTTTTAAGAATACATTGCGGATTAGAGGCAATGTAATGTGTTTTGAGAATAGGTTGCAGCTTAGAGGCAACATACTGAGTTTTGAGAATACATTGCGGCTTAGAGGCAATGTGCTGGGCTTGGATAATACATTGCGTATCAAAGGAACTTTGTTGAGTTTTGAGAATACATTGCGGCTTAGAGGCAATGTAATGGGTCTTGAGAATACATTGCGGCTTAGAGGAAATGTAATGGGACTTGTAAGGAACTCATCACTGCGGGAAGACTTAGGTGATAGGCTGAATGTGTCACGGCATGAAGACTGAGGTGATGGGTTGAATCGTAGGAGAAGTATTATGTTGGTCGACCCTTAGATAGTTGAATTGAGGGTGAGATTATTTGTCTATTTGCTATGTGATACATGTGTATGCATGAGTATTAAATGTTGTATGTATGCGACATGTATGATGTTTGACATTGATATGGAACCTTGATTTTATTGAATATTGAAATGTACAGGGTATGTATTCCTTAGATATGCAAAATGTATGTGTGAAATGTGTGTATGATGCGTATATGACTTGAAATGAAGACTATTTCTGGTGTTCTCTCCTTTAAACCATTGGCTTAGAGTTACCAATTCATGGCATTGTATGTCGTGTCGTCATAGCATTGTTGAACTTGAATGCGGTGGGCAATGTTAGCAATACTTGAGCATTGATTTTGTAGACGTAGACGTAGATGTAGGTAATGGCCTATGCATATATTTGTATGTTGTAAGCGTAGGCGTAGACGTATTTATTGGCATATGTATGGTCTCTGTAAGCGTAGACGTATGTAGATTCGTATGTTATAGGTGCAGGCATAAGCATGGATGTATGTAGATTCGTATGTCGTAGGCGTAGGCGTCAGCGTAGACGTATGTATAGAATTGGCAGGAGTACACATGTGCGTGGATGCATGTGGGGACATAGACTTTGTGTTGCAAGTGTAGGCATAGGCGCTGACATGTATATGGGCGTAGACTTCGTGTACGGGCGCGTAGACGTAGGAGTAGATATGCATAGATTTTGTATTGTAGACGTAGGAGTAGGCATTTCCATGTGCGTGGATGTAGACATGGATTTTCTTTCGATATTTTTCTAACCAAAATGCTTTTTCGATGTTTTATCAAATGCTTTTATTTTTTTACTTCCCCAAAATGATTTCAAGAGAATATTCACAAGTAATGATCATAGTAATTTGTAAAGAAGTCTGAAAAAAATAAAAGTGCAATTTGAAAGATGCAAAGAAAGTAAATGTTTTATCGATATGCCTCTGAATAAGCAAGAATACAAGATGCAATTCCTAGAAATAGGCAATTACAGGTTTTACAACTATAAATGGCAATAAAAATGATAATTGTTACTATTATTCCCCAATATCCTTTTAATGGCTCTTATCTCCTTTGTTTCTGAGTAGTATGATTCAGATTTATCCCTCCCTTTGTGGTTTGTAGTCGCAGTTCTTAGATCGCATTATTTTTGTTCTTTATTTCTTTGGAGTGATCCCTAATTTTTACCTGGATTTCCCTTTATGGTTTTCAATCCACCGAGATGATTTTTTTGTCTACATGCCCCTAATTTTTGCATGGATCGCCCTTTAAGGTTTTCGATCCACCGGGATGCTCCTTTTTGCCTAAGTCGCCTGCTTAAGGTTCGAGCTTAGAGAGCTTCTTATACATAGTGTTTTTTACTGCATCTGAATTTTCCGGGTGTGATAGTTCTTCCCCATCCATTATTGTGGAGACAAGATTACCACCGGAGGATGTTGTTTTAACTATGTACAGACCTTCGTAATTGGGGGTCCGTGATTCGAGGCGAAGTAGCAGAATCTTCTTGAGTATTAGACCATGTTGTGGTTCATCTTGTACAATATACCATTATTCAAGAGGAATTTCGAGGATAATTTTCGTAGAGTTCGTTGGTAGACGCTGGAGGCATTTTCCGGATGTCATGAAACCAAGGCTTGTTATATTGTCGTTTTTTAATAGAAGGGAAATTGCGGGCTCTTCAAAGCATCTGTTTGTGATGCATGGTACGTGGTTATACCAAGTTATTTTGAACATAGACGATATAGTTGTCAGGGCGTCCGCCATTTGATTTCCTTTTCGTGGGATGTGACTGAAAGTGATCCTTGTGAATTCCGCAGTTAGTTTTCAAAACATGTTCCCAATATGGAATAAGTTTTGGATGTTTAGTATCCCGTTCACCATTGACTTGGTATATGGCTCATGAGCATTCTTTGGAGGAGTCAGTACTGCCCCTATATCGTGCCCCGGTGCATTTGAAGCCTCATCGAATGTGGATACCCAACGTTCCACTGACTCGGTTTTTTGGTCAGATCTTGGTATTCCGTAGTTGCTTATTATTACGGCACTGTCTGTATTTGACTTTGGCCTATTTGCACAATAACTTAATTAGCTTCATTGTGGCTCCTCTCTTTATATTTCCCCTTAGCTTGGTTTCTTCCAGGTCTTCTCCTATGCTCAGATTGATGGCCCTAATAGCCTCTTGATATGGTTGCATATTGTTAGCTTTTCTTTTTATTTCCCTCACCATTTTCTCAGAGAGTTCAATATATTTATCATCTTCCTCTTTAGCTTGGTTGGTAGGAGCTTCAAAATTATATCGGATTGCAGCATTAGCATTAAAGGTGGGTTTGGGTATGAATTTGCACCTTTATCATGTTTTGGTGCAGATTTAGTATATGAAATTTGAAAATGCATATGCAGAGAAAGTATTGCCATTTTTTTTAACTTTAAGATATAAATGCAAGAGATAGACATGAATCTTGATTGAAAACAAAACATAACTTTTATTAATCGTAAATATTGTCTAAAACATAACAGGGAAACCCTTACAAGCAACCCCTATGCCTCGGGCTTGATAGAGGTTCTTTCAAAAACAAGAAAAATTAATTAGGGAAGAAAAGATCTCAGGAATCTCCATGGTCGTCCATCTTTTGAGTTTTTTTTTGGGGAGCATTCTATGATGAAATTAGTTTCCCCTTTGGTGTTGGCTTTGTAGAATATTTTTGCCCCGTGTTTGCCATGAACTACTCCACTGTTTGTTGACAAGAGTCTCTTGGATCAGAGGAAACTGTGCTTCGCCCTTCAGAGTAGCTCTATATTTTCCTTCAGGGCATTGTTCGAACTGGACCATCCCCTGGTCCCCTAGCCTTGGTAGAGCTCTTTCTAAAGCTTCATTGTGTTCTAGAGGGAGTCCACATCCCAACAAACATTCTTTCAGCGAGCTTATCAGGGTTTTTGCTTGTCTACTTGCCCCAGAGTCAATGGCTAATTCGATTGCATTTATTGTCAACCCATCATGCGGAAGCGTAGGGTCTGATGTGATGTCGGGCTTCTCAAAAGTGATGTCTTGAGAATCCAACAAATCCAGCACCTTGAGTTTGAGAGGCCAACATTGTTCTATGGTATGTCCAGAAGAATTAGCATGATACTCGCATCTGGGGTTGGCATCATATCTTCGTGGGAGTGGCCCGACTGGTGAAGCTAGAGGCTTGACTTCCACTAAGGATGCCTTAACCAGCTGTTGTAATAGCTAACTGGGTGACATCGGGAGTGGATCGAATTTCCTAGGTGGCCTTCTGCCTTACTGTTGTCCTAGTGGGATCACTAATGGTTGTTGTACCCTAGATTGTGACGCCACAACATTAATTTCTCCCTCTTTTCCTTTGGGGAAGTTTGAAGTAAGCTGTTTTGAATTGTAAGGAGCATTTGATGGTCCCCCTGATATTTTCCCACTTTTAATCCCAGTCTCGATTCTTTCTCCGATGGTTACTAGGTATGAGAACCCCGAAGAGATACTTCCAACCATCATCTCATAATACACCCCGTACAAAGTTCCCATGAACGTGTCTACTAACTCCTTCTCTAACAGTGGTGGTTGCACACGGGATGCCAACTCCCTCCATCTCTGAGCATACTCCTTGAAGGGTTCTTCTTTCTTATGGTACAAATTCTGGAGTTTCATCCGGGTAGGCACCATGTCCAGGTTATATTTGTAATGCTTTAGGAAAGTATTAGCAAGGTCTGCCCAGGTTCGAATATGCATTTTCTCCAATTGCATATACTAGTATGAAGATGCTCCACTCAGGCTATCTTGAAAATAATGAATCATCAGCTTCTGATCGTGGGCATGGGCATGCATCTTTCTGTAGGTTATAAGATGCCCCTGCTTTTGGAAGCGGTGGGATAAACCCTTCAGTTTCAGCTTCTTGTTGGGCCATGACGGATTTCAGTTTCAGTTTGAGATCTCCTTTCATTGCGATGACGTCACCCTTTCCATGATCGATATCCTCTTTGAATGCAACCTAAGTTTCCTCAATTTTCTCCATTGCTTTTTGTTGATAAGCCCTGGTTTGATATGGAGGCCAAGGAGGTGGAGACCTTCTTCTACCAATGGTTCAACAGGAGAGATGTTTTTAAAAAAATGAGTTTTGACATGATATGCGGGTGTTCGTGAATGCATGTGTGCGAACAAATGTGTATGAACATGAAATGGTTTCTTGTGTTAAATGTCTTATTTACCTGGGTACATGTTTATCTTTTGCTTATTTTTATTCGATGATTATCTTTAAAATAGATACACAAACGAGATGTGGAAACAAAAAGCCTTTATTGAAGGTAACATAATTCAGATATTGAAAAATATTACAATCTTAAACCAAAATTTTATTTACGTGAAATCAAGTAAAAAGGAAATAAGTCTTCTAGGTGATCCTGCAGACATCTGATCTTGAAACCATCCCCTATTGCTAGATAGAGCATGATAAAGTCTTCATTACATTATTTCCCTTTTGTGGCCTTGATTTCAGACATGTTTGGCGTGTTGATGCAGGCATGTTGTTTCCTTCAGTATCCATTTTAAGAGATAGTCACTGAGATCTTGAGTTTATTATTATCTTTTATACCTGTAGAGGTAGAAATGTTTAAGACTAAGCCATTGGATTGACTAGACTTGTACAAATCAAAATAAAAATCGTCACCACGCTTTATTGTTTCCAAAGGAATGGGACAAGAGCGAATAACCCAAAAAGAGGGGGAAAGATTCTAGGTAAGGGGGTTGGTTATGCAAAGAAAAGGTATTAGTACCCTAAACATCTACGGTACTCCACAGAACATCTTTATAAAAATCTGTATATTTTTGGCTATAAAATGTTGTATGTAAAATAGATGGTGGAGGTGAGAAAAGAAACATATTTTTTTATGATCTTTGCACCCTCCGCGGTTGCAAACCTTTAGTGCCTACGTACCATCATTCGTGCAATAGGGGATCAGGGTACACGTAGTTCCTCTTTGAAAATTTTAAAACACAAGTGTGTTGGTTAATTTTATGAGATAATACATCATCGTCATTGTCCGTGTGGAAAAATATACTTACTACCCACAATCACGAGAAAGGAGAATTTTCATCATTTCAAAGTGGAGGATATGGCTTGGATTTTAAAATCAACAATGCCTCACTCAACACCCAAGTGGAAAATATCTCAATTCACTATATATCGTAGAACTATAGTTGTTTGCATCACTACAAGGATTGACAAGAGTCTAATCTTTTGAGGAAAGTTTAAGATGAAAGCCAAGATGGCAAAATGGTTTGAATGAGATTGATTGATTTTTAGTCTTCTCACAAAAAAATGTCAAGGTTTTATTAATGTTGATTGAAGTTTATTTATGAAAATGTTTTTGAAAATGCATGTACCTAATTCCAAGTTTATTATGAAAGTGGTTCTAGTTAAAAACAAGAAGAGTTTTCAAAAGGAGGAAGAAGATTTTTGAAATTAAAGGAGGAGAAGAGACTATCCTAAAGCATAAGGTAAAAGCTAGGGATAAGAAGCATCTAACTAACAAGAAGCCAATACTTGACATTATGAGCCAAGATAGAATTCCCATTCTTTGGATTGTAACCAAGCAAGCAAAGATACTAGACCTCTTGTGAGAACCAAACTTCAAGTGTATTAAGTCTTCATAAAAATTGGGCAGAGTAACGACTGTATACGGTTGAATTCCAGATTATAAACAAAGAATGTAATCATAATAACTTGCACACATAAAACACAAACAACCCAATGTCTTGAGGTAAACCTCAAGAACTCCAGACAAAATATCAATTAAGGTCACAAGGTCTTCAACATAGGCCAAGGTTTCTAATCCTAAGTCCAAGAAGTCCAATACTCCATAATGCCAAGGATAGTAACCAAACAGTCCAAGTATCATTAAATATTTTTATGGTTCATGTTGATTATTAAGTATCTTAGAAGACAAAAGAAAAGGCTCAAGTGAGCAAAATAAAAATGGCATGAAATGTAATGCTTAAAGTAAATGGTACATAAAGCATAAAAAATAAAAGGGCATAAAGTAAAAACAATTTAACAATTAGTGGTTAGTTGGATGACCATCTTGAAACTTGAATTTGGAACTCATTGGAGTATTGGTAGAACCAAAGCCTCCACACAACAAGTAGCATTTGCTTTTTGTCAAGTATATCATCCATTTGGAATCCTTAAAAGTACCATTTAATGATCAACGATGTTTAAGTGATCCACGTTGACCAAAAGTGTTGTAGATCCATTAGAGGATGGGTAGAACCAAAGCCTCCACACAATGAATCTCAAGGTTATTGGATCAAATATATCAAATTAACATACTTGGGCTTACAAACATAGGTTTTGGCCACGAATGATCATTTAGTCGAATCTGGACAAAATTTTGCGCTATGTTAAGCAATCGTAAGTGGACATTTATAGAAGTCGCACCTATTTTGAGGTCGGTCAATAGCAATCTATGCACCATTTGTTTTGAGACATGATATAGATATCATGCTCCAATAATACTTAGTGCAATAAGAAAGGGATGATATGAAGAGGGGTGGGAGAGAATATACAAGCCACATTTGAATTAAATTTAAAACAAACTATTTGTAAAATCATTCATCCATTTTTGTGGAGTTAGACTCAACACCATGGATCCAATGATGTTAATAAAGTTCATGATAAATAATTTAACCCAAGATCAGCCAGAAAATAATCACAAAATAATATTGCATTTAATATATACATTAAAAAGTTTTTTTTAAATGTTTTAAAATAGAAATAAAAGAGAAAAATATCAATTGTGTTCAAATTAATCAAGAAATAAAAAGTAAGACCATAGAAAAATCAGAAAAGGGCTCAAATATTTTTACAAAATTTTTGGTAATTTTTTAAAGTCAGTACTATTTTTAAAATTAAAAGAAATGAGTAAAATTAACCAAAAATGATTAAAAAAAATTAAAGTCAGAAACAAAAATAAAATGAGGTCACCAATGTTTTTCACAATATCATTGGATCATTCCATAATATTTTCATAATTTATAAATGTATAAAAGTATTTTTACACATTTAAAACAATTCAAATAAAAATTGTGAAAAAATTGTGAAAACAATTAAATTTAAAAATCAGAAAATAAAATAAAAACCAAAAAGATGTGGACCAATGGATGAGAGTCAAAATGCGTTAGTAATCAAATCCAAGGGATCTGGAGCATTGTGCATATCATGGTCATTAGTGAATAAAGCACTGAATCACTTATTAAATCAGAAATTCAAAAAAAAACAAGTGGCGCGCCTTCATTGGTTGGAAGATGACACGTTGATCATCTTTAACCTCCAGCCAACGTGAATTGGAGGTCTCTCAAACTGTAAAATTAGAAGCTCATACCTATGTCATTCGCTTCATCTCTCCAAGAAGAAGACAAACACACATTCGCGACAAATCTATATAAACTGTAGCTCAAGCAATTTTGAGGGAAAGTTTTGAAAAGGGGTTTGAAATTTCATAGTCAAAACGTGTTTCCAGATAAAAGTAAGTGTTGCAACTAGAACCAGGGCAATGAGAGCGTCACAATGATATCAAAGTTTTGAAGAATTGATGAAGAAATCTACCTATTGAAGTTGAGTTGTAGAGCTCGGAAATTGGACTTCTATGGAGCAATATAGGGCACGATTCTTGAATGTAATTACATGGTTAGCTTCAGGGAAGATCAAGGAAGGTGAATTGATAGAAAAAATGGATTGAAAAAGGCTTGAAAACAGATTTCAAAGTTGCTGAATTTTGAGTTATGGAACAAGTTTGGCAGGGTGATTCTGGCTATCCAAGCTTGAGAAAATGAATGAGGGATGAGCCTCTATTTATAGATAATCAAATGGAATGTCCAAGCGTGTGAAATGATGAAGTTTGGAGGGAAATCGTGTGAAGTTGCAAACAAGAAAAGTGTGAATTCTAATTTGATCAAAACTCATCCAAAACGCGTGTTTTGTTGTTCTAATTACTTCTGGAAGTTCACTAAACATGTTTAGAGTCAAAAACGTGCAGAATCAAAGTGTTTAGAAGCTAAAACAATGATTTCAAATTCTGACTTTTGAAGAAACTTCAGTTCTAAGTTACCAAGTTCAAATTAATGGCATTCTCAGCTCAAGGGGTCTTAGGGCATGATTCTTGATGCTTTAGAAAGACGAGGTTACAAGATTTGCAATGGAAAACGAATAGAATAAATTGGTTTCTTGAGATGGAAGTTGCATTGAGTCAAAGTAGAAAAAAAAGTTGACTTTCCATACTTCGAAATATTTCAAGTTTTTCTTCAAAAGTGACCTATAATGTTTTGCATCCAAACATGGACTTCCACTTGAAATTTGCTCTTTAACAAAAAATATGGCATGAAATAGACCTCTTAAATGGAAGTTTGAAACTTGAACCATTCAAAATCTCCAAAAATTGAGAGAGTTATTACTTGTTAAAGTTGGCAAAATTCCATGAAATGACCTATAATCGTTTGCATCCTTAGGGCATCTTCCATCGATTTTCTCACTTTGCACATAAAAGAAGGTATAAAGTTCACATCCTCAAGATCATTATGGAAAAATAATGGGCTCAAGGCGATAAAAATTGACAAAGTTATAATCATTTGAAGTCACACATGAGAAATTGGGGGTTCATCTGGAAAACTTGTAATCTTTCTTCATCATCAAGCTTCTTCCACATGAAAACTCCTTGAAACTTTTGAAGTGATTTGTTAATAACCCTTTAAAGAGAAGGATGTTTTTGGAATAACTCAAAAATACCAAAAGATGAGCAAGATATTCTTCTTTGAAGTTCAAAACCCTAGCTCTTAGACCAAGAAAATGCTTTGAGGAACTTTGACAATTTTGAATAAACTTCTTGTACCAAAACAAATGCTTTGTAGATATAAATTGTTGAGGATGAAAATGAGAACTCATAGCCACCAAAACCACTTCCATATCTTGAGAATTGAGATAAATATGCACTTGTGACCAATGGGAACAAAGCCTTGTCCAAGCATTACAACTTCTTCAATCAAACCCTTGTACTTTTGAATCAAATTTGATAACCTTGAAATGTGGTGAACCAAAATAACCTCGCCATGCCATTTCTTCCAAAACAACTTCAATGGTGAGGTTTGAACTTCTCAACCTTTATTGACTAGGGCGTGGAAATAAACTCATGAACCCATGGAGCAACTTACTAAATCTCATTGCCTTTACCTACATTAGTAACAAGAAAGACAAACAACCATTGCATTTTATTAATTAAAAGGAAAAATCAAGACAAAATATTCATGATCACAAAAGAAAACAAGTTAAGGTTCTTGGTGATTTCCCAAAGAGCAAAGCAAAAGGTAGGGAGGAGAATCAAGAACCCTGATGTGATCTTGTTTTGATTGAATCAATATGGTATGATGAATGGATCTTAGGGGAAAAAAATTGGGGTACAACAGCTGCCCTTATTTATGTTTCTTCTATCTGGAGATACGAAGGTTAAAAATCTTCGTGTCAACGTGATCAAAGATACTTAAATATAAAACAAACCCTATTTTTGGCCCTAAGATGCCATGCAATGCTTATGAATATAAGTGCACATGGACAACTACAAACGGACGTAAAACACCACTAGGGATGTAACAAAATAAAGAAACAAGATAGCAACCCAACCAGGAAAATAAAACACCGGTGGATCAAAAGACCCAAATTCGAGACAATAGTAAAATGGTCAAAGGATACACCAACTTCTACAGAAGGCGAAGCTACCAACGTTCACTGATGGTAACCTACTAACTTTCACTGAAGGTAGAAAGAAAATATATCATAGCAATGTTGTTCACTGACGATGAACTAGCAATATTCACTGAGGGTAGCAAAAAGATAACAATCACCAACTTTCACTGAAGGTGACCTACCAACTTTCACTGAAGGTATAGAGAAAATATATCATAGCATCACCGTTCACTGACGATGAACTACCAACATTTACTGAGGGTAGCAAAAAGATAACAATCACCAACATTCACTGATGGTGAACTACCAACTTTCACTGAAGGTAGAGAGAAAAGAAATATCATAACACCAACGTTCAATGACGGTGAACTACCAACGTTCACTGAAGGTAGAAAAAAGATAACAATCACCAACGTTCACTGATGGTGAACTACCAACTTTCACTGAAGGTAGAAAGAAAATATAGCATAACATCGTCGTTCACTGATGGTGAACTACCAACATTCACTGAGGGTAGCAAAAAGATAATAATCACCAACTTTTACTGAAGGTGACCTACCAACTTTCAGTTAAGGTAGAGAGCAAATATATCATAGCATCGTCGTTCACTGACGATGAACTACCAACATTCACTGAGGGTAGCAAAAAGATAACAATCACCAACGTTCACTGATGGTGAACTACCAACTCTCAATGAAGGTAGAGAGAAAATATATCATAGCATCATTGTTCACTGACGATGAACTACCAACGTTCACTAAGGGTAGCAAAAAAGATAACAATCACCAACTTCCACTGAAGGTAGCCTACCAACTTTCACTGAAGGTAGAGAGAAAATATATCATAGAATCTCCATTCATTGACGATGAACTACCAGCGTTCACTAAGGGTGGCAAAAAGATAACAATCACCAACTTTCACTGAAGGTGACCTACCAACTTTTACTGAAGGTAGAGAGAAAATATATCATAGCATCGCCGTTCACTGACGATGAACTACCAACATTCACTGAGGGTAGAAAAAAGATAACAATCACCAACGTTCACTGATGGTGAACTAACAACTTTCACTGAAGGTAGAGAGAAAATATATCATAGCATCATCATTCACTAACGATGAACTACCAACGTTCACTGAGGGTAGAAAAATGATAACAATCACCAACGTTCACTGATGGTGAACTACCAACTTTCGCTGAAGGTAGAGAGAAAATATATCATAGCATCGCCATTCACTGATTATGAACTACCAACATTCATTGTGGGTTGCAAAAAGATAACAATCACCAACTTTCACTAATGGTGAACTACCAACTTTCACTGAAGGTAGAGAGAAAATATATCATAGCATCGTCGTTCACTAACGATAAACTACCAACATTCACTGAAGGTAGCCAAAAGATAACAAGTTTCCCCAAAATTTTGGTGTTTCACCTAGAACGGGTGTCAACTTCTTCTTTAACCGAGGCACTCTGCCTGAAAAGGGTAATATATAAGCTGTCTCAAATAAAGAGACTACCACTTGCAAATATTTCACAACAAATTGTCTCTGTGATATATAAAGACTTGCCATCCATTGGAGTAATTTGACAACGAACTGCAAACTATCCACTCATAGAGAAGATAGCAAAAAAGTAACTTCGACTTTTACGGGGAAGTACAAGTTGCTCAAATAAAGAGACCGGCTACTTGCTGTTATAGGAAGGATTGTAAAAATGACTTTCAGGGGAAAGCAATATGGCTTCCTGGGGGAAAGAAATATAACTTCCTGGAGATAGAAATATGACTTCCTGGGGAATGAATCATGAATTCCTGGGGAATGAATCATGACTTCCTGGGGAAATGCCAACATATTCCTGCTGAGGAGATAAAAGTTTTCTCGTGCCAAAATTAATGCACATTCTCAAATCAATGCTCAAAGCTCACAGAAACCCGAAGTAATAATATTGCTGGGAAACAAAGGTTCAAACCATAAATAAACTAGAGTGAAACAGTCAACCAAAATACATCCTTTGAGAAATAAACTCAAGAGGGAAACCCAATCTATCCAGATAAAAAGTTGTACCGGAAGCCTAAAGCAAACATCTTCCATGAGGGATAACCAAATGGGAAAATTAAAAGAATATACACTTTCTGCTTAAGGCCGACACTCTATTGGAGAGAGGACAACATAACTCTGCAAAACAGGGTAATATGTCAACATAATATTAATGAATGTTAATGAGCAATGATTTGCTAAATTTAACTATGCATGATGTATGTATGAATGTATGAGTGTTATCATGTATATGCTGACAAAACATACATATAACGCTGGGAGTAACCAGGAAAAACTAACTCGAGAACAATCAACACTCGGCTAAATCACATCCAAGATGAATAGTCCATATGAAAATAAGCACCAAATGAGGAAACAGAATCCTATTCACGACTTAACTTCACTGGGAAGGAACATAATCCAGAAGTAAACAAATCATAGCAACAAAATAGTACAGATATAGGGATATAACATCCTTCTCCATGCTTCACCAGGGAATAGCACTCATACTTCAACGGGGAAAAAAATGTTTTCAAATGTAACCCTTCTACTGAGGATTGCAAAATCAATTTCAAGTAAAGCAGATGAACACCAAATCATCAGAACATTCACTGGGGAATTCAGGCCCATTTTGAAGGAGGAAAAACACACAAACTTTGTTAAGGCATATAATGTCCCATCATCAAGACATTAACTGGGGATTTCATGTTGACTTCATTGGGGAGGTTAACACCACATTCTCAAAGGGAAAACCAATATACGTTCTTCAATTGAGAAACCGGAGACCCATGTTCTTCGAGAGTAATTATTATACCAACTTCTCTGGAAAGAAATAACTTCTATTACACAAACGAAACCTTCATTGGAGAAATCATGGATTGAATCTTCATATCATGCAAACTCAGAAAAGAGGAGAAATGAACCAAAACTTGACCGGGGATATTGGAGTCACAAACCCAATACAACGAAAAGATCTTGAGTAAACCTTCTCGAGGAAAAAAAAACTTCTCAAAACAACTGGAGTTCATCCATTCCTGGGATCACCATTTTTTTTCTTGCATCACAAATTCTAAAGTAAAAGCAAATTGTAAATTCTTTTTGAAAATCAATTTTGTTATTTAATCTTTTTGCTTTGAAAGTTATTATCAATAATAAATGAAGTCTTTGCAAGCTAAATAAAATAAGAAATATAAATAATTAGGTAAAAGCTTAAATTTCATTAATAGAATGGTAGTCTGTGAATGGCGAGACTCCATGGATAATTACAAAGTTTGGAAAATGGTAATATTGAGATACAATGACCATTATCCCCTCTAACCACTTTTGAAATCTTGAGCAGCAGCTTCCGTTGAAGTATGATGAGGATCTGAGCAGATTGTTTCTTCAATGATCAAGCCTTGTTTGATGTAGTTATTTGCCAAGAAAGTCCCTAACTTTTGCCTAAGCTTCGCTTGCGGGTTTTCAACTTTACGGGAAATTTATTTTGTTTATGTCTTTAATTTTTGCCTAGACCGCCCTTTCGGGTTTTCGGCCTACCGAGACGCTCTTTTTTGCCTAAGCTGCCCTTTCGGGTTTTCAACTTAGCTAGTTGTTCTTTTATTTCTTTAGGCAAAGTATTTCTTGACTACATCACCATTCATGGGACGTGGGAACTTCTCTCCATCCATAGTTTTAAGAATTAATGTACCTCCAGAGAAGGCTTTCTTGACAACATATGGGCCTTCAAAATTGGGAGTCCACTTGCCCCTAGAATCAGCGTTAAAAGACTTGATCTTCCTGAGCACGAGGTCGCCTTCTCTGAATTCACGAGGTTTGACCTTCTTATCAAAAGCTTTCTTCATCCTTTTCTGATATAACTGTCCATGACACAAAGCTGTCATTCTCTTCTCTTCGATCAAATTCAATTGGTCAAACCGGTTCTGGACCCATTCAGCCCCTGACAACCTGGTTTCCATTATCACACACAAAGAGGGAATCTCAACCTCGATTGGGAGCACAACTTCCATTCCATACACAAGGGAGAACGGGGTTGCTCCTGTTGAAGTGCGGGAAAATATTCGATATCCATGCAAAGAAAAATGGAGTATTTCATGCCAATCTTTATAAGTAACAACCATTTTCTAGATAATCTTCTTGGTATTCTTATTAGCAGCTTCAACAACCCCATTCATCTTTGGCCTATACGGATATGAGTTGTGATGGACAATCTTGAATTCTTCACACATTTCTGTCATTATTTGGTTGTTCATATTCGAGCCATTGTTAGTGATAATTCTGTTCGGCACACCATACTGACATATAGGATTATTCTTAATGATGCACACAACCACTTTCTTAGTAACATTAGCATATGAAGAAACTTTCACCCACTTGGTGAAGTAATCAATTGCTACCAAGATTAAACAGTGTCCATTTGAAGCTTTGGGTTCTATCATTCCAATCATGTCAATACCCCACATAGAGAAAGGACATGGGGAAGAGATCACATTGAGAAGTTTCGGAGGCACATTAACCTTGTTTGCATAAATCTGGCATTTATGACACCTCTTTGCAAATTTGTAACAATCAAGTTCCATTGTCAGCCAATAGTAACTTGCCCTTAGCATCCTTTTAGCCATCGAATGTCCATTGGCATGAGTGCCAAATGAACCTTCATGAACCTCATGCATCAACATGTCTGCTTCATGTCTATCCATGCATCGAGCAAGACCATGTCATAATTTCTCTTGTACAACACATTTTCACTGAGGAAGAAACTGCTAACAAATCTTCTCAATGTCTTTCTATCTTTATTCGATGCACTAATCGGGTATTCTTGATTTTGGAGAAAATGCTTGATATCACAATACCAAAGTTTCTCATCTGCTACCTCTTCTGTTGTAAACACATGAGAGGGCCTATCCAGTCGCAGAACCATAATTCGAGGTATATCATTCAAAGTATTTACTTGATACATAGAAGTCAGAGTTGCCAGAGCGTCTGCCTTTTGATTTTCATCTCTAGGAATGTGATGGAATTCAACTTTATTAAAGAAGGGTAACATCCTTCTAGCATAATCTTTGTATGGGATCAAGCCGGGGTGACGAGTATCCCATTCTCCTTTAATCTGGTTTATTACCAAAGCTAAATCACCATACACATCTATAATTTTAATTTTGAGATCAATAGCTTCCTCGAGACCCATGATGCAAGCCTCATATTCTGCCATATTATTAGTACAATCAAATGTCAACCTTGCAGTAAAAGGAATGTGTGATCCGTGTGGAGTGACAATTACAACACCAATTCCTTTACCATAAGCATTCACATCTGTGTCAAATATCATACTCCAACGAAATTCAGGATCAGGATCTTCCTCAGGCAATGGTTCATCACAATCCTTCACTTTCAGAAACATCACATTCTCATCAGGGAATTCATACTTCACAGGCTGATGATCCTCAACTGGTTGGTGAGCAAGATAATCTGCCAACACGTTGCTTTTAATAGCCTTTTGAGTGCGGTATTCAATGTCATATTCGGATAACAGCATCTTCCAGCGAGAAATTCTCCCAGTAAGAGCAGGCTTTTCAAAAATGTACTTCATTGGATCCATTTTGGAGATCAACCAAGTGGTGTGATTCAACATATATTGCCGCAAACATTTTTTCGCCCAGGCCAGAGCACAACATGTCTTTTCCAGCATGGAATACCATGACTCACAATCAGTAAAATTTTTAATGAGATAATAAATGGCGTACTCTTTCTTCCCTGTTTCATCATGTTGTCCTAGAATACATCCCATGGAATTATCTAACACTGTTAGATACATAATCAACGCTCTTCCTTCTACAGGAGGGAGCAAGATAGGAGGTTCAAGCAGATATTCTTTAATACTTTCAAATGCCCTTTGGCAGTCATCCGTCCACGCACAACCTTAATCTTTCTTTAACAACTTAAAGATCGATTCACATGTTGCAGTCATGTGGGAAATGAATCTGGAAATATAATTAAAACGCCCGAGGAACCCTCTGACTTGCTTTTCAGTTCTTGGCGCTGGCATCTCTTGAATTGCTTTGAATTTATTAGGGTCAACTTCAATTCCTTTATGGCTAACAATGAAACCCAATAATTTCCCCGATCGGACACCAAAGGTACACTAATTTGGATTCAAGCGGAGACGATACTTCCTCAAACACTGAACCAACTTCAACAAAGCTTCTACATGCCCTTCTTCATGAAGAAGTGAAAAACACAAGAAGAGGGGTTGAATTGAAACTTAAAATCAAAAACAGTAGACATGATATTTTTATCCTGGTTCGTTTGATCTCAAACTACTCCAGTCCACCCGCCAAGGTAATTTCGCCTCTCTCTAACGAGGACTTAATTCACTAATCAAAACATAATTACAATATTACTTTGACAACTGCCAAAGTCTTCTTGAGTACAACTACAACCCGATTTATCTCAAGGAAAACTAGCTTAATCAAAAGAAACTGGTTTACTGTGTAATGTTATTTTTCATTACAAAAGTTGTATCACCACTGTGATATATCACATAATTTGAGCTTATGAGTGAATATGAATGTTTGCAGTGTTTTAGATGTATGAGCAGTTGTATGTCAAAAATCGTAAACGATTTTTCCTTTAAGCTTGTTTATATAGGCGTGGAAATCTTGTCCAACATAAAGCGTGATAATGGACACTCAATGTTATTTCCATATTGAGAAGATTCTTGTCTGAATGAAGCCGTGAATATGATACTGTCTTATTTGAAAAGTAACGCTTCAGAACTAGAATCTTGCATGCTGCTTTTACTTCAGAACATTGATGACTCAGAGATGTGAGGATCTGATGGTATATTAGACTTTTGTTCAGAATCAGAGTATCCTTTACTTTAGCGCAAATTCTGATCATCATTCTTCAGAACATTCTGATTGCCTCAGCTTGAAGGCTTTTGTAGCTTAACTTCTGATGTTGTTTCAGTCAGAACTTTTGCATACAATATAACACAAATTTAGATTGCATATTTTTTCTTTGTGTTTGTTATCATCAAAACTCTAATTAAGGGTTGTAGAATCAAACTATGTTCTAACAATCTCCCCCTTTTTGATGATGACAAAAACTAGGATTTTCAATGAAAAATATAGAACAAAAAGCTTAAGAGAGTCTCCCCCTGAGTTGATTACTCGGATAAAGATGAGTTACTTCCCTGAAGTTCCTTCTCGTCAGAGCTTTTGATGCATCTCCTTCTGTCCTTATCCCAGTATGTTCCGGTTCAAGCTTTTCATAAAACATAGAGGTTAAGATATTCATAATGTTTGAGACTTGTCCCGGTATACTATTATTAAAAATATCTTACATTCTCCCCCTTTTTGTCATGTATCAAAAAGCAATATAATCAGAGTCAAACAAGATGATTTATATTGAAAACAAAATGCAATGACATTTTTCAGAAACAAAGAGGATAAGATGAAAAATACAGATAAACAGTTAAATAAAATCTAAGAAGGATGGGGAAGTCGTGTGAACAACTCTTCCAACAAGCTCTTAATCTAAGTGCTTGATTCTTCCTGCTTTCCCAGAATGTCTTTGATTTAGAAGCGCTGGACCGTCTAGCTTCCACCTCACACAAAATTGCCATCCCCAAACCTAAACCAACCTTAACCAAATCAGATGTTGGTAAGACTCTGTTGATTTTTGAAACAGAAATACAGGAATGGGTTACTTCTTTGAAGCAAGCAAGTCACGAGAATTCTAATCCTGTTGCTTATGATTCTCTGTGGGAAAGATTCAGGAAATGGTTCAACTCTGAAACCAAGAAGCTGAAAGAATTGAGCTATGAAAGGGCTCAGCAGAACTTCAGTGATCAGCTGAAAGCCTTCAAAGATCAAGTTCTAAGCCACTGGGACAAGAAAGAAATTCTTCTGCTGGAAAACACTCACTGGAAAGAGCACCAACCTTTAGAATCCACTGAACCTGATTCTGATAGTCATCCTCTAACTACAGCTCCAGAAAAGGTGATTGCAACAGAAGAAGTTGTTCAATCAGAAGAGGCGGCAGGGTGTTCTAAACGACATGCAACCCCTGAAGATACACCAACTTCGTCTCTAGTCATGCAAACTCTGAAAGAGTTGAAGAAGGAGAATTCCTTAATCCATGTCATACTGGATAAGAAAGAAGACACAAACAAAGAGATCAGGGATATATTGGATAAACAAGAAGATACAACAAAAGAAATCTCTTTCCAGGGAGCGTTTTCCAGCAGAAGAATTTCTTTCTTGTCCATGTGGCATATAACTTGATCTTTGAAGGCTTTCAGTTGATCATTGAAGTTCTTCTGAGCCCTTTCATAGCTCAATTCTTTCAGCTTCTGGGTTTCAGAGTTGAACCATTTTTTGAGTCTTTCCCATAGAATCAGAAGCAGCAGAATTAGAATTCTCTTGACTTGCTTGCTTCAAAGAAGTAACCCATTCCTGTATTTTTGTTTCAAAAATCAACAGATTCTTACCAACATCTAATTTGGTTAAGGTTGGTTTAGGTTTGGGGATGGAAATTTTGTGTGAGGTGGAAGCTATATGGTCCAGCGCTTCTAGATCAATGATAGTTCTGAGGTGGTCAGCTGGACAGTTGATAGGTGAGGCAGTGGAAGAATCAGAAATCAGGATTGGTGAGTGAGGGGTGTTTGGTGGTGTGGATTCATATGGTGAAGGTATTTCTGGAATATCATGAATGGAGAGAGGTAAACAAACCGTAAGAGGTTCTGTTGTCCCAAGAATAGGGGTAGTGGTATCAGAGTTCGAAAGGGAGTCTTCTAATTGGTTTGCGGTAGCGTGTTGAATTTCTTGTTCAGGTATTTCAGAAGATGGGTTTTCAGATTGAGGAGTGAGAGGGTTTTCATTTTCTGGTTGGGGTAAGTGGAGGTTTTGATGTTCTGGTTTGGAGAGTGTGGTTGTGGATTTTCTAGTTGTTGAGATTGAGTATTTGGATTTTCTGGGAGTGGTGAGGAAAAGTCTTGATCAAATAGTTTAATATCAGAGAGAACTCTTGCAAGTTCTGGTTGATGTTGTTTTGGATTTGGATTGGGGGAGTGAGTTTCATTTAAGAAATTTCCAAGAGTTACAGATGGGTCAAACTCTATGTCAAAATCCTCAAATGTTTGGGGTGAAGGATTTTCTGTTGGTTGAGGGGAAATGGTTTCAGATGTTGAAATAGCTATTGATTCTACAACAGAAACAAAAGATGTGCTACCTTTCTTTTTCGCAGCTTTGGGTGTCCTCTGAGAGGATCCTTCTCCTGCTTCCTTCCTCTTTCTGGATTTCTTTAGCACAACCTCTAGAGCTGGCTTGTGCAGATCTTGGATGTTGATTTCTAGTATAGTCCCATCGGCCTTTCAAGATTCAAGGTATCTGACTATAATCTCTAGAGAGGCATCTATCTCAGAGAATAGTGGAAAATCCTTCAGAGGGATTCTCCTAGAAGTGATGACCTCATGAGAAGCAATTGTTGGTTCCTTCTTAATGTTTTCAATAATCTTCATTTTCTTCAGATTCTTGGCATTCAAAGGTTTCCCAGCAGTTGCTTCTAGAGTATTGATTTCTTGAGCCTCTGCCAGATGTTCTATCAACCTGTTTTCCGTTAGAATATATGGAATCAATCTTCCTAGAGGAATCCAGTCCCTCTTAGTTCTTTCTTCTTCTCTTGTCTCTTTCACACTTGTTCTGAGATGGTTGAAGAGCAAATATGGAAGGTTTATTTTGGTCTTCTTTTCAATGAAGTATATCAGAAACTACTGATCAATGTTGATGTAATTAGGAGAGCAAGTAGGCTTTCTATTAGTGATACATCCAAGAATCATTCTAGTCCATATTCTGTTATGATCTTTCAAGTCTCTGATCTTGCTGGATGGCTGTCCAGAAGTGAAGATGACCCTAGCAATTGATTTTAGGTCAGAACACTTATCAGCCATATCAATGCATCTGACTCTGCCGCCATTGTATCCAATGAGTTTCCCAATCAAATCTTCTGTAATCACTATCTTCTTCCCCATAACATATGATGTGACCTGGTGGTTGGATGAAGTAGCATGAATCCAAAATTCTTTAACAAGAATGGGAAAATTTTGACCCAACAGACGATCAAAGTATCTGTTCCATCCCTGTGCAGTTACATCTTCATACAAATTAAACCCATTTTCTTGTAAGCTTTCAAAATCGATGATCAATTCACAAAGAACTTCAAGGTTGTCGACCGGAGTGAGTAGTGTTCTAATGGGCTCCTCATATTGTTCAGTAGATGAAGAACCAGGAGCACTGTTGAGATTCTTGAGACTTGATGAGGATGCCATTGTTCACACGGATTCTTTGAAGAAAATTGATAGAAGGGGTTTTTGAAAAAACTAGAACAAGAGATAATATTGAAGGTGGTAAAACGTGAATGAATGAAATAGTAAATTTAGTTTATATAAGTTTTTTAGAAAACGTAATCAATAAGAAAGAGAAAATAAGTAATGATTATATTGAATTAATGAAACCTGAAATTGGGGGATTTAGAGAGATATTGAACAATTACCAATGACAAGTGTCTCAATGCATCCAATCAGAGCCTTGGACCCTTCAGAATTTGAACGCGTGTTCAGCCTCCGAAGGTAGCTTGTGAGAGGATGACAGATGTTTGATGGTGTGAATTGCATGCCTCTATCCTTGAAATGAAAAGTTTAGATCTTCATAGATAGATTCTGAAGCAACTATACTCCTAACTTCTAAAGACAAGTTGATCAGATGTTCATAGAAAACAATAAAATTTTGAGGGTTAGAATATGCAAATAAAACATTTTATTCTGGAAACAATTTCATGCTGAGATGTTTCAGAACGAAATTGAATCTATCTTCATAAAGGGGTTTTGTAAACACATCAACCCATTGATGTTCTGTGTCAATAAATTTTAAAGTGAGAATTCCTTTCTGAATATAATCGCTAATAAAGTGATGTTTTATTTCTATAGGCTTAGCCCTAGAATGCAAAATGGGATTTTTGGATAGACATATGGCCGAAGTGTTATCACAGAAGATAGGAATGTTACTCTCAAATATGTTGAAGTCTTCAAGTTGACTTTTCATCCAGAGCATTTGAGGGCTACATCCAGCAGCTACTATGTAGTCAGCTTCTGCTATTGACAATGCTATTATGGACTTTCTCTTGCTGGTCCATGAGATCAGATTTTCTCCCAGAAACTGGCAGCTTCAAGAAGTGCTTTTACGCTCTACTATGTCTCCAGCAAAGTCCGCATCACAGTATCCTACTAAGATGTATTCATTTGATTTTCTATAAAACAAACCCAGATTAGTGGTACCTTTCAGATACTTGAAAATTCTCTTAACTTCTATTAAGTGAGATTCTCTAGGATCTGATTGGAATCTAGCACATAAGCAAACACTAAATAAAATGTCAGGCCTTGAAGCCATCAGATAGAGAAGAGAACCAATCATACCTCTGTATACCTACTGTTCTACCTTTTTACTTACCTCTTCCTTTTCCAGAATACACGTGGGATGTATTGGAATCTTTGAGGGCTTACATTCAGAGAGATCAAATTTCTTCAGAAGTTATCTGACATATTTGCTCTGATGAATGTAAGTTCCTTCTGGAGTTTGGTTTATCTGAATGCCCAAAAAGAATTTGAGTTCCCCCATCAAGCTCATCTCAAACTCTGCCTGCATACATTTAGCAAACTCTCTTCCCAGTGAGGGTTTAGTAGATCCAAAGATGATGTCATCAACATAAATCTGACATACTAACATGTCATTCTTAATTGTCTTACAGAACAAGGTTGTGTCCACTTTCCCTGTGGTGAATTCCTTTTCTAACAGGAAGTTACTTAGTCTTTCATACCAAGCTCTGGGAGATTGTTTCAGACCATAGAGTGACTTCTTTAGTTTGAAAACATATTCTGGGTGTTTGGAATTTTCAAACCCAGGGGGTTGGTGCATATATACCTCTTCATCTATGTAACCATTTAAGAATGAACTTTTGGTATCCATATGATACAGAGTGATGCTATTATTTACATCAAAGGAGATTAAAAACCTGATAGATTCTAACCTGGCGACTAGAGCAAAGGTTTCTGTATAGTCTATCACCTCTTGCTGACTATAACCTTGTGCCAGCAGTCGTGCCTTGTTTCTGATGACTTCTCCTTTCTCATTCAGTTTGTTTCTGAACACCCACTTTGTTCCAATGACGTTGAATCCTTTTGGTTTGGGAACCAGATCCCATATGACATTCCTGGTGAACTGGTTTAATTCCTCCTGCATTGTTATAATCCAGTCATTGTCCAGAAGAGCTTCATTAATTGTTGTTGGTTCAATCAGTGAGACCAGTCCCATGCGAGATTCTTCAGAGTTTCTGAATGTTGATCTTGTTCTGATTGGATCATCCTTCTTTCCCAGGATCTTATCTTCTGGGTGAGCTATGCTGCTTCTGGATAACCTTTTCTGGAGATGATCAACAGAAGGTACTGGAGCACTTGTAACATTTCTTTCTGAAGTTGTTGGAGTGTCTCTGTTGTGAACTTCTGATGAGTTGTCTTCCGTACCTATGAATTCAACTTCTATATCTGCAAAAGTTTCTTTATGCTTTGACATTTGAGGGTCAAGCTTATCATCAAATCTAACACTGATTGACTCTTCAAAAGTCTCTGTTTCTGTATTGTATACTCTGTACCCTCTTGAGCGTTCAGAGTATCCTAACATAATACACTTATGTGCTTTAGAGTCAAACTTGTTCAGATGATCTTTAGTGTTCAGAATAAAACATGTGCATCCAAAAGGATGGAAATAAGAAATGTTGGGCTTTCTGTTCTTCCACAATTCATATGGAGTCTTTTTTTCCAGAATAGGTCTTATAGAGATTCTATTCTAAATATAACATGTTGTGTTAATTGCTTCTTCCCAGAAGATCTTAGCAATGTTAGTCTCATTCATCATGGTTCTGGCCATTTCTTGCAATGTTCTGTTCTTTCGTTCTACAAATCCATTTTGTTGGGGAGTTCTAGGACAAGAGAAGTCATGCGAAATGCCTTTTTCAATAAAAAATGTTTCAAATTTTTTATTTTCAAATTCTCCACCATGATCACTTCTGACTTTGACAATTCTAAGATCCTTTTCATTCTGAACTTGGTTACAGAATGCAACGAACACAGAATGTGACTCGTCCTTGTGTCTTAAGAACTTTACCCATGTCCATCTGCTATAGTCATCTATGATCAATAACCCGTACTTCTTGCCACTGATAGAGACTGTTTTCACTGGTCCAAATAAGTCTATGTGCAGAAGTTCTAATGGCCTAGAGATGGAAACAACATTTTTAGCTTTAAAAGCAGGTTTTGCAAATTTTCCTTTCTGACATGCTTCACACAGAGCATCTGAACTGAAATTCAGATTAGGAAGTCCTCTGACCAGATTGAGTTTGTTAATATGAGATATTCTTCTCATACTAACATGCCCCAATCTTCTGTTCCAGACCCATTGCTCGTTGTTAATAAAGAGAAGGCATTTTAAATTCTGACTTTTTAGTTCAGAAATTTTTATCTTATAAATGTTGTTTTTCCTCTTTCCATTTAAAAGGATAGTTCCATCTTTCTGACTAACAGCTTTGCATGAATTTTGATTAAATATTATATCATAAGCGTTATCACTTAATTGACTTATGGATAACAGGTTATGCATCAATCCATCAACTAAAATCACATTATTGATAGAAGGAAGATTACCATTACCTATTGTTCTAGAGCTAATGATCTTCCCTCTTTGGTTGCCTCTAAAGCCCACATAGCCTCCAGGTTTAAGTTCTAGGCTTTGGAACATATGCTTTCTTCCCTTCATGTGTCGAGAGCATCCAGAGTCCAAGTACCATAACTGGTGTTTTAGCCTTGCTGCTAAAGATATCTACTACATATATAATTTTGTCCTTAGGTACCCATATCTTTTTGGGTCCTGGTTTATTAGTTTTGCCAAAATTCTGTTTGAATTTTGGTTTGACAGAGTAATCATTACTAGTGTATTTTAGGTCATGTGTGTGCCCGTATGTGAAGTGTGATTTTAGTGGTGTGCATTTTATAAAAAGGTCCATGACTTTCTTAGGTGGAGATATTATTCCTTTTCTGTCGTTCCTGCTATCTCCATAGATCATTGAAGCCATCTTGCTTCTATCTATGTTTTTAGCCAGAAACTTCTGAAAGTTGTGATCATACTCTTTGATGATCTTATCAGCATTACTGGGAGTCTCTGAGATTATTTCTTTCTGAGAGTTTTGTAAATCATTTTCTAATTTTAAAATCTTTTCTTTTAACTCAGAATTTTCTAATCTAAGACTCTCAGTTCTTTCAGAGTCAGAGACAAGATCCCTTTTCAGGTTCTTGAATTTGACTCTGATCTGCTGATAACTTTCCAGAATTTCATTCAGACTTTCTGCAAGTTTAGCCTTAGTAAAATTAATAGTGAAATCAGGGAATACCTCTTTTGTGTCTGATTCCGAGTCGGAACCAGAAGCTTCGCTGTCTTCTGTCACATTTGCCATAAGAGCGATGTTGGCTCTTTAATTATATGACTCTGTTTCAGCATCAGAAGTGTCTGAATCGTCCCATTTTGCCATGATGCTTTTCTTCTTATCCTTGAAGACCTTCTTTTTGGGCTTCTCCTTCTGAAGCCTTGGACAATCACTTTTGTAGTGCCCTTGTTCATTACACTCATAGCAGATGATGTCTTTGTTATTTGACTTTCTGTGACCAGAGAAAGCTTCAGATCTTATGTGTTCAGAGGAGGACTCATACTTTTTGTATCTAGAGGAGGATTCATTCTGATATTTTGATCTTCTCGGGTTTCTGAATTTTCTTTGTCTCTGCTTCCACAGTTTATTGACCCTTCCGGAGAGAAGATACACATCATCTTCTTCTGATGAGGATCCATCAGAGGTTTCTTCCATAGCCTGCAAAACCTTAGAATAAGATTTTTTTTGTTAGATTTTAATGTTAGAGGCTTACCTTGCTTCTGAGGCTCGTCTTCTTCTAGCTCTATCTCATGACTTCTAAGGGAGCTAACAAGTTCCTCCAGAGATATCTTATTGAGATATTTAGCCAGATTAATTGCAATGACCATTTGCCTCCATTGCTTTGGTAGACTTCTGATGATCTTCTTTACGTGATCAGTAGTAGAATATCCTTTGTCAAGAACTTTCAGCCCAACAACAAGAATCTGGAATCTTGAATACATTGCTTATATGGATTCACTGTCTTCCATCTTGAATGCTTCATATTTCTGAATGAGCGCAAGGGCCTTGGTTTCTTTGACTTGTATGTTGCCTTCATGCGTCATTCTCAGAGAGTCAAACATGTTTTTGGCTGTCTCTCTGTTTGAGATCTTCTCATATTATGAGTATGAGATGGAACTGAGAAGTATTGTTCTGGCTTTATGATGGTTTCTGAAATCATGTTTATGCTGGTAAGACATCCTTTTTCTATCTATCTTCTGACCACTTTTGTCCACAGGATGTGTGTATCCATCAATTACCATGTCCTATAGATCAGCATCATGACCCAGAAAGAAGCTCTCAATTCTGTCTTTCCGGTAGTCAAAATTTTCTCCATCAAAGACTGGAGGTTTGCCGCTGATTCTGTCCCTGTCCTCATGATAATCATTGTTTATGTTTTGGCTTGGTCCCACCATAGTGTTTTTCTAAAGCTAGGATCTTGTACTGACATGGTTAATTGTATGAACTCAGAACCAAGCGCTCTGATACGATTTGAAGAAGTGAAAAACACAAGAAGGGGGGGTTGAATTGAAACTTAAAATCAAAAACAATAGACACAATATTTTTATCCTGGTTCATTTGATCTCAAACTACTCCAATCCACCCGCCAAGGTGATTTTGCCTCTCTCCAACGAGGACTTAATTCACTAATCAAAACTTAATTACAATACTACGTTGACAACTGCCAAAGTCTTCTTGAGTAAAACCACAACCCGGTTTATCTCAAGGAAAACTAGCTTAATCAAAAGAAACTAGTTTACTGTGTACTGTTGTTTTTCGTTACAAAAACGGTATCCCTACTGTGATATATTACACAATTTAAGCGTATGAGTGAATATGAATGTTTGCAGCGTTTTAGATGTATGAGCATTTGTATGTCAAAAATCGTAAACGATTTGTCCTTTAAGCTTGTTTATAGAGCCGTGGAAATCTTGTCCAACATAAAGCGTGATAATGGACACTCAATGCTATTTCCATATTGAGAAGATTCTTGTTTGAATGAAGTCGTTGCATATGATACTTTCTTAATTGAAATGTAACGCTTCAGAACTAGAATCTTGCATGCTGCTTTTACTTCAGAACATTGATGACTCAGAGATGTGAGGATCTGATGGTATATTAGACTTATGTTCAGAATCAGAGTATCCTTTACTTTAGTGCAAATTCTTATCATCATTCTTCAGAACATTCTGATTGCCTCAGCTTGAAAACTTTTGTAGCTTAACTTTTGATGTTGTTTCAGTCAGAACTTCTGCATACAAAATAACACAAATTTAGAATGCATATTTGTTCTTTGGGTTTGTTATCATCAAAACACTAATTAAGGGTTGTAGAATCAAACTATGTTCTAACACTTCAGTCTGGGATTTAGCAATCATAACATCAACATATACCTCAATTTCCTTGTGCCTCAAATCATGGAATAGGGTTGTCATTGAAGAAGTGAAAAACACAAGAAGGGGGGTTGAATTGTAAAACTGAAAATCAATTTCAATGAACACGATATTTTTATCCTGGTTCGTTTGATCTCAAACTACTCCAGTCCACCCGTCAAGGTGATTTCGCCTCTCTCCAACGAGGTCTTAATCCACTATATTCAACTGAATATTAAAATCTGCTTTAACAACTGCTAAAGCCTTCTTGATGCAAACCACAACCCGGTTTGTCAAGGAAACACTTTCTTACAAAGAAGAGAAATCTAGGTGTGTGAATGTTTTCTACAAAAACAGTTTATCACAAATGTGATATTACACAACTTAAGCTTATGAAACTAGATTGCTAAAATATAATTGAGTAATAAATTATGGAGCTTTTTAGCAAACTGAGAATGAGAAGATGTAGAATAGCTTTTAGGCGTGTAATATGATGTAGAGCATTAGCCAATTCAATCTTCATTGTCTTGTTTATATAGCACTGAGATTGTTGAACGTTGGAGCAATAATCTTGATTCAATGCCAATAACAAACTTTCCTTATTGAGCAGATCTTGTCTGGAATGATGCCGTTGGTAATAATTCGCTTTGAATGCACAGTACCGTTGCTACTTAAAGCGTTTTCTGGCTTGGCCTCATTCTGACTCTGCTTAAGTGCTGATGAACTGTTGTTGTCTTTATCAGAGTGTTGAGCGCAATTATGTTCATCAAGCTTCAGTATACACGTGAATTATTCTTTTGAATCTGGTATTCTGATATAGCATCTTCTGATGCTGATGTTGATAACCAATATTCCGATGCTGATTAAGTGTACTCCTGTTGATACCTATCAGAGTTTCTGCAAAACAGAAAGTAATATTTTAGGTAGCAAATAGTTCTTACATGAATCACATAATTAATATATCTTTTCATTTTGTTATCATCAAAACTTAAACTTAGGGTAGTAGATTCAAACTTTGTTCTAAAAATCTCCCCCTTTTTGATGATGACAAAAACTAGATATTTTTAATTGAAAATAACGTGAAAAGTATCAGAGATAACTAAATGATAATATGTATCAGAGTAAGAGGTTATCAAAGATAAGGGATAAATAGATATCAGAGTTTGAGAGATACTCCCCCTGAATTTATTACTTTCCTTTTTAATTCCAAGAGTTCTTCAGGATCATATCTTTATTGCCTTTCTTTAAACATCAGAATCTCAGAGTTTTGACTATCAGAGGCTTTAGATCAGAATATCAGAGCAGAGCTTCAGATCAGAATATCAGAGCTTTATCAGAGCTTTTCTTTGGGTTAGAGTATCAGAGCTTTGGTCTTCAGAGTATCAGAGAGCATTCTTGTACCTGTAGACTTAAGCAAAAAACAGAAAACATATTCAAGTATCAGAGTTAGAATGTTTGAGATTTTCTGTCTTAGTAATCCGTTATTGAAAAATATCATTCTTGTTCTCCCCCTTTTTGTCAGCAATCAAAAAGTGTAAGTGAAGTGCTAAAACAATTTAGAGCAGAAAAACTTGTCATATTAAGATATTCAGAATCAAACAAAACAGTACAGAAGATATGCAAAGAAAACATGAAAATGGCATGAATGAAAATCTAAGGTTGGGGAGGAAGGCGTGTGAACAGGTTCTCCAGCATGGCTTTGATCTGATCAGCGGTCTCATTCTGCTTGTGCACCATGCTGACTACTGTATCTATCTTGCTATCCTGCACATCCATCCTTTCCTTCATTTTCTGATCATTTTCATCCATCCTTTGCTGTAGACGGATATCATTCAACTTCAGAGTCTGCCTGTCCAAGGCAGCTTGAGAAACATCAGAAGCAGGGAGCTTCTGAGAGCTTTCTGCAACATCTTCAGCTTGGCTGACTTCAGCTTGAATAGTCTGATCTTCTTCTGGTTGCACGATTGGCGCTGGACGCTTCTCAGACCATGGCTCACTATCCAGAAGGAGCACGTCTTCCTGTGGCAGCTGACTTTCAACTTCCTTCAGCAGCTTGCTGAAGTTCTGTTGTGCCTGCTCATAGTTGATATCCTGCAACTTGAGGGCTTCAGCACGTACCCAAATTCTGAATTGTGACCAGAGCTGGTCAGAGGCAGCTGGATCAATCATTCCAGGACAGACTTGCTTCAGAGAAGCAATCCACTGCTACAAACCTGTTTCAAAATTCATAATACAAGAGCTAACATCTGGCTGTTTTTGTTTTGGAATGGCTATTTTATTTTTCAGATCAGCAAGACGGTCAAGGATTGTTAAATCTATGAAGGTCCTGCTGGGGTTTTCTGTGGTTTGTTTGGGAGCTGTTTGTTTGGGAGATGGAGTGGGAGAATCAGAGATAATGATTGGACTGTTTGGGGTTTTGGGAGTGTTTGGTGGTGTAGATTCTGGCGAGGATGACAGCTGGGCCATGGTTACTATTGTTCCACATGGCAGCTGGATTGCCAGAGGTTGTGGCTCAGATGATTGAGGTGAATGAGGTTCAGAAGGTGGAGGAGATGGAGTTTCAGAATGATGAAACTCAGGTTGAGGTGATGGAGAAGGAATTGCTGGTTGTGGAGAAGGAGGAGGAATTTCTGGTTGTTCAGGGATATGTGGTTCTTCTGGAATGGGTGAGAGAGGTTGTTCTGGTTGTAGAGAGTGGACAATTTATGGTTCAGAGTTTATATTGTTGGAGGGGTGATCAGAAGCATGTTGATCAATGTCAGACAGCACTTTGTCAATTGCTGATGTTGTTGAAATTGTTGGTTTGGGATGTTTGGTGCGGGGTCTTCTGAGTTGTAGTGCCTCAGAAGGGTCATCTTCTGGTTCGGTTTCATCTATTGTTGGGATGGGGATTGGGATTCTATGAGAAGTTGGAGTTGGGATTGATGTTGGAATAGCAGAAGAATTTAAAACATAAGCAGCAGATAAATTACCTCTTTCTTTGGTGTCTGCTGGGATTTTCCTTCTGAAGGGGCCTTCCTTTTCTTCGTCTTCTTCAGTGTAACTTCTGGTTGAGGTTGGTGCAGATCTTTGATATTCAGATTGGGATCTGTACCATCAGCCTTGCACGCGTCCAAATATATGAGAACCACCACTGGTTTAGATTCTATCTCAGAAAATAAAGGAAAGTCACTCAGTGGGACTCTTCTGCTGGTGATGTCAGCAGTGGGAGTAACGCTGGGTTCCTTTCTGATATTCTCTATTAACTTCATTTTCTTCAGATTCTTCGCGTTCAGAGGCTTCCCAACCGTTGGTTCAATGGTGCTTAACTCTTGAGCTTCTATCAGGTGCTCTATCAGCCTATTCTCAGTCAGAATATCTGATATTAACCTTCCAAAGGGTATCCAATCCCTCTTTGTTCTTTCTTCTTCCCTGGTCTCCTTCACGCTTGTTCTGAGGTGATTAAACAGAAGATGAGCCAAGTTGATTTTTACCTTCTGATTGATAAAATAGATCAGAAACTGCTGATCTATATTTATGTAATCAGGGGAACTAGTTGGCTTCCTATGATTAAAACACCCCAGAATTTTCTTCGCCCAAACTCTGTGGTGATCCTTCAGATCTCTGATCTTGCTGCTGGGCACCCCAAGGGTGAAGATCTGTTCTGCTATGACACCAATGTCAGAGCATCTTTCAGCCATTTCAATACAGCGGACGCCACCGCCACTGTAACCAATCAACTTTGTTATGTGATACTTAGTGATCACAATCTTCTTCCCCATTATGTAGGAGGTGACTTGATGCGTTGAAGCAGTTGCATGAATCCAAAACTCCTTGACTAACATTGGGAATGTTGGTCCAACCGACCTGTCAAAATACCTTTCCCATTTTTGTGCCCTAACTTCTTCTGTTAAATCAAAACCATTCTCCTTCAGACTGCCAAAATCAATAATCAGTTCAGATAACACTTCAAGATTCTTCACTGGAGTGAGGAGTGTTCTGAATGGAACTTGGTACTATTTAGAGGATGCTTTCTTCTGAGAACCTGCAGAAGCACTGCTGGAGGTTGCCATGTTCACACTTAGGGATTTTGAGAAAAACTGAGAAAATGGGTTTGAAAGAGATGAACACAGAGAAAATGCAGAAAATCTTTGAGAGATAATGAGAAACTGTAAAAGATTAAAGTGAGAAGTTAACGTGCTTAAATAGGCTTCAGAACATTTTGAAAGTGTAAACGGTTTCAATAAAGAGAAATAAAATCATGATTACGTTTTAAAAACATGATTACTTTCAATTAATGCTTGCTGATTTTGGGGGATTTGAGAAAGATACTTAAAACAGTTACCAGACATGTGTCTCAATGCACCCAATCAGCGTTTTGCCTTCTCAGAAGCGTGCACGCATTCTGCTTCAGAGATTTGCTGATGATTGGATGACACTTGTTTGATTTAGTGATCAGCACGTCTATCCTTGAGCTGAAACGCTCAGATCTTTAAGACTAGCATCTGATACAATCTGCATGTTCTATCTTTCTGAAAAGAGATTGATCAGAAGTTCACAGTAAAACAAATACATTCTGAAGATAAATATATGGAATTAAAACGTTTTCACTCTGGGCAGATTTTCATGCTGAGATGTTTCAGAATGAAATTGAACCTATCTTCAGAAAGGGGTTTAGTGAAGATATCAGCCCATTGATGGTCTGTATCTATAAATTTTAAGTTCAAAATACCTTTCTGAATATAGTCCCTAATGAAATGATGTTTTATTTCTATATGCTTAGCTCTAGAATGTAAAATAGGATTCTTACTTAAGCAAATAGCAGAAGTATTGTCACAGAGTATAGGGATGTTACTCTCAAAAATCTGGAAGTCTTCAAGCTGACTTTTCATCCAGAGCATTTGTGTGCTACATCCTGCTGCTGCTATGTACTCAGCTTCTGCTGTTGATAGCGCAATTGTGGATTGCCTTTTGCTGGACCAGGAGATCAGATTTTCTCCCAGAAACTAGCAGCTTCCAGAAGTACTTTTACGCTCTACTCTGTCTCAAGCAAAGTCAGCATCGCAGTAGCCTACTAAACTGTAATCACTAGATTTTCTATAAAACAAACCCAGATTAGTAGTACCTTTCAGATACTTGAAATTTTGCTTAACAACTGTTAAGTGAGATTCTCTAGGATCTGATTGGAATCTAGCACAAATACATACACTGAATAATATATCAGGTCTTGAAGCTGTCAGATAAAGGAGAGAGCCAATCATACCTCTGTAGACTTTCTGTTCTACCTTTTTGCTTACCTCTTCTCATTCCAGAATGCACGTGGGATGCATTGGAATCTTTGATGGCTTACATTCTGAGAGGTCAAATTTCTTCAGAAGATCTCTGATGTATTTGCTCTGATGAATGTAAGTTCCCTCTGGAGTTTGATTGATCTGAATTCCTAGAAAGAATTTCAGTTCCCCAATGAGGCTCATCTCAAATTCTGCCTGCATACACTTAGCAAATTTTCTTCCCAGAGAAGGATTAGTAGAACCAAAAATAATATCATCAACATAAATTTGACATACTAAGATGTCATTCTTAACTGACTTACAGAATAAGGTAGTGTCCACCTTCCCTCTGGTGAATTCATTTTCTAACTGAAAGTTACTTAGTCTTTCATACCAAGCTCTGGGAGCTTGTTTCAGACCATATAGTGACTTCTTTAGTTTAAAAACATGTTCTGGATGTTTTGTATATTCAAAACTAGGGGGTTGGTGCACATAAACCTCTTCTTCTATATAACCATTTAAGAATGCACTTTTGACATCTATCTGATACAGAGTGATGCCTCTATTAACAACAAATGAAATTAAAAGTCTGATAGATTCTAACCTGGCGACTGGGGCAAAGGTTTCTGTATAGTCTATCCCCTCTTGCTGACTATAACCTTGTGCAACCAGTCGTGCTTTGTTTCTGATGACTTCACCTTGTTCATTTAGCTTGTTTCTGAACACCCATCTTGTGCCAATGATGTTGAATCCTTTTGGTCTGGGAACAAGATCCCATACGTCATTTCTGGTGAATTGATTCAGCTCTTCTTGCATTGCCAGAATCCAGTCATTATCTAGAAGTGCTTCATCAATAGAAGAAGGTTCAATCAGAGACACAAGTCCCATGAGAGTTTCTTCAGAGTTTCTGAAGCTTGCTCTTGTTCTGATTGGATCTTCCTTTCTTCCTAAGATAGTCTCTTCTGGGTGATCCAAGCTGCTTCTGGGTAATCTCTTCTGAGGTTGATCAGCAGTTGTTGTAGGATTGCTAGCAGTGCTCCTTTCAGACGTTGAAGGAGTGTCTGTGTTGAGAGCTTCTGATGACTTGTCTTCAGAACCTGTAAATTCAATTTCCATACCTGCAAGAACTTCATTTTGCTTTGACTTTTCAGAGTCAAGCTTATCATCAAAACGAACACTGATTGATTCTTCCACAATCTGTGTTTCTGTATTGTATACTCTGTAACCTCTTTAGCGTTCAGAGTATCCTAACATAATACACTTCTGTGCTTTAGAGTCAAACTTGTTCAAATAATTCTTTGTATTTAACATAAAACAGGTACATCCAAATGGATGAAAATATGAAATGTTGGGCTTTCTGTTCTTCCACAATTCATATGGAGTCTTTTCCAGAATAGGTCTTATTGAGATTCTATTCTGAATGTAACACGCTGTGTTTATTGCCTCTGCCCAGAAGATCTTGGCAACATTTGTCTCATTGATCATGGTTCTGGCCATTTCTTGCAATGTTCTGTTCTTTCATTCTACAACTCCATTTTGTTGGGGAGTTCTAGGACAAGAGAAGTCATGCAGAATGCCTCTGTCATTAAAGAATGACTCAAAATCTTTGTTTTCAAATTCTCCACCATGATCACTTCTGACTTTAACGATTCTAAGATCCTTTTCATTCTGAACTTGGTTACAGAAGGTAACAAACACAGAGTGTGACTCGTCCTTGTGTCTTAAGAACTTTACCCATGTCCATCTGCTATAGTCATCTACGATTACTAACCCATACTTCTTGCCACTGACTGAAGCAGTTTTAACTGGTCCAAATAAGTCAATGTGCAGAAGTTTTAATGGCTTAGAGGTAGAAACAACATTTTTAGATTTAAAAGAAGGTTTTGTAAACTTGCCTTTCTGACATTCTTCACACAGAGCATCTGAATTGAACTTCAAATTAGGAAGTCCTCTGACCAGATTGAGTTTGTTAATCTGAGATATTCTTCTCATACTAACATGCCCCAATCTTCTGTGCCAGATCCACTGCTCGTTGTTAACAGACAGAAGGCACTTTACATTCTGACTTTTCAGTTCAGAAAGTTTGATTTTGTAAATGTTGTTTTTCCTCTTTCCATTAAACAGGATAGTCCCATCTTTCTGACTAACATCTTTACATGATTTTTGATTAAAGATTATATCATAACCGTTATCACTTAATTGACTTATGGATAACAGATTATGCATTAATCCATCTACTAGAAGAACATTATTAATAGAGGTAAGATTTCCATTACCTACAGTTCCAGAGCCAATTATCTTTCCCCTCTGATTGCCTCCAAAGCCAAATTGGCCTCCAGGCTTAAGTTCCAGGCTTTGGAACATATGCCTTCTTCCCGTCATGTGTCGCGAGCAGCCAGAGTCCAGGTACCATGACTGGTGTTTCTGATTTGCTGCTAAAGATATCTGCAACATGTATTATTTTATCCTTAGGTACCCAGATTTTCATAGCTCAATTCTTTCAGCTTCTGGGTTTCAGAGTTGAACCATTTTTTGAATCTTTCCCACAGAATCAGAAGCAGCAGAATTAGAATTCTCTTGACTTGCTTGCTTCAAAGAAGTAACCCATTCCTGTATTTTTGTTTCAAAAATCAACAGATTCTTACCAACATCTAATTTGGTTAAGGTTGGTTTAGGTTTGGGGATGGAAATTTTGTGTGAGGTGGAAGCTATATGGTCCAGCGCTTCTAGATCAATGATAGTTCTGAGGTGGTCAGCTAGACATTTGATAGGTGAGGCAGTGGAAGAATCAGAAATCAGGATTGGTGAGTGAGGGGTGTTTGGTGGTGTGGATTCATATGGTGAAGGTATTTCGGGAATATCATGAATGGAGAGAGGTAAACAAACCGTAAGAGGTTCTGTTGTCCCAGGAATAGGGGTAGTGGTATCAGATTTCGAAAGGGAGTCTTCTAATTGGTTTGCGGTAGCGTGTTGAATTTCTGGTTCAGTTATTTCAGAAGATGGGTTTTCAGATTGAGGAGTGAGAGGGTTTTCATTTTCTGGTTGGGGTAAGTGGAGGTTTTGATGTTCTGGTTTGGAGAGTGTGGTTGTGGATTTTCTAGTTGTTGAGATTGAGTATTTGGATTTTCTGGGAGTCGTGAGGAAAAGTCTTGATCAAATAGTTTAATACCAGAGAGAACTCTTGCAAGTTCGGGTTGATGTTGTTTTGGATTTGGATTGGGGGAGTGAGTTTCATTTAAGAAATTTCCAAGAGTTACAGATGGGTCAAACTCTATGTCAAAATCCTCAAATGTTTGGAGTGAAGGATTTTCTGTTGGTTGAGGGGAAATGGTTTCAGATGTTGAAATAGCTATTGATTCTACAACAGAAACAAAAGATGTGCTACCTTTCTTTTTCGCAGCTTTGGGTGTCCTCTGAGAGGATCCTTCTCCTGCTTCCTTCCTCTTTCTGGATTTCTTTAGCACAACCTCTGGAGCTGGCTTGTGCAGATCTTGGATGTTGATTTCTAGTATAGTCCCATCATCCTTTCAAGCTTCAAGGTATCTGACTATAATCTCTAGAGAGGCATCTATCTCAGAGAATAGTGGAAAATCCTTCAGAGGGATTCTCCTAGAAGTGATGACCTCATGAGAAGCAATTGTTGGTTCCTTCTTAATGTTTTCAATAATCTTCATTTTCTTCAGATTCTTGGCATTCAAAGGTTTCCCAGCTGTTGCTTCTAGAGTATTGATTTCTTGAGCCTCTGTCAGATGTTCTATCAGCCTGTTTTCCGTTAGAATATATGGAATCAATCTTCCTAGAGGAATCCAGTCCCTCTTAGTTCTTTCTTCTTCTCTTGTCTCTTTCACACTTGTTCTGAGATGGTTGAAGAGCAAATATGGAAGGTTTATTTTGGTCTTCTTTTCAATGAAGTATATCAGAAACTACTGATCAATGTTGATGTAATTAGGAGAGCAAGTAGGCTTCCTGTGAGTGATACATCCAAAAATCATTCTAGTCCAGATTCTGTAATGATCTTTCAAGTCTCTGATCTTGCTGGATGGCTGTCCAGAAGTGAAGATGACCCTAGCAATTGATTTTAGGTCAGAACACTTATCAGCCATATCAATGCATCTGACTCTGCCGCCATTGTATCCAATGAGTTTCCCAATCAAATCTTCTGTAATCACTATCTTCTTCCCCATAACATATGATGTGACCTGGTGGTTGGATGAAGTAGCATGAATCCAAAATTCTTTAACAAGAATGGGAAAAGTTGGACTCAACAGACGATCAAAGTATATGTTCCATCCCTGTGCAGTTACTTCTTCATACAAATTAAACCCATTTTCTTGTAACCTTTCAAAATCGACGATCAATTCACAAAGAACTTCAAGGTTGTCGACCGCAGTGAGTAGTGTTCTAATGGGCTCCTCATATTGTTCAGTAGATGAAGAACCAGGAGCACTGTTGAGATTCTTGAGACTTGATGAGGATGCCATTGTTCACACGGATTCTTTGAAGAAAATTGATAGAAGGGGTTTTTGAAAAAACTAGAACAAGAGATAATATTGAAGGTGGTAAAACGTGAATGAATGAAATAGTAAATTTAGTTTATATAAGTTTTTTAGAAAACGTAATCAGTAAGAAATAGAAAATAATTAATGATTATATTGAATTAATGAAACCTGAAATTGGGGGATTTAGAGAGATATTGAACAATTACCAATGACAAGTGTCTCAATGCATCCAATCAGAGCCTTGGACCCTTCAGAATTTGAACGCGTGTTCAGCCTCCGAAGGTAGCTTGTGAGAGGATGACAGATGTTTGATGGTGTGAATTGCATGCCTCTATCCTTGAAATGAAAAGTTTAGATCTTCATAGATAGATTCTGAAGCAACTATACTCCTAACTTCTAAAGACAAGTTGATCAGATGTTCATAGAAAACAATAAAATTTTGAGGGTTAGAATATGCAAATAAAACATTTTATTCTGGAAACAATTTCATGCTGAGATGTTTCAGAATGAAATTGAATCTATCTTCAGAAAGGGGTTTTGTAAACACATCAACCCATTGATGTTCTGTGTCAATAAATTTTAAAGTGAGAATTCCTTTCTGAATATAATCGCTAATAAAGTGATGTTTTATTTCTATAGGCTTAGCCCTAGAATGCAAAATGGGATTTTTGGATAGACATATGGCCGAAGTGTTATCACAGAAGATAGGAATGTTACTCTCAAATATGTTGAAGTCTTCAAGTTGACTTTTCATCCAGAGCATTTGAGGGCTACATCCAGCAGCTACTATGTATTCAGCTTCTGCTATTGACAATGCTATTGTGGACTTTCTCTTGCTGGTCCATGAGATCAGATTTTCTCCCAGAAACTGGCAGCTTCCAGAAGTGCTTTTACGCTCTACTATGTCTCCAGCAAAGTCCGCATCACAGTATCCTACTAAGCTGTATTCATTTGATTTTCTATAAAACAAACCCAGATTAGTAGTACCTTTCAGATACTTGAAAATTCTCTTAACTGCTATTAAGTGAGATTCTCTGGGATCTGATTGGAATCTAGCACATAAGAAAACACTAAATAAAATGTCAGGCCTTGAAGCCATCAGATAGAGAAGAGAATCAATCATACCTCTGTATACCTACTGTTCTACCTTTTTACTTACCTCTTCCTTTTCCAGAATACACGTGGGATGTATTGGAATCTTTGAGGGCTTACATTCAGAGAGATCAAATTTCTTCAGAAGTTATCTGACATATTTGCTCTGATGAATGTAAGTTCCTTCTGGAGTTTGGTTTATCTGAATGCCCAGAAAGAATTTGAGTTCCCCCATCAAGCTCATCTCAAACTCTGCCTGCATACATTTAGCAAACTCTCTTCCCAGAGAGGGTTTAGTAGATCCAAAGATGATGTCATCAACATAAATCTGACATACTAACATGTCATTCTTAATTGTCTTACAGAACAAGGTTGTGTCCACTTTCCCTGTGGTGAATTCCTTTTCTAACAGGAAGTTACTTAGTCTTTCATACCAAGCTCTGGGAGATTGTTTCAGACCATAGAGTGACTTCTTTAGTTTGAAAACATATTCTGGGTGTTTGGAATTTTCAAACCCAGGGGGTTGGTGCATATATACCTCTTCATCTATGTAACCATTTAAGAATGAACTTTTGGCATCCATATGATACAGAGTGATGCTATTATTTACATCAAAGGAGATTAAAAGTCTGATAGATTCTAACCTGGCGACTAGAGCAAAGGTTTCTGTATAGTCTATCCCCTCTTGCTGACTATAACCTTGTGCCACCAGTCGTGCCTTGTTTCTGATGACTTCTCCTTTCTCATTCAGTTTGTTTCTGAACACCCACTTTGTTCCAATGACGTTGAATCCTTTTGGTTTGGGAACCATATCCCATATGACATTCCTGGTGATTTGGTTTAATTCCTCCTACATTGTCATAATCCAGTCATTGTCCAGAAGAGCTTCATTAATTGTTGTTGGTTCAATCAATGAGACCAGTCCCATGAGGGATTCTTCAGAGTTTATGAATGTTGATCTTGTTCTGATTGGATCATCCTTCTTTCCCAGGATCTTATCTTCTGGGTGAGCTATGCTGCTTCTGGATAACCTTTTCTGGAGATGATCAACAGAAGGTACTGGAGCACTTGTAACATTTCTTTCTGAAGTTGTTGGAGTGTCTCTGTTGTGAACTTCTGATGAGTTGTCTTCAGTACCTATGAATTCAACTTCTATATCTGCAAAAGATTCATTATGCTTTGACATTTGAGGGTCAAGCTTATCATCAAATCTAACACTGATTGACTCTTCAAAAGTCTCTGTTTCTGTATTGTATACTCTGTACCCTCTTGAGCGTTCAGAGTATCCTAACATAATACACTTATGTGTTTAGAGTCAAACTTGTTCAGATGATCTTTAGTGTTCAGAATAAAACATGTGCATCCAAAAGGATGGAAATAAGAAATGTTGGGCTTTCTGTTCTTCCACAATTCATATGGAGTCTTTTTTTCCAGAATAGGTCTTATAGAGATTCTATTCTAAATATAACATGTTGTGTTAATTGCTTCTTCCCAGAAGATCTTAGCAATGTTAGTCTCATTCATCATGGTTCTGGCCATTTCTTGCAATGTTCTGTTCTTTCGTTCTACAAATCCATTTTGTTGGGGAGTTCTAGGACAAGAGAAGTCATGCGAAATGCCTTTTTCAATAAAAAATGTTTCAAATTTTTTATTTTCAAATTCTCCACCATGATCACTTCTGACTTTGACAATTCTAAGATCCTTTTCATTCTGAACTTGGTTACAGAATGCAACGAACACAGAATGTGACTCGTCCTTGTGTCTTAAGAACTTTACCCATGTCCATCTGCTATAGTCATCTATGATCACTAACCCGTACTTCTTGCCACTGATAGAGACAGTTTTCACTGGTCCAAATAAGTCTATGTGCAGAAGTTCTAATGGCCTAGAGATGGAAACAACATTTTTAGCTTTAAAAGCAGGTTTTGCAAATTTTCCTTTCTGACATGCTTCACACAGAGCATCTGAATTGAAATTCAGATTAGGAAGTCCTCTGACCAGATTGAGTTTGTTAATATGAGATATTCTTCTCATACTAACATGCCCCAATCTTCTGTGCCAGACCCATTGCTCGTTGTTAATAAAGAGAAGGCGTTTTAAATTCTGACTTTTTAGTTCAGAAATTTTTATCTTATAAATGTTGTTTTTCCTCTTTCCATTTAAAAGGATAGTTCCATCTTTCTGACTAACAACTTTGCATGAATTTTGATTAAATATTATATCATAAGCGTTATCACTTAATTGATTTATGTATAACAGGTTATGCATCAATCCATCAACTAAAATCACATTATTGATAGAAGGAAGATTACCATTACCTATTGTTCTAGAGCCAATGATCTTCCCTCTTTGGTTGCCTCTAAAGCCCACATAGCCTCCAGGTTTAAGTTCTAGGCTTTGGAACATATGCTTTCTTCCCTTCATGTGTCGAGAGCATCCAGAGTCCAAGTACCATAACTGGTGTTTTAGCCTTGCTGCTAAAGATATCTACTACATATATAATTTTGTCCTTAGGTACCCATATCTTTTTGGGTTCTGGTTTGTTAGTTTTGCCAAAATTCTGTTTGAATTTTGGTTTGACAAAGTAATCATTACTAGTGTATTTTAGGTCATGTGTGTGCCCGTATGTGAAGTTGATTTTAGTGGTGTGCATTTTATAAAAAGGTCCATGACTTTCTTAGGTGGAGATATTATTCCTTTTCTGTCGTTCCTGCTAACTCCATAGATCATTGAAGCCATCTTGCTTCTATCTATGTTTTTAGCCAGAAACTTCTGAAAGTTGTGATCATACTCTTTGATGATCTTATCAGCATTACTGGGAGTCTTTGAGATTATTTCTTTCTGAGGGTTTTGTAAATCATTTTCTAATTTTAAAATCTTTTCTTTTAACTAAGAATTTTCTAATCTAAGACTCTCAGTTCTTTCAGAGTCAGAGGCAAGATCCCTTTTCAGGTTCTTGAATTTGACTCTGATCTGCTGATAACTTTCCCGAATTTCATTCAGACTTTCTGCAAGTTTAGCCTTAGTAAAATTAACAGTGAAATCAGGGAATACCTCTTTTGTGTCTGATTCTGAGTCTGAACCAGAAGCTTCGCTGTCTTCTGTCACATTTGCCATAAGAGCGATGTTGGCTCTTTAATTATCTGACTCTGAGTCAGCATCAGAAGTGTCTGAATCGTCCCATTTTGCCATGAGGCTTTTCTTCTTATCCTTGAAGACCTTCTTTTTGGGCTTCTCCTTCTGAAGCCTTGGACAATCACTTTTGTAGTGCCCTTGTTCATTACACTCATATTAGATGATGTCTTTGTTATTTGACTTTCTGTGACCAGAGAAAGCTTCAGATCTTCTGTGTTCAGAGGAGGACTCATACTTTTTGTATCTAGAGGAGGATTCATTCTGATATTTTGATCTTCTCGGGTTTCTGAATTTTCTTTGTCTCTGCTTCCACAGTTTATTGACCCTTCTGAAGAGAAGAGACACATCATCTTCTTCTGATGAGGATCCATCAGAGGTTTCTTACATAGCCTACAAAACCTTAGAATAAGATTTTTTTTGTTAGATTTTAATGCTAGAGGCTTACCTTGCTTCTGAGGCTCGTCTTCTTCTAGCTCTATCTCATGACTTCTGAGGGAGCTAACAAGTTCCTCCAGAGATATCTTGTTGAGATATTTAGCCAGCTTAATTGCAATGACCATTTGCCTCCATTGCTTTGGTAGACTTCTGATGATCTTCTTTACGTGATCAGTAGTAGAATATCCTTTGTCAAGAACTTTCAGCCCAACAACAAGAATCTGGAATCTTGATAACATTGCTTATATGGATTCACTGTCTTCCATCTTGAATGCTTCATATTTCTGAATGAGCGGAAGGGCCTTGGTTTCTTTGACTTGTATGTTGCCTTCATGCGTCATTCTCAGAGAGTCAAACATGTTTTTGGCTGTCTCTCTGTTTGAGATCTTCTCATATTATTAGTATGAGATAGAACTGAGAAGTATTGTTCTGGCTTTATGATGGTTTCTGAAATCATGTCTTTGCTGGTAAGACATCCTTTTTCTATCTATCTTCTGACCACTTTTGTCCACAGGATGTGTGTATCCATCAATTACCATGTCCCATAGATCAGCATCATGAGTCAGAAAGAAGCTCTCAATTCTGTCTTTCCAGTAGTCAAAATTTTCTCCATCAAAGACTGGAGGTTTGCCGATGATTCTGTCCCTGTCCTCATGATAATCATTGCTGATGTTTTGGCTTGGTCCCACCATAGTGTTTTTCTAAAGCTAGGATCTTGTACTGACATGGTTAATTGTATGAACTCAGAATCAGGCGCTCTGATACGATTTGAAGAAGTGAAAAACACAAGAAGGGGGGGTTGAATTGAAACTTAAAATCAAAAACAATAGACACGATATTTTTATCCTGGTTCATTTGATCTCAAACTACTCCAATCCACCCGCCAAGGTGATTTTGCCTCTCTCCAACGAGGACTTAATTCACTAATCAAAACTTAATTACAATACTACGTTGACAACTGCCAAAGTCTTCTTGAGTACAACCACAACCCGGTTTATCTCAAGGAAAACTAGCTTAATCAAAAGAAACTAGTTTACTGTGTACTGTTGTTTTTCGTTACAAAAACGGTATCCCTACTGTGATATATTACACAATTTAAGCGTATGAGTGAATATGAATGTTTGCAGCGTTTTAGATGTATGAGCATTTGTATGTCAAAAATCGTAAACGATTTGTCCTTTAAGCTTGTTTATAGAGCCGTGGAAATCTTGTCCAACATAAAGCGTGATAATGGACACTCAATGCTATTTCCATATTGAGAAGATTCTTGTTTGAATGAAGCCGTTGCATATGATACTTTCTTAATTGAAATGTAACGCTTCAGAACTAGAATCTTGCATGCTGCTTTTACTTCAGAACATTGATGACTCAGAGATGTGAGGATCTGATGGTATATTAGACTTATGTTCAGAATCAGAGTATCCTTTACTTTAGTGCAAATTCTTATCATCATTCTTCAGAACATTCTGATTGCCTCACCTTGAAAACATTTGTAGCTTAACTTTTGATGTTGTTTCAGTCGGAACTTCTGCATACAAAATAACACAAATTTAGAATGCATATTTGTTCTTTGGGTTTGTTATCATCAAAACACTAATTAAGGGTTGTAGAATCAAACTATGTTCTAACACTTCAGTCTGGGATTTAGCAATCATAACATCAACATATACCTCAATTTCCTTGTGCCTCAAATCATGGAATAGGGTTGTCATTGAAGAAGTGAAAAACACAAGAAGGGGGGTTGAATTGTAAAACTGAAAATCAATTTCAATGAACACGATATTTTATCCTGGTTCGTTTGATCTCAAACTACTCCAGTCCACCCGTCAAGGTGATTTTGCTTCTCTCCAACGAGGTCTTAATCCACTATATTCAACTGAATATTACAATCTGCTTTAACAACTGCTAAAGCCTTCTTGATGCAAACCACAACCCGGTTTGTCAAGGAAACACTTTCTTACAAAGAAGAGAAATCTAGGTGTGTGAATGTTTTCTACAAAAACAGTTTATCACAACTGTGATATTACACAACTTAAGCTTATGAAACTAGATTGCTAAAATAAAATTGAGTAAGAAATTATGGATCTTTTTAGCAAACTGAGAATGAGAAGATGTAGAATAGCTTTTAGGCGTGTAATATGATGTAGAGCATTAGCCAATTCAATCTTCATTGTCTTGTTTATATAGCACTGAGATTGTTGAACGTTGGAGCAATAATCATGATTCAATGCCAATAACAAACTTTCCTTATTGAGCAGATCTTGTCTGGAATGATGCCGTTGGTAATAATTCGCTTTGAATGCACAATACCGTTACTACTTAAAGCGTGTTCTGGCTTGGCCTCATTCTGACTCTGCTTAAGTGCTGATGAACTGTTGTTGTCTTTATCAGAGTGTTGAGCGCAGTTATGTTCATCAAGCTTCAGTATACACGTGAATTATTCTTCTGATTCTGGTATTCTGATATAGCATCTTCTGATGCTGATGTTGATAACCAATATTCTGATGCTGATTAAGTGTACTCCTGTTGATACCTATCAGAGTTTCTGCAAAACAGAAAGTAATATTTTAGGTAGCAAATAGTTCTTACATGAATCACATAATTAATATATCTTTTCATTTTGTTATCATCAAAACTTAAACTTAGGGTAGTAGATTCAAACTTTGTTCTAACAATCTCCCCCTTTTTGATGATGACAAAAACTAGATATTTTTAATTGAAAATAACGTGAAAAGTATCAGAGATAACTAAATGATAATATGTATCAGAGTAAGAGGTTATCAAAGATAAGGGATAAAGAGATATCAGAGTTTGAGAGATACTCCCCCTGAATTTATTACTTCCCTTTTTAATTCCAAGAGTTCTTCAGGATCAGATCTTTATTGCCTTTCTTTGAACATCAGAATCTCATAGTTTTGACTATCAGAGGCTTTAGATCAGAATATCAGAGCAGAGCTTCAGATCAGAATATCAGAGCTTTATCAGAGCTTTGCTTTGGGTCAGAGTATCAGAGCTTTGGTGTTCAGAGTATCAAAGAGCATTCTTGTACCTGTAGACTTAAGCAAAAAACAGAAAACATATTCAAGTATCAGAGTTAGAATGTTTGAGATTTTCTGTCTTAGTAATCCGTTATTGAAAAATATCATTCTTGTTCTCCCCCTTTTTGTCAGCAATCAAAAAGTGTAAGTGAAGTGCTAAAACAATTTAGAGCAGAAAAACTTGTCATATTAAGATATTCAGAATCAAACAAAACAGTACAGAAGATATGCAAAGAAAACATGAAAATGGCATGAATGAAAATCTAAGGTTGGGGAGGAAGGCGTGTGAACAGGTTCTCCAGCATGGCTTTGATCTGATCAGCAGTCTCATTCTACTTGTGCACCATGCTGACTACTGTATCTATCTTGCTATCCTGCACATCCATCCTTTCCTTCATTTTCTGATCATTTTCATCCATCCTTTGATGCAGACGGATATCATTCAGCTTCAGAGTCTGCCTGTCCAAGGCAGCTTGAGAAACATCAGAAGCAGGGAGCTTCTGAGAGCTTTCTGCAACATCTTCAGCTTGGCTGACTTCAGCTTGAATAGTCTGATCTTCTTCTAGTTGCACAATTGGCACTGGACGCTTCTCAGACCATGGCTCACTATCCAGAAGGAGCACGTCTTCCTGTGGCAGCTGACTTTCAACTTCCTTCAGCAGCTTGCTGAAGTTCTGTTGTGCCTGCTCATAGTTGATATCCTGTAACTTGAGGGCTTCAGCACGTACCCAAATTCTGAATTGTGACCAGAGCTGGTCAGAGGCAGCTGGATCAATCATTCCAGGACAGACTTGCTTCAGAGAAGCAATCCACTGCTGCAAACCTGTTTCAAAATTCATAATACCAGAGCCAACATCTGGCTGTTTTGGTTTTGGAAAGGCTATTTTATTTTTCAGATCAGCAAGACGGTCAAGGATTGTTATATCTATGAAGGTCCTGCTGGGGTTTTCTGTGGTTTGTTTGGGAGTTGTTTGTTTGGGAGATGGAGTGGGAGAATCAGAGATAATGATTGGACTGTTTGGGGTTTTGGGAGTGTTTGGTGGTGTAGATTCTGGCGAGGATGGCAGCTGGGCCATGGTTACTGTTGTTCCACATGGCAGCTGGATTACCAGAGGTTGTGGCTCAGATGATTGAGGTGAATGAGGTTCAGAAGGTGGAGGAGATGGAGTTTCAGAATGATGAAACTCAGGTTGAGGTGATGGAGAAGGAATTGCTGGTTGTGGAGAAGGAGGAGGAATTTCTGGTTGTTCAGGGATATGTGGTTCTTCTGGAATGGGTGAGAGAGGTTGTTCTGGTTGTGGAGAGTGGACAATTTGTGGTTCAGAGTTTGGATTGTTGGAGGGGTGATCAGAAGCATGTTGATCAATGTCAGACAACACTTTGTCAATTGCTGATGTTGTTGAAATTGTTGGTTTGGGATGTTTGGTGCGGGGTCTTCTGAGTTGTAGTGCCTCAGAAGGGTCATCTTCTAGTTCGGTTTCATCTATTGTTGGGATGGGGATTGGGATTCTATGAGAAGTTGGAGTTGGGATTGATGTTGGAATAGCAGAAGAATTTAAAACAGAAGCAGCAGATAAATTACCTCTTTTTTTGGGTGTCTGCTGGGATGTTCCTTCTGAAGGGGCCTTCCTTTTCTTCGTCTTCTTCAGTGTAACTTCTGGTTGAGGTTGGTGCAGATCTTTGATATTCATATTGGGATCCGTACCATCAGCCTTGCACGCGTCCAAATATCTGAGAACCACCACTGGTTTAGATTCTATCTCAGAAAATAAAGGAAAGTCACTCAGTGGGACTCTTCTGCTGGTGATGTTAGCAGTGGGAGTAACGCTGGGTTCCTTTCTGATATTCTCTATTAACTTCATTTTCTTCAGATTCTTCGTGTTCAGAGGCTTCCCAACCGTTGGTTCAATGGTGCTTAACTCTTGAGCTTCTATCAGGTGCTCTATCAGCCTATTCTCAGTCAGAATATTTGATATTAACCTTCCAAAGGGTATCCAATCCCTCTTTGTTCTTTCTTCTTCCCTGGTCTCCTTCACGCTTGTTGTGAGGTGATTAAACAGAAGATGAGCCAAGTTGATTTTTACCTTCTGATTGATAAAATAGATCAGAAACTGCTGATCTATATTTATGTAATCAGGGGAACTAGTTGGCTTCCTATGATTAAAACACCCCAGAATTATCTTCGCCCAAAATCTGTGGTGATCCTTCAGATCTATGATCTTGCTGCTGGGCACCCCAAGGGTGAAGATCTGTTCTGCTATGACACCAATGTCAGAGCATCTTTCAGCCATATCAATACAGCGGACGCCACCGCCACTGTAACCAATCAACTTTGCTATGTGATCCTCAGTGATCACAATCTTCTTCCCCATTATGTAGGAGGTGACTTGATACGTTGAAGCAGTTGCATGAATCCAGAACTCCTTGACTAACATTGGGAATGTTGGTCCAACCAACCTGTCAAAATACCTTTCCCATTTCTGTGCCCTAACTTCTTCTGTTAAATCAAAACCATTCTCCTTCAGACTGCCAAAATCAATAATCAGTTCAGATAACACTTCAAGATTCTTCACTGGAGTGAGGAGTGTTCTGAATGGAACTTGGTACTGTTTAGAGGATGCTATCTTCTGAGAACCTGTAAAAGCACTGCTGGAGGTTGCCATGTTCACACTTAGGGATTTTGAGAAAAACTGAGAAAATGGGTTTGAAAGAGATGAACACAGAGAAAATGCAGAAAATCTTTGAGAGATAATGAGAAACTGTAAAAGATTAAAGTGAGAAGTTAACGTTCTTAAATAGGCTTCAAAATATTTTGAAAGTGTAAACGGTTTCAATAAAGAGAAATAAAATCATGATTACGTTTTAAAAACATGATTACTTTCAATTAATGCTTGCTGATTTTGGGGGATTTGAGAAAGATACTTAAAACGGTTACCAGACATGTGTCTCAATGAACCCAATCAGCGTTTTGCCTTCTCAGAAGCGTGCACGCGTTCTGCTTCAGAGATTTGCTGATGATTGGATGACACTTGTTTGATTTAGTGATCAGCACGTCTATCCTTGAGCTGAAACGCTCAGATCTTTAAGACTAGCATCTGATACAATCTGCATGTTTTATCTTTCTGAAAAGAGATTGATCAGAAGTTCACAGTAAAACAAATCTATTCTGAAGATAAATATATGGAATTAAAACGTTTTCACTCTGGGCAGATTTTCATGCTGAGATGTTTCAGAATGAAATTGAACCTATCTTCAGAAAGGGGTTTAGTGAAGATATCAGCCCATTGATGGTCTGTATCTATAAATTTTAAGTTCAAAATACCTTTCTGAATATAGTCCCTAATGAAATGATGTTTTATTTCTATATGCTTAGCTCTAGAATGTAAAATAGGATTCTTACTTAAGCAAATAACAGAAGTATTGTCACAGAGTATATGGATGTTACTCTCAAAAATCTGGAAGTCTTCAAGCTGACTTTTCATCCAGAGCATTTGTGTGCTACATCCTGCTGCTGCTATGTACTCAGCTTCTGCTGTTGATAGCGCAATTGTGGATTGCCTTTTGCTGGACCAGGAGATCAGATTTTCTCCCAGAAACTGGCAGCTTCCAGAAGTACTTTTACGCTCTACTCTGTCTCCAGCAAAGTCAGCATCGCAGTAGCCTACTAAACTGTAATCACTAGATTTTCTATAAAACAAACCCAGATTAGTAGTACCTTTCAGATACTTGAAAATTCGCTTAACAACTGTTAAGTGAGATTCTCTAGGATCTGATTGGCATCTAGCACAAAGACATACGCTGAATAATATATCAGGTCTTGAAGCTGTCAGATAAAGGAGAGAGCCAATCATACCTCTGTAGACTTTCTGTTCTACCTTTTTGCTTACCTCTTCTCTTTCCAGAATGCACGTGGGATGCATTGGAATCTTTGATGGCTTACATTTTGAGAGGTCAAATTTCTTCAGAAGATCTCTGATGTATTTTCTCTGATGAATGTAAGTTCCCTCTGGAGTTTAATTGATCTGAATTCCTAGAAAGAATTTCAGTTCCCCCATGAGGCTCATCTCAAATTCTGCCTGCATAGACTAAGCAAATTTTCTTCCAAGAGAAGGATTAGTAGAACCAAAAATAATATCATCAACATAAATTTGACATACTAAGATGTCATTCTTAACTGACTTACAGAATAAGGTAGTGTCCACCTTCCCTCTGGTGAATTCATTTTCTAACAAAAAGTTACTTAGTCTTTCATACCAAGCTCTGGGAGCTTGTTTCAGACCATATAGTGACTTCTTTAGTTTAAAAACATGTTCTGGATGTTTTGTATTTTCAAAACCAGGGGGTTGGTGCACATAAACCTCTTCTTCTATATAACCATTTAAGAATGCACTTTTGACATCCATCTGATACAGAGTGATGCCTCTATTAACAGCAAATGAAATTAAAAGTCTGATAGATTCTAACCTGGCGACTGGGGCAAAGGTTTCTGTATAGTCTATCCCCTCTTGCTGATTATAACCTTGTGCAACCAGTCGTGCTTTGTTTCTGATGACTTCACCTTGTTCATTTAGCTTGTTTCTGAACACCCATCTTGTGCCAATGACGTTGAATCCTTTTGGTCTGGGAACAAGATCCCATACGTCATTTCTGGTGAATTGATTCAGCTCTTCTTGCATTGCCAGAATCCAGTCATTATCTAGAAGTGCTTCATCAATAGAAGAAGGTTCAATCAGAGACACAAGTCCCATGAGGGTTTCTTCAGAGTTTCTGAAGCTTGCTCTTGTTCTGATTGGATCTTCCTTTCTTCCTAAGATAGTCTCTTCTGGGTGATCCAAGCTGCTTCTAGGTAATCTCTTATGAGGTTGATCAGCAGTTGTTGTAGGATTGCTAGCAGTGCTCCTTTCAGACGTTGAAGGAGTGTCTGTGTTGAGAGCTTCTGATGACTTGTCTTCAGAACCTGTAAATTCAATTTCCATACCTGCAAGAACTTCATTCTGCTTTGACTTTTCAGAGTCAAGCTTATCATCAAAACGAACACTGATTGATTCTTCCACAATCTGTGTTTCTGTATTGTATACTCTGTAACCTCTTGAGCGTTCAGAGTATCCTAACATAATACACTTATGTGCTTTAGAGTCAAACTTGTTCAAATAATTCTTTGTATTTAACATAAAACAGGTACATGCAAATGGATGAAAATATGAAATGTTGGGCTTTCTGTTCTTCCACAATTCATATGGAGTCTTTTCCAGAATAGGTCTTATTGAGATTCTATTCTGAATGTAACACGCTGTGTTTATTGGCTCTGCCCATAAGATCTTGGCAACATTTGTCTCATTGATCATGGTTCTGGCTATTTCTTGCAATGTTCTGTTCTTTCGTCCTACAACTCCATTTTGTTGGGGAGTTCTAGGACAAGAGAAGTCATGCAGAATGCCTCTGTCATTAAAGAATGACTCAAAATCTTGGTTTTCAAATTCTCCACCATGATCACTTCTGACTTTAACGATTCTAAGATCCTTTTCATTCTGAACTTGGTTACAGAAGGTAACAAACACAGAGTGTGACTCGTCCTTGTGTCTTAAGAACTTTACCCATGTCCATCTACTATAGTCATCTATGATTACTAACCCATACTTCTTGCCACTAACTGAAGCAGTTTTAACTGGTCCAAATAAGTCAATGTGCAGAAGTTCTAATGGCTTAGAGGTAGAAACAACATTTTTAGATTTAAAAGAAGGTTTTGCAAACATGCCTTTCTGACATGCTTCACACAGAGCATCTGAATTGAACTTCAAATTAGGAAGTCCTCTGACCAGATTGAGTTTGTTAATCTGAGATATTCTTCTCATACTAACATGCCCCAATCTTCTGTGCCAGATCCACTGCTCGTTGTTAACAGACAGAAGGCACTTTACATTCTGACTTTTCAGTTCAGAAAGTTTGATTTTGTAAATGTTGTTTTTCCTCTTTTCATTAAACAGGATAGTCCCATCTTTCTGACTAACAGCTTTACATGATTTTTGATTAAAGATTATATCATAACCGTTATCACTCAATTGACTTATGGATAACAGATTATGCATTAATCCATCTACTAGCAGAACATTATTAATAGAGGGAAGATTTCCATTACCTACAGTTCCAGAGCCAATTATCTTTCCCCTCTGATTGCCTCCAAAGCCAACGTGGCCTCCAGGCTTAAGTTCCAGGCTTTGGAACACATGCCTTATTCCCTTCATGTGTCGCGAGCAGCCAGAGTCCAGGTACCATGACTGGTGTTTCTGATTTGCTGCTAAAGATATCTGCAACATGTATTATTTTATCCTTAGGTACCCAGATTTTCTTGGGTCCTAATTTGTTAGATTTACCAAAACTCTGGTTGAATTTTGGTTTCACAGAGTACTTACTGCTAGTGTATTTAATATCATGTGTGTGACCATACACAAAATGTGAATTCAGAGGAGTGTGTTTAATGGTTAAATCCATGACATTCTTTGGTGTAGGAACCTTACCTTGGTATCCTATTCCCTTCCTGCCGTTTCTGCTAACTCCATAGATCATTGAAGCCATTTTGCTTCTATCTATGCTTTTAGCAAGGAACTTCTGGAAACTGTGATCATACTCCTTGATGATCTCATCAGCGTTGCTGGGAGTTTCAGAAATTGGTTCCTTCTGAGAGTTTTGTAAAGTATTTTCTAATTTTGAAATTTCAATTCTCAGCTCAGAATTCTCCAATTTAAGACTCTCAGTCTTATTAGAGTCAGATTCAAGATTCCTTTTCAGGTCTCTGAATTTAACTCTAATCTGCTGATACCTTTCCAGGATTTCATTAAGGCTTTCAGCAAGTTCAGCCTTGGTAAAATTAACAACAAAGTTAGGAAATACCTCTCCAGTATCTGATTCTGAGTCTGATTCAGAAGCTTCACTTTCTTCTGAAATGTTGGCCATGAGAGCTATGTTGGCTCTCTCATCATCTGATTCTGAGTCAGCTTCAGACGAGTCAGAGTCATCCCATGTAGCCATGAGACTTTTCTTCTTTTCTCTTCTAAACTTCTTTTTGGGCTTTTCCCTCTGAAGCTTTGGGCAGTCACTCTTGTAGTGTCCTTGCTCATTGCACTCATAGCAGATGATGTCCTTGGTGTTTGGCTTTCTGCTTCCTGAGGAGCCTTCAGATCTTCTGTATCCAGAGGAAGAATCTGTCCTTCTGTATCTGGAAGAAGACTCGTTCTGATCAGATCTTCTGGGATTCCTGAACTTCCTTTGCCTCTGCTTCCACAGTTGATTCACTCTTCTGGAGAGGAGGGAGAGTTCGTCTTCTTCTGATGAGGATCCATCAGATGTTTCTTCAACTGCCTGCAAAACTTTAGACTCAGATTTTTTGTTAGATTTTAATGCTAAAGGCTTACCTTGCTTCTGGGGTTCATCAGCTTCTAGCTCTATCTCATGACTTCTGAGGGAGCTAATAAGTTCCTCCAGAGAAATTTTGTTGAGATCTTTTGCTAGCTTCAGAGCTGTAACCATTGGCCTCCACTGCTTGGGTAAGCTTCTGATGATTTTCTTGATGTGATCAGCAGTAGAGTAACCTTTGTCCAGAACCTTGAGACCAGCTACCGGAATCTGGGATCTTGAGAACATTGTTTCAATGGATTCACTTTCTTCCATTTTGAATGCCTCATACTTCTGAATGAGCGCCAGAGCTTTAGTTTCTTTGACCTGAACGTTGCCTTCATGCGTCATTCTGAGTGAGTCAAACATGTTCTTTGTTGTGTCTCTGTTGGAGATCTTTTCATATTCAGCATACGAGATGGCGCTGAGAAGGATGGTTCTGGCCTTGTGGTGATTCTTGAAGTCACGCTTTTGTTGGTCAGTTATTGTTTTTCTATCAATCTTCTGACCGCTTGCATTCACAGGGTGTGTGTATCCATCTGTCACCATATCCCACAGATCAGCATCATGTGCCAGAAAGAAGCTTTCAATTTTGTCTTTCCAGTAATCAAAGTTTTCTCCATCAAAGACTGGAGGTTTCCCGCTGAATCTGTCTATGTCCTCATGGTTGTCATTGCTGGTGTGAGAGTAATTTCCTGGCATTGTGTTTTTCTGACGCTGGATCTTGTACTGACACGGTTAAGTGTTTTAGCTCAGAACCAGGCGCTCTGATGCCAATTGAAGAAGTGAAAAACACAAGAAGGGGGGTTGAATTGTAAAACTGAAAATCAATTTCAATGAACACGATATTTTTATCCTGGTTCGTTTGATCTCAAACTACTTCAGTCCACCCGTCAAGGTGATTTCGCCTCTCTCCAACGAGGTCTTAATCCACTATATTCAACTGAATATTACAATTTGCTTTAACAACTTCTAAAGCCTTCTTGATGCAAACCACAACCCGGTTTCTAAAGGAAACACTTTCTTACAAAGAAGAGAAATCTAGGTGTGTGAATGTTTTCTACAAAAACAGTTTATCACAACTGTGATATTACACAACTTAAGCTTATGAAACTAGATTGATAAAATATAATTGAGTAAGGAATTATGGAGCTTTTTAGCAAACTGAGAATGAGAAGATGTAGAATAGCTTTTAGGCGTGTAATATGATGTAGAGCATTAGCCAATTCAATCTTCATTGTCTTGTTTATATAGCACTGAGATTGTTGAACGTTGGAGCAATAATCTTGATTCAATGCCAATAACAAACTTTCCTTATTGAGCAGATCTTGTCTGGAATGATGCCGTTGGTAATAATTCGCTTTGAATGCACAGTACCGTTGCTACTTAAAGCGTGTTCTGGCTTGGCCTCATTCTGACTCTGCTTAAGTGCTGATGAACTGTTGTTGTCTTTATCAGAGTGTTGAGCGCAGTTCTGTTCATCAAGCTTCAGTATACACGTGAATTATTCTTCTGATTCTGGTATTCTGATATAGCATCTTCTGATGCTGATGTTGATAACCAATATTCTGATGCTGATTAAGTGTACTCATGTTGATACCTATCAGAGTTTCTGCAAAACAGAAAGTAATATTTTAGGTAGCAAATAGTTCTTACATGAATCACATAATTAATATATCTTTTCATTTTGTTATCATCAAAACTTAAACTTAGGGTAGTAGATTCAAACTTTGTTCTAACAGTCATAGCCCTCTTGTACGTTGCACCATCGTTCTTCAACCCGAAGGGCATCACTCTATAACAGAATGTTCCCCAGGGTGAGGTAAATGTTATTTTTTCCATGTCCTCTGGAGCCATTCTTATTTGATTATACCCGGAAAATCCGTCCATGAACGAGAAAACCTTGAATTTTGTTGTGCTGTCCACTAACATGTCAATGTGTGGAAATGGAAAATCATCTTTTAGACTAGCTTTATTTAGATCTCTGTAATCTATGCACATGCGGACTTTTCCGTCTTTTTTCGGTACTGGGACAATATTGGCAATCCATTGAGGATACACTGACGTCATAAGAAAACCAACATTAATCTTCTTTAGAACCTCCTCTTTGATCTTTACTGCCATATTTGGGTGAGTTCTTCTCAACTTCTGTTTGATTGGCAGATACTCTGGCTTCAACGGAAAACGATGCTCTATAATATATGTATCTAGACCAGGAATATCTTGATAAGCCTAAGCAAAAATATCCACATACTCTTTCAACAACTCAATCAACCTGCTATTCACATCAGGATGCAACAATGCTCCAATCTTGACTTCTTTTGAATCTTCTTCTAAACCCAAATTGATTACTTCCAATGGCTCTTTATATGTCTGAATGGCATTTTCTTCGCGCTCAAGCAACTGTGAGACCTCTTCTGGAATCTCATTGTAGTCTTCTTCTTCGGCCCCATACACAGGACATTAAAATTTGGGAGAGGGTGCAGGGTCATTGTATTCAAAGGGTTTTTTAATTAATCTGCACATATGATTTATGATTTCATTTAGAAACTGACACATATAACAAGTGATCATGCAGATTGTGTTTCAGTTATTATTTATTTTAAAAGGTTTTTTCTGATTACCATTTTCCAAGAAAAAGCAGAAAATAAAGACACAATTTGGGAAACAAAGAAAACTTTTATTATTGATTTTAAAAGTCACAACAAACAAATGAGCCCTACAATACTAATACTTCCACCTTAGGCAGAGTGAAAAATTTTCAAAAAGATTAACAAATCAAATTACTTTGAAACATGTATTTATGAGGGAACATCAATGGTGATCCAGTTCTGAACCCTAACTCCGTGCGTCACATAATTCGACATTTCCTGCTCTGCTCCATCTTCCACAATGGCATTAATCCCATAAACAGTTGGATGAATATAACCCCTGCTACAGAAGATGTCTTGATACTTGCCTGCAGCAGACTTCAGCTTCATGCTCTTACCTTTGTCATTCTTCAAAAAGAACCCCAAGCCGGCTCTGTTCTTGTTCACAGGTGGGTCCATAATTTGTCCCCATACTTCATTATGACCCTTACGCACAACCTGCTGCACATCCTTAAACGAAGCCATAGAATTATCATTTCCTCTTATATTATCAATGGATAAAGCTTGGAACTGGGTTCCAACAACAGCTTCATCCGCCTCCACAATGCTGAAAGAGGACAAATGAGATATCAATAATGTTGTTCTCCATTTATGATTACCACTTTTCCTTCACGTACATACTTCAGTTTCTGGTGTAAAGTTGAAGTGATAGCCCCTGCCTCATGTATTCATGGTCTTCCTAGCAAACATCTATAAGCGGGTACAATATCCATGACCTAGAAAGTAAGCTGAAACAAATGTGGGCCTATATGAATAAGCAAGTCCACTTCACCGATAACAAATTTCCTTGATCCATCAAACGCTTTCACAATAATACCACTTGGGTGCATGGGCGTTCCTTGATATTTCAATTTCATAAGCATTCTCCTCGATATAACATTCAAAGTGGATCCATTATCAATCAGCACATTGGATAGTGAATCATTCTTGCAATTCATAGAGATGTGGAGGGCCAGGTTGTGATTCCTTCCTTCATCAGGAAATTCGTCATTGCAGAAACTCAAGTTATTACATGACGTAATTTCCCTACTACACTACTGAATTGGTATATAGGCATGTCACTTTCCACAAAAGCTTCATCCAGTACCCTTATTAGAGATTTTGTGAGCAGAGGAGTTCATCAATAAATCCAAGATAGATATTTTTGAAGGAGTCTACAATAGCTGATCTACAATTCTGTAGTCTCTCATCTTGATTATCTTTAAAATATCATCCACTTCTTTCTCTAACGTAGCTCCACTAAATTCACTCGTAGCCTTCTTGGGTTCAACATTCTCAGCAATTTTCTTTCCAGCACTAACATCTCCTCGAACATCTGGTGCAAATACACGACCGTTGCGGGTCACTCTGCTAGTATAAGCAATATTTCAAACATCAAGCATTGGCTGGATATGAACTTCCACACCATCCTCTAAGATTGTAGTGTTATATTTGTAGGATACAGCCTTATATGACTTGTAGGGAACAGGACCCGACAAACTAATCACCAATTGGGTAACAGTTGGCTTGCTATAATACTCAACTTCAAAATGGGCGGGTGCACCAAAATAAGGCACAATGACATTTACCCCTTCTTCAACACAATTAGTCATTATCGAGTCATCTCTGGAAAACAAATCCTCATCTAAGGAGAAATACTCATCTGCAGAGGCGTACTCATCATCTGACTCTTCTTCATCCAAACAAACCTCAATCATATCAACTTCATGGTAATCATCCCTTTGACCTGTAACCTTGATAGTTCCATTTTCTAACAACAACTGAACACCTTTCTTCACGATTGAACATCCTCGAGAGTCTCGACAGCAAATTCGGCAAGATCCATATTAATGTTCCACCTGACTATCCAAGTGGCAGAAATTAGCATGCAATTGCACAAGGTCTTCATTCATATACTCCACATCAAAAATTCTGAACTCTCCAGGACATCCATAAACCATATTTACTTCCTCTTCATACTTTTACCTAGGCCTGATTATGTGGATGAGGCCCTTACCCATCATCTCCTACAAATCATCCTTTATCTTGTCTCAACCTTATATGTCTCTACTGCAAATAGCACAACCGAAATGGTCATGCCTATAGTAGCTAAATTAACAGAGGTCTGCATGCATTTTTACCAAATCTCCTCTAACTAGATGAATATCAAAAATACGGAAGTCGCCTGGACAACCAGCCACCATATTCACAACATTTGCTCCTCCATGCTTGGGTAGAGGATTGTCTTTCACATTAGGACCCACATCCTTGAAAGATAGAATAACATAATTTACCAATTTCTGCACCTCAGTCTTCAAACGATAACAATTTTCAACATTATACACTGGTGCTCCCTGATGAAAAGCACATGTTTGGTCTTCCTTGTAATACCAAGGCAAAGGTGATGGTACAGCAGGAGGTGGTCGGGTATGAACCAACTTCTTTTGAATCAATGGCGGTAGTAACTCCGTATAACTCATAGGAATAGGGTCATAACTCTCCCTTCTCTGATTATACCATTGATTCCCCTGCTGGGATGGTCTCTGATAAGCAACGGTGGTTGGAGCTACACTAGTAATTGGAGTAACTGAGGTGAATTACTGATGATGCTGATAATTTCTTCTAGGAGGATTAACCCTCCTCTCTTGCATAACAGCTATTGCATCCCCTTCCTTCTTCTTGGTAAACCCATAAGATGGCTTCTTCGCACCTCCAGATCCTTCACTCTTTGTTAAACGGACCTCTCTTACAGCCTCTTCTAAACAGATACCCATGCCTACCATTTCAGTAATGTCACTTGGCGCACTTGCTACCATCCTTTCATAGTAGAAGGCACCCAGAGTCTTCAAGAAAATCTTAGTCATCTCCTTCTCTTCCATGGGAGAAATCACTTGGGCGGCTACCTCATTCCATCTTTGTGAATTTTCTTTGAATGATTCCCTATCCTTCTGAACCATGGCCATAAGTTGATCAAGGTCAGGGGCCATGTCCACGTTGTACTTGTATTGTCTGATAAATGCTTCTCCCAAGTCATTGAAAGTATGGATATTAACGTTGGTCAAACTCATATACCACTTCAACGCAACATCGGTCAAACTATCCTGGAAAAAGTGAATCACCAGACACTGATCATCAGTATGGTAGACATTCTCCTTACATACAACACCAGATGAGCACGAGGGCAAGTGTTTCCCCTGTACTTCTCAAACTCTGGGACCTTAAACTCTGTGACCTATAATATTTTGCATCCAATCATGGCCTTCCACTTGAAATTTGCTCTTGAACAAAAAATATGGAATGAAATAGACCTCTTAAATGGAATTTTGAAACTGGAACCATTCAAAATCTCTAAAAATTGAGAGAGTTATGACTTGTTGAAATTGGCAAAAATCTATGAAATGACCTATAATCTTATGCATAATTAGGGAATCTTCCATCCATTTTCTCACTTTGCACATAAAAGAAGGTATAAATTTCACATCCTAAAGATCATTGTGGAAAAGGAATGGGCTCAAGGTGATAAAAGTTGACCAAGTTATGATCATTTGAAGTCACACATGAGAAATTGGGGGTTCATCTGGAGGACTTGTAATATTTCTTCATAATCAAGCTTCTTCCACATGAAAACTTATTGAAACTTTTGAAGTGATTTGTTAATAACCCTTTGAAGAGAAGGATGTTTTTGGAATCACTCAAAAATACCAAAAGATGATCAAGATATGCTTCTTTGAAGTTCAAAACCCTAGCTCCTAGACCAAGAAAATGCTTTGAGGAACTTTGACAATTTTGAACAAACTTCTTGTACCAACACAAATTCTTTATAGATAGAAATTGTTGAGGATGAAAATGATAACTCATAGCCACCAAAACCACTTCCATATCTTGAGAATTGAGAGAAATATGCACTTGTGACCAATGGGAACAAAACCTTGTCCAAGCATGACAACTTCTTCAATCAACCCCTTGTACTTTTGAATCAAATTTGATAACCTTGAAATATGGTGAACCAAAATAACCTTGTCATGCCATTTCTTCCAAAACAATTTCAATGGTGAGTTTTGAACTTCTCAAGCTTTATTGATTAGGGCATGGAAATAAACTCATGAACCTATGGAGCAACTTACTAAATCTCATTGCTTTTACCTACATTAGTAACAAGCAAGACAAACAAACATTTAATTTTATTAATTAAAAGGAAAAACCAAGACAAAATATTCATGATCACAAAAGAAAACAAGTCAAGGTGCTTGGTGATTCCCCAAAGAGTAAAGCTAAAGGTAGGGAGGAGAATCAAGAACCCTGATGTGATATTGTTGTGATTGAATCAATATGGTTTGATGAAGGGATCTTAGAGGAAAAAATTAGGGTACAACAATACCCCCTGTGAATAAGACAAATGTAGGGTGACGAATATAAGAAATGCATGACGAATACATGAAATGTATGAATGCGTGGGTGTAAGGTTGAGTGACTAAATTTTTGTAATAAGTACCCTTATAAGGTAGGTTCCTTAGTCTTGACCTATAGTTGATCTACCCTCCCCATAAGGTGGCTTCCATAAGGGTGTCATGAATAACACCAGAGGGGAAAGGCACAAGGGCCTCCCTTAGGTGGAGCCTCTTTAAAGACTGAGACTTTCGTCTCAAAGTCATGAAAGATCTCATCATGAGATATTTGGGTTAAGGTCGTTACAAAGAGTCATGGGTGACCTTCCAAAGTCCTTCTCGTCAAGAGGATATCTCTCGATAAGTATTCGTTTTTTGGAAGTCCACCGACTATAGGAAAAGTCGTCACATAAACTCGCAGGGATGATGTACCCCCTAAGCTAATAGACAAACCTTCTTTCTAAGGGTTATCGAAAATATTTTTTGAGATAGAAAAAATCCCGCCACGCAGTAAATATATGATAATAAGAGAAATTGACAATAAATAAATAAATGAGATAAAGTAGATAAATGCAATAAATAAATAAATCAAATAAAAATAAAAACCCAAAAATACCTAAACCTAGGGTTAAGGAGAGTCCCCAGCAGAGTCTCCAGCTGTAGCAACTGGTTTTTAAATCAGAGCCGCCACTATTAGTTTTTATCCTAGGGAAGGGAATCTAACAGAAAACTCTAATTCGCAAACAGAGATTCTAGGTTTCAGACTTCATTAGACAAAAGGAAGGTGTTAGGAACCTTTCATCTACCTTGTTCACAAGGATTTTAGGTTTTAGGTTTAAGTTGGGGAAACAGGATTTAAATTTTAATTAGAAAGACTCGCCACGATTTTAGATTGTATGCCTACGTATCCTCTTATGAGGAATCAGAGTCCCAATTCGTAGTTCGTATGGGGTTGGTGTTTTTTAGGGGTTGCAAACAAATTTTGAATCACTTCGCACTCGTTCGAGAGTAGTGTATGTGGAGATTTTTACTGAGTGCGTAGTAAGCCAAAACTAGTTTGAAACCCTTTTGTAAAAAAACAGTTGATTAGCTTAGTTTATTGCGGAAAATAGTTTGATGATTGGTTTCTATTTTTAAATTGTATTATTTGCGAAAATCTTGATTAATAAATGATTGAAATATTTAATGCAATAATATAGAAAATATGTACATAAACTTTGAGTAAAATAATTTATATGCTAATATGAGAATATCTACATATAATAAATGATAATAATAATAGATAAAATATGATTATAAAAATTAATAATAATAATAATAATTATAAATGAAAAAGAAATAGATAATTAATAATGATAATAAGAATAAAATATAGTATAAAAATAATATAAAATAAATAATAAACAATAATAATAATTTTAAGTAAATCTACGGGGGTGAGTTTCTTTGTTGATAAGTAAAATAAAGGGGGTGCCTAAAGGAAATTTGGCTAAGCCAAAGCACGTTTCAAGACAGGGGTGCATGTTGTTTGGCACTTTAGTAAAATAGGAGAGAGGGGGTGTAGAAATCATTGGGCTTAAGCCCACTACGTAATTGGAGTCCGGTTGGATCAAGTGGGATGAGAGAGCATCGAGGCTACAGTCAGAAATGGCCTAACGGCCGTCTGATGATGATCAAAAGAGGGAAGGAGAAGGTGTACGTTAAGTATGATACTCGCGCACATACTGAATAATACGGAATATAACAAGTCAAGTTTAGTTTTGCTTTTCTCATTTACAGCAAACGCGTTTTTCTCTCTTTCTCTCATTTACATCAAACCCTTTCATCTTCAACCCAAAACCCTAGTATACACGGCGGCGCTCCCCAACGAAACCCATTTCCTACAAATTGCTTACCAAACCCCCCCCCCCCCCCCAAATACACGAGCAGTCAACAAATATTGTTAGAACAATGTTTGAATCTACTACCCTATATTTAAGTTTTGATGATAACAAAGTGAAAAGATATAGTATTCATAGGTTTCATGTTAGAACTATCTGCTGCCTAAAATTATTATGTTCTGACTTGCAGATACTCTGATTGGTATAAGCAAGATCACGTCTTTTCAGCATCAGAATTTGAGTTCATACACCAGCATCAGAAGTTGCTTCATCAGAACGTCAAGATCAGATAATCAACTCACGCACATGCTGAAGCTCGATGAACAAGACTGCGCTCAAACACTCTGATACAGAAACACAATAGTTCATCAGCAGCGAAGCAGAATCAGAATGAGCCAAGCCAGAACGTGCATTGAAGAAGCAACGGTACTGTGCATTAAACGCTAATTAATTCCAACGGCCTCATTCCAGACAAGATCTGCTCAATAAGGAAAGCTTGTTATTAGCATTGAATCAAGAATATTGCATTCAACGTTCATCTTCTCAAGTTCTATATAAACAAGGCTTCGAAGATTATAATGGCTAATGCTCTCAAAATCGCTACACGCACAAAGCTGAACCATAATCTTCGTTCTACCAGTTTTGCTAAACCACAAACTCTGATACTCCATTACAGTTTAGCAATCTAGTTTCTAAGCTTCATTTGTGTATACATCACAGTTGTGATAAAGTTTTGTAGAAAACATCCACACACATTGTTTTATACCTTTGTAAGAAAGTGTTGCCTTGACAAACCGGGTTGTGGTTTGAATCAAGAAGGCTTTAGCAGTTGTTAAAGCAGTCTGTAATATTCAGTTGAATATAGTGAATTAACACCTCGTTGGAGAGAGGCGAAATCACCTTGACGGGTGGACTGGAGTAGTTTGAGATCAAACGAACCAGGATAAAAATATCTTGTCAATTGCTTTAGATTTCAGTTTTACAATTCAACCCCCCCTTATTGTGTTTTTCACCCCTTCAATTGGCATCAGAGCGCCTGGTTCTGAGCTAAAACACTTAACCGTGTCAGTACAAGATCCAGCGTCAGAAAACACAATGGCAGGAAACAATTCTCACTTCAGCAATGACAATAACGAGGACAGAGACAGATTCAGTGGCAAACCTCCAGTCTTTGATGGAGAAAACTTTGATTACTGGAAAGACAGAATTGAAAGCTTCTTTCTAGCACATGATGCTGATCTGTGGGATATGGTGACAGATGGATACACGCACCCTGTGAATGCAAGTGGTCAGAAGATTGATAGAAAATCAATGACTGATCAACAAAAGCGTGATTTCAAGAATCACCATAAGGCCAGAACCATCCTCCTCAGTGCCATCTCCTATACTGAGTATGAAAAGATCTCCAACAGAGACACAACAAAAAATATCTTTGATTCTCTCAGAATGACGCACGAGGGCAACGTTCAGGTCAAAGAAACAAAAGCTCTGGCGCTCATTCAGAAGTATGAGGCGTTCAAGATGGAAGAATCTGAATCCATTGAAACTATGTTCTCTAGATTCCAGATTCTGGTAGCTGGTCTCAAAGTTCTGGACAAAGGATACTCTACTGCTGACCATGTCAAGAAAATAATCAGAAGTTTACCCAAGCAGTGGAGGCCTATGGTTACTGCTCTAAAGCTAGCTAAAGATCTCAACAAAATCACTCTGGAGGAACTTATAAGCTCCCTCAGAAGTCATGAGATAGAGCTAGAAGCTGACGAGCCTCAGAAGCAAGGTAAGCCTTTAGCTTTAAAATCTAACAGAAAATCTAAGTCTAAAGTTTTGCAGGCAGTTGAAGAAACATCTGATGGATCCTCATCAGAAGAAGACGAACTTTCCCTTCTTTCCAGAAGAGTAAATCAACTGTGGAAGCAAAGACAAAGGAAGTTCAGGAATCCTAGAAGATCTGATCAGAACGAGTCCTCCTCCAGATACAGAAGGACAGATTCTTCCTCTGGATACAGAAGATCTGAAGGCTCCTCCAGTAGCAAGAAGCCAAACACCAAAGACATCATCTGCTACGAGTGCAATGAGCAAGGACACTACAAGAGTGACTGCCCAAAGCTTCAGAGGGAAAAGCCCAAAAAGAAGTTTGGAAGAGAGAAGAAGAAAAGTCTCATGGCCACATGGGATGACTCTGACTCGTCTGAAGTTGACTCAGAATCAGATGATGAAAGGGCAAACATAGCGCTCATGGCTAACATCTCAGAAGATAGTGAAGCTTCTGAATCAGACTCAGAATCAGACACAGAAGAGGTATTTCCTAACTTCGCTGTTAATTTTACAAAGGCTGAACTTGCTGAAAGCCTCAATGAAATTCTGGAACGCTATCAGCAGATTAGAGCTAAATTCAGAGACCTGAAAAGGAATCTTGAATCTGACTCTAATAAGTCTGAGAGTCTCAAATTGGAAAACTCTGAGCTGAGAGATAAAATTTCAAAATTAGAAAACTCTTTACAAAACTCTCAGAAGGAACCAATTTCAGAAACTCCCAGCAACGCTGATGAGATCATCAAGGAGTATGATCACAGTTTCCAGAAGTTCCTAGCTAAAAGCATAGATAGAAGCAGAATGGCTTCAATGATCTATGGAGTTAGCAGAAACGGCAGGAAAGGTATAGGATACCAAGGTAAGGTTCCTACACCAAAGAATGTCATGGACTTGACCATTAAACACACTCCTCTAAATTCACACTTTGTGTATGGTCACACACATGATATCAAATATACTAGCAGTAAGCACTCTGTGAAACCAAAATTCAACCAGAGTTTTGGTAAAACTAACAAGTCAGGACCCAAGAAAATCTGGGTACCTAAGGACAAAATAATACATGTTGCAGATATCTTTAGCAGCAAGTCAGAAACACCAGTCATCGTACCTGGACTCTGGCTGCTCACGACACATGACGGGAAGAAGGCATATGTTCCAAAGCCTGGAACTTAAGCCTGGAGGCCACGTTGGCTTTGGAGGCAATCAGAGGGGAAAGATAATTGGCTCTGGAACTGTAGGTAATGGAAATCTTCCCTCTATTAATAATGTTCTGCTAGTAGATGGATTGATGCAGAATCTGTTATCCATAAGTCAATTAAGTGATAACGGTTATGATATAATCTTTAATCAAAAATCATGTAAAGCTGTTAGTCAGAAAGATGGGACTATCCTGTTTAATGGTAAGAGGAAAAACAACATTTACAAAATCAAACTTTCTGAACTAAAGAGTCAGAATGTAAAATGTCTTCTGTCTGTTAACAACGAGCAGTGGATCTGGCACAGAAGATTGGGGCATGTTAGTATGAGAAGAATATCTCAGATTAACAAACTCAATCTGGTCAGAGGACTTCCTAATTTGAAGTTCAATTCAGATGCTCTGTGTGAAGCATGTCAGAAAGGCAAATTTGCAAAACCTTCTTTTAAATCCAAAAATGTTGTTTCCACCTCTAAGCCATTAGAACTTCTGCACATTGACTTATTTGGACCAGTTAAAACTGCTTCAGTCAGTGGTAAGAAGTATGGGTTAGTAATCGTAGATGACTATAGCAGATGGACATGGGTAAAGTTCTTAAGACACAAGGACGAGTCACACTCTGTGTTTGTTACCTTCTGTAACCAAGTTCAGAATGAAAAAGATCTTAGAATCGTTAAAGTCAGAAGTGATCATGGTGGAGAATTTGAAAATAAAGATTTTGAGTCATTCTTTAATGACAAAGGCATTCTGCATGATTTCTCTTGTCCTAGAACTCCCCAACAAAATGGAGTTGTAGAACGAAAGAACAGAACATTGCAAGAAATGGCCAGAACCATGATCAATGAGACAAACGTTGCTAAGACTTTCTGGGCAGAGGCAATAAACACATCGTGCTACATTCAGAATAGAATCTCAATAAGACCTATTCTGGAAAAGACTCCATATGAATTGTGGAAGAACAGAAAGCCCAACATTTCATATTTTCATCCATTTGGATGTACTTGCTTTATATTGAATACAAAGAATTATTTGAACAAGTTTGACTCTAAGGCACAGAAGTGTATTATGTTAGGATACTCCGAACGCTCAAAAGGGTACAGAGTATACAATACAGAAACACAGATTGTGGAAGAATCAATCAGTGTTCGTTTTGATGACAAGCTTGACTCTGAAAAGTCAAAGCAGAATGAAACTTTTGCAGGTATAGAAATTGAATTTGCAGGTTTTGAAGACAAGTCATCAGAAGCTCTCAACACAGACATTCCTTCAACATCTGAAAGGAGCAATGCTAGAAATCCTACAACAACTGCTGATCAACCTCAGAAGAGATTGCCCAGAAGCAGCTTGGATCACCCAGAAGAGACTATCCTAGGAAGAAAGGAAGATCCAATCAGAACAAGAGCAAGCTTCAGAAACTCTGAAGAAACTCTTATGGGACTTGTGTCTCTGATTGAACCTTCTTCTATTGATGAAGCACTTCTGGACAATGACTGGATTCTGGCAATGCAAGAAGAGCTGAATCAATTCACCAGAAACGATGTATGGGATCTCGTTCCCAGACCAAAAGGATTCAACGTCATTGGAACAAGATGGGTGTTCAGAAACAAGCTTAATGAGCAAGGTGAAGTCATCAGAAACAAGGCACGACTGGTTGCACAAGGTTATAGTCAGCAAGAGGGGATAGACTATACAGAAACCTTTGCCCCAGTCGCCAGGTTAGAATCTATCAGACTTTTAATTTCATTTGCTGTTAATAGAGGCATCACTCTGTATCAGATGGATGTCAAAAGTGCATTCTTAAATGGTTATATAGAAGAAGAAGTTTATGTTCACCAACCCCCAGGTTTTGAAAATACAAAACATCCAGAACATGTTTTCAAACTAAAGAAGTCACTGTATGGTCTGAAACAAGCTCCCAGAGCTTGGTATGAAAGGCTAAGTAACTTTCTGCTTGAAAATGAATTCACCAGAGGGAAAGTGGACACTACTCTATTCTGTAAAACAGTTAAGAGTGACATCTTAGTCTGTCAAATTTATGTTGATGATATCATTTTTGGTTCTACTAATCCTTCTCTTGGAAGAAAATTTGCTAAGTGTATGCAGGCAGAATTTGAGATGAGCCTCATGGGGGAACTGAAATTCTTTTTAGGAATTCAGATCAATCAAACTCCAGAAGGAACTTACATTCATCAGAGCAAATACATCAGAGATCTTCTGAAGAAATTTGACCTCTCAGAATGTAAGCCATCAAAGATTCCAATGCATCCCACGTGCATTCTGGAAAGAGAAGAGGTAAGCAAAAGTGTAGAACAGAAAGTCTACAGAGGTATGATTGGTTCTCTCCTCTATCTGACTGCTTCAAGACCTGACATATTATTCAGTGTTTGCATCTGTGCTAGATTCCAATCAGATCCTAGAGAATCTCACTTAACAGCTGTTAAGCGAATTTTCAAGTATCTGAAAGGTACTACTAATCTGGGTTTGTTTTATAGAAAATCTAGTGATTACAGCTTAGTAGGCTACTGCGATGCTGATTTTGCTGGAGACAGAGTGGAACGTAAAAGTACTTCTGGAAGCTGCCAGTTTCTGGGAGAAAATCTGATCTCTTGGTCCAGCAAAAGGCAATCAACAATTGCTCTGTCAACAGCAGAAGCTGAGTACATAGCAGCAGCAGGATGTAGCACACAAATGCTCTGGATGAAAAGTCAGCTTGAAGACTTCCAGATTTTTGAGAGTAACATTCCTATACTTTGTGATAATACTTCTGCTATTTGCTTAAGTAAGAATCCTATTTTACATTCTAGAGCTAAGCATATAGAAATAAAGCATCATTTCATTAGGGACTATATTCAGAAAGGTATTTTGAACTTAAAATTTATAGATACAGACCATCAATGGGCTGATATCTTTACTAAACCCCTTTCAGAAGATAGGTTTAATTTCATTCTGAAACATCTCAGCATGAAAGTATGCCCAGAATGAAAATGTTTTAATTCCATATATTTATCTTCAGAATGTAATTATATTACTGTGAACTTCTGATCAATCTTCTTTCAGAAAGATAGAACATGCAGATTGTATCAGATGCAAGTCTAAAGATCTGAGAGTCTAATCTCAAAGACAGACGTGCTGATCACTACATCAAACAAGTGTCATCCAATCATCAGCATATCTCTGAAGCAGAACGCGTGCACGCTTCTGAGAAGGCAAAGCGCTGATTGGGTGCATTGAGACACATGTCTGGTAACCGTTTTTAAGTATCTTTCTCAAATCCCCCAAAATCAGCAAGCATTTAATGAAAAGTAATCATTCTTTTAAATGGCAATCATGATTTTTTTTCTCTCTCTTAAAAAACGTTTAACTTTTCAAAATAACTTTGAAAACTCTATTTAAGCACATTAATCTCTCATTTATTCTTTACGCTTTCTCACAATCACTCAAGCATTTTCTGCATATTTCTGAGTTCATCTTTGCAAACTTTTTTTCTCTCAATTCATTCTCAAAGCTTTTTTAGTGTGAACAATGGCATCCTCCAGCATTTCTGCAGGCAATCAGAAGAAAGCAACTTCTGAGCAATATCAGGTGCCACTCAGAACTCTCCTTACTCCGGTAAAGAACCTTGAAGTGCTTTCTGAGTTAATCATTGACTTTGAAAGCTTGAAGGAAAATGGATTTGACCTAACTGAAGAAATTAGGGCTCAAAAGTGGGAAAGGTACTTCGATAGGTTGGTTGGACCAACATTCCCAGTGCTAGTCAAGGAATTTTGGATTCACGCCAAGGTTGCAAAACATCTAGTCATTTCTTCTGTTATGGGAAAGAAGATCTTGATTTCTGAAGATCTCATTGCAAAGCTAATCGGTCAAAGTGGTGGTGGAGTCCGTTGTGTGGACATGACCGAAAGATGCGCTGATGTAGGTGTGGTAGCCAACAGGATTTTCACTCTTGGAATGCCCAGCAGCAAGATTAAGGATCTGAAGAATCACTGCAGAGTATGGGCCAAGATTATTCTGGGATGCTTCAACCACAGGAAACCAACAAGTTCTCCTGATTATATAAATGTGGATCAGGAGTTTCTGATCTACTTTATTGATCAGAAGGTTAAGATCAATCTGGCTCACTTCCTGTTCAACCATCTCAAAACCAGTGTGAAAGAGACAAGAGAAGAAGAAAGAACCAAGAGGGACTGGATACCGTTTGGAAGGCTTATATCAGATATTCTGACAGAGAATAGGCTGATTGAACATCTGATTGAAGCTCAGGAGCTGAGCACTATTGAACCAACCATTGGGAAACCTCTGAACGCTAAGAATCCGAAAAAGATGAAGCTGATAGAAAATATTCAGAAGGAACCCAGAGCTACTTCAACTGCTGATATCTCCAGCAGAAGAGTGCCTCTGAGTGATTTTCCGGTATTTTCTGCAATGGAATCCAAACCAGAGATGTTTCTCAGGTACCCAGATACGTACAAGGAAGAGGATACAGGTTTAAAGCTGAAGATCAAAGATCTGAGTCAACCCCAACCGGAAGTGACTCAGAAGAAGACAAAGAAGAGGAAAGCGCCAACAGAAGGATCATCTCATCAGACTCCAAAGAAAAGAGGTATTTCATCTGCTGCCCATGTTTTAATTTCATCTACTATTCCAACATCTGCTGCCCCTTCTCAAACCTCCCATAGAATATCAATCCCTACCATTGATGAAACCATACCAGAAGACCCTTCTGAGGCCTTACTACTCAGAAGACCCAGAACCAAACTCCCCAAACAACCAACAGTTTCAACAACACCAGCACTTGACTGAGTGCTAGCTGATATTGAGCGTGAACATGCTTCTGCTCAACCACTCTCTGAACCACTAAACATTCCTCCTCCTCAACCAGAACCAGAACCACAACAACAACAACCACTCTCAGAAGAACCTCTGATCCCTGAGCAATCAGAGATTCCACCTCCATCTCCCCAACCAGAAATAAATCCACCTTCACCACAAACAGAGTTTCACCACTATGAAACCCCTTCTCCTCATCATTCTGACCCTCACTCACCTCAACCATCACCGTTGGCAATCCAGTTGCCATGTGGAACCACTGTTTTCAGGCCCCAGTTGCCATCCTCATTAGAATCAACACCTCCAAAAACTCCAACCACTCCAATAGAAATATCTGACTCTGATACCCCTCCTCCAAAACAAACAGCCTCTCAGAAATCCGCTGAAAACCCCAGCAGAACTTTCATTGACTTAACCAGTCTTGAATGTCTTGCTGATTTAAGACACAAAATTGCCATCCCAAAACCAAAGCAACCAGATGTTGGCTCTGGTATTTTGAATTTTGAAACAGGTGTGCTGCAATGGATTGCTTCTTTGAAGCAAGCTTGCCCTGGGATGATTGACCCAGCTGCTTCTGATCAGCTCTGGTCACAGTTCAGATCTTGGGTACGTGCTGTAACCCTCAAGTTGCAGGACGTCAACTATGAGCAGGCTCAACAGAACTTCAGCAAGCTGCTGAAGGAAGTTGAAAGTCAGCTACCTCAGGAAGTTGTGCTCCCTCTGGACTCTGAACCTTGGTCTGAGAAACAGCAAGCTGCTAAGGTGCAACCATCAGAAGAAGACAAGACCATTCAGGCTGAAGAAAATCCAGCAGAAGATGTCGCTGAAAGTTCTGAGAAGCCTCCTCCTTCTGATGCTTCTCAAGCTGCCTTGGACAGGCAGACTCTGGAAGAATTAAGGCTGAATGACTTGCGTCTACAGCAGCGGATGGAAGAGAATGATCAGAAGATGAAAGCAAGAATGGATGTGCAGGACAGCAAGATTGACTCTGTTGTCAGCATGGTGCAGAAACAGAATGAAACTTCTGAAAAGATTCAAGCAATGCTGGAGAGCCTGTTCACACGCATGCCTCCTCAACCTTAAATCTTTTTTCATGCATAACATTTTTCATGTTTTCTTCATTTTCTGATGTACTGTTTTGACTAAGTTTTTGTAATATTTTTCTTGCTCTGATTCTGAACTATCTTAATATGATTAGTTTTTCTGATCAAATTGTTTTAGCACATCACCAACACTTTTTGATTGCTGACAAAAAGGGGGAGAACAAGAATGATATTTAAATCAATAACGGGCTAACTAGACAGAAACTCTCAAACATTCTAACTCTATTACTTGAAATGTTTTTCTGTTTTGTTTAAAGTCTACAGGCACAAGGAAGCTCCTGGACACTCTGAAGACTAGAAACTCTGAGCAAAATGTAGAAGCTCTGATCAATGTTGCTCTGATCAATATGAAGTTCTGATCGTCCTAAATACTCTGATCCAAAGCAAAGCTCTGACAAGAAAAGCTCTGAAGCTCTGCTCTCTGATAAGTCAAAGACTCTGATAATCTGATGTTCAAAGAAAGAAAAAGATCTGATCCTGAAGAACACGCATAATCAAAGGGAAGTAATAAACTCAGGGGGAGTATTTCCTTACTCCTTATTTCCTTACTTCTTATTCTGATACATTTTCCAGATACCTTTTCACGTTATTTTTCATTTAAAATATCTAGTTTTTGTCATCATCAAAAAGGGGGAGATTGTTAGAACAATGTTTGAATCTACTACCCTATATTTAAGTTTTGATGATAACAAAGTGAAAAGATATAGTATTCATAGGTTTCATGTTAGAACTATCTGCTGCCTAAAATTATTATGTTCTGACTTGCAGATACTCTGATTGGTATAAGCAAGATCACGTCTTTTCAGCATCAGAATTTGAGTTCATACACCAGCATCAGAAGTTGCTTCATCAGAACGTCAAGATCAGATAATCAACTCATGCACATGCTGAAGCTCGATGAACAAGACTGCGCTCAAACACTCTGATACAGAAACACAATAGTTCATCAGCAGCGAAGCAGAATCAGAATGAGCCAAGCCAGAACGTGCATTGAAGAAGCAACAGTACTGTGCATTAAACGCTAATTAATTCCAACGGCCTCATTCCAGACAAGATCTGCTCAATAAGGAAAGCTTGTTATTAGCATTGAATCAAGAATATTGCATTCAACGTTCATCTTCTCAAGTGCTATATAAACAAGGCTTCGAAGATTATAATGGCTAATGCTCTCAAAATCGCTACAAGCACAAAGCTGAACCATAATCTTCGTTCTACCAGTTTTGCTAAACCACAAACTCTGATACTCCATTACAGTTTAGCAATCTAGTTTCTAAGCTTCATTTGTGTATACATCACAGTTGTGATAAAGTTTTGTAGAAAACATCCACACACATTGTTTTATACCTTTGTAAGAAAGTGTTGCCTTGACAAACCGGGTTGTGGTTTGAATCAAGAAGGCTTTAGCAGTTGTTAAAGCAGTCTGTAATATTCAGTTGAATATAGTGAATTAAGACCTCGTTGGAGAGAGGCGAAATCACCTTGACGGGTGGACTGGAGTAGTTTGAGATCAAACGAACCAGGATAAAAATATCTTGTCAATTGCTTTAGATTTCAGTTTTACAATTCAACCCCCCCCCCTTCTTGTGTTTTTCACCCCTTCAAATATAACCAAGAAAATCTTTTTACCCTTTTCGCAAGATTCTGACTTTACGAGCTTCTTCTGATTGCTTTTCTGATTTGGGTATTAATCCCTTTTTCCTTTCCTTTTGCAGATTGCAGTTGTGACGGAGCTTGAAGTGGCCGGCGATGGTTCAATCACGCGATTAGGATTTCTGATTCAGAAACTCTAATCTCTTCCTCCTTTAAACCATAATAATGGTTTGTCCTCCGTTCTTTCTGGTTTCAAGATCGTGTTCTTCTTTCAATCTCTTCGTCTCAGAATCTCCTCTATTTCTGTATCCAATCCTCCCTATTTCTGTAAAAATCCCCCCTTTTCCCCTTCTCAACTTAATAGTATATATATAGTCTTTAGGAATTAGGGTTTCTGTCCATTTGCAATTACAAATAGCATGATTTAGGGATAGCTGAAAATTTTGGGATTGGATTGTTAATGCAATTGATTCGCGATTTGTATATTGGAGATCTATTTGTAATTGATTTTGTATTATTGTTTCTATAATTTCTAGTTTTGGGTTGCAATTGCTTTGTACTGTAATAAAATTTTGTAATATACTCTTTTTGAAGATTCTATAAGATTTTTTTATAGATTTTGTGTTATATTTGATTTGCAGATATTGTGTTTTAAGATTTGATTTTATTGTTAATTGACATATTTGATTTCTACAGTAAGCGTTTGTTTGCTAAAATTGGCGCAGATCTTGGTGAATTGGTACAGTAGTAATTTTTTTGACTCAATTGGTCCTAAAACGTTCTTGGCCCAACACCCTCAGTCACATCATTTATTTTATCCAGCCCAATACACTATTATAACTAGAATGGGCCTTTACTGGTTAAAACACGTATAACATCTTTCCTTTATTTTTATAATAAACATCATAAAACCCTTTTAACAATTGGAAAAAATATATTCAATAATAATTTATAAGGAAATATTTTTATAAAGATGCTTTAATAATAATACCCTTTTCCTCTTTTTTTTCTAGAAAGGACAGCAAACACCAAAAATAATGGGTTGTCTGCCAAAAAAACCTTATTGGGCCTAATACTAGTAATTACACCCCCCTTGTTCGCTAATTAATAAACCCAAACGAAAAAATGGGCCAAACGAAATTTGATGGCCCTTTAATTGCAATTTCCACCTCCTTTCCTTAATAGTGATAACACTCAAGTGGGCTTACTATCTTAATTTACTAGCAAATTAAACTTAATAATTTAATAATTAGTCAGGTGATTTTTATTTTTGAATTGCATGGGCACATTGGCCAACATGCTTCGCGAATGGATTTATGAGTTTTCTGCTTTAGAAAGCCCCTATTAAAATACACCCCCTAGTCTTGAATAAAGATGGACCATCAGATACTGTTGTACCATCTTCAATTAAATATTTCTTTATTTCAATCTCGAAAAATAAAATCGTCGCGGTAGGACAAATTTGGGGTACGGAAACTTCTACGATATGTAGTTAAGTGAGATATTTTCCACTTAGGTGTTGATCGAGGCTTTGTTGATTTTAAAATCCAAGCCATATCCTCCACTTTGAGATGACGCAAATTCTCATTTCTCATAATCATGGGTAGTAAGTATGTTATTTCCACTCGGATATGACGATGATGTCTTGTCTCTTAAAATTAACCAACACACTTGTGTTTTAAATTTTTTAAAGGTGAACTACAAGTAACCTGATCCCCTATTGCACGGAAGGTGGTACCTAGGCACTAAAAGTTCGCAACCGCGATTGGTGCAAAAATTGTAAAAAAATACTTTTTTTCTCATCCCCACATTCTATTTTTGTATACAACTTTTATAACAAAAATACACAGATTTACAAAGAGTTTCCTGCCGAGTACCGTAGATATTTAGGGTGCTAATACCTTCCCTTTGCATAACAAACCCCCGAATTTAGATTCTTTTCCCCTTTTTTGGATTATTCGCTCTTTTCCCATTCCTTTGGAAACAATAAAGTGCGGTGGCGATTTTTATTTGATCTGTGCGAGTCAAGTCAATCCAATGGCTTAGTCTCAACATTTCTACCGCTACACTGAGAGAGCTTGGATTCATAAGCTTGAATGTCTTCACAACTTTTTTTGAGGGTATTAGTCTTTGAAACTTCAGCAGCTAGACTCTTCTCCAAAACAGAAACTTTATCAGCATAGGACTTCCCACTGCCTGTTAATTGGTCGACGTCCTTCTGCAGATAGACACACCGATCCTCTAAGTCATCTCTGGATTCAAATAGTCCTCGGGCCAACACAGCACAACACGTCAGGTAAGAACTTAAATGTTGGGTAATCTTCTGGCGTCTGATACTCTTCACCTTGTTAACATCTTCGATAGCATTTAGATGGTCGTAAAGGAACTTCAGCCAATCGAAACTGTTAGACCAGAAGTTATTCTCATTTGAAGGACGGGTAGAGTCGTCTTCGGGCTCCTGCATTAACAGCGAGATCTCATGATCTACCCCACAAGCCTCATTTACCATCATCGTCTTCAGCTTCTTCCAAGGTTGTTCAATAGTGTCCTCAATTGCGGGGACAACTTTGGTAAGTGATTGGGGCTCACTGATCATAGCGTCTGACCTCGAGACAATCCCTTTCTTCTTCTTCGGCGCCTTGAGTTCCAGACTAAAAAGATCATACTTAGCCTCCGAAGGGCCACCAGTTCCTTTCCGAGAAGCACGAAGTGTGGCCATCAGTTTCTTTTGCTCCCTAATAGAAAGGTCAATCATCTTGTCTGCAAAAAAGACATTAAAAGAACGAATGAGAAAAGAAGGAAAAGATTCATGATTGGAGACCAATTAAAAAGAATCTTACCCAAGAAATCATGAACATCTTCAACAGATAAACGTAACAGGTCCTTGACCTTAAATAAATGGAAAGAATCTAGCAATTGCAAATATTGAACCTCAAGATCACTCAGCTTATCGTAGTTAAACCCAGAGATGGGTAGAGGGTTTCCAGTCCAATAATAATGGAAACTTGGGATGGTCGTCAGCCGCATAGAGGACCTGGGGACATCTCGTGCTGCAACCAATATGTAGGAATTGGTCCTTAAAAACATTGTAATTCATGGTGTAAGCTTGAAGGAATCTACTATGAGGAATGCCATTGATGGAAACACAGCTCCCCGACTCTGCATTCTTGACCTCAAAATAAGGAAAAAAATAGACCAATGGTCGGAGTCACATCCAACGCTTCACAAGTCATTTCAAAAGCCTTGATAAAGCCCCGACTGTTAGGAAAAAGTTAAGAAGGGGATACATTCACCATCTTTAACACATCCACTTAAAAATAAATAAAAGGAATATGGATAAACATATCTTCCAATACCCCGACGTAGAAATAAAACCACTCTTCTCGTACTCCCCTTGGTCAGGACATACAGACTTATTTGCTTGGGATACATGCTTCCAAGACCACATCTTCCTCATTCCCAGTCGAATACACCTTTCGCAAGGAGTGAAGCTTCTCTATATCCACCTCATTAATAGAGCTTTGATCATAACCCAACACCTCCTCACTAAAAGAGCCGGAAGTTTCCATCAGCACCTCCATGGAACCTGAGGAATCGGGGTCAGAATCACTTTCAGAAGTAAAAACTTCACTATAAAATTTATTCATGACTCGAGCGTACTCATCTACACCTAAAGCATGTCTCATCTCTTACATGCACTCCTCCCATATAACTATGCGCTCCTCATCATTGTTGCGTCTTTTATTTCCAAAATTGTCACACTCTTAGATGATAACCATCTCTAAAGAAATAAAATATGCAGAAAAATAAATTAAAAGGAAGAGGAGAAATATCTGGTAGCAATGGTCGATTGAGAGATTTTTGAAGAAACGAACGAAAAAGGCCTACAAAGGGAAATAGGTGAGTCTTTCGAAAACAGAAAAGGAAAGGTTTTTATAAAAAGAAAAGTTATGGGAAATGAAACGCTCAAAGAAGAGGAAGTGTGTATAAACATTCAAATTTGACCTCAACAATGATTGCTCCTAGGGGACTAGGGGACTGTTGATAAATTAGGGCGTGGGTAACATGCACGTCGAGGTATCATCATCCAGTCTTAGAGGATAAGCTCGAAGCATAGATCCATTCCTATGTTTACCGACCATAAGGCTTCAGATAAAATTCATATGCTCGTGGGTCTTATGTTCATACATAGATCTATTGTTCGGGCTAGATGAGATAAAAAGAAAGGTGTGGTTGTTAGGCCAAGGAAAACATGTAGGCAATCAGCCGGCACCACCCCAGATTGAGACCATAAGGCCTAAACTAGGTTGTGAGATTGGAGGATCATGTAATCGAACATGGGAGAATATGAAGAGGTAGCGGTCGGGTCGTACCCCGAATCCGGAGGTCACCCTGATCTCGCCCTTATTGGAACCGTTATGCAATGATTGGCCCATTAAGGGTTTATTTGCTCATCATTATACAATGATGTATGTTATGATAATGGCCATCATTGGTGACGGCGGATACTACTTTCCTTAAAGAAAACTCGGCTACGTAATATAGAAAGTCACGACAGTCACTAGCATCATTGAGGTTCATACACCTCTATAAATAAGGCTTCCAACTGAGGGGTAAGCAATACACATCGCTTGGAGCTCACGCACACTTGTGTCAGCCTCCGAATCCCTTAACATAATACACAAAGCAATTTTATTCATTAGAGACCTTCCTAGACGCCCTCGGGTTCGTAGGGAAGTCGTCTTTGGTGTTCAACAAGAACATCAACCATGCAAGTGGAAGTTCAGAAGTAAGGAATGAATTTTAAAAGACTGCCTCTTAAGAAGAGTTTGTTGAAGAGGAGTTAGAGGACTTCCACAGTAATTCTAGAGAGCATGAAGATCTTAACCTTTGGATTATGAAAAATTGACAATCAATGAATCAAGCATGAGAAAGATTTCTCAGCGCTGACAACTCATCAGATCTTTATCATTTGCATTTGTAGTTTTTCTTCCTTGTTAAGTGTTTATTTGCTTTTAAACATTGTTAATTTCAATGGTAATATTAATGAAATTCACATGCATTTGTTTTGAATCAATCCATTAGTATTCACTCGTTTTTTTCATTTTATTGCAAAAAAAAAAAAAAAATATCACTGCTTCTTCTTTCCCTTTTTCTTTATCAAAAATTTGTTTTAGCAAAGATTGGAGGGAGGATGATGAAAACTAATACCCATAATTACTGATACTATGCTTTCGATAAAACTTTACTGAGGATGTATAGACATTGCTTCAATTCCTAAACACCAGAGATATAAGGAAGTTAATCCCTCGTCAACCCTTCAAGCCTAGAAGTAAGGGTTTCTTTCTGAATAAAGAAAAACCTTTTTATCTAAACCAAGGGCGGGGTAGTTTTCATTTAATTCGGATGTATATTCCAAAGAATCATTCGAACTCCTGAACCGCTAAACAATATTCTATTCTTCACGCACAACAAGATGTGTTGAAGTTATCAGAAAAATCCAAGAGCATAGTGGTCATTCCTTAATAACCCAAAGACGTGATAGTCACAATCATGTTCAAACCAAAGGAACAATTGTCATACACATTGTTCCAAAAAAGCAAAAATAAAAAAATGAATAAAAGCCCGCTAAGTTGAACCAAGAAGGAGACTTAGGAAAAAGGTAGGGCATCCCGCTGGATTGAAAGCTCAAAAGAAGCAGTCCAGGAAAAAGTTAGGGAAAAGAATAAAAATCCAAATTGAAAATAAGTGATCACCATATCAAGAGTCGAAAAGTCACTTAACACAATCAAAATTTTGTGAATACCAAATAAAGATAGGTGATTGCCACCTCAAATGAAAAGATCTCATTGGTTATTAAGTCGTCATTCTTAGACCTTCAAGTTTCTCTTGCAAATTGAATGTACGTAATAAATTAACTAAATGTAGGACTAGAGAACATCAAGAATATTGGGGTGGGTTAAAATCGAACTTTGAGCCTATATATTTTGTTTGAAAATCGCGAACCAGGCCACATTACAACCATCAAAAGACCTAATTGAAGAAAGGTTTCTTTTTAAAGCATACTCAACAAGTTTGTGTTAACCTGGCTCCTAAGATGTTTCATAATCATTTGTGCTAGTATCAAAATTCCCACGTTATCTTTCACAATATGAACAAACCAGTGATTCATTCAATGTTTCTTTTACTCATCATTTAAATAATGGTTTTGGTTTCAAACCTTACATTAATATTACCATTTGAAGAAACCAATTTTATTTTCAAATCTTCATTTTAGCATCAAGGAAGTTCCGATAAAAGAGAAATCAGTAAGGAACCCGATCTTTTAAAAAAGAAATCATCCTGGGGCAAGTTTGTTGCAAGATTCAGTTGATCTGAAGAAATTACTTTGAGACATGGAAGTCTCTCTAAGGCTCATTCTGAGGCAGGTTTTTTGCAAGATTTGGTTGATCTGAAGCAATTACTTCCAGACATTGAGGTCTCTCTAAGGATCGTGCAGGGGTAAGTCATTTGCATAGTAGTGAAGCCCACCATTCTGAAAGTTCGTCAATTAGTGGCGTATTGCTGCATAATTTAGGATACATGGGCATTTATTTTCAGGAAAGCTTCCTCGAAGGCCCAATAGACTCTAGAATGGTAATATTATGAAGTCGAGATCTCTCTACTTTACAAATTCTTAAGTTAAAAACCCAAACATTTGCATTCCCATGCATGGGACATTATTCTGATCATCATTATCTGAGTAAGTCTGAAGTTGCTTTTTCTTCCGTCTATAAGAAATAGATGCATCCCTTTCAGCAATAGATCATCATTTAGATTTTGGCAAATCCTCTTCATGGTGCCATATTTTCTCTCTTCCATGCAAAAAGTGTCGGGATTTCGGTTTGATAACCAATGCATTAACCAGTAAAATCATGCATTCATTTTCTTTCTCTCATGCACAATATATTCATGAAAAGATCCCAGACAGGTTGCAAGATCTATTTAATCTTTCCAGTTTTTATCCTCAGCATGGATCAAGCTTTGAAGACTATTTCTCAAATGGAAGACTCATTATTCACCCCAGTGCAAGTTGAATGCTTGTTTGGAAATCAATCGGGAGTGGCATTCATTCTGAAGTTGAGATTCTTCCTCAACGAAGTGATTGATCATTTCCCTAGTAAACTCTTGTGTCAACGGAATTTTCCACTTGGGTTTCCCCAGTGATGTTCTCCCATAGAGTTCATTGTGATTTTTTCCCTAGTGAGGCTTCATTCGCTTCCAAGTGGGCCTTTTCCAGTAGGATTAGCATTGTGGTATCCCTAGTGTTGTTATATTCTCATCGAGATATTTTCAGATATTTTCAGATAACAATCGCCTTAATAAATCTCAAGTAGCAGTATTCTTCTATAGACCTGATTCTATGAGATGTTCTCAGTTAATCCCCAGCAAGCCTCTGGTGTATTTATTTCCCCAGTGAGTTTCTCACTTTATTCAACAAAAATATATATCTCTCGGCATGGGGTTTTAAAGAATTTTCAGTTGAAGATGGTTATTTTCATTGAATTTCACTTTTGTTATGATCTATTATCAAGGATGACAAAGTGAAGATCTTCCCACTCTAGAAATATCTATTTTCAGCCACGGATTTTGAACTTGATAGTTATGTCCCTATTAAAGCTATTTACATGTTTATTGCAATCTACATTCATCAGATGTTGATGGAAAAGTTTATTTGCCAATGCTAATCATTGTTTTGGTTACAGACTACTGTTAGTGGTTACTGATAGAGTGTTCGATTTGTTACCTTTTTGTTCATGTTATGACTCTGCGTCTGCAGGTTTGCCAATAGAAAAATAATTTATCAACATTGAAGTGTACTTTTGTTGCATTCTACTGATAATGGTTATAGCAGTGAAGATTTGTCAACTTTGAAGTGCTTCATGTAACATCCCAAATATTTTAAGCAATCATTAAATTAGTTATTTATGATTATTTGGGACTTATTGATGAAAATATATGATGTATTGTTGAAGGTGGTGTGTTGTATATGTTGTGTTATTGGGTAGTATGAGTTATGGATGAACATGAATAGTATTTATATTTTAGATAATTAGTATAATTATTTAGAATTATTTTAATTAGTAAAATAGGGATAATATATGGTGTACAGATGATAAGGGCAAAGTGTTAATATTCATAAGGATTAGTGAGGGTAAGTTGGGAAAGGAATATTAGGGGTCCAAGGGGAAAGTTTGACAAAAAGGAAATTTGGGGTTTTGGTACATTCATTATGTACGATCATATTTTGGGAGTTCGGTTGTGGAGGAAGAACTAGGGCATTGAGGAACCGAGGATTTGTGTAGAGAATGCAAAGAAAAGATCAAAGCTAGGAATCTAAGGTAAAGGGGTGATCCTTGTTATTATAATTGATATGGGATTTAGATGTATGTAGGTTTGTTAGGGGTTTTGTGATGCATTGATGATATGGTGATTATGATGAAATTGGTGAATTATGATGTGTAAAATACTATGATATGATATCCATACTATGTATGATAATGTGCTATTGCTGTTGTGTGATAGCATGTTGATATTTGATGAAATTGGGATTGTACTGGTATGAAATCGCATGAGAAATTGGGACTGAAAAGTTGCAGAAATCGCAATAGAAATTTCTTATTTTCGCACGCAGCGCCAGGTGAGCCACATGCATCATCGGGCGAAGTGACTTCGCCCGAGCAGCACCAGGCAAGCCTTGGGCGAGATCAACCGTGATTATTCAAGCTTCTGAAAAAATTATAGGGGGAGGTGTGTCTCCCCAGCATCGTTGGGCGAGCAGACATCTTCGTCGGGCGAGCCTCAGACGAGTGGACAACTGACAATTTTTAATTCTTTGTTTTACGTGTAATAAAATGAGTAGAATGATGTGTTCCCCATGAATATACCATGATGAATATATAAGTGTGTATTGATCAAATATGGTGTATGATTGTATGATATGTTGATAGTTGTGAGTTTGTTGTATGATGTATAATAATGTATGAGATGATGACTTCTTATACAATGATTACATGAATGATGATTCACTTAACTAGTTGTGGTCATGAATATTATGTTGATTATAATCATGCATTCATAGCATTATTTTGGACGTTGGTGTGTTGATAGGACGTAAGTCCAGTGTTGTTAAGACGTTGGTCTTGTGTTGGCCTCAATCATATTGTGTGGATTGAGTGTGCTTTATGTTATACTCCGGTTCCAAGAGGGAATCGATCCTATGGTGGGGATCTTTGGAGGGTGATGACCCCATTTTCATCAAATAATTGGTACCACATGCATGAGTCCATGTTGATACATTGTATTCTATGTGACATTGCATAGTTGTTGATTTAAATAATGATTTGATGATATTGTGACTTGAGTGATGTTTGTATTGATATTGCTATATAAATGGTGATTTATTAGTGATGACTGATCTAATGATATAATAATGTTTTGATCGATATGATGGTATAGGAGTGTGAGTATAATATGTGATATACGATGATATGTGGATTTCATGATGTTGTTGTAACTACTACATTTATACCGTATATCCTTTGTAATAATTTATGATTACTCATTCTTTCTGCTTAGAAATATTGCTTCTATATGTCGGTAACTTGCAGGTGATCAAGAATAGTCTATAGAAGCTCGAGGATAGCTTTATGGAGTTATTTAGTTACTTTATGATGAATAAATAGGGTCTTACTCTGATATGTAACATCGGAGTTGGAATCGTTGAAACAACGCGGCCGAAACCTCTCATCTGGATGTAATGAAACATCAATGAAGTCGCCACCGAACGTCTTTTATCCCGCCGAAAGGCAAAAGGTAAACATCGAGAAAACCTGAAAAGGGAGAAATCACGGTCTTTCGACCGAGAGATCAGGTAAGGGAGTCTGTTATGAGAGGGGAATGTATTAGCACCCCAAGCGCCCGTAGTACTCTACGGTATCCACTCTTGTTGTCTAATCTAATGGGTGTGGTCAAATCCTATGTCTATGGCTTAAAACTGAAAAGGGAATGCATGCGAAAGAAAGAAAAAAAAGAAAACGATGTAGGGAAAATAAAAGTTGTGCTTGGTTGGGCCCTACCCCTTTTCCTACGTATCCCTTTTAAGGAATCAGAGCAGTCGTAGTTCGGCTTATACATTTTGGTTGATTTGTGTTTTTTAGTTAAGACAACAAAAACAGTCAAGATGGAAAAACATCAAATGAAACAACAAACAAATGAGATGGTAAAACATCGACTTAATAATAACATGGTAACATATCAGAGATGACGAAACATCAAATAAAAACGGACGACAAAACATCACACCAAACAATGATATTGAGAATCAAAGTAGGATACAAACATGTGCGATGGTGAAACATCGGCTTTAAACAAATGTGCGATGGAGAAACATCGGCTAAAAGGTAGTAAAATATCATGGCAAATATGCCGAAACATCAATAAAACGGATGGTAAAACATCACACCTAACAACGATATTGAGAATTAATGTAGGATAATAAACATGTGCGATGACGAAACATCGGCCAAGAGGTAGTAAAATATAATGGCAAAGATGACGAAAAATTAATAAAACGGATGGCAAAACATCACACCTAACAACGATATTGAGAATCAAAGTAGGATAATAAACATGTGCGATCGCGAAACATCAGCTTCAAACAAATGTGCGATGGCAAAATATCGGCTAAAAGGTAGTAAAAAAACAAAACCAAGAGGCGCACAAACAAAAAAGGTTGATTTGTATCTTTTACCTTGAAGAAGGGTTTGAGTTTATCAGAGGTATTTTATGATTTGCCAAGAAAACAATTTTGTTTTAAGGTGCAAAATGCAAAGGAAAAGAAAACAACTAGGGGAGACTATCCTAATCTCTAGCCCTAATGTTATCATACAATGGTTGACCCTAAGGTTGAGGATAAAGGAAAAACCTACCTTAATTAACATGTTAAAGGAAGCTTAACAAAACTATCCTATAGGGAACATGCAATGAGAATGAAGTCGTGATCTCAATTTCTAAATTGAGTGACTCATCGATCAACAATTAAAGAAGAAAAACAATAAACATCCTATAGGGAACATGCAATGAGAGCGAAGTCGTGATCTCAATTTATAAATTGAGTGACTCATCAATCAAAAGTTAAAGAGGAAAGCAATAAACATCCTATAGGGAACATGCACTGAGAGCGAAGTCGTGATCTAAATTTCTAAATTGAGTGACTCATCCATTAAAAGCAAACAAAACACATGTATCAGACAAAAACCAGAGGGCCTCCTGACATATATCAGCAACAGAGGTCCCATCATGCAATCATAGAACTATGCAAAATGAAAATGGAAGAAAGGAAATAGTGCAATACCAAAAGGATAACTATCTGTATCAAATGAGCAAGAATAAAAGAAACCCAGAGAACTTCAAGCAAGCTGGCATCAACAGATAAATCAAGTCAGAGATTGTGCCATCAGGATGTAAGTAATGAGATTATCAGATATGAACAGATCCTATGGGCAATGTATAGCATTCATAATCACATGTATATATATATCCCGCATAAACCATCAAACATGCCAAACACAAGAGTAATGCCAATATAATAAATTGTGTTTCACAAATAAAGTGAAACCCAATAGCCCCAAGTCAAAACTGGGAAGCTTTTCTCAAAGTACCTCGCACATTCAACAACCAAGTTAGTATTCCCATAAATAGAATTATAATTCACATAAGGGATGGATGATGACACCATAATGAAACAAGAAAACGTGATAGCAACTATCAAACATTAGTCATGATAGACAGAAGGAAAAAGGCATATGCACAATTTGGTCAAAAGAAACACAGGAATATTGCTCCTTTCTATCATCATGTTGAGTTGACAATTGAATATCAATCAAGGATCATTGGAGCTTGAGAGTAATACAATCAAAAACCATGAAGGTCAGTAGAAAACACATTTCAACCATTCTCAATTAAATTATCACAGCTCACAAGCATAATAGAAAAGGGATTTCACACAGTGCATCAAAAAAGTTCAAACATTCAAACATGGGGCATTAAGTAAAATGGCTTTATTTTGATGAACATATTCAACATGATCATTAGGTGCCCAATTATAGGCCTCACTCAAGTTCATTGGCCATCAAACAAATTGCAACAAGATATGAAACATTAATTGGGTACCTTCACTTAAAAAATGCATCAAAAATAGAAACAAGGATCAATAATTCAAACCAAAAAATTCTTAGCATATTTGAAGTGTGTAGAAGTTAGAAGGAAAGCCTTAAGTTCATGAATGATTGAGGAGGATATCAAAAAAAGCTCAAAGTTCAAAACTAGTTGGCAAAACTACCAAAACTAGACAAGTTTTCAAAATAATTCATGGAAAAATATCAAACCAAGTCAAATAATTCAATAAAAATGGTTTTTAGATCCTCAATGCATTCATGAACCACAATCAAGACCTAAGTTCCATTTAAAATCCAGGGTATAATGGTTTTGAAAAAGAAAATTGCATAATAAGCAACAAAACCCTAATTTTCGACTTTTAATCTTAAATATTGATTAAATAAGATCAAAATTCAAACAATCCAAACCAAGATCATGCAAATCACAAGGAAACCCTAAATGTAATAATACATATTTTTTTCACATTTTTTTGAATTAAAGAAAAATCACAAATTAAATTAAATTCAAACGATTAATCAAATAAACAAAAATTCACATCTCAAAATAAAACTCTAATAAAAAATCAGAAAATTATCCAACTAAAATTATATTCAAATATTAGAATTTAAAACACACATCCCTGATTTTTTATGGAATTTTAGAATTAAAGGAAATATTAAAATAAAAATCAAACAAACAATTAACAATTAAACTATTATTTAACGGCAAAAATGTAAACCCTAGCCAAAATTCACATAAAGGTCAAAATAAAATTATATTCAGGTTCTATGATTAAAAATAAGCTTGTATAATTTTTTGAGAGTTTTCTGAATTAATGGAAGTATTAAAACCAAAATTATGAAACAAATATTTCAAATGAACCTCTCAAACTAAGTTTCTAATCAAAAAAGAAAAAAATTCCAAACAAATTTCAGAATCAATTTCTACATTTTTTTATGAGTTCAAAATAATTTTTGTGGAATTTTTCAAATCAAATAAATATTAAAACAAAAATAAACACTAAAAAATAATTAAATAATAAAACAAATTTTTAAACTAATCAAAACATTTTCAAAAATTATCAAAAAAAAACACAAGGTCAGGAATATTATTTTTAGGTTTCTTGAATTTTTTTATAATTTTTCAACTATTTTTGAGCAAGGAATAAAATCATGAAAATCAATTTGTGAAACAAAATTCAAATGAATTAAAGAAACAAGCCAGCCAACCAGAGGAGGCCACACAATCATCTTCAACCTCTGGCTAGGGCAAAAACGCACGCGTGATCAGGTTCACCACCTCATGTTCCAGTCAACATAACATGCTCAATTCTACACCATTTTTCATGAAATTTTGTGCACATTAAAGCCAGCATATCATACTTCAACATGCAATTGGAATCACATCAAATAATTAACCATGGATGAAGAACAGATCGTGCGAAAATGCCAAAAAATCACTAAACAGAAAATTTTCAGATGCATCAACCATGCACATCTCATCAAATTAAAAGCTCTGAAGCTACATAAACACTTAATGAACTTCAAACAACATGATTATGAACTCATATCACACAATGCACGACTAGAAATCAAGATCCAAAGTTAGGAATTCAAACCTTTGAGGCAAAAACGAATCTACTGTCTCCTTCACTCCAGTTGCAAACCAAGCCTCGATCTACAATCCTTATCATTTGGAGAAGAGAATGCAAGAAGAATCAACCAAAACGCGCAAGGGAATTGAGAGAATCGAAGAAAAATGCAGAACAAGTAGTTATGGAGTTTTTTTTGAATTCAGGGATGAAATGAAGCACGAACCCTGTTCAATGAGGCTTGCTTCTCAATATATAGAGCATGAAGAGGAGGGTTGGATAGGTTTTTCTCACTGAAAACTGTTAGAAATAATGAATTCTTCTTTTTGCCAAAATCAAGTGTGCACATGCAGCCCTCAAATCTCTCGTGCGTTTGCTTGCATTTTACGTGCATTTCAATCCATTTTATCTCAGGAAGAGATTAGCAAAATAATTAAGGCTTAAATCCTTGTATTAAGCAAGTGTTGGTGATTAGGAATTTTCATGCCACTTTTTGCAAAATCACGAGTTGCCCTTGCCTTTGCCCATGTGAAGCTCAAACTTTGGCATGATGGGCCTTGGTACATCGCATATTAGTCATGGGCCATGTTTGAAGTGAAACAAATGGCCACAAATCAAGTTATCAAGAATTTGCAATTTGCATGGTATGCATGAATTCAATGAAATGCCTCTAAATTCCAAGGTCCACAACTTGCTCATACTTTTGAATTTGGACACAAATGAGTACAATTTGGAAAGGTATTGAAAATATCTAAAATCCCTTAGTTTTGAGTTTTTGCAATTGAATCCATTAAGGTTCTCAAAATTTGACATGAAATTCACTAATTTTGGAAAATGACCTATAATTTTGTGACTTCCAAAGACCATAATTCTTGATTCCTTTCCGATTTGGACATGAGACTAAAAGGAGATGAAAGATCATACTCTTGTCTTTCCAAGCATGTTTCATTTGCATTTTGTTGATCAAAGGTGAATAAAATGTGAATTTTTGAAATTAAGTCCTTATTTTCCATATTAGAAACTTTTAGGGTTTCTTCATAAACAAGTTTCAACCCAAACCTCAATCTCTTTGATCCAATGATCAAAATGGACTTGAAATATGAAAAGTACATCCTTGAATTGATGGTTGGCCAATATTTCACTTAGTCAACCTTGACTTTGACTGATTTTGACCAAAATGACCATTTTGCCCCTCTGAATCAATTGATCCACTTCCCTTCAAAATTGATGATCAAAACTTCAAACATATGATCTTTCAAACATATAGAGGCCATGTACAAAGTTTCACTTTAGAATTCTCAAGAAATCTTGATGAAATCCCAAACCCTAGTTTTGGTCAACACCTTAGGAGACTGATGAATCATCTCCAAAACTTCAAATCCTCTGGGTATCTTGACCAATTTCTTGTACAAAGACTTCTCAAATTCCAATGAGATGTTGTAGCTTCCAAATCAATACTTGTACATTGATCAATAGCCTTGATCAAGCAAACCCCTAATTTGACTGGTGAATCAAAGGAGTGATTCCTTCTTATAATCAAACACAAACTTCAATCCTATGATGATCCAAAGAGATGGATAAAACATCTTGAGATATGCAATAACTTTTGAGCTTGAAAGATTCAAAGGTTTAGGTGACAAGGTTCTACTTGAGCAACTTGTCAATGCAATTAACCTTCAAAGCTTGAGGAAAACTTGATAGCCAAAGTATTTTGATCCTATTACAATGTATGAATGGAATGTAATATGATATTCATGATGAAACATAAGCCTAAATCAAGAGGGTAAATTTTGGGGTGCAACAATCATTTGATTGGAACATTATGTTCTTTTATTTAATATGATATTTTGAGTTACCTTTTATGGTATTTAAGTTTTTTGAATTATGAATTATGAAAGATGGAGTATGATGATGTTTTATTGGAAGTATTATAATAAAGTTGTTTTTAGACTAAGATTTCGCTGCAATAGTTTGAATTTGTTGTTAATGATACTAAATAAATAGTTGTTTTAAATGTTTTAAAAACCTGTGTTATGGAGCAGGATGTTTTATATGATGATGTGACACCCTTATTGTGGATTTATGTTTTGTTAATACTAAATTATTCGTGAACTATTCGTTGGGTTAGAAGGGTGTTACATTAGTGGTATCTGATTAGGTCGGTCTGTCTAGCCAGGTTTTAAATGATGTTTATACCTTGATGTTTGATTTGTGTGCAAACATAATCGATGTTTTGTTCCTATGTTTGCATGTATACGGAAATAGATGGTGGGAGTAAGAAATGGTGATGTGATTACTGAGGCCTTGGAATCATTGGTTCGGACAATGGTTCAGAATCACCAAAATCACCATAATGGCGAAAATAAGGACGAAGCTCGTGCGTGGGGGAGGTTTCAAAGGAACAATCTGTCAGTCTTCAAGGGAATACATGACCAAGATAGTGCCCAGGAGTGGTTAAAGGGGATTGAGAAGATTTTCCGCATGGTGATTTTCTCAAAAGAGCAGAAGGTGAAGTTTGTCACTCACATGTTGGAAGGAGAGGTTAGGGACTGGTGGGGAAATGTCCGTCAGAGGATGGAGATTATAGGTGTTGAGATTTTGTGTGTTGTATCCAGAACTTCTTTCTTAGAGAAGTATTTTCCTGAAGATGTGTAAGGCTGAAAGGAAATAGAATTCCTTGAACTGAAACAAGGGAGTTAGACTGTTGCGGAGTATGTCGCTAAGTTTGAAGAGTTAGTGATGTACTGCCCACACTATAATAGTCTGGCAGTTGATGCCTCTAATTGTATCAAGTTTGAGAATGGGCTGCATCCAGAAGTCAAGAAAGGTGTTGGCTATCTTGAGATTCGTCAGTTTCTGATACTGGTAAACAAGTGCAGAATCTTTGATTAAGATGGCAGGGATAAATTGTCCTATTACAAGAGTCTAAATGATAAGAGGGGAAAAGTTCAGGATCGTGGTACACCATATACTTCTCCCGCTGACAAAAGAAAGTAGAAAGTTTCCGATGAGAAGAAGCCAAGTGAAGGAGGGGCTCCCACTTCGACCAAATGCTTTAAGTGTGGCAAACCAGGTCATCATGCTAATGATTATACTAATAAGGTGTTGTGGTGTTGCAGATGTGGCAAGGCTGGCCATCGCATGTACTGAATGCAAGAGTAAAGGTCCTACTTGTTTTAACTGTGGTAAGCAGGGTCACATCAGTACCCAGTGTCAGAAACCAAAGAAGAATGTTGATATTGTTGCTCAAACTAATGATAGAGTGTTTGCTCTGAGTGGTGCAGAGGTTGCAAAGAAGGATAACTTGATCAGAGGTACTTGTTTTACTAACAATTTTAAGTTAATTTCTATTAATGATACTAGTTCTATGTATTCGTTTATTTTTCTTGAATGTTCTACTATGTTGGGATTAAAGTTGTCTGATATGAATGGTAGTATGGTAGTAGAACTTTCTTCTAATGGTTTTGTTACTACTACTTTTGTTTGCTCGAGTTGTCCTTTAATTATCTTTGATAAGAGTTTTGTGATGGATTTGGTGGGTTTACCCTTACACCCAATTTATATTATTCTTGGAATGAACTGGTTAGAGTTCAATTATGTTCGTATCAACTGTTATAATAAGACGGTGAGGTTCCCTAAGTTTGGTGATAGTGAAGAGCTGATGTTTTTGTCTGCTAAGAAAGTGATGAAATCCTGGAAGAGGAAGCCTTGATGTTTGCAATGTTTGTGTCGTTACAAGTTGATCGTGAAACTGCAGGTGTTGAATTACCAGTTGTCTACAAATTCCTGTCGTAACTGGAAAAAGATACAAGAGTCACCATCATTAATTTCTGTCCTAAGGATGGGGGAGTAACAGGTAAACCTAATTTGTACAGATATTCTAAATTCGTGAGTTGGTTAGAGGAATGGGAAGGTGTTAGGCACCCTTCATCTCTCGTGTTCTCAAGGGGCTCCATTTTTAGGTCGTAGGGTAAATCAGGGATTTCTACTTAAAAGGTTGTTGTTTTCATACGTTTGAGAATAGAGTTTAATTTTTTAGTTATGAACTCGCCTTGGTTTTAATCGCGTGCCTACGTATCTCCTTGCAAAGAATCAGAGTCCAAATTCGTAGTTTGTATGTGTTTGGTTAGTTTTTTTATGGATTGTGGAAATGTTTTAGAATTATCCTTGAACCTTGTCTGGGTTTGAAAATAGTGTAGTCGTAGACGCAGTTCGCAGTTAATTTAGAAAATACATCTACTATCCTTTTTGAAAATAATATTGAATTTGAAATTAAGTTAGTAGAAAATGTTAGGTTTGATTGGTTAGATGTCTTGAATGCATGATGCAATTTTGAAAGAAAAAAAAGTTTGAATGATGAAGGAAATATTTAATGAATAGATAAAAAGGGTTAGTATTTTAGATAATAGTTAGTAAATAATTATTTTCTTATTACTAGAAATATTTTGAATATCTATAATAATAGATAAATATTTATTTACCAACATGATTTTTTTTTTATGATAAATAAAAAATATATTTTCAATGCAAATGACAAAAATGATATGGGAAGAAAAATGATAAATATGAATAAATAAATACAATAAAAAATTATATTAAATATATTAAACAAATTATTTAAATAAAAACAAGTGGTGCATTCTTAGTTAACGTAGTAAAACAAGGGAGTTAAAATAGTAAGTGTTTAAGCCTAGAACTAATTTGAAGCCCAAAGCGCAAAGGGGTATGAATTATATTGAGGAAGTAATTATGGGGTGTGTGGAAAAAAAAGGCCTAGGCTTAGACATTTGTTTTGATCCAAAGGCGCCTGGGAGTTTAAATTTTATTCGAAGAAGTAATCTCAGGGGTGCTAATATAACGGGCTTAGCCCAAAATAGTTTTACTTGATCAGTTGGACAGAATGTGGGTGATCCAGGGAGTTATGGTATGGAAACGAGATCAGGAGCATTAATTTTTTATCAAATGATCTCCAGAGGTTAACTCTGGGGCATTGATCAAACGTAGGAAGAATGAAGGGTTGAGATGAAGGGTTGATCGAAGGAGTATGGTAAGAATGTGACTAGGGAGCGAAGGGAGTACTATATATTCATTTCTCCTCTAGTTTTCTCATTTTCTTCTTTTACCGCTTCTCTCTATACAACCCCTTCTCTCATGAAACATATCTTAGAGAGAGAGGCTATTACCTCTCTCTAAAAACACCACCACTGGAAATCGCCTTAGTCGAAGGTGTTTCCTTGTTCCGCCCTGAGCCACCATCCAAACCACCCTTATTTCAAGATCTCTAGTTGATATTTAACCTAGATCTTCATATGTTCATCCCCAGCCACCGTCCCAACCCAGATCTTCATGCCTTAAACCCAGATCCACCATGGGCAGTCGCTGAGGCTGCTGTCTCAGATAAAGGTTCATCAGGTACCTCATCTATTTATGGAAATAGCCAAGAACCCTTTGAAGATTAGACCAAAACCCTAGGAACCCTATGCGTTTAAACCCTAACCCTAACAACAAATACCTTAACCCCAAAAACCCTAAGCCAATCCTGAAGAACCCTAGAAATCTTTACACTAACCCCACGAACCCTAGCAATGTATAACCTAACCCTATGAACCCTAAACCTAGTTTTTTTCCAGAAAACACAAATCAAAACCCCAATCGATCAATACTCAACAATCAAAACAACATTTAGAAGACCCTAAGCTAAGTGATACTACTTACCTCTCTTGCCGTGACACTTCTTGTAATTTTAGTTCCTTTGTATTTCTCTGATCTCCTTCTTATAATCTCCTTGTTCTTCTTCTTGCAGATATTGGATGAATGGAGGCTTAGCTCAAAGGGGTTAGGGTTCTAATGATGAACCCTAATCCTTTTTCTTAATGAAGAGCTTCGGTGATGGTGAGGGGAATGCGCAACAACAAAGGGTTTTCTCCTAGATTTTTTTCCCGTCCCTTTTCAATTAGTTTAAGTCTTAATTTATAGGTTTAGAAATCATCTAGTTTAGTAAATTTGTAATGATTTGCAATTACTATTAGAATTGGAGTTAGATTGATTCAGATTTGTAAATTAACAAATTTTTTTGAGATATGGTTTAGAAAATAGAAATTAGGGTGTGTACTGATTCTGTATCTAGACAATTTTGTACTGTAAATTCAATTTAATCAAATAAAAGATTTTTACAATATTTGGTTTTAATTTTATTCATATTTTTTTTGGTTTTTGGACTTAACTTAATGAAGAAGGTTGGTTCCAAACAAAAAGGTGCAGCAACTGTATTAGCTAGGGTTTTCAACCCTTTTTTTTACTTAGTCAACAAACAATATTTTTAATACTAATAACAAAAAAATAAATACTAACGAACTAATAATAAAATGACCAAGGCACATGCTAACCTAAAAACAAATTTAATAATAAAACTAAATAAAATATATTTTAATAAATTTTTTGATTTTAGTCGATGATAATAACAATTATAATGGGCCTCTAAGAACTTTAATGGGCTATTAATTTTATATGATAATTTGTGAAACACACCCCCTTTACAAGGTGATAAGAAAACACTCTTCCCCTAGGTTTAGAAAATATATCTACAAATGTAAAATAAACAAATCATAATGATACAAATTTTTAGAGTAACACACCAAAAATCAGTAAGAAATGAAATGAATTGATTATTAATACCAATACGGAAAAATTTGGGGTATGAAAATTTCCCTATTTAATTACTCTTCGATTGAAGTGTGCGAGTATACAAAGTGTTCGCACGTTCGGATCAGAGGGTTATTAAATAATGGAAGACCCCAAGATTTGACCAAAGAATTTTTTGTAATCCAATTTGTATAATAGACCAAAAAGTAAAAAAAAAGCAAGGATGATGCAGATAACTCATCAATGCCCAAGTAAAGTGAACGTAAATGACCTAGACATAACAACGAGGATAACTCGTACATATCATGGGTAACCAAGAGAAGATGACGCGGATAACTCGTCAACACCTGGAAAAAGTAATTGGATATTTCGTGTATTTACCACAACCTAGGGGGTAAACAACGCGAGCTTAAGAATAGATAACTTATTACTGCTCCGGGACTAATGCAATAAGTTATATCACATATTTTGCACATCTTCCATAACCTAGGGGGTAGATAATGCAAAAATAATCGTAGATTTTATGTATCTACCATAATCTAGAGGGTAAATAACGAGTTTAAATAAATAACTTATTGCTGCTTCGAGACAAATGCAACAAGTCATGTCACAATTATTGCATATTAACCAAGACCTAAGGGGTAAATAACACAAGTTTGATAACTCATTGTTGCTTCGAGACTAACACAATGAATTATATCGCAGATTTTCATACATCTACCACAACCTAGGGGGTAGATAATAGAGTTTTGTAAAATAACTTACTATATCTTTGGGACTGACATTGTAAGCTATATCAAAGATTTGCAATATTTATCACAACCTAGGGGATAAACAATGTGAGTTTTGAAAATAGATAACTTATTACTGCATCAAAACTAATGCAACAAGTCATATCATAGTTTTTGCATATTTACCACAACTAAAGTGTAAATAACGCGAAAAATAAATAACCTACTAACGCTTCGAGACTAACATAGTAATCTATAACACAATTTATGCACATCTACTACAACATAGGGGGTAGAAAATATGGGCATCAGCTCTATTTATTCTGGGGGACTAAACCAATAGAGTCCAAATAATGTTTGAAGACGAACTTGCTAAAGCTTTGAGACTAACATAACGAGTTTGTATTATAGACTTGCATATTTATCACAACCTAGAGGGTAAATGATATAGGTTTGATGTTTGAAACTGAAGTTTGAAATGTTGAAATTGAATAACTGGTGTTGTACCCCAATGTTTTCCCTTTCACTTATCAAATATTTTCTCAGAAAGATCTCTCTTGGTTCAAGACTGCACTAGGAATGGTCAAAATTAGGGTTTTGACTAAAAAAGGGCAATTTCTGATTTTTGACCTAGTAAATGGTTAATAGGTTTGAGGCATGATCTTAAGAGTTCAATTGAATCATTTTGAATTAATGGCATGACTCAAAATATTGCTCAATATCAATTAGATTGATCGTTAATTTTCAATCAACTGATTAAAAGTCAACTATACACTAAAAAGTCAAACTTTGACTTTTTGGTCAAAATCAAGTTTCAAAGATCACAATTCATCAAAACATGTTAAAATATGAAACTTTTTCATCAAGAAATCAAAAAGTCAAGATTTCATTTTGAAAAGTCAAAATTTTCAAACTTAGAAAATTTTCTAAGTGTTGAAAACTTCATATTTTTTCACAACTTTGAGCCAATTTTTCACCATGATGGAAGATGATTCAAAAAAAACTTTCAACATGAAAGTTGTAGATCTCCATGAGATCTACAACATTTCTTTACACAACTTCTCATAAAAATTCTTGGATCTCAAGTTATTAATCCATGAAGTCATGGTCTTGAAACTAAGCACTTAGTGAAAATTTTGCCCTAGTTTAGGCAGGATTTTGACCTAACTTCATGGCATTTTTTCATATAGTTCCAAGGAGAATTTTCAAAAGTGATTCAAATAGGGGTTGTATATCACATTACAAGCTTTCTAAAATATCCAAGAACTCCTTGAGATCATTCTTGAGCAAGGAGAATCAAAGAGAGGAAGTTAGGGTTTCAAACTAAAATTATAGGTCATTTTGTGATAAACAAATATTCAAATCTCAAACCTATGCTGCATAATCTTTTATTTGCAGGCCTCAAACTTGTCAGGAACTCCATAATTAAATGCTTGCACAACTGTTAGAGGCCTCAACTCAAGCATTCAATGCAATGCCCGTGCTTTATGTCCATTTTAGGAAGAAAGTGCACAATGCCATTTTGAAAAAGTAGCTTTTTGAAAAAAAACTTATTCATGAGTTTATACGAGGTATCAAAATATTATTTAGAACTAGATCCCCTTATTTGAACACTCTAGGATGGACCTTTTTATCGAATGCCTTCTTCATCCGCTTTTGGTACAACTGCCAGTGGCATAAAGCAGTTAAGAATTTTTCTTCCATAAGGTTGAGTTGATCACGTTGTGTTTGAATCCATTCTGATTCTTCAAGCTTGGTTTCCATTAAGACTCTTAGTTATGGAATCTCTACTTCTACAGGGAGTACAACCTTAATGCCATAAACAAGAGAGAGAGGAGTTGAACCTGTCGAAGTACATACTGAGGTACGGTAGCCATGTAGAGCAAAGGGAAGCATTGCGTGCCAATATTTATATGTCTTCACCATTTTCTAAATGATCTTCTTGATATTTTATTGGCAGCTTCGACGACCCCCTTCATCTTGGGTCGGTAAGGTGATGAATTATGATGCTCAATCTTGCAATCATCGCATAATTCCTTCATCATTTTGTTGTTCAAGTTAGACCCATTGTATGTAATAATTCTGCTATGAACCCCATATATGCATATGATATTCTCCTTAATAAACCGAGTAAACACTTGCCTTATTACATTTACATAATACGCAGCCTCTACACGCTTGGTAAAATAATCACTGGTGACTGGTATGAATTGTTGTCCATTAGAAGCCTTTGGCTCAATCATTCCTATTATATCAATTCCCCACATCGAGAATGACCATGGTGAGCTTAGGACATTCATAGGAGTTGGTGGTACGTGCACCTTGTCAGCGTAGATTTGACACTTATGGCATGTATTTGTATAATGGTAGCAGTCAACTTCCATCATCAGCCAATAGTAACCTGCTCTTAAAAATTTTCTAGCCATTGCATGTCTATTTGTATGAGTCCCGAAGGTTCCTTCGTGGACCTCTCTCATGAATGTATGTTCTTCATGTTTCTCCATGCATCTGAGGAACACCATATTGTAGTTTCTTTTGTATAGTATATTTCCACTTAAAAAGAACTTTGCAGCTAGCTTTCGCAAGGTTTTCTTGCCTATTATTGAGACACCTTCTAGATACTCTTGCTTTTCTAGATACCTTTTGATGTCGTAGAACCAAGGTTTATTATCTGGTCATTCTTCAACTGCGAGACAATGTGTTGGCTCTTCAAAGTGTTTGATCATGATGCGCGGCATGATTTGGACATGTTACTTTGAACATGGCTGACAATGTCGCCAAGGCGTCTGCCATCTGTTTTTCTTCTCGGGGAATGTGAGTGAAAGTGATTTCTGTAAATTTTGTAGCTAGCTTCAAAACATGATCCTGATATGGAATTAATTTAGGATTCCGAGCATCCCATTCAGAGTTGACTTGGTATATGACTAACAATGAGTCTCCATATACTTAGATGTATTTAATCCTTAGATAAATGGTCGCTTCTAGACCCAGGATGCAAGCTTCGTATTCAGCAATATTGTTGGTGCAATCAAAACATAACCTCGCATTATAAGGTTTGTGAAAGTTCTTTGGAGAAGTCAATACATCCCCAATACTATGTCCTAGTGCGTTTGATGCACCGTCAAATGTGAGTGTCCATTGTGCCCTTACTTCAGGTCCTTCATCGAGCCCGGGTATTTCATAGTCACCTATAACCATGATGTATTTGTCTGGAAAGTCAAACGTCATTGGCTGATATTCTGCCAATGGTTGATGAGCCAGGTGATCAGCCAACACACTGCCTTTGATGGCTTTTTGAGTAACATATTAGATGTCATATTCGGATAACAACATCTGCCATCGAGCAATTCTCCCTGTGAGAGCTGGATTATTGAACACATACTTAAGAGGATCCATTCTTTCTATTAACCATGTGGTGTGACTTAACATATATTATTTCAGTCGTTTAGTATCCCAAGCTAGAGCACAACAAGTTTTCTCGAGGACTGAGTACTGAGTTTTGCAGTCTATAAATTTCTTGCTTAGATAGTTGATGACATGCTCTTTTCTACATGTTTCGTCGTGTTGACCCAATACACATCCCATAGATCCTTCAAGAGTTATCAAGTACATGATAAGTGGTCTCCCAAGAACAAGTGGCATCAGAATTGGTGGCTCTTATAAATACTCTTTTATTGTTTTAAAGGTTGTTTGACAGTCTCCATTCCACTCCATTGATTGAAATTTTTTGAGTAGTTTAAATATAGGCTCGTACATGGAAGTTAGGTGCGATATGAACCTTGAGATGTAGTTCAATCGTCCCAAGAAACCACGAACCTCTTTTTCCGTTCTTGGAGCTAGAATTTCTTGTATGGATTTTACCTTGTCGGGATCTACTTCAATACCTCGTTGGCTTACAATAAAACCCAATAATTTGCCTGCCCTGATACCAAATGAATATTTGTTCGAATTCAACCTCAATCTAAATTTTGTAGACATTAGAATAATTTCTGCAAGTGAATGATGTGATCCTCCTATGTGTGATATTTGGCAATCATATCATCCTTGTATACCTCGACTTCTTTATGGATCATCACATGAAATAGTGTCACCATTGCTCATTGATAAGTTTCCCCTGTGTTCTTTAGACTGAAGGGAATTACTTAGTAACAAAAAGTGCCCTAAGGGGTCATGAAAGTAGTTTTTTCCATATCCTTGAGTGCCATCATGATCTGATTATCTCTTGAGAAACCATCCATGAAAGAGGATATCGAAGCTTGACCTGTATTGTCCACCAAAACATCTATGTGAGGTAACGGGAAATCATCTTTAGGACTTGCTTTTTTTAGATCCCAATAATCTACACACATGCGTACTTTTCCATCTTTCTTGGGTAATTGCATAATATTAGCTTTCCAAGGTGGATAATCTACCACAACTAAGAACCCCGCGTCAAATTGTTTGAGGACTTTTTCTCGAATTTCGTCAGACATGTGTTGACGAGTTCTTCTAATTTTTTGTTTGACAAGAGAACAACCTTCTTTGAGAGATAGTTTATGAACCATGATATTTGTATCCAAACCTGGCATATCTTTGTAAGACCAAGAAAATATATCCATGTATTCATGTAGAAGCTTGATCAGCATTTCTTTAACACTTTCCTCCAAGGTTGCACCTAGCTTGATCTCTTTTGGGTCCTTTTTTGTCCCAAGATTGATGGTCTCAATAGATTCCTGGTCTGGTTGAACGTTATCTTCGTTTTCCTCTAATAACCTCTCAAATTCTTCAGAGAGTTTGAAATTCTGGTACCAGATATATGATGTCGAATGAGATGTCACGGCACAAATATCTGTTTGCAAGTAAAGTGCAGTAAAATCAAAAGCAGTAAAAATACAAGAGATCTTTCACCCAGTTCAGTGTACAAAAACACCTACTCTTGGGGCTACCAAGCCAGGGACAAGTTCACGAAAAAGTATTAATTCATAGACCCTTATTAAAAAACCAGTTTACGATCTAATCACTTAATCACTACCCGTGCTAAACTTCTACCTAAGACTCACCTAGGCATGAGGCCCTCATCAAATCCCTTCAATCACTTACAGTGAAAAACTAACATAAATAATAAGTTTAAAACAACTCAATCATTCAATGCTTAAAAGCTTATTATTTCTGTTAGTTTTTCACTGTAAGTGATTGAAGGGATTTGAGGAGGGCCTCATACCTAGGTGAGTCTTAGGTAGAAGTTTAGCATGGTAGTGATTAAGTGATTAGATCGTAAACTGGTTGTTTAGTGAGGGTCTATAAATTGATACTATTTAGTGAACTTGTCCCTGGCATGGTAGCCCCTAGTGTAGGTGTTGTTGTACATTGAATTGGGTGAACAATCTCTTGTATTTTTACTGCTTTTGATTTTATTGCACTTTACTTGCAAACAGATATTTATATTGTGACATCTCATCCGACATCATATATCTGATACCAGAATTTCAATTTGTATCAGAGCAGGCATCTTGCTCTTATCTGGGTGAGATCTAGGGAATATACTTTCTGGTACTATGGACAAGGAAGGTGGATTTGTGAACAGACCACCCATTATGGATGGAATCAATTATGACTACTAGAAACCACGAATGGTTGCCTTTTTAAAATCCTTAGACAGCAGGGCATGGAAAGCTATTTTAAGAGGATGGAAACACCCTGTCAAATTGGGAGAAAATGGAGAACCTACTTCTGAATTAAAACCAGAAGAAGATTGGTCTAAGGAAGAAGATGAAATTGCTCTTGGAAATTCTAAAGCCTTAAATGCTATATTCAATGGAATTGACAAGAACATCTTCATATTAGTGAATACATGTGAAGCTGCTAAGGATGCATGGGGATTCTTCAATCTACTCATGAAGGCACATCCAAATTTAAGATGTCAAGACTTCAGTTTCTCACCCTAAAATTTGATAGTTTGAGGATGAAGGATTATGAAAGTATAAATGACTTCCATATGAACATTCTTGAAATTGCTAATGCCTCCAGTGCTTTAGGAGAGAAAATTCCTGAAGACAAATTGGTGAGAAAGATGCTCATGTCTCTTCCTAAGAGATTTGATATGAAAGTGACTGCTATAGAAGAAGCTCAAGACATTGACCAAATGAAAGTGGATGAACTTGTTGGATCCCTTCTAACATTTGAATTAAGCATAAATGAAAGATTTGAAAAGAAAAACAAAAACATAGTCTTTCTATCAAATACTGAAGATGAAGAAGAGGACTGTGATCTGGATGCAGATGTAGGAATATAAAATGCCTTAGTTATGCTTGGAAGACAATTTGACAAAGTGATAAAAAGAATGGACATGAACCAAAGATCAAATGTCAAGAACATCTCATCTGACGTTCATAAGTCAAATGAGTTTGGAAGAAAAAGGGCTGAAGAAAAATCTACCAATGTAAGGGAGTTCAATGTCATGAATGTGAAGGCTTTGGTCACATTAGAGCTGAATGCCCTACATATATGAAGAAACAAAAGAAGAATCTATCTGTTACTTGGTCTGAAGAGGAGTCAGAGAGTGATCTTGAAGAATCTTCCAAATATGTTAAAGCATTGACAGGCAAATATGTTTCTGATGAAGATTCTAGTGATGGGGAACTAACCTTTGATGAGCTAGTTGCTTCATACAAAGAATTATGTCTTAGAAGTGCAGAAGCGTGTCTTGAAGGGGAGAAATAGAAAGCCCTCATAACTCAGCTGAAGGAGGAAAGGGAAGAGCATCTTAAATCTATTTATGATCTGGAAAGTGAAGTGTCTTCTCTGAATTTAAATCTTGATAGAATGGTCAAATCTCTTAAGATGTTGAATAATGGGACTAACACATTAGATGAAGTTATCCAAGTAGGAAGAGCTACAGGAGACAAGAGTTGTCTAGGTTTCAATGAGAAAAAGGAACCTGACTCAGAAAAGCCTTCATCAGTTTCCACTCATGCTAAGCCAAAACCAAAGATGTCGAATCAAATGTCTCAACATATTGGCAAACATCATGGGAAGAAAGGACATCATGGAAAACATCATGGGAAGAAAAAGCTTAATCACACCAGAGAGAATCCCCAGCCCTGGAGATGTCATCAGTGTAGAAGGCGTAGACATATAAGGCCCTTATGTTTCAAGTTGTATGGGTACCCTAAAAATATTTATTTTCCCAAAACTAATAAGATTCCCCAAAATAGCAAAAAGAAGAAACAACGGGTTCCCAAGTCCAATGTTTTTAGCTTCATTTCTCACATCTCTCTCAGAGTATCAACCAAAGATGATTAGTACTTTGACAATGGTTGTTCTAGACACCTGACAGGTGTCAAGAATCTGTTGGTGGATGTCAAATCTCACTCCACCTGTTATGTGACTTTTGGTGATGGGGAAAAAGGTGAAATCAAAGGTGTTGGCAAGCTTCACTGTTCAGGAGTCCCTAATGTTAGAACATAGTTTGATTCTACAACCCTCATAAGAGTTTTAATGATAACAAACACAAAGAACAAATTTGCACTCTAAATTTTTACAAAAGTTCTGACTGAAACGACATCATAAGTTAAGCCACAGAGGCATTCAAACTGAGTAATCAGAATCTTCTGAAGTATGATGATCAGAATATGCGATAAAGAGAAAGATATCCTGATTCTGAATAGAAGTGCAACACACTAACTGAATCTTCTTTTCTGGCTTCCCATGTTCTGAAGTAAAGCAGCATGCAAGATTCCTCAGTTCTGAAGCGTTACTTTTCCATTAAGGCAGTATCTTGTGCAACGACTTCATTCAGACAAGGATCTTATCAATATGGAAAGTGCATTAAGTGACCATTATCATGTTTCCATTTGGACAGATTTGTCACGCCTATATAAACAAGTTCAAAGGATAAATCATTTACGATTTCACACGACTGCTCCATACAATCTTAAAAAGGCCTAAAAAATTCATATTCATTCTACATTCAATTTGTGTAATACATTATAGTAGTGATACAATTTTTGTAACGAAAAACAAACATTACACACTAAACATTTTCTTTTTATTAAGTTATTTTCCTTGAGATAGACTGATTTGTGGTTGTAGTCAAGAAGACATTGGCAGTTGTCAAAGTAGAATTGTTATCAGTTTGATTAGTGAATTAAGTCCTTGTTGGAGAGAGGCGAAATCACCTTGGCGGGTGGAATGGAGTAGTTTGAGATCAAGCGATCCAGGATAAAAATCTCGTGTCTATTGTTTTTTGATTTTTAAAGTTTCAACTCACCCCCCCTTCTTGTGTTTTTCACTTCTTCAATTGGCATCAGAGCGCCTGGTTCTGAGTTCATACACTTAACCGTGTCAGTACAAGATCCAAGCTTTAGAAATACACTATGGTGGGACCAAGTCAAGACATCAGCAATGATTATCATGATGACAATGACAGAATCAGCGGTAAACCTCCAGTCTTTGATGGAGAAAATTTTGACTATTGGAAAGACAGAATTAAGAGCTTCTTTCTGGCTCATGATGCTGACTTATGGGATATGGTAATTGATGGATACATGCATCCAGTGGATGAAAGTGGTCAGAAGATAGATAGAAAAAGAATGTCTGACCAACAAAAGCGTGATTTCAGAAACCATCATAAGACCAGAACAATTCTTCTTAGTGCCATCTCATACTCAGAGTATGAGAATACCTTAAACAGAGAGACAACCAAAAACATGTTTAACTCTCTGAGAATGACGCATGAAGGCAACATACAAGTTAAAGAAACCAAGGCCCTTGCGCTCATTCAGAAATATGAAGCTTTCAAGATGGAAGATAGTTAATCCATAGAAGCGATGTTCTCAAGATTCCAGATTCTAGTTGTTGGGCTGAGAGTTCTTGACAAAGGGTATTCTACTGGTGATCACGTAAAGAAGATCATCAGAAGTTTACCAAAGCAATGGAGGCCAATGGTGACTGCTCTTAAGCTGGCTAAAGATCTCAACAAGATATCTCTAGAGGAACTTGTTAGCTACCTTAGAATCCATGAGATAGAACTAGAAGATGACGAGCCTCAGAAGCAAGGTAAGCCTTTAGCATTAAAATCTAACAAAAAACTTGATTCTAAGGTTTTGTAGGCTATGGAAGAAACCTCTGATGGATCCTCATCAGAAGAAGACGAATTGTCTCTTCTCTCTAGAAAGGTCAATTAGTTGTGGAAGCAAAGGCAAAGAAAATTCAAAAACTCCATAAGATCAGGGAATCAAAATGAATCCTCCTCCGGATACAGAACGTTTGAGCCCTCCTCTAAACAAAGAAGGTCTGAAGCTTCGTCTGTTCACATAAAGTCAAACAACAGAGACATCATCTGCTATGAGTGCAATGAACAGGGGCACTACAAAAGTGACTATCCAAGGCTTTAGAAGAAGAAGCCCAAAAAGAAGTTCTTCAAGGAGAAGAAGAAAAGTCTCATGGCAACATGGGATGATTCATATACTTCTGACGCAGACTCAGAATCATATGATGAAAGAGCCAACATTGCTATTAGGGAAAATGTGACAGAGTACAACAAAGCATCTGGGTCAGACTCAGAATCAGACACAGAAGAGGTATTTCCTGACTTCACTGTTAATTTTACCAATGCTGAACTAGGAGAAAGTCTGAGTGAAATTCTGGAAAGACATCAGCAGCTCAGACTCAAATTCAAGAACTTGAAAAAGGATCTTGCTTCTGACTCTGAAGAAACTGAGAGTCTTAGATTAGAAAATTCTGAGTTAAAAGAAAAGATTTCAAAACTAGAAAATGATTTACAAAACTCTCAAATAAATAATCTCAGAGGATCCCAGTAGTGCTGATAAAATCATAAAAGAATATGATCATAGATTTTAGAAGTTTCTGACTAAAAACATAGATAGAAGCAAGATGTCTTCAATGATCTATGGAGTTAGCAGAAATGGAAGAAAAGGAATATGATACCAAGGTAAGGTATCTCCACCTAAGAAAGTCATGGACCTAGTAATTAAACGCACACCACTAAAATCTCACTTCACCTATGGGCACACACATGATCTGAAATACACTAGCAATGATTATTCTGCCAAACCAAAATTTAAACAGAATTTTGGTAAAACTAACAAACTAGGACCCAAAAAGATATGGGTACCTAAGGAAAAATTATATATGTAGCAGATATCTTTAGCAGCAAGGCTAAAACACTAGTCATGGTACCTGGACTCTGGATGCTCTCGACACATGACGGGAAGAAAGCATATGTTCCAAAGCCTGGAACTTGAACCTGGAGGCTACGTGGGTTTTGGAGGCAACCAAAGAGGGAAGATCATTGGCTCTGGAACATTAGGTAAAGGTAACCTTACTTCTATTAATAATGTGTTGTTAGTTGATGGATTGATGCATAACCTATTATCCATAAGTCAATTAAGTGATAACAGTTATGATATAATCTTTAATCAAAATTCATGCAAAGCTGTTAGTCAGAAAGATGGAACTATCCTTTTTAATGGAAAGAGGAAAAACAACATTTATAAGATAAAACTTTCTTAACTAAAGAGTCAAAATGTAAAATGTCTTCTTTCTGTTAACAACGAACAATGGGTCTGGCACAGAAGATTGGGGCATGTTAGTATGAGAAGAATATTTCAGATTAACAAACTCAATCTGGTCAGAGGACATCCTAATCTGAAGTTCATCTCAAATGCTCTATGTGAAGCATGTCAGAAAGGAAAGTTTTCAAAACCTGCTTTTAAAGCTAAAAATGTTGTTTCCACCTCTAGGCCACTAGAACTTCTACACATTGATTTATTTGGACCAGTGAAAAATGCGTCTGTTAGTGGCAAGAAGTATGGGTTAGTGATCGTAGATGAATATATCAGATGGACATGGGTAAAGTTCTTAATACACAAGGACGAGTCACATTATGTGTTCGTTGCTTTCTGTAACCAAGTTCAGAATGAAAAGGATCTTAGAATTGTTAAAGTCAGAAGTGATCATGGTGGAGAATTTGAAAACTAAAAATTTGAAATATTTTTCAATGAAAAAGGCATTTCACATGACTTCTCTTGTCCTAGAACTCCCCAATAAAATGGAGTTGTAGAACAAAAGAACAGAACATTGCAAGAAATGGTCAGAACCATGATCAATGAGACTAACATTGCTAAGATCTTCTGGGTAGAAGAAATTAACACAACGTGTTACATTCAGAATAGAATCTCTATAAGACCTATTTTGGAAAAGACTCCATGTGAATTGTGGAAGAACATAAAACCCAACATTTCTTATTTCCATCCCTTTGGATGTACATGTTTTATTCTGAATACTAAAGATCATCTGAACAAGTTTGACTCTAAAGCACATAAGTGTATTATGGTAGGATACTCTGAACACTCAAGAGGGTACAGAGTATTTAATACAGAAACACAAATTGTTGAAGAGTCAATCAGTGTTAGATTTGATGATAAGCTTAACCTTCAAAAGTCAAAGCAGAATGAATCTTTTGCAGATATAGAATTTGAATTCACACGTGCTGAAGGCAACTCATCAGAAGTTTACAAAAGAGACGCTCCAACAACATCAGAAGGAAATGTCACAAGCATTCCAGTACCTTCTGTTGATCAACTCCATAAAAAGTTATCCAGAAGCAGCATAGCTCACCCTGAAGATAAGATTCTGGGAAAGAATGATGATCCAATTAGAACAAGATCAACATTCAGAAACCCTGAAGAATCCCTCATGGGATTGGTATCTCTGATTGAACCAACAACAATTGATGAAGCTTTTATGGAAAATGAATGGATTCTGGAAATGCAGGAGGAGTTAAACCAATTCACCAGAAATGACGTATGGGATATGGTTCCCAAACAAAAGGGATTCAACATCATTGGAACAAAGTGGGTGTTCAGAAACAAACTGAATGAGAAAGGAGAAGTCATCAGAAACAAGGCACGAATGGTTGCACAAGGTTATAGTCAGCAAGAGGGGATAGACTATACGGAAACCTTTACTCCAATCGCCAGAGAGTTTGCTAAGTGAATGCAGGCAGAGTTTGAGATGAGGTTGATGGGAGAACTTAAATTCTTTCTAGGCATTCAAATCAATCAAACTCCAGAAGGAACTTACATTCACCAGAGCAAATACGTCAGAGAACTTCTGAAGAAATTTGACTTCTCAGAATGTAATCCATCAAAGACTCCAATGCATCCCATGTGAATTCTGGAAAAGGAAGAGGTAAGTAAAAAGGTAGAGTAGAAAATCTATAGAGGTATGATTGGTTCTCTCCTTTATTTAACAGCTTCAAGACCTGACATTTTATTCGACGTCTGTTTATGTGCTAGATTCCAATCAGATCCTAGAGAATCTCACTTAACAATAGTTAAGCAAATTTTCAAGTATCTGAAAGGTACTACTAACCTAGGCTTGTTTTATAGAAAATCCAATGAATACAACTTAGTAGGATATTGTGATGCTAACTTTGCTGGAGACAGAGTAGAACGTAAAAGTACTTCTGGAAGATTCCAGTTTCTGGGAGACAATCTGTTCTCATGGACCACAAGAGGCAGTCCACAATTGCATTGTCAACAGCAGAAGCTGAATACATTACAGCTGTTGGATGTAGCATACAGATGCTATGGATTAAAAGTCAGCTTGAAGATTTCAACATATTTGAGAGTAACATCCCTATTTTCTGTGATAATACTTCTGCTATCTATTTATCCAGAAATCCTATTTTGCATTCTAGGGCTAAGCATATAGAAATAAAACATCATTTTATTAGGGACTATATTCAGAAAGGAATTCTCTCTTTAAAATTTATTGACACAGACCATCAATGGGCTGATGTGTTTACAAAACCCCTTTCTGAAGATAGATTTAATTTCAATCTGTAACATCTCAGCATGAAATTATGTCCAGAATAAGAAGTTTTATTTGCATACCCTAACCCTCATAATTTTTTTTTGTGAACATCTGATCAACTTGTCTTCAAAAGTTAGGAGTACAATTGCTTCAGAATCTATCTATGAAGATCTGAACCTTTCATTTCAAAGATAGAGGTGTGCAGTTCACACCATCAAACATCTATCATCCTCTCACAAGCTACCTTCTGAGGATGAACACACGTTCAAATTCTAAAGGGTCTAAGACTATGATTGGATGCATTGAGACACTTATCAATGGTAACTGTTCAGTATCTACACGCTATCCCCTAATAGTTTAATCCCCAGCAAGCCGTAAAGCCCGAATTACGATCGAATAACAGCTCAGAAAGTACCATGAAGCCTTGATTCGACCAGATAGTGGTATATCATAAACACAAGCCGTGAATCCCGGATTACGACTGGATAACATCTCAGCAAGTACCGTAAAGCCTGGATTTGACCAGATAGTGGTATATCATAAACACAAGCCATGAAGCCCGGATTACGACCGGATAACAGCTCAGCAAGTTATTGTGAAGCATGGATTACGACCAGATAAGAATACAAGTTTCTGTGAAGCCTGGATTACGACCAGATAGCAGCCAAGAATACTACGAAGCCTGGATTACGACCAGATAGTGGTATATCTTTAATACAAGTTATGAAGCCCAGATTCGACCGGATAGTATCTTGATTTCTCTGAACACCATGAAGCCTAGATTGCGACCAAATAATGGTATGAGACATCGCAAAGCCTGGATTACAATCAGATAGCGGTAAGAGACACTGAGGCCTGGATTACGACCAGATAACAGTGAGGGACACTGAAGCTTGGATTATGACCAAATAGCAGTATACTCGGCCAATTACTATGAAGCCCGAATTCGACCGGATATTAGTAGGCCTGAAAATCAAATGGAAGCCCATAGGCGACCGGATAACCACTTGGTTTCTTCTGAAGCCTGAATTTCGACCAGATAAGAAGTAAGGTATTGTGAAGCCTGGATTTCGAACAGATAGCAGTACAGGACACCATGAAGCCTGGATTTGACCAGATAATGGTATATTATATCGTGAAGCCTAGATTATGACCAGATAGCGATAAGAGACACTAAAGCCTGGATTACGATCAAATAACAGTGAGGGACATTGTGTAGCTTGGATTACGACCAAATAGCAGTTTACCCAGCCAATTACTATGAAGCCCAGATTCGACCGGATATTAGTAGGCCCAAAAATCAAAGGGAAGCCCGGAGGTGACCGAATAACCACTTGATTTCTTCTGAAGCCTAGATTTTTACCAGATAAGAAGTGAGGTATTGTGAAGCCTGGATTACGACCAGATAGCAGTACAGGACACCATGAAGCCTGGGTTCGACTAGATAATGGTATGAGACATTGTGAAGCCTGGATTACGACCAGATAATGATAAAAGGACTGAAGCCTGGATTACGACCAGATAACAGTACAAGACACTGAAGCTTGGATTTCGACCAAATAGCAGTTTTACCTGGACAGATACTAAGAAGCCCGGAGTCGACCGGATATTAGTGTACCCTAAATTCATGTTGAAGCCCGAATGCGATCGGATGACAACTTAGTTCCTTCTGAAGCTTGGATTACGACCAGATAAGAATTGAGAAATTTCGAAGCCTGGGTTATGACCGGATAGCAAGTTTAATCTCATCTCCCCAGTAAGTCACTGTAAAGCCTGGATTACGACCATATAGCAGTCGTTCTTATCACTATGAAGCCTAGATCACGATCAGATAGTAGTTCATTCTCACCTCTTCAACTAAGAGACGATTCCTCAGTAGAATAACGGACGACCGAAGCTCCTAAAATTTAACTTTTTCTCAAGAAATAGAGATGATTCACCAGTAGAATAACGGACGACTGGAGCTTCTGAAATTCTATTTCTCCCAAAACAAAGAACAACATTCCCCAGCAGAATCTTCCTCAATAACAGGTATACAAGCTCTCGCTAAGGAATCTCTTAAGCGATCGACACTTCTTCGGATGGAATCTTTAAGCCTATCTCCTATCATTCATTTCCAAATGGCATCTGTAAGCCCATTCCCGACATCACAAGACAAATACTACTTCATGCGAGTGCAAATTTATGGGCACTCTAGTGTTCAATCATCTTCCACCTTCGGATCAAGAAAGGCAAACACGCCAATCTACATCCTCAGGTTTAAGAAGATTGAACAGGGGAAGCTGTTGTACCCCAAAATTTTCCCTCCCATTTTTCTCAATACATTTCAAGAAAGATCCTCAAATTGCTCAATGAAGTCCAAGGGTTGACTAAACAAGCTCTCTCCTAAGGCAGTCTACCTCAAATTAGGGTTTCATGTTGCATCAAGATACTTGAGTCCAAGGAACCCCAAATGCTCACCATTGTCCTAATATGTTATCAAAATCATCCATGTCAAGTTTCAACTTTTCCAGAGGAAGTTTGCTCAATCAATTGCTCAAAGGCCTGAAAATCGACTATGCTAGGGCAAAAGTCAACTGTGGCCCATATACAGTCAAACTTCAAGATTTTTGGTCAACATCCTCATTTTTAAGTATCATTCATCATTTGATCAAGGGTTGATCATGATTCATCAAGGATTTCTCATAATTCATCAAGAACCAAAAGTTGCTAAATGAGGGTTTTGCAAGAAAAGTCAACTCAACTTTGAGCAAGCATAACATTCTCATACTTTATGAGAAATGACCCATCCAAAGCTCATTTTGAAGAGGATACAATTCTCTATAATTCATCTTCAGCTTCCAAGTACAAAATATGCACTCACAAGAAGTTATGAATTTGGACATTATAGGTCATTCTGAAAAGTCATCAAATACACCTTTTTTTGTCAAAAGCTTCATACATGAACATGGAATACCAAATTGAGATGATAGAAAAAGGGTTTCTTAGAGGACATCTCAAGCTTTCTAATAAGTCCAAGAACACCCTCAAGGAGTCAAAATTGAGGAAGTTATGCATTGGTGAAGTTGACCTTTTTTGCAAAATTGTCAAAAGTCAACTATGCCTAAAATTGCAATTTTTGCCAAATGGGCCTAATCTTTTGCACTTGTTTTGAGTTGGCAACATGGTCCACGAGCCCTAGCCCTTTCCACTTGTCATTATCTTGTTTTAATTATTTATTTTGATTTTTATTTGAATTAAATCAATTTTAATAAAAACAAATCATGGAAAAATCCAAAACATTGAAATCTCAAGATATTATGCTTGTTTCAGGTCCTATATCCAGTTGGAAAGTGATTGAATTCGTGCAAGGGCTTTGTGTGCACAAAAAGATTGAGTTTGCTCTATTTTTAGCAAGATTTTCAAGTAAATCAAATCCAAATCAAAAGCAATGATGGAGGAAGATTGAGATCAGCTTTTCAACCCTAATTCAATCCTTGATATATATTGAGCATGTGCAGACCTAAAACAAGGCTAGAGAGAGGCGCAGAACAAGAACAAAACTTGAAAAAATCATAAAAATTGCAGACACGATTTCATATTTCTAAGCATCCTCAAAGCCTCCTGACCATTCCAATCACTTCCTGGGATCACCAGCAAGCAAAACCAATAAAGAACAAGAATTTCTAGGCCCTGAAACTCGCTGTAAGGCATTCACGACATTGAACTATTTTTGAATTTGGTTTGCATAATTCTGGCACTTATAGCATGATATAGTCATATATTCTTGTTCACCATCACATTTGCAAACTTTCTGTAACGTTTAATTGCATTTTTATAGACTGTATGAGATTTCACCATTGTTAGGGTTTGTTGCTTCGATTTGGGATCTTGGTGTACAGGTGAAATTGGGCCACGATTAGGGTACCATGAAGTTCGTGAGACTAAGACGAATGGATTGGTACCATCACCATTGATTTTTTGTGCTTGTACAGGATTCTTGATAGGCACATGTCTTTAGCCACGATAGATGTTCGTTGGTAGAAGTCTGTTATCTAAGACAACAGATCCTTGGAGAAGACGAAGACGTGGCAAACAATCATTCGCCTATTTAAAATTTCGCGTGCAGGGATTTAGTACTTTGTTGTTTCCCATATTATTTTTTATGTTTATTTTATATACAAAAGAAACTGCTAGCCCAGTTGGTAGTGGAACGCTTGGAAAGTGCCTTGGGGCCTGGGTTCGAATCCCAGGTCCCCCCATTCTTGCATATTATTTTTCTTTTCAGGTTTAGGCGCGCATACAAGGTCAAGGGATCACCATATGCCCTCAGGATCTAACCTTTAGATCTCCAGATGGCCAAATCTGATGGCCATCATTTGAGGGACCATGATATGCCTTAGTCAAAGCAATGCATTGGATTCAGGAAGTCAACATGGACTTCAGATTTTTAGGCCCAGACTTGGCTATCCACACCCCCCTCAGATTGCTATTTCAGGCCCAATCTCTTTAATATTTTATTTTTATATTTTGTTTTATTTAATTTATTTATTTATTCTACCAACACAAATTAATATTCTTTTTTATCAAAAAATCACAAAAAATATTTTTCACCCAATTAGACTTAGGTTTATTTTTTTTTATCAAAAAGTTAATTAAATTAATTAGGTTATTTAATTTTTAGATAAATTTAATTATTTTGTAAATAAATTAAGATTAATTAAGAACAATTAGGGTTTTAATTTAACTTAATTATATTTTCTTCTTTTCTTAAAAATAACAAAAACACAAAAATAGGCCATTTATTTATTTTCATTAATTAATTTAATTACTAATTATTTTTGTATTTAATTTAAAAACCTAATTCTTTTCTTAAAAATAAATTTTTTTTTTTAATTAGGTTAGAAGGGGTCAAAACCCTAGTTCTCTCCCGATCTAAATTTCCTCGCGAGCACTTTATCATTTATTTTTACCCTATTAATGTAATTGCTCACAAGTTGTAATAGTTTAATTAGGACTTTTACTTTTCATTTATTGTTTTTTTTAAGGGTTTGTTTTTGGCTATGTAAATACCTGAAGCCTTGTAATAGCGTAGCTTAATTTCTGCACTTTAAATTCCGCAAATATTAAACTGTTAGATGTATGAATAATAGGGATGCATGACAAGAATGTATGGTTAACTTTAAAACGGTTAGCTAACCCTAAATGTGCAAAGATAATAAACTTGAAATTGAATCGCTCGCACATGCGCACTTCTAGGGTATACTCCACTTCGGTTGCCTTCGGTAAACAGTCATTAAGTATAAGATGCTTTAGTGGTCACTCTCTTGTCTAAGCAAAGATCAAAGTCCCGTTCGGAAAGTTGCCTCGGAATGGTTGCCTCGGATATTGTTGCCTCGAATAATTGATATTAAGACATTAGGGTTACTACTAAGACGTCCTAACATTGCTTTAGTGACCGTACGTTCCTTTCGAATTGACCCTCAAAACTCCGACGACGGTGCTACCTACTCACTAATAGTGGGATAGCGCTGTCTAAAGGAAATGAACATAGAACAATTATTTTTTTCGAGTAGGTAGAATCTTAAGTACTTGCTCAATCCAAACAAACTTTTTCACACTTACACTCCTTTTCAAACAATGTTTTCAAAAACACTTCGTAACACTCTTGAAGACAGAAGCAAGAGTTAAATCGAAATCAAAACAAAAACTTTTCAAATCACACAAACACACAAAGAAGCAATTTTGAAAATGATGAGCAAGTACCTAAGAGCCCGTAGATAACTACGGATATAAAGGGTGCTAATACCTTCCCTTTCTATAATCTACCCCCCATATTTAGAAAATCTCGAAAAAGGAATTTTTCTGTGCTTTTTTCCTTTCCTTGTTGGATAAAATAAAAGTCGGTGGCGACTCTTGCTTACCGCGACATTTTGCAAACACAAACGCAAAACGCAAACCAGCATTCCTAAAAAACCAGTTCCGATTATGGCCACCGTATCACAGTTCCCTTTTGGGTTACTATAGATCCTAACCCGGATCTGGGGATACCTTTTAGGTAAGTAGCAATAAACTGTGAGGGAACTGTACGACATAGACCGATACGGTTGAAGAAGTAGCTACGTTGATGTGGCACATTGGTTGGTACCGATATCCCTTGTGGAGAAACGAGGAGAATATGGGGCCGCTGCGTGGTGTCATTAAGAATCAACTGACCTTAGAACCTTTAGTCGCCCAACTTGGCCATTAGAAAGTAGTGAGATAGCCGGCCTCGGTGTAAAGCTGAGAACTGGTTGATACTCGATGCTACCCTCATTGAGACCATACTCTCGAGATAGTTCCGGCCGCAAGAAAAGATTGTGTGAGCTGAAACCATGACCGATGGAGGATGGTCAGTGATATTGAGATCCTTTAGAACCCGGTTACTTTTTCTAGGACAAGTTTGAACCAACTTAACTTCAAGAGGGTATTACCTTTGACCTCATGCAAGCCTTAAACCTAAGGGCTTTGTGTGATTTAACTATGTTTGCAATACCTGTTGTTTGCTATACATGTGGTTTGTCATGACATCATGCATCATAACATGGCATTCATACTTCATTACATTAACCATTTCAAAGACCAAGGGAATTTATCTTTGTTCTGTTTTGCAGATCATGGCTTCCATGCGCAGAAATACTTTCCGAGTCAACTTTGTGCAAATACCTGCCCAACTTAAAGAGCTAGCCTCAAGAGTTTCTGAGACTTCTATGTTCATTAAGAGACACGGTCAACTTCTCAGCCTTGTTACTTCAAATCTTGATGAGCAGATGATGAGCGTACTTTTCCAGTTCTTCGATCCCGTTCATCATTGCTTCACCTTTCCAGATTACCAGCTGGTACCCACCTTGGAAGAGTTCTCTCATCTATTGGGCATATCCATCCTTGAACAGGTACCCTTCATAGGTATGGAAGAAGCTCCTAGGCCAGAAGACATTTCCTTAACTTTGCACTTGAAACAGGCTGATGTGGTATCCAATTGGGAAACTCGAAGTGGGGTCGAAGGTTTTCTAGCCAAGTTTTTGATAGACCAGGCTCAGCTATTTTGGGATGATTTGGATTTTCAAGCTTTTGAAGATATATTGGCTCTTCTTATCTATGGTTTGGTTCTCTTCCCTAATCCATATTCCTTTGTAGATGTGAATTCTGTCAAGATTTTCCTCTCTCGCAACCCAGTGCCTACCTTGCTTAGAGATATCTTGCATGCCCTCTATACTCGTACCGTGAGGAGAAGAGGGACTCTTATGTGTTGTATGTTGTTGCTGTCGAGGTGGTTTATTTCTCACCTCCCTAAGCATGTGTTGAAGAACGAAGAAGGTTTGGGTTGGTCGTACAAAATAATGTCACTTGCCCATACAAATATTCTTTGGTGTTCCCGGGCTATGGAAGACACTGCTGTTATTGACCGTTGTGGGGGATACCCTAATGTCCCGTTGCTTGGAATCAGAGGGGGTATAACTTACAATCCTTGTCTGGATTTACTACAATTTGGTCGTGCTCGAAGAGATGGTCCCCATGAGTTACTTCTTTAGGACATTGTATTTGACTATAAGGAGGACGTTAAGAAGATTTGCCAGAGGTTTAGACGAGCTTAGGGCATGGTGAACAGATCTGACCCCGAAGAATTGGGACCAAAGACTTCCCTTCCTATGCAGCCTTACCTCCAATGGGTCTGAGCTCGTGCTCAGAAGCTCATGATTCCTTATGAAGCCGTATTACCATTGATTGTGGAGCCCATTAATGAAGAAGGTATTCCTTATACGGTTCTCTATCCTTACATGCCTACTGATCCTAGGGAGTTACAGAGGTCTTGGATTCAGCTCAGGAATGAGCGGGATACTTACTGGGAACAATACCATTAGCAAGAAAGGAAGATTTTGAAGCTCACCAGGCAGCTCGAGGAAGAAAGAGTGATCAATGACTATATCAGCACAAAGAGGAAGCGGCCATGGGACTTTTGATTTTTCTTTTTTTAGTTTTAGAATTTGTTTATTTACTTCTTTGTAATGCCTTAAAGGCATTGTTGAACCTTTCAAAGTTAAGCTAATAAAGTTTTGTTTATTTTTGGTTTAAAAATTTAAATCTCCTAAAGTATTTGAAATCATTACATGTGCATCCCATTATCATGCACATCATTACAGGTACCCTTACAGGTTTCTCATCTTCTTCGCTATTTATCACGCAAAAATGTCTTCCGATCAAGTCATAAAAGATCTTCAGGCACAAAACGCCCAATTCCAACAGATGTTCATAAGTCTGGCTAAAGGTCAAGAGGATCTGAAGACCCTTATTCTGAAAGAGAAGAAGAAGAAGAGGAAGGTCAGAATTCTGAACATGGGTATAAGATTCGGAGAAAGGTTGAAGCATCAAACTGATTTTACCTCTTCATCCAAGGACGGGGAGAACCAAGAAAGGGAAAAAGACCCTAGTCCTACAGTTTCTGACAACGATACTAATTACGATGATGAGCAATATCCTCCTGCTGAGGATAGGTACAAGCAGCTAGAAGACCGTCTGAGCGCTATGGAGATTCAGAAAATACCTGGTTTGGATTTCGGATAATTGGGACTGGTATCGGGAGTGGTGATCCCTCATAAGTTTAAAGCTCCGGTTTTTGCCAAGTACGATAGAGTATCCTGTCCAAAACTCCATCTTCGCTCGTATGTCAGGAAAATCTAACCCCACACTGCTGATAGAAATCTGTGGGTGCATTTCTTTCAAAATAGTCTGTCAGGGACTCAGCTTGAATGGTTCTAACAGTTGGAAGGAGCCAGTGTATGAAATTGGGAAGATCTTGCTACTTCTTTCTACAAGAAGTATCAGTACAATGCCAACCTTTCTCCCACTCGTACTCAGCTCCGGGGTATGTCCATGGGTGCAGGTGAAGGTTTTAAGGACAATGCTCAAAAGTGGAGAGACTTGGCTGAAAGAGTCCAACCCCCTTTGTCTGACAGGGAGTTGGTTGACATGTTTCTAGGGACACTATCTGGTCTGTTTTTCAATCACTTAATCGGTAGCTCGTCATCCGGTTTCACTGAGTTGATTTTGATTGGAGAAAGAGTGGAGGCTGGCATTCGAAGTGGTAAAATACAGAAGGATGCCTCTTCGAGTTTAGTAAAGAAGCCTTTCGCTGGTAAGAAGGAAGCTAGTGCATACTATAGCCGAAGGGGCCATAGTAGATCTGAACATCGTCAAACGGTAAATGCTGTAGTGATACCAAGACACGCAGTTGCTCCACAATGCTGGGGAAGTTTGATCTTTGTTGAGATCTAGGAACTTGTCCGTAATTCAACTGAGGTATCGATATTTAGGAACTTGCCTATAATTCAACTGAGGTGTTGAGATTTAGGAACTTGCCCGTAATTCAACTAGGGGTGTTGAGATTTAGGAACTTGCCCGTAATTCAACTGAGGGGGGAAACATCTTCATCGAGATTTAAGAACTCGCCCGTAATTCAATTGAGAAAACTTCTCTGCTGAGATTTAGGAACTCGTCTGTACTTCAACGGAGGAACTTTGTCGAGATTTAGGACCTTGTCTGTACTTCAACATCTCTGCTGAGTTTTAAGAACTTGTCAGTAATTCGACTTGGGGAAACATCTTCGTCGAGATTTAAGAACTCGCCCGTAATTCAACTGAGAAAACTTCTCTGCTAAGATTTAGGAACTCGTCTGTAATTCAATGGAGGAATACTTTGTCGAGATTTAGGACCTTGTCTGTACTTCAACTGAGAGAACATCTCTGTTGAGTTTTAAGAACTTGTCAGTAATTCGACTTGGGGAAACATCTTCATCGAGATTTAAGAACTCGCCAGTAATTCAACTGAGAAAAATTCTATGCTGAGATTTAGGAACTCGTATGTAATTCAACGGGGGAATTTTGTCGAGATTTAGGACCTTGTCTGTACTTCAACATCTCTGCTGAGTTTTAAGAACTTGTCAGTAATTCGACTTGGGGAAACATCTTCGTCAAGATTTAAGAACTCGCCCGTAATTCAACTGAGAAAACTTTTCTACTGAGATTTAGGAACCCGTATGTAATTCGACGGAGGAACTTTGCCGAGATTTAGGACCTTGTCTGTACTTCAACCGAGAAAACATCTCTGTTGAGTTTTAAGAACTTGTCAGTAATTCGACTGGAGGGAAACATATTCATCGAGATTTAAGAACTTGTTAGTAATTCAACTGAGAAAACTTCTCTGCTGTGATTTAGGAACTCGTCTGTAATTCAACAGAGGAACCAGCTTCATAGCTTTGAATTTTGTGAGAATTTAACCGCATCCTTCCTAAAAGATAAAGGTTAGTTGTATGTAATGCATGATATGTGTCAATCAATGATGTTCTCAAAATAAATGAGATTGTGTTGTATGATTTGTATATGCATGTGTCATGATGTATGGAAATGTAATGTTTTTAGCTGGGGAAAATAAATCTCGGATAGCCGCTGGAGAAAAAGCTGAATTCTTCGTTTCCGCTGGGGATAGAGAATGAAGATGATTTTGAGAATAAACCTGCAGGAGAGGATGACTCCGCTGGGGAATAAATTGATGAGGAGATTACTCTGTGGGGAAGAGATGCTCTGTAGAGGATTCCGTTGATAGATTCAGCTGGGGATGAATTACCGCTGCTGGTGATACTGAATCCTGTTGGGGATTAAATTCCTGTTGGTGAAAGGAATGACCTCCGCTAGGGATGATATCTTCAATAGCAACTTTACTAGGGATAACCTTTTAGGCTCTACTGGGGACAATCTGCCAGAGTCTACTGGGGATGACTTTTTCAAACCCCACTGGGGATTCTTTTCTCAGACTACGTTGGGGAAACTTTCCTAACTCCACTGGGGATATTTTATACTCCGTCGGGGATGATAAGACTTTTCAGTGCTGATGATAGATAAACTCTGCTTGGGGAGAGTATTACTGATTCATTCGCGTTCATGAGTCTTAGCTGGGCAGAGCTACCATTATTGCCTTTTCTTACTTTGCGGGGAGTGAAAGTATTTCAGCCATATTCTTCAGCTAAATTTACCTTGTACCTGGTGGGCAGAGCAACTGTACAGTTTAGACAATTCTTACTTGCCCCTGTTTCTGATATTACAAGTAATGGTCTATTGTTTCTCATGTAAGTATTCATGAGCAGCAATTAATGTCAAATGCATATATCAAAAATGAACATTGGACGTTCTTTATAAAAAAAACAGATAAAGGAAAAACAGTTGAAATTTCTTTGAAAATGAATTGTATTGACTTTGAAGTTTGGCCTGTAAATAGGAGTTTTTTGTACAATAGGCCGACGTCCTAGTAAGAGAACGCCGCTGAACAAATAGAATTTATACAATTTGTGAAAACAAGTAAAAACAGCTATGTGAATAATCCCACTGGGTTCCAACTCTACTATTGCCTTTATGTCATCGAGCATCTCATCACTTTGCTACTCGGTTGATGGTAGATAAGATTGATTAGTGCCGTCCGAGCTTGGTAGTCGATACCGAAGTCTGGTCGCAAGGTGATCCAATGAGACATAGTGTTACGCTTTGATCCCTAATTTTTGCCTGGATCGCCATTTCGGGTTTTTAGTCCACCGGGATACACTTTTTTGCCCAAGCCGCCTTTTCAAGTTTTCGACTTTCCGGGTGTACAGATTTTTTTTATTTTCATCCCTTATTTTTGCCCGAACCCTTTTGGTTCGCCGGGAAGCCCTTATTTTTGCCTAGGCCAGTCAACCTAGCGGGTCTTTAATTATGCGTAGTATTTTTTCACTATGTCTGCATTGACGGGGTGAGGAAAGTCGTCACCATCCATGGTGGTTAGAATCATGGCTCCTCTTGAGAAAATGTTCTTAACCATAAACGAACCTTCGTAAGTAGGGGTCCATTTGACCCTGGGATCACCTTGAGGTAGAATGATGCGCTTGATAACCAGGTTCCCAACTTGATACTCTTGTCGTCTAACTTTCTTGTTAAATTCCTTGATCATCCGCTTTTGGTATGTTTGACTATGACAAATAGCAGTAAGTCTCTTCTCGTCAATTAAATTTAGCTGATCAAGCTGGGTCTGAATCCAATCATCTTCGCTCAAACCTGCATCCTTCATAATCCGAAGAGAGGGTATCTAAACTTCAATGGGCAAGACGGCCTCCATGCCATAAACCAAGGAATAGGGTGTTTCCCCTGTTGACGTCTGCGCTGAGGTACGGTACCCATGAAGAGAAAATGGTAACATCTCGTGCCAATATTTGTATGTCACCGTCATCTTCTGCACAATCTTCTTAATGTTCTTATTAGCCTCTTCTACAGCCCCATTCATCTTCGGCCAATAGGGAGAAGAGTTGTGATGTTGTATCTTGAACTGCTTGCAGAGCTCGGTGATCATCTTATTATTGAGATTTGTACCATTGTCCGTAATGATCCTCTCTGGTACACCATATCGACATATCAGATTATGCTGAATGAACCGTGCTACGACGTTCTTGGTTACTATAGCAAAGGAGGCTGCTTCAACCCACTTCGTAAAGTAATCAATAGCTACCAGGATGAAACGATGCCCATTAGATGCCGTAGGTCTGATTTCGCCGATCATGTCGATGCTCCACATTGCAAAAGGCCAAGGAGCTATCAAGACATTCAGGGGAACTGGAGGTATGTGCACCTTATCAGCATAAACTTGGCACTTGTGACAGGTCCGAGAATGCTGATAACAGTTGACTTCCATTGTGGACCAATAATATCCTGCCCGAAGGATTTTCTTTGCCATGGTGTGTCCACTGGAATGAGTTCTGAAAGTACCTTCGTGTAACTCTACCATAATCCTCTCTGCTTCGTTCTTATCTACACATCGTAGTAAAGTTGAATCATGATTACGCTTGTAAAGAATGTCGTTACTGATGAAGAATTTTGCCGCGAACCTCCTCAGAAACTTTTTGTCATTAACAGATGCACCCTCGGGGTATTCCCGAGCTTCAAGATACCTCTTCACCTCATGAAACCAGGGTTTATCTGCTACCTCTTCAGTATCAATGTCACAGCAATGTGCAGGTTCGTCGAATCTTTTAATGATAATTTGGGGAGCTTCGTTGTCCCAATTGACTTTGAACATAGAAGACATCGTATCCAGCGCGTCTGCCAACTGATTCTCCTCTCTAGGGAAGTGTTCAAAGGTTATCTCTTCAAAGTGGGGAAGCAACGTCAACACATACTCCTTGTAAGGAATAAGATTAGGGTGTTTCGTATCCCAATCTCCTTTGATCTGACTGATCACGAGATCGGAATCTCCGAATACACTTAAGAACTTAATCCTTAGGTCAATTGCTGCTCGAAGACCCATGATGCACGCTTAATACTTGGCCATATTGTTGGTGCAGTTGAAACATAATCGGGCGGGGAACGAAGTATGAGAGCCTTCGGGAGATATGATCACGGCGCCAATGCCATTACCCAAAATGTTTGAAGCTCCATCAAAGTACATAGACCATCGGGATCCTTCCTCAAGTCCTTCATCTGGTCCAGGCGTTTCACAGTCAGTTACTATCATGATATTCTCATCTGAGAATTCAAAATTCATAGACTGGTAATCATCCACGGCCTGATGAGCCAGGTGATCTGCCAACACACTTCCCTTGATTGCCTTTTGGGTCGTATATTGGATGTCATACTCAGTCAAGATCATCTGCCATCTTGCTATTCTTCCGGACAAGGCAGGATTTTCGAAGATATACTTGATTAGATCAATCTTTGATATCTATAAAGTGGTGTGAGTCAGCATATACTGTCTCAGCTAGCGAGCAGCCTAAGCCAAAGTGCAGCAAGTTTTCTCAAGCAACGAGTATCGGGTCTCGCAGTCGGTAAAATTTTTGCTAAGGTAATAAATAGCATGCTCTTTTCGGCCAGACTCGTCATGCTGCCCCAGCACACACCCCATTGAATTGTCGAGTACTGTCAAGTATAAGATCAAAGGTCTCCCTTCAACTGGAGGCATCAGAATAGGTTGTTCTTGGAGATATTCCTTGATCCTTTCGAAAGCAACCAGACATTCATCGTTCCATCTTACCACTTGATCTTTCTTCAATAGCTTGAAAATTGGCTCACAAGTAGCAGTTAGGTGTGAGATGAATTGAGAAATATAGTTCAGACGTCCCAAAAAGCCTCTGACTTCTTTTTCTATTCGGGGAGCTTGCATTTCTTGTATAGCCTTCACCTTTGCAGGATCCACTTGAATACCTTTATTATTTACGACGAAACCCAGCAGCTTACCAGATCTCACCCCGAAGGTGCACTTGTTCGGGTTTAACCTCACTTGTACAACTTCAACCTGTCAAATAACTTCTGAAGGTGGTTAAGATGCTCTTCTTCAGTCTGGGATCTTGCAATCATGTCTTCAACGTATACCTCAATCTCATGATGGATCATGTCGTGGAACAAAGCGACCATGGCGCGCTGATACGTTGCCCCAACATTCTTTAATCCAAACGGCATGACCTTGTAGCAAAACGTACCCCATTGAGTAACAAAGGATGTCTTCTCCATGTCTTCAAAAGCCATTTTAATCTGATTATAACTGGAGAAACCATCCATGAAGGAGAAGACCTTATGCTGAGCAATGTTGTCAACCAGAACGTCGATATGAGGTAGAGGGAAATCATCCTTGGGGCTTGCCCTATTCAGATCCCTATAGTCAACACACATTTGAACCTTACCATCCTTTTTCGACACTGGAGCTACGTTAGCAACCCACTGCGGGTAAGAAGTAACTACTAGAAAACCGACATCAAACTGTTTCATAACTTCGGTGTTGATTTTCTCAGACATCTCTGGGCGCATTCGGCGAACTTTCTGTTTCACTGGAGGACAGTCTTCCTTGGTAGGAAAGCGGTGAACCACGATATCAGTATCCAACCCAGGCATATCTTCATAAGACTAGGCAAATATCTCAACATAGTGACGCAGCATCTGAATCAAATGTTGTTTAACACTAGCTTCTAGATTTACACCGATCTTGACCTCTTTCTTATCTACCTCTGTACCCATATTTATTGTTTCCAATGGCTCTTCGTGCGGCTGTATAGCCCTCTCTTCCTGAAGTAACAGTCTAGCAAGTTCACCAGGCACTTCGCAATCATCTTCACCTTCGTCTTCGGCTAAGTTGATCGGACTTTCGAAGTCATAACCGACAGTAGCAGAGTCGTTATCAGTGGGATCCAGAGTGGATGTAGACCTGTATATGTGAGTGTGTGTAAAATAGCTGTTTTGCAATATGTAATAAAAGAAAAACAAGGAGCGCAAAATTTGAAATGCATTAAAATTTCCAATGCTTTTATTAATGATATATGAAAATGACACACATAAAGCCCTCACGAACAAGGCCACAGTGTCTCGGGTAAGACATCGGGCTGTAAAGTTTAAAAATTGTTTGTTACAAATTCAAAACAAAAGTCTCATTACTGGGTATTATAAGAAACGGGCATGGAATCCTTTGCCGTCTAATTGCTCAAGCCACCGTTGGTAGTGGGTATATCCAGCTGTCAATATCAAACTCTTCATCATCATCTTCCCCAATAACATTTACTCCCGCGTCATGTTTTTGTATGGGAGCCGTTATGACATTAGGCTTTCCTGGTGCTTCGAACTCAATCTCCTTAGCGTCAATCAGATCCTGCACCTTATTCTTCAGAACCCAGCAGTCACTCGTATCATGCCCCGGGCTATCAGAATGAAAAGCACAGCGAGCGTTCACATTGTAGAGCAGTGATGTTGTATTGGGATTCTTCGGGGCTTCCTTCGGAATCACCAAGTTGGTCTTTAACAACTGCGGTAGAATCTGAGACAGTGTCATGTGGAGCTGAGTGAATTGTCTTCGCGGCCTCTCGGCCCTTGGCTGATTATTGCATTGTGTGGCAACAGTTGGTCTTGATATAACAACCGCATTGACTGCTTGGAGGCGCTCAGGTCTATTATGGCTCTTTGAACAGTAAACAGCACTGGACTCCTTCTTAAAAGGTTTCTTCTCGGATCTTGATGAAGCACCCTTCTGTATCTTGCCGCTCTTGATACCGGCCTCAATTCTTTCCCCGGTCATAATCGGCTCAGTAAACCCGGAAGATGAACTTCCAATCAGATGATTGAAATACGGACCAGACAAGGTCCCCAGAAACATATCTACTAACTCCCTGTCAGCCAGCGGGAGTTGTACTCTTCCAGCAAGGTCCCTCCATTTCTGAGCATAGTCTTTGAAACCTTCGCTCGCACCCATAGACATACCTTGAAGTTGGGTACGCATGGGAGCGAGGTCGGCATTGTATTGGTATTGCTTATAAAAAGAAGTAGAAAGGTCTTCCCAATTACGGATACTAGCTCCTTCCAGCTGGTTAAACCATGCAAGTTGAGTCCCTGAGAGACTATCTTGAAAGAAGTGGATCCAGAGGTTCTTATCAGCAGTGTATGGCTGAATCTTTCTAACATACGAACAGAGGTGTAGCTTTGGGCAGGAGACCCCGTCGTATTTAGCAAAGATCGGTGCTTTAAACATGTGGGGAATCACCACCCCAGATGACAAACCCAAATCACCAAAGTCCAATCCAGGTACCTTCTGGATCTCCATCGCACTTAACTGGTCTTCAAGCTGTTTATACCTATCCTTAGCTGGAGGATACTGGTCTTCGTCAAAGTCAGTCTCGTTGTCAGATACCACAGGGCTAGGAGCCCTCCTTTCTTATTGGTTTTCTCCCCTCCAGATGAGTGGGATAAATTGACTTCATCTCGCAAATTGTTACCAAATCTATGACCCATGTTCAGGAGGACCGTCTTCTTCTTCTTCTTCTTCTTCTTCTTCTTCTTCTTCTTCTTCTTCTTCTTATCCTTCAAGATAAGAGTCTTCAGATCTTGTTGACTCTTGTCCAAGTTCATGAACATTTCCTGGAACTGAGCGTTTTGAGCTTGTAGTGCCTTGATAGCTTGATCAGTTGATGTTTCAGCAGACATGATGCTGAAATAAACAGCGAAGAAGATGAGAAACATGTAAGGATACCTGTAATGAGGTGCATGGGAATGATATGTGTATGATATGATTTCAAAGACTTTAGGGATTCAAATTCATAAACCAAAATGAAACACACTTTATTAGATAACAAACTTGAAACAATGTTTGAAAAATGCCTTTAAGGCGTTACAAAAGGATATACTGAAAAGTAAATCAAAACCAGAAATAACAAAAGACATCAGCGCTCCCATGGTCGTTTTCTGTTGGTGCTGACATAATCATTGAGGACCTTCTCATTCTCCAACTTCCTTGTAAGCTTTAGAATCTTCCGCTCCTGCTCGTGATAATTTTCTCTATAAGTATCCCGCTTTTCTCTCAACTGAATCCACGACCTCTTTAATGCCGCAATATCAGTTGGCATGTACGGATGTTGGACAATAGGAGGAACCCCTTCTTCATCAGCATTTTCAACAATTACCGGTAATACAGCTTCGTACGACATTCCCAGCTTTTGGGCACGGATTCGAACCCATCGGAGATATGGTTCCATCGGAAGAGAGGTCTTCACCCCTAACTCATGTGGATCAGACCAGTGCACCCTGTCCCAAGCTCGTATGAACCTGCGACGATGCTCGTCACTATCCCCTTGGAAGTCAAAGACAATGCTTGGCATCAACAACTCATGAGGTCCTTCCCTCCTAGCTCTCCCAAACTTTCGTAAGGCCAGACAAGGATTATAGGTGATCCCTCCTCAATTCCATGTAGTGGAACATTGGGGTATTCCCCACAACGATCAATAATAGCTACTTCTTCCATGTTTTTAGTGCTCCAGATAATGTCAGTGTGAGTGAGAGACATAATCCTGTAGGCCCAACCCATGCCTTCCTTATTCTTCAAAACTGATTTGGGGAGGTGAGAAATAAACCACCTCGCCAGCAATGGTGCACAACACATAAGGGTTCCCCGTTTCTGAGCAGTACGGGCATAAAGAGAGTGCATAATGTCACCCAAGAGAGTGGACACAAGATTACAGGACATGAAAATCTTCACTGCATTCACGTCAACGAAAGAATCGAAGTTAGGAAAAAACACCAAACCATAAATGAGAAGGGCCAGGATATCCTCAAATGCTTGAAAATCCAAACTGTCCCAAAACTGATTAGCCCGATCAACCAAGAACTTAGCCAAGAAGCCCTTTGTCCCACTTCGAGTCTCCCAGTTAGACATTACCTCAGCCTTTGTCAGATGGAGGGATGAAGCAATCTCTTCCGGCCCAAGGGCTTTCTCCCAACCTGTAAATGGCGTCTGCTCTAGAATAGAGATACCAAGTAGATCAGAGAATTCCTCCAGAGTAGGGACTAACTGATAGTCCGGGAAAGTGAAGCAGTGGTATAATGGATCAAAGAACTAGCACAAAACACTCAACATCTGCTCATCCATCTTGTAAGTGACCAACCCAAGGAGGTGACCATGTCTTCTGATAAATGAGGAAGTATCTGGAACTTTTGCAACCAAGTCTCTAAGTTGAGTAGGAATCTGAACAAAACTGATCCGAATAGTGTTTCTACGCATGGGTGCCATGACCGACAAAACAATACAAAGATGAATCCCCTCTGTCTTTGAAATAGGTTAGTCTTGATGCAAGATGCATGCAATGTCATGATGCATGATGTTATGATAGAAACACACCACAAGTATTCACAGATAGCAAACATGGTAAGGGAAAACAAGTCACACAGATAGCCCTTAGATTTCAGGCTGGCAAGGAGTTTAGGTATTACCCTCTTTCAGCTTAGTTGGTTCAAACCTGTCCTAGTAATAGTAACCGGGTTCTAGAGGATCTCAATATCACTGACCACCCTCGATTGGTCATAATTCCAGTTTGGAAACCTTTTCTTGCGGCCGGAATCATCGCGAGAGTTTGGTCTCAATGAGTGTAGCATACTGCTACTTTTTTATGGCCAAGTTGGTCAATTATAGGTTCTAAGGTCAGTTGGTGCTTAATGACCCCTTAGAAGACCCATATTCTCCTTGTTCCACCACAAGGGATATCGTTACAAACTAAAGTGCCACACGAACGTAGCTACTGCTTCAGCCGTATCGGTTTACGCCATACAATTCCCTCACTGTCTATTGCTACTTACCTAAAGGGTATCCCCAGATCCGAGATAGGATCTATAGTAACTCCGATTCAATCCCACAAAGATAAAGCAATCAGATCAATCAATTGAAAACATTATGATGAACTATTCCTAAGGTACACCCCAATTATATAATATCCCCAGCAGAGTCGCCAGTTCTGTGATACGGTGGGAAGAACTGACTGTTTTTGGAATGCTGGTTTGCGTTTTGCGTTTGTTTTTTCAAAATGTCGCGGTAAGCAAGAGTCACCACCGACTTTTATTTTATCCACCAAGGAAAGGAAAAAAGCACAGAAAAATTCCTTTTTCGAGATTATCTCTGAGTACGGGGGGTAGATTATAGAAAGGGAAGGTATTATCACCCTTTCTATCCGTAGTTATCTACGGGCTCTTAGGTACTTGCTCATCATTTTCAAAATGTTTTCTTTGTGCTTGCGGGTTTTGAAAAGTTTGTTTTAACTTCGATTTAACTCTTGCTTCTGTCCTCAAGAGTGTAATGAAGTGTTTTTAAAAACTTTGTTTGAAAAGGAGTGTAAGTGTGAAAATTTTGTTTTGTTTTGGATGAGCAAGTATCTAAGAACTATCTACCTACTCGAAAAAGGAATCGTTCTATGCTAATTTCCTTTAGACAATGCTATCCCACTATTAGTGAGTAGGTAGCACCATTGTTGGAGTTTTAGGGTTAATTCAAATGAGGTACATACGGTCACTAAAGCAATGTTAGGACACCTTAGCGGTAACCCTAATGTCTTAGGTCATTTGTTTGAGGCAACAATATCCGAGGCAACCGTTTCGAGGCAACTATGATCTTTTAGACAAGAGGATGACCTCTAAAATACCCCATACTCAATGACCGTGTACGAAGGCAACCAAGTGGGGTGTACCCTAAGAGTGCGCATGTGCGAGTGTGTCGTTTTCAGTTATTTTTATCTTTGCACATGTTAAGGGTGATCTAATTTGATTTTAAGATTAAACATTAAGTCTTGTCATGCAAACCCTATTATCAAACATCTAACAGTTGTAATTTGCAGAAATTAAAGATGCGGAAATTAAATTACAAGGTGTCGGGTAATTACATCGCCAAAAGCAACCCTTTGAAAATAAAATAAAGCGGTAAATAAATAAAATGTCCTAATTATCTATTACATACCGGAAACAGATACATCAATATGGATAAAGAAAAGTAAATCACGACGCGAAATTAAATCGGATGCACAATTAGGGTTTTGACACTTTTAAAAGAAAATGTTTTTTTGTTGTTTTTTTATTTTAAGAAGAAATTAAATCCTAAATTAAAATACTAAATTAATTAATTGGTGAAAAATAATAAATGACATATTTTTGGAGTTTTTGATATTTTAAGAAAGAAATTAAAATAATTAAGTTAGAATTAAAACCTAATGATTTCTAATTGATTTTATTTATTTACAAAAATAAATTATAGTTTCCTAGAATTAAAGACCTAATTAATTAATTAATGTTTATTAATAAAAATAAAATTCTGAATTAAAAAAAAGTTTTTTTGTGATTTAAAAAAAAAACATAATATGTGATTGGTTAGAAATTAATTAAAATAAAAATAAAATAATTAAGTTAAGTAAACAAAATATAAAGAGAAAGAGAGAATGGGCCTTTTTTGGAGGTGCAACAAGCATTTTTGTAGGCCCAAATGAAGCTGATCCGTTTGAACTTTTGGGATCCAGTGCTCATGCATTGACCTGCCCTTTGGTGGACCCTTGATGCTGACCACCAGATCTGGCCATCTGGCATGTGGATTGGTGAGGGAGTATGGTAGATCTCTAGCCGGCATGTGCACTGGAATATCTGAAAACAAATAATATTGAGAAAGGGGGGGACCTGGAATTCGAACCAAGGTCCTGAAGGGATATCCAATGCCAAGCATGCCACTACGCTGCGTTGTCTCAATTGTTATAATAATACAAATAAATAATCATATAATAAAACAAAATTCAATGGTTAGAAAATAACAAAAAACGTGCGTTATTTGAATAGTCCAATGGGGATGTGACGCGCCTTGTCCCTGACCTCCCAACCGTGGCTAAAAATGCAAAAACTTATACCAACAGACAGGGGTCCGTCGCTACAAGCCTGCTCCATTCCAAAATCTTGCATAGGCCATGAAAATGCATTCTAAGAGCATGGTTGAACTCGTCATCTCCTCTTGATTGTAACCATGCCCATCATTGGGGCCAATTTTCCCTGAAACGAAAATGCCTAAAACCAGGAACAAAACACTAACAATGGTGGTTCGTGCTACAGAGCATATAAATGAAATTGGTTGTTACAGAAAGTTTGCAAATGACATGGAGATCACAAATATGCAGTTATTCAGTATTAACAATGCCTAATTTATGAAACACGAAATCAAGAACAGGGCGGTTTTGTAGACCACATACAGCGCTTGGGAGGGTCTGAAAACACGTTGTCTTGATTGGTTTAGCTTGTGAGAATTGCCAAGAAGCGATTGAGACCAACATCAAGCCCTGAAAATGCATATAGACCTGATTTAGATCTCCCACTTTTTTGTGATTTTTTCAACTTTCGTTCTGCCTCTATGCTTGCTTTTCAACCCTTGTTTCTGTCTTGCACGTTTGCTTATGTATTGCACATTGTATTAGGGTAGCATTTGTTGTTCAAATCTCCCTCTATCAATGATTGAATATTGGATTTGATTCTCCATTAAAACCTTCCAAAATTGATCCAAATCACATCTTTTTGTGCATAATGGCCTTGATACGAATTTGATTGCAAAGCTAGCTGTAATTGGATCCTGAAATGATCAAGAAATCCTTTGGTATCAATGCTTTGAATTTTTATTTGATTTTATTTGATTTAAAATGAATTAATTCAAATAATAATCAAATTAAATAATAAAAATAAGATATGGACACATGGCTAAAGCTAGAGCACGTGGGAAATAATTCAAACTCAAATCAAGTGAAAAAGAATGGGCCCATTTCGCAAAATTTGAAGTTTTGGGGATAGTTGACTTTTGGCAATTTTGCAAAAAAGTCCAACTTCAACAATGCATAAATTTCTAAATTTTGAACTTTTGTATGTGTTCTTGGACTTTTTAGAAAGATTGAGATGTCCTATAACCAACCCTTTTGGTCTCATATCATTTTGATATTCCATGCTCAAGTTAGAAGCTTTGACAAAAAAAGGTGTTTTTGTTGACTTTCAAAAATGACCTATAATGTCAAAATTCATAACTTCTTGTGAGTGCATGTTTTGATCTTAGGGTATGAAGATGGATTGTAGGGAATTGCATCCTATTAAAAATGAGATTTGGATGGGTCATTTCTCATAAAGTATGAGAAAGGTATGCTTGGTCAAAGTTGAGTTGACTTTTCCTACAAAACCCTAATTTAGCAACTTTTGAATCTTGATGAATTTTGAGCAATCCTTGATGAATCATGATCAACCCTTGATCAAATGATGAAATATCCTTGAAAATGAGAATGTTGACAAAAATCTTGAAGTTTGACTGTATTTGGGTCACAGTTGACTTTTGCCCTAGCATAGTCGATTTTTGGACCTTTGAGCAATTGACTGAGCAAACTTTCTCTACAAGGCTTTAAATTTGACATGGATGACCTTGAGAACATATTAGGGAATTGGTGATAACTTGGGGTCACTTGGACTCAAGGATGTTGATGCAACACAAAACCCTAATTTGGGGTAGACTGCCTTAGGAGATAGCTTGTCTGACCAACTCTTGAGCAACCTTGCCACTTGGAGATTTTCCCTGCAATGTTTTGAGAAATATGGGAGGGAAAATTTTGGGGTACAACAGAGGCCCCCAAGAATCCAAACACTACTTCTCCCAGATACAATCCTAACGCGCGGTGCGCCTACAATTCTAAGAGTCTAGGCCACGATACAAACGATTGTTGGGCTCTGAGAAACACAATGCAAGATTTGCTCGAAGCCAAGGAGATAGAGTTTGATGCTCTAGAAAATACGAATGTTATAACTGCTCTCATGCCTAAACATGGTCGTGGAGTGAATGTTGTTGACACCGATTTATTTGTGATCTCTATTGAAGAAATTTCCACTCCTCTTATGACTGTTAAGAAGAATTTGCTGTTGGCCGGTTTATTTCCGGGTTGTGGTGAAGGTTACCACATATGTTCGATTACACCTACTGGTTGCCATTTGTTGAAGTCAGGTGTTCAGCGCTTGATGGATAATAAATAAATTTTGTTTGAGAAGACTATGATTCTGTTTTTTCCAAATAAATACGTCGCCATTATAACCATTTCCGCCAATCCTTCCAAGGTTTCCTCGAGAATACCTGTTAGGATTACACCTATTCCAAGAATAGCTCCGCTAATAATCATTGTTCCTGGTCCCATCCCGTACACCTCAAACAAGGTTGTCCCATGGGATTATGGTGCTGATGTGTATTACCATGGTGTTAAGCAAGAATTGAAGAATGAAGAAGTTGATACTGATGTCAGTAATATTGTCGAAACTAGTAAGGTTACTCGAAGTGGAAGGGTCTTCTCTCCTGAGATTTCCTCGAAGATTGTCATCAAGCCTACTGTCACTCCAATTACTGCTCCAACCAACACACCTGCAACTATTCCTGTTCTTACTCCAGTTATCACCTCTGCTGCTGAGCCATCTGGGACTCGGGGCAAAGAAATTATAGGTGAGCCTTCCCGAACGGAGGCACCTAAGGAAACCGTTATGGAAGCCTCTAAACAAGAAATAGAGGAGATGCTAAAAATTATCAAGAAGAGCGACTACAATGTGGTCGAGCAGCTGGGGCAGACCCCGTCAAAGATCTCCATGTTGTCTCTGCTATTATGTTCTGAAGCCCATGCAAAGGCTTTGATTGCATTTCTCAAGATTGCGCATGTGCCGCAGGAAACTTCAGCAGATCAGTTCAAAGATTGCATGGCCAGCCTGACTGTTGACAATGGGATGGGTTTGTCATATGCGGATCTGACACCAAAAGGAAAAAGTCATAATGATGCTCTGCATGTCTCGATTGAGTGCAGGGGCACCACTATGGCCCATGTGCTGGTAGATACCGGGTCCTCACTGAATGTTCTGCCAAAGAAAGCGTTAGATCGTATGGATTGTGAAGGTTTGATTCTAAAGCCGAGTGACATTATGGTAAGGGCTTTTGATGGATCAAAAAGAATGGTGCACGTGGAGGTGGACATTCCCGTCAAAGTGGGTTCTCAGACCTTTGGGTCCACCTTCTACGTAATGGATATTAGACTATCATATTCTTGCTTGCTGGGTTGTCCTTGGATTCATAAGGTCGGGGCAGTTACTTCCACACTCCATCAAATGCTAAAATATCCTGTGAAGGGGAAGATTATCACGGTGCAAGGTGAAGAAGAGTATATGGTGAGTCATCTCAATTCCTTACGCTATGTAGAAATGGACGGGGAATTCATAGAAACTCCTTGTCAGAATTTCGAAGAGGTCCCTCAGTTCTCTGCATCAACTGAAGTTACTACTCGTAAACCTCCATTGAAGATGGCTTCTCTCAAAGACGCCAGGGCTGTAATTGAAGAAGGTGGGTGTACCAATTGGGGTCAGCTCCCTGATTTCACTCACAAAACTGACAAATTTGGTTTGGGCTTTACTACAGGGGCTCAAAGGGTTGTTAAGCGCGCACGGATTGGAAGACCTCCTCTACACATCAGCAATCGGGGAGTTAATGCAATTGAAGACAGTGAAAAGGATTCATACATCGACAGTTGGATCTACCCAACAACCAATGGTGGACTGAACAACTGGAAGCCGAAGGACTTCATACTTGTTTCTTTTATTCCGCAGTAATTGACTTTTGTTTTAAGATTTGTAATAAACAGTTTGGAACTTTGTGGCCCGGTGCCTTTCACGAGGCACCTTGGCTTTTCTTGTGAGGGCTTATTATTTGTCATTTCATAATCATTAATAAAGCATTGGACATTTCTTGCATACAAATTTTGCGCTCTTTGTTTTTATTTTCTGTCTCTCACTTTATCAAAACAGTTATTCTCTTACACACGCTCACATATCATGATGCAGATCCATATCCACTATGGATCCCATTGATAACGACTCTGCTACTGCCAGTTATGACTTCGAAAATCCGATCAACCGAGCCGAGGACGAAGGTGAGGATGATTGTGAGGTGCCTGGAGAACTTTCTAAACTATTACAGCTGGAAGAGAGAGCCATACAACTTCAGGAAGAGCCAGTGGAGTCATTAAATTTGGGTACGGAGGAAGACAGGAAAGAAGTTAAGATAGGTGCGAATCTGGAGCCTAGTGTCAAACAATGGTTAATACAGATGCTACAAGACTATGTTGAGATCTTCGCCTGGTCCTACAAAGACATACCTGGTTTGGATACTGATATTGTGGTACATTGTCTGCCGACTAAAGAAGACCGTCCTCCGGTAAAGCAGAAGGTCCACCGTATGCGCACTTAAATGTCATAGAAAATCAAGGTAGAGGTCATGAAACAGTTCTACACAGGGTTCTTAGTTGTCACTTCTTATCCGCAGTGGATTGCCAACGTCGTTCCGGTACCTAAGAAGGACGGTAATGTACGGATGTGTGTGGACTACAGAGATCTGAACAGGGCAAGCCCTAAGGAAGACTTCCCACTTCCTCACATTGATGTTCTAGTCGACAACACTACGCAGCACAAAATCTTCTCCTTCATGGATGGTTTTTTTGGCTACAATCAGATCAAGATGGCTCCTGAAGACATGGAGAAGACAACCTTTGTTACACAGTGGGGCACCTTCTGTTACAAGGTAATGCCTTTTGGGTTGAAGAATGTTGGGGAAACCTATCAGTGTGCCATGGTCGCCTTGTTCCACGATATGATTCACCATGAGATCGAGGTGTATGTGGATGACATGATAGCTAGGTACCAGACTGAGGAAGAGCACCTTGATCATCTCCAGAAGCTGTTTGACAGGTTGAAGGCGTACAAGCTGAGGTTGAATTCGAACAAGTGTACCTTCGGGGTAAGGTCTGGTAAGCTTCTAGGTTTTGTTGTCAGTGACAAAGGTATTCAGGTAGACCCTGCAAAGGTAAAAGCCATACAAGAGATGCCGGCTCCTCGCACAAAAAAATAAGTTAGAGGTTTATTGGGACGTCTGAATTACATCTCCAGGTTCATTTCACATATGACAGCTACTTGTGAACCAATCTTCAAGCTGCTGAAGAAAGATCAAGTGGTAAAGTGGAATGATGAATTCCAGACCGCTTTCGAGAGAATTAAGGAATACCTTCAAGAACCACCAATTTTTATGCCTCCAGTTGAAGGAAGACCTTTGATTTTATACTTGACAGTGCTAGACCATTCAATGGGGTGTGTGTTGGGGCAGCATGACGAGTTTGGCCAAAAAGAGCATGCTATTTACTACCTTAGCAAAAAGTTTACCGACTGTGAGACCCGATAATCATTGCTCGAGAAAACTTGTTGCGCTTTGGCATGGGCTTCTCACCAGCTGAGACAGTATATGCTGACTCACACAACTTTGTTGATATCAAAGATGGATCCGATCAAGTATATTTTCGAGAAGCCCGCTCTCTCCGGAAGGATAGCAAGATGGCAGATGATCTTAACCGAGTACGACATCCAATACACAACCCAGAAAGCAATCAAGGGGAGTGTACTGGCGAATCATTTGGTGCATCAGGCCGTGGATGACTACCAGTCCGTGAATTTCGAGTTCCCGAATGAGAATATCATGTTGGTAACCATCTGCGAAGAACCCGGACCGAATGAAGGACCCGAGGAGGGATCCCTATGGTCTATGTATTTTGATGGAGCCTCGAATGCATTGGGTAATGGCATTGGCGCTGTAATCATATCTACTGAGGGTTGTCATACTCCATTCACCGCCCGATTATGTTTTAACTGCACCAATAACATGGCGGAGTATGAAGCATGTATCATGGGTCTTTGAGCTGCTATTGACCTGAGGATTAAGTTCTTGAGTGTATTCGGAGATTCCACTATGGTGATAAGTCAGATCAAAGGCGAGTGGGATACGAAGCACCTGAATCTTATTCCTTATAAAGAGTATGTATTGACATTGCTCCCACATTTTGAGGAGTTAACCTTTGAACATTTCCCAAGAGAGGAGAACCAGTTGGTGGACGCGCTAGCTACCATGTCTTCTATGTTCAAAGTTAGGTGGGACAATGAAGCTCCCCAGATTACCATTGAGAGGTTGGACGAACCCGCACATTGTTGTGACATTGAGACTGAAAAGGTAGTAGATAAGCCCTGGTTTCACGAGGTAAAGAGGTATCTTGAGGCTCAAGAATACCCCGAGGGGGAATCTGTTAATGATAAAAAGTTTCTGAGAAGGTTCGCTGCAAAGTTTTGGATTAGTAATGGAATCCTCTATAAATGCAACCATGATTCAACCTTACTGCGGTGTGTAGACAAGAGCGAGGCAGAAAGAATCATGGCAGAGTTACATGAAGGTACCTTCGGAACTCATTCCAGTGGACATACCATGGCAAATAAAATCCTACGGGAAGGATATTACTGGTCCATTATGGAAGCCGATTGTTATCAGCATTCGCGAACCTGTCATAAGTGCCAAGTATATGCTGATAAGGTGCATGAACCATCGGTTCCCCTGAATGTTTTGACAACACCTTGTCCCTTCGCAATGTGGGGCATCGACATGATCGGCGATATTTGACCTACTACGTCTAACGGGCATCGCTTCATTCTGGTAGCAATTGATTATTTCACAAAACGGGTTGAGGTAGCTTCCTTTGCTACAGTAACCAAGAACTTCGTGGTGCGGTTCATCCGACACAATCTGATCTGTCGATACGGTGTACCAGAGAGGATTATTACTGACAATGGTATAAATCTCAATAACACCATGATCACTAAGCTCTGCAAACAGTTCAAGATACAACATCATAACTCTTCTCCCTACTGGCCGAAGATGAATGGCGCTATTGAAGCGGCTAACAAGAACATCAAGAAGATTGTACAGAAGATGACGATGACATACAAAGACTGGCACGAGATGTTACCATTTGCTCCTCATGGGTACCGTACCTCGGCACAGACATCGACAGGGGCAACACCCTACTCTTTGGTGTATAGCATGGAGGCAGTTCTACCCATCGAAGTCCAGATACCATCCCTCAGGATTATGAAGGATGCAGGTTTGAACGAAAACGACTAGATCCAAACCTGACTTAATCAGCTGAATCTAATCGATGAAAAGAGACTTACTGTTATCTGTCATGGTCAGACGTATCAAAAGAGAATGATCAAGGCTTTTAACAAGAAAGTAAGACGTCAAGAATATCAAGTTGGGGATCTAGTGATCAAACGCATCATACTACCGCAAGGTGATCCTAGGGGCAAATGGACCCCAACGTACGAAGGGCCATTTGTGGTTAATAACATTTTATCGGGAGGAGTTATGATTCTAACCACCATGGATGGTGACGACCTTCCTCACCCCGTCAATGCAGACATAGTGAAAAGATACTACGCATAATCAAAGACCCGCTAGGTTGACTGGCCTAGGAAAAAATAAGGGCTTCCCGGTGAACCAAAAGGGTTCAGGAAAAAGTAAGGGATGAAAATGAAAAAACTGTACACCCGGCAAGTCGAAAACCTGGAAAGGCGACTTGGGAAAAAAAGGGTATCCCGGTGGACTGAAAACCCGAAAGGGCGGTCCAGGAAAAAATTAAGGATCGAAGCGTAACACTATGTCTCATTGGATCATCTTGCAAGCAGACTTCGATATCGACTATCAAATTCAGACGACGCCAATCAATCTGATCCACCTTCGGCCAAGTAGCAAAGTGATGAGACGCTTGAAGATATAAAGGCAATAGCAGAGTTGGAACCCAATGGGATTGTTTCACATAGCTGTTTTTATTTATTTTACACAAATTGTATAATTTCTGTCTTTCAGCGGCGTTCTCTTACTAGGACGTCAGCCTCTTTGTACAAAACGCCTATTACAGGCCAACTTCAAAGTTAATACAATTCATTTTCACAAGAAATTTCAATTTTTTTCTTTTTCTGTTTTGTTTTGCAAGAATGTCCAATGATTAATTTTTTATATATGCATTTGAAAATAATGGATGCTCATAAATATTTACATGAGAAACAAAGACAATTACTCGTAATTCCAGAAACTGGTAAAAACAAGAAATGCCCAAACCTTACAGTTACTCTGCCCATCAGGTGCCAAGATAGAGCAAGCTTGAGAATATGACTAATGGTACGTACACTCCCTGCAGAGTAAAAGTATCCAAAGGAAGTGATGTTAGCTTTCCCGAACGGGACATAACTCTCCCCAGCTGAGGTTCACATCGCGAGTAAGTCAGTAAATTTTTCCCCAAGCAGAGTTTATTTCTCTCACAAGCAGAACTTCAATCTCCAACAAGAATTCACTATCACCAGCAACGGTAATTCACAGATGAGTTGTTTCTCCAAGTCAATAGAGTATCTCCTCTCCAACAGAGTTATTCCCCACAGAGTTGTTCTCAAGCAGAGTATCTCCTCGACAGAATATCCGTAAACAAAGGGCAAATCCCCAGCATAGTCATCTTTGTTCACCATCCCCAACAGAAGTAGAGGAACTAAGGTTTTTTTTATAGCAGTCAAAATATCATTTCTCATACTCTCCAAACAGCAGTCAGGGATTTATTTTCCCGGACTCAAATTATTACGCCAGCATTTCATGTTCATACATTATGACATGTGCATATATCACACATAACATAGTCTCATTTATTTTGAGAACGTCATTATACAATGCATCTCATGCATCACACATAACTAACCCTGTATTTCTTTCAGGAAAGACAGTTATTATCAGCAACTTCCAGCAGGTCCATGATCAACACTCGAAGCTAAACACAGTAATCATCGGCGTGACAAGAACAACCTTACCCAGGTTCCCTCTGCAGCTTTACCCAAACTCATTCCGAAGCAGCCCTACTATCCAGGCTTTCATCTCGAAGTAACCTAACTATTCAAGTTCCTTCTCACAACCCTACTATCCAGGCTCTCATATCGAAGTAACCCTACTATCCAGGTTCCTTCTTACAGCCCTACTATCCAGGCTTTCACATCGAAGTAACCCTACTATCAAGGTTCCTTCTCACAGCCCTACTCCCCAGGCTTTCACATCGAAGTAACCCTACTATCTAGGTTCCTTCTCACAGCCCTACTATCCAAGCTTTCACATCGAAGTAACCCTACTATCCAGGTTCCTTCTTACAGCCCTACTCCCTAGGTTTTCACATCGAAGTAACCCTACTATCCAGGTTCCTTCTCACAGCCCTACTATCCAGGCTTTCACATCGAAGTAACCCTACTATCCAGGTTCCTTCTCACAGCCCTAGTATCCAGGCTTTCACATCGAAGTAACCCTACTATCCAGGTTCCTTCTCACAACCCTACTATCCGGGATTTCACATCGAAGTAACCCTACTATCCAGGTTCCTTCTCACAACCCTACTATCCAGGCTTTCACATCGAAGTAACCCTACTATCCAGGTTCCTTCTCACAGCCCTATTTTCCAGGCTTTCATATCAAGGCAACCCTACTATCCAGGTTCCTTCTCATAACCTTACTATTACGTTTCTTCCTATTTTATCCCCAGACCGCATTCCAAAACACTATAAGACCGGGACCCGATCAAACATGATTGGTTTCGCATTTCCCCAGTAAGTCACAGTGCAACATATACCCCGACCAGATACGCAGTTCAATTCTGCTCCTCAAACCAAAATTATTCCCCAGTAGAGTAATGGACAACTGAAGCTCCTAAAACTCTATTTCTCTCAAGATATAGACTAGCATTCCCCAACGGAGTCCTCCTCAAATAACAGGTATACAGGTTCTCGCAAAGGAATCTCTGGTGCGATCGACACCTCTAGGTGGCATCTTTAAGCCCATCTCCGACAATTATCTTGCAACCTCCAAATGGCATCTGTAAGCCCATTCCCGATATCACAAATTAAGTTCCACTTCATGCGAATGCAAATTTCTCGGCAATCTAGTGTTCAATCATCTTCCACCTTCAGATCAAGAAAGGCAGACGAGCCAATCTTTATCCTCAGGTGTAAGAAGATTGAATAGGGGAATATGTTGTACCCCAAAATTTTCCCTCTCATATTTCTTAATACATGCCATGTGAGGTCCTCAAATTGCTCAAGGAAGTTCAAAAGTTGACCAAAAAAACTATCTCCTAAGGCAGTCTACCTCAAATTAGGGTTTCATTTTGCATCAAGATGCTTAAGTCCAAAGGATCCCAAATGCTCACAATTGTACTAATATATTATCAAGATCATCCATGACAAGTTTCAAGCCTTGCATAAGAAGTTTGCTCAGTCAATTACTCAAAGGCCTGAAAATCAACTATACTAGGTCAAAAGTCAACTGTGGCCCACATACAGTCAAACCTCAATATTTTTGGTCAACATCCTCATTTTGAAGTATTATTCATCATTTGATCAAGGGTTGAACATGATTCCTCAAGGATTTCTCACAATTCATCAAAACCCAAAAGTTGCTAAATTAGGGTTTTGTAGGAAAAGTCAACTCAACTTTGACCAAGCATAACTTTCTCATACTTTATCAGAAATGACCCATCCAAAGCTCATTTTGAAGGGGATGAAATTCTATACAATTAATCTTCAGCTCCAAAGTTCAAAATATGCACTCACAAGAAGATATGAATTTTGACATTATAGGTCATTTTGGAAAGTCAACAAAAACACCTTTTAGGTCAAAGCTTCATACATGAACATGGAAGACTCAATTGAGATGAGACCAAAAAGGTTGCTTAGGGGACAACCTAAGCTTTCTAAAAGTCCAAGAACACCTTTCTAGGGTCAATTGAGAGAGTTATGCATTGGCCAAGTTGACCTTTTTTGCAAAATTGTCAAAATCAACATTGATCAAATTTGCATTTTTTCCAAAGGAGCCCATGTTTTCTTGTTTGAAACATGTTTCTAATAGGACCCACGACCCCTAAGCTTTTCCACCTTTTATTTTATTATTTTTATCATTTATTTTGATTTTTTATTCATTTAAATCAAATTAAATGGTAGAATAATAAAATCAAATCAAATCTTGGATTTTTTGTGCATCTTTTGAGTCTATGTACAGCTAGCAGGACAACCAATTCGTGCAAGATTGATTTGGGTGGAAAAAGAATCGATTGAAGAAAATTTGGAAAGATATCATATACCATGAAAGACCAAATCAAATCTTCATAATGGGCAAGATCAATTCTTTTTTGTTGACCTAGTATGTTGCACTACATATACAGAAGGAATCCAAGGCAAGAGAAGAGGTTGAGCAGTTGTGAAAGAGGCAGCATAAACTTCAAAATTTCAAAGAAAAAGTGCAGATCGAATTCCAAGTCACATTCCATCTCAAGCCATCCTAACCTTACCAATCGATTGCTAGACGTCTCAGGAACATGTTCCAATCACTAGCAAGCCTCCACACGTCCTGAAACACGTTGTAGCAGTCACACGGTTAGCCTAAAAAACTCGTTTTCATTTTCATAGATTTATACATCATTTGCACGTTTTGATTACATATTCTTGTTCCTTATTGAGTTTGCAAGCTACTCATTCTATTCAATTTCATTTTTGATGACTGTATGTAAAACTGCCATGGCTAGGGTTTCTTGTTTAGTTTTAGGGCTTTGCAATACAGGTTAAATTGGACGTTGATTCTGGTACCATGATACTCGTGAGGATGAGACGAGTTGATTGGTATCAGCCATGGTCATTTATCTTGCTCGTGGACAATTTTTGAGATACACAAGTTTGTAGCTACAGCGCAATGTCCGTAGGTAAAAATATCTTGGGCTAAAACGACGGTTGGGAGGAAGAAGGTGATGCGTGGCACTCCCTGGTTGGGCTGTTTGAACTTTAGCGCGTTTTTTCCATTAACCATTATTTTTCATATATTATATTTTGTTTTCATTATATATACAAACAAGTCAAATAGCTCAGTTGACAAGCGTGCATTGGAAATAGGCATAAGGACTTGGGTTCGATCCCCAGGTCCCATATTTGTTCCATATTGTTTTTCAACAGGTGATCAAGCGCGTTGCATTAGTGTACGTCTTCCATGTACCCTCAACATCTGGTCATCAAACACATCTCTGGCCCAGATCAATGTGCCACCCTTAGAGGACTACCATGCGCCTCAAGTCAACCCACACACCAGATCCAGCAAAGTCAAAACGAACCATCAACCTTGGGCCCTGAAATTCAGTTGGCACACCCCTTTCAGCAACACCACCAGGCCCATTTACTTATTTTTTTATTTCTTTTCTTTATTTTTTATTCTTTTAATTTTCTTTATTTATTTTAACTCACAAATTAATTATTTTTCATTAAAAAAACATAAAATCAATAATTCAAAAAAATTAGAATTAGACTTTTCATTTTAATTTGTAATTTAGTTTAACTTAGGAAAATTGCAATTTATTTTCATAAATAAAATCAAAATAGAAATTAGGTTAAAACTTTTGACTTAATTTTATTTTGCTCTTTTTCTCAAATAAATAAAAATACAAGAATAGGTTTTAGAATAAATTAATTTATTTTTCTTAATTTAAAATCAATTAGAATTAGGATTTTCTTTTTAATGATTTCTTTATTTTCTTAAATAACAAAACATGACAAAAAACATTTTTTAATCAATCGCAATTAGGTTTAGGCAAGGGTCAAAACCCTAGTTGTCTCATATTCGATTCATCGCGCGCGTGTTAATTATTTTTGCCAATATTTCTGTAACTGTTCATGGTTTGTAATAGTTTAATCTAGGACTTTTTACAGATCGCTTTTCCCCGTGTTTTTGGCTATGTAATTAATCCCCCTCCCCGAAGCCTTGTAATAGCGTAGATTTACTTTCTCGCATTTTAATTCCTGCAAATATTTGACTGTTTAGATGTATGCTAATAGGATTGTATGACAAGAAGGCATGATAAATTTAATACAATTAGAAAACCCTAATGTGCAAAGATAAATAACTGGAAAACAGATAACTCGCACATATCACTCTTAGGGTATACGCTCACTTCGGTTGCCTTCGGTAAATGATCATTAAGCATAGGGTGTCTTAATGGTTTCCCTCCTGTCTAAAAAGATCAAATGTTGCCTCGGAAATGTTGCCTCGGAAATGTTGCCTCGAATATGATCTTAAGACTCTAGGGTTATTACTAATGTGTCCTAAGATTGCTTTAGTGATCGCACGTCCCTTTCGAATTGACCCTTACAACTCCAACGACGATGCTACCTATTTCTCAATAGTAGGATAGCACTGTCTAAAGGAAACAAGAATAGAAATGATCTTTTTTCGAGTAGGTAGACGCTAGTAGGTACTTTCTCAAATCAAAGTTTTTTCACACTTACACATTTCAAAAAAATTTGAAAAAAACTTTGTCACACCTTTGAGGACTGATACAAGGGTTATCACGAAGTCAAACTTTTCAAAACAAAGCACATACATAAGAAATTTTAAAAAGATGAGCAAGTACCTAAGAGCCCATGGAAAACCAAGGATAGAAAGTGTGCTAACACCTTCCCTTTCTATAATCTACCCCCCGTACTCAGAAACATCTCGAAAAAGGTTTTTTATGTTCCTTTTCCTTTTCCTGATTGGATAAAATAAAAGTCGGTGGCGACTCTTGCTTACCGCGACATTTTGCAAATAAAAAACGCAAAACGCAAACCAGCATTTAAATAGTCGGTTCTACCACCGTATCATAGCATCCTTATATTTGACATATTATGTCTAAAAATGGGGAGAGAAAGTGAGTGAGTGACTGACAAACCACTGACCATTGATTGAGGGGTAGCTCAATACTTGATGGGGAACCTCATGTCTCAGAAGATGTTTTGACATCTTCCTTTGCTAATAGCTAACTTCTAACTGAGTTTATATTTTGATTGCTTTGCTTATGTTACAGCTCTGATAATGCTCTAATAATGTTTTAGCCAAAATTTGCCAAATGGAGAGTTTTGAATTGTTTGTTGGCAGCAATTTTGGTAAAACAATGACTTAATAATGTTTTTCTAAATGTCTTAACATTTGGAGCAAAACTGTTTTGTATGATGTCAAAGCAGATGTCCTTACATCTGCCTCCTAAACTGATCTCAGCCTAACATCAATTTAAGTTTTATGCTTCCTGATTTCCAGCACTCCATAATTCAATATTTTTAACTCACATGCAGCAAAAAATATGGAGGATTATTTTTCAAAATGCATGGATTTTATCTTGACCTGTTTTTATGGAAATATTCAAAAGAATTAATATTTGGTTTTAAAGCCCAAGCCCACAGTTGCGCATATATAAGGACTTGCTTCCTTGTTCAAACAACTACATCTTTTGAAGAAGAATACTTTCTTTCTGTTTTAAAAAGTCTAAGTCTTTTAATTGTCAAACACTCTAGTATTGATTGAATACTTGTGTTGTTATTTGGGTTGTTAGTTGTGTATCATTCATAAGATTTTAAGCATTGAATGATTGAGGTGTTTAAAATTATTTTTTCTATTAGTTTTTCACTGTAAGTGATTGAAGGGATTTGAGGAGGGCATCATACCTAGGTGAGTCTTAGGTAGAAGTTTAGCACGGGTAGTGATTAAGTGATTAGATCGTAAACTGGTTGTTTACTGAGGGTCTATGAATTGATACTATTTAGTGAACTTGTCCCTGGCTTGGTAGCCCCCAGAGTAGGTGTTGTTGTACACTAAACTGGGCTAACAATCTCTTGTGTTTTTACTGCTTTTGATTTTACGACACTTTACTTGCAAACAGAAATTTGTGTCGTGACATCTCATTCGACATCACATATCTGATACCAGAATTTCAGAGTTCAAGATCGTCCTCATCTTCCTCTTCAGCTTGGTTAATCGGCGTATCAAAATCATATCGGGTTGTAGCAGTATCATTATCAGTGAGTTTAGATGAGGATCTTCACATTTTATCATGTTTTGGTGCTTTTTAGAAAGCGATTTTGGAAAGTGCGTATGAAGAAAAAGTATTTCCATTTTTAAAATAAAATAGAAATGCAAGAGAAAGACAGAATCTTAAATTTAACGTAAAACACAATTTTTATTAATTGAAAACATTGTTCGAAAATAAATGGGGGCCCTTACAAGCTACCCCTATGCCTCGGGTGGGACATGGGTTCTTTAAAATAACAGGAAAATTACATTAGAAAGAAAAAGATCTATGGAATCTCCACAGTTGTCAGATTCTTGAGTTCTTCCCCTGGAGCATATACTCGTATGAGTTTAGATTCTCTTTGTTGACATCTTTGTTTGATAACATTGAAACTTGTCCACAATGCTATATTCCTTTACTGATGAAGGTTTCTTGGATGAGAGGAAATTGCCCTTTGCCTTCTTTAGTAGTCTTTGACAGTCGATAGCCTAAACCAAAGCGATCTTTCTTCTCAGGTATCTCTACAAGTTCTCCCCAACCTTTAGATGTTTGATCCTCCACAGCTGTTTGCAAGTCTCTCCATGATGCCATAGAGGTTTTGGGTTTTGTGACTTTCTCCACTGGGAGGGTAACCACTGTAGCTACTTCCAAGACTTGGAACAATGTCTCCACAAAATCATCTTCTACACTGATATATCTATAGGATTCCTAATGACTTACGAAGATGTCTTATTCTTCGCCAATTATCACCAATTTTCATTTGACGAGGAACTTCATTTTTTGATGCAGAGTTGAGGTAACAGCTCCTGCAGCGTGAATCCAAGGTCACCCGAGTAGGCCAGTATATGTTGGTTCTATATCCATTACCTGAAAGGTGATGTGGAACATATACAGGTCAATCTTCACAGGTAGGTCCACCTATCCAAACATAGTGCTTTGGGAACCATTGAAAGCTTTGACCACCATAGAACTTGGTCTTATAAAGATGTCATTCATTGTCAGTTTCATCAAGCTAGCCTTTTGGTAGCACATTTAGGGAGGAACCGGTATCAGTAAGTACTCTGGACAGGCTAGTTGTCCCTATCTGGATTCAAATGTGCAGCGCCTTATTGTAAGCTCTACCTTTTGGAGGGAACTCATTGTCATTGAAGCCTAGGCATCTTCCTGACATCAAATTAGCCACGACTCTATCAAATTGGTTTATTGTGATCTCCTTTGTAACGCGTGTGGAGCTTATAATTTTAATTAGAGATTCTCGGTGCGCCTCTGAATAAATTAGTAATGAGAGTATTGAAATTTCCGTCGGGGTTTGGTGCAGTTGATCCACCACCCTATAGTCACTTTTCTTGATCATTTTCAAGAATTTGTCATCGTATCAATCAATGAACGTCTTACTAAGAGGTTCTTGCCACTGATTAGTTTCATCCACAACCTTTCTTTTATTCTTAGTCAAGGTATCATCCTTCTTATGTTGGTCTAGAGTGCATATGTGACTGCTGCAAGTCATTCCCCCTATTCCTACTATATTTGTAACTGCATATATAGACAGTAGTTTCATAACTCCACGGCACAACTTTATCACTTTTACAAGGAATGAGAGACGGACTCCCTTAATCACCATTGTACTTTTTGGAAGCACTGATATTGTTACTGGTATCTTTGTTAAGATTGGATCTCCATATGGAATGACAAGTGGTTTCTTTTCATAACTTAAACCTTTGCAAGGAATCACCAACGGTCTTCTTCTATTCCAATTTATTGCAGCTACATATCCTTTTTCAGGGTAATACCCGAATTGGACCATCCCTTGATCCACCAATTTCTTGAAAGTTTTTTTGAAAGCATCATTGTGTTTAAATAGAAATCCATGCTCTAATAAGTTATCATTTAATATATCTATTAGAGCTTTTACTCGTTTAGTCTCTCCATGATTAGTGACTATCTCAATTGCGTTCACAGTTGGACCACCATGTTAAGGCATGGGGTTCGTCTTGATATTTGAATTATCAAAAGTGATATCTTGGGAATCCAAAAAATTTTGAACTTTGTGTCTGAAGGCCCAACATTTCTCTATGGCATGCCCTGGAGAATTGGCATGATACTCGCACCTTGTATTTGCATCATATTTTTGTGGGAGTGCCCCAATTGGAGGAGCAAGTGCCTTCAGCTCTACCAAGAAGTCCTTGACTAAGGGTTGTGGTAATGGACTGTATGGCATAGGGAGCGTATCAAATCTTCTCAGAGGTCTTTCGAACCTATTTTATTGTTGCTGCTCTCGTGGGATTACCAATGGTTGTTACTCCTTTTTATGGGAAAAATGCATTAGTTTCTCATTCATTCTTTTTTGATAAGTGTGGAACATTCTTCTTTGGATTGTAAGGAGTATTGGTTGATGCTCCTTGTATCTTGTCACTTTTCACACCAGCTTCAATTTGTTCCCCAATTGTCACCAAATCAGAGAATCTGGAGGAGATGCTGCCTACCAATTTTAAGTGTTTGTTGGCAGCAATTTTGGTAAAACAATGACTTTATAATGTTTTTCTAAATGTATTAACATTTGCAGCAAAATTCTTTTGTATGATGTCAAAGCATATGTCTTGACATCTGCGTCCTGAACTGATCTCAGCCCAACATCAGTTTAAGTTTTATGTTTCCTGATTTCCAGCACTCCATAATTCAAGATTTTTTAACTCACATGCAGCGAAAAATATGGAGGAATATTTTTCAAAATGCATGGATTTTATCTTGACCTGTTTTTATGGAAATATTCAAAAGAATTAATATTTGGTTTTAAAGACCAAGCCCACAGTTGCACTTATATAAGGACTTGCTTTCTTGTTCAAACAACTGCAACTTTTGAAGAAGAATACTATCTTTCTGTTTTAAAAAGTCTAAGTCTTTTAATTGTCAAACACTCTAGTATTGATTGAATACTTGTGTTGTCATTTGGGTTGTTAGATGTGTATCATTCATAATATTTTAAGCATTGAATGATTGAGATGTTCTAAACTTATTATTTCTATTAGTTTTTCACTGTAAGTGATTGAAGGGATTTGAGGAGGGCCTCATACCTAGGTGAGTCTTAGGTAGAAGTTTAGCATGGGTAGTGATTAAGTGATTAGATCGTAAACTGGTTGTTTACTGAGGGTCTATGAATTGATACTATTTAGTGAACTTGTCCTTGGCTTGGTAGCCCCCAGAGTAGGTGTTGTTGTACACCAAACTAGGTTAACAATCTCTTGTGTTTTTACTGCTTTTGATTTTACTGCACTTTACTTGCAAACAGATATTTGTTTCGTGACATCTCATTCGACATCACATATTTGTTACCATAATTTTATAGTTCAAGATTGTCCTCATCTTCCTCTTCAGCTTGGTTAATCGGCGTATCAAAATCATATCGGGTTGTAGCAGTATCATTATCAGTGAGTTTAGATGAGGATTTTCACATTTTATCATGTTTTGGTGCTTTTTAGAAATCTATTTTGGAAAGTGCGTATGAAGAAAAAGTATTGCCATTTTGAAAATAAAATAAAAATGCAAGAGAAAGATAGAATCTTAAATTTAACGTAAAACACAATTTTTATTAATTGAAAACATTGTTCAAAAATAAATGGGGGCCCTTACAAGCTACCCATATGCCTCGGGTGGGACATGGGTTCTTTAAAAAAATAGGAGAATTACTTTAGAAAGAAAAAGATCTATGGAATCTCCACAGTTGTCAAATTCTTGAGTTCTTTGCCTGGAGCATATTCTCGGATGAGGTTAAATGCTCTTTGTTGACATCTTTGTTGGATAACATTGACACTTGTCCACAATGCTATATTCCTTTACTGATGAAGGTTTCTTGGATGAGAGGAAATTGTCCTTTGCCTTCTTTAGTAGTCTTTGACAGTCGACAGCCTAAACCAAAGCGATCTTTCTTCTCAGGTATCTCTACAAGTTCTCCCTAACCTTTAGATGTTTGATCCTCCACAACTGTTTGTAAGTCTCTCCATGATGCCATAAAGGTTCTGGGTTTTGTGACTTTCTCCACTGGGAGGGTAACAACTGTAGCTACTCCCAAGACTTGGAACAATGTCTCCACAAAATCTTCTTCTACACTGATATATCTATAGGATTCCTAATGACTTACGAAGATGTCTTATTCTTCGTCAATTATCACCAATTTTCATTTGACGAGGAACTTCATTTTTTGATGCAGAGTTGAGGTAACAGCTCTTGCAGCGTGAATCTAAGGTCACCCGAGTAGGCCAGTATATGTCGATTCTATATCCATTACCTGAAAGGTGATGTGGAACATATACAGGTCAATCTTTACAGGTAGGTCCACCTATCCAAACATAGTGCTTTGGGAACCATGGAATGCTTTGACCACCATAGAACTTGGTCTTATAAAGATGTCATTCATTGTTAGTTTCATCAAGCTAGCCTTTTGGTAGCACATTTACGGAAGAACCGGTATCAGTTAGTACTCTGGACAGTCTAGTTGTCCCTATCTGGATTAAAATGTGCAGCGCCTTATTGTAAGCTCTACAGTGTGGAGGGAACTCATTGTCATTGAAGCCTAGGCGTGTTCCTGACATCAAATTAGCCACGCCTCCATCAAATTGGTTTATTGTGATCTCCTTTGTAACGCGTGTGGAGCTTAGAACTTTCATTAGAGATTCTCGGTGCGCCTCTGAATAAATTAGTAACGAGAGTATTGAAATTCTCGTCGGGGTTTGGTGCAGTTGATCCACCACCCTATAGTCACTTTTCTTGATCATTTTCAAGAATTTGTCATCCTATCAATCAATGAACGTCTTACTAAGAGGTTCTTGCCCCTGATTAGTTTCAGCCACAACCTTTCTTTTATTCTTAGTCAAGGTATCATCTTTCTTGTGTTGGTCTAGAGTGCATATGTGACTGCTGCAAGTCATGCCCCTTATTCCTGCTATATTTGTAACTAAATGTATAGACAGTAGTTTCATAACTCCATGGAACAGCTTTATCACTTTTACAAGGAATGAGAGACTGACTCCCTTAATCACCATTGTACTTTTTGGAAGCACCGATATTGTTACTGGTATCTTTGTTAAGATTGGATCTCCATATGGAATGACAAGTGGTTTCTTTGCATACCTTAAACCTTGTCACGGAATCACCAATGGTCTTCTTCTATTCCAATTTATTACAGCTACATATCCTTTTTCAGGGTAATGCCCGAATTGGACCATCCCTTGATCCACCAATTTCTACAAAGTTTTTTTGAAAGCATCATTGTGTTCCAAGAGAAATCCATGCTCTAATAAGTTCTCCTTTAATATATCTATTAGAGGTTTTACTCGTTTAATCTCTCCAAGATTAGTGACTATCTCAATTGCGTTCACAGTTGGACCACTATGTTAAGGCATGGGGTTCGTCTTGATATTTGAATTATCAAAAGTGATATCTTGGGAATCCAACAAATTTTGAACTTTGTGTCTGAAGGCCCAACATTTCTCTATGGTATGCCCTGGAGAATTGGCATGATACTCGCACCTTGTATTTGCATCATATTTTGGTGGGAGTGCTCCAATTGGAGGAGCAAGTTCCTTCAGCTCTACCAAGAAGTCCTTGACTAAGGGTTGTGGTAATGGACTGTATGGCCTAGGGAGCGTATCAAATATTCTCAGAGGTCTTTCGAACCTATTTTGTTGCTGCTCTTGTGGGCTTACCAATGGTTGTTACTCCTTTTGGTGGGAAAAATGCATTAGTTTCTCATTCCTTCTTTTTTGAGAAGTGTGGAACATTCTTATTTAGATTGTAAGGAGTATTGGATGATGCTCCTTGTATCTTGTCACTTTTCACACCATCTTCAATTTGTTCCCCAATTGTCACCAAATCATAGAATATGGAGGAGATGCTGCCTACCAATTGTAAGTGTTTGTTGGCAGCAATTTTGGTAAAACAATGACTTAATAATGTTTTTCTAAATGTCTTAACATTTGGAGCAAAATTGTTTTGTATGATGTGAAAGCAGATGTCTTGAAATCTGCCTCCTGAACCGATCTCAGCCCAACATCAGTTTAAGTTTTATGTTTCCTGATTTCCAACACTCCATAATTCATGATTTTTAACTCACATGCAGCGAAAAATAAGGAGGAATATTTTTCAAAATGCATGGATTTTATCTTGACCTGTTTTTATGGAAATATTCAAAAGAATTAATATTTGGTTTTAAAGACCAAGTCCACAGTTGCGCATATCTAAGGACTTGCTATCTTGTTCAAACAACTGCAACTTTAAAAGAAGAATACTTTGTTTCTGTTTTAAAAAGTCTAAGTCTTTTAATTGTCAAACACTCTAGTATTGATTGAATACTTGTGTTGTCATTTGGGTTCTTATTTGTGTATCTTTCATAAGATTTTAAGCATTGAATGATTGAGGTGTTTTAAACTTATTATTTCTATTAGTTTTTCACTGTAAGTGATTGAAGGGATTTGAGGAGGGCCTCATACCTAGGTGAGTCTTAGGTAGAAGTATAGCACGGGTAGTGATTAAGTGATTAGATCGTAAATTGTTTGTTTACTGAGGGTCTATGAATTGATACTATTTAGTGAACTTGTCCCTGGCTTTGTATCCCCCAGAGTAAGTGTTGTTGTACACCAAACTTGGTTAACAATCTCTTGTGTTTTTACTGCTTTTGATTTTACTGCACTTTACTTGCAAACAGATATTTGTGTGGTGACATATCATTCGATATCACATATTTGATACCAGAATTTTAGAGTTCAAGATCATCCTCATCTTCCTCTTCATCTTGGTTAATCGGCGTATCAAAATCATATCGGGTTGTAGCAGTATCATTATCAGTGAGTTTAGATGAGGATCTTCGCATTTTATCATGTTTTGGTGCTTTTTAGAAAGCGATTTTGGAAAGTGGGTATGAATAAAAAGTATTTCCATTTTGAAAATAAAATAAAAATGCAAGAGAAAGATAGAATCTTAAATTTAACGTAAAACACAATTTTTATTAATTGAAAACATTGTTCGAAAATAAATGGGGGCCCTTACAAGCTACCCGTATGCCTCGGGTGGCACATGGGTTCTTTAAAAAAACAGGAAAATTACTTTAGAAAGAAAAAGATCTATGGAATCTCCACAGTTGTCAAATTATTGAGTTCTTCGCTTGGAGCATATTCTCGGATGAGGTTAGATGCTCTTTGTTGGATAACATTGACACTTGTCCATAATGCTCTATTCCTTTACTGATGAAGGTTTCTTGGATGATAAGAAATTGTCCTTTGCCTTCTTTAGTAGTCTTTAACAGTCGATAGCCTAAACCAAAGCGATCTTTCTTCTCAGGTATCTCTACAAGTTCTCCCCAACCTTTAGATGTTGGATCCTCCACAGCTGTTTGCAAATCTCTCCATGATGCCATAGAGGTTCTGGGTTTTGTGACTTTCTCCACTGGGAGGGTAACCACTGTAGCTACTTCCAAGACATGGAACAATGTCTCCACAAAATCTTCTTCTACACTGATATATCTATAGGATTCCTAATGACTTACGAAGATGTCTTATTCTTCGCCAATTATCACCAATTTTCCTTTGACGAGGAACATCATTTTTTGATGCAGACTTGAGGTAACAGCTCCTGCAGCGTGAATCCAAGGTCACCCGAGTAGGCCAGTATATGTCGGTTCTATATCCATTACCTGAAAGGTGATGTGGAACATATACAGGTCAATATTTACAGGTAGGTCCACCTATCCAAACATAGTGCTTTGGGAAACATCGAAAGCTTTGACCACCATAGAACTTGGTCTTATAAAGATGTCATTCATTGTTAGTTTAATCAAGCTAGCCTTTTGGTAGCACATTTAGGGAAGAACCAGTATCAGTGAGTACTCTGGACAGGCTAGTTGTCCCTATCTGGATTCAAATGTGCAACCCCTTATTGTAAGCTCTACCTTGTGGAGGGAACTCATTGTCATTGAAGCCTAGGCGTGTTCCTGACATCAAATTAGCCACGACTCCATCAAATTGGTTTATTGTGATCTCCTTTGTAACGCGTGTGGAGCTTATAATTTTCATTAGAGATTCTTTGTGCACCTCTGAATAAATTAGTAATGAGAGTATTGAAATTTTCGTCGGTGTTTGGTGCAGTTGATCCACCACCCTATAGTCACTTTTCTTGATCATTTTCAAGAATTTGTCAGCCTATCGATCAATGAACATCTTACTAAGAGGTTCTTGCCCCTGATTAGTTTCAACCACAACCTTTCTTTTATTCTTAGTCAAGGTATCATCCTTCTTGTGTTGGTCTAGAGTGCATATGTGACTGCTGCAAGTCATGCCCCCTATTCCTACTATATTTGTAAATGCATATATAGACAGTAGTTTCATAACTCCACGGCACAACTTTATCACTTTTACAAGGAATGAGGGACGGACTCCCTTCATCACCATTGTCCTTTTTGGAAGCACCGATATTGTTACTGGTATCTTTGTTAAGATTGGATCTCCATATGGAATGACAAGTGGTTTCTTTGCATAACTTAAACCTTGGCAAGGAATCACCAAAGGTCTTCTTCTATTCCAATTTATTGCAGCTACATATCCTTTTTCAGGGTAATGCCCGAATTGGACCATCCCTTGATCCACCAATTTCTTAAAAGTTTTTTTGAAAGCATCATTGTGTTCCAAGAGAAATCCATGCTCTAATAAGTTCTCCTTTAATATATCTATTAGAGGTTTTACTCGTTTAGTCTCTCCAAGATTAGTGACTATCTCAATTGCGTTCACAGTTGGACCACTATGTTAAGGCATGGGGTTCGTCTTGATATTTGATTTATCAAAAGTGATATCTTGGGAATCCAACAAATTTTGAACTTTGTGTCGGAAGGCCCAACATTTCTCTATGGTATGCCCTGGAGAATTGGCATGATACTCGCACCTTGTATTTGCATCATATTTTGGTGGGAGTGCCCCAATTGGAGGAGCAAGTTCCTTCAGCTCTACCAAGAAGTCCTTGACTAAGGGTTGTGGTAATGGACTGTATGGCATAGGGAGCGTATCAAATATTCTCAGAGGTCTTTCGAACCTATTTTGTTGCTGCTCTCGTGGGATTACCAATGGTTGTTACTCCTTTTGGTGGGAAAATGCATTAGTTTCTCATTCCTTCTTTTTTGAGAAGTGTGGAACATTCTTATTTAGATTGTAAGGAGTATTGGATGATGCTCCTTGTATCTTGTCACTTTTCACACCATCTTCAATTTGTTCCCCAATTGTCACCAAATAAGAGAATATGGAGGAGATGCTGCCTACCAATTGTAAGTGTTTGTTGGCAGCAATTTTGGTAAAACAATGACTTAATAATGTTTTTCTAAATGTCTTAACATTTGGAGCAAAATTGTTTTGTATGATGTGAAAGCAGATGTCTTGACATCTGCCTCCTGAACTGATCTCAGCCCAACATCAGTTTAAGTTTTATGTTTCCTGATTTCCAGCACTCCATAATTCATGATTTTTAACTCACATGCAGCGAAAAATAAGGAGGAATATTTTTCAAAATGCATGGATTTTATCTTGACCTGTTTTTATGGAAATATTCAAAAGAATTAATATTTGGTTTTAAAGACCAAGTCCACAGTTGCGCTTATATAAGGACTTGCTTTCTTGTTCAAACAACTGCAACTTTAAAAGAAGAATACTTTCTTTCTGTTTTAAAAAGTCTAAGTCTTTTAATTGTCAAACACTCTAGTATTGATTGAATACTTGTGTTGTCATTTGGGTTGTTATTTGTGTATCTTTCATAAGATTTTAAGCATTGAATGATTGAGGTGTTTTAAACTTATTATTTCTATTAGTTTTTCATTGTAAGTGATTGAAGGGATTTGAGGAGGGCCTCATACCTAGGTGAGTCTTAGGTAGAAGTATAGCACGGGTAGTGATTAAGTGATTAGATCGTAAATTGTTTGTTTACTGAGGGTCTATGAATTGATACTATTTAGTGAACTTGTCCCTGGCTTTGTATCCCCCAGAGTAAGTGTTGTTGTACACCAAACTTGGTTAACAATATCTTGTGTTTTTACTGCTTTTGATTTTACTGCACTTTACTTGAAAACAAATATTTGTATGGTGACATCTCATTCGATATCACATATTTGATACCAGAATTTTAGAGTTCAAGATCGTCCTCATCTTCCTCTTCATCTTGGTTAATCGGCATATCAAAATCATATCGGGTTGTAGCAGTATCATTATCAGTGAGTTTAGATGAGGATCTTCGCATTTTATCATGTTTTGGTGCTTTTTAGAAAGCGATTTTGGAAAGTGGGTATGAATAAAAAGTATTGCCATTTTGAAAATAAAATAAAAATGCAAGAGAAAGATAGAATCTTAAATTTAACGTAAAACACAATTTTTATTAATTGAAAACATTGTTCGAAAATAAATGGGGGCCCTTACAAGCTACCCGTATGCCTCGGGTGGGACATGGGTTCTTTAAAAAAACAGGAAAATTACTTTAGAAAGAAAAAGATCTCTTGAATCTCCACAGTTGTCAAATTCTTGAGTTCTTCGCTTGGAGCATATTCTCGGATGAGGTTAGATGCTCTTTGTTGGATAACATTGACACTTGTCCATAATGCTCTATTCCTTTACTGATGAAGGTTTCTTGGATGATAGGAAATTGTCCTTTGCCTTCTTTAGTAGTCTTTAACAGTCGATAGCCTAAACCAAAGCGATCTTTCTTCTCAGGTATCTCTACAAGTTCTCCCCAACCTTTAGATGTTGGATCCTCCACAGCTGTTTGAAAATCTCTCCATGATGCCATAGAGCTTCTGGGTTTTGTGACTTTCTCCACTGGGAGGGTAACCACTGTAGCTACTTCCAAGACTTGGAACAATGTCTCCACAAAATCTTCTTCTACACTGATATATCTATAGGATTCCTAATGACTTACGAAGATGTCTTATTCTTCGTCAACTATCACCAATTTTCCTTTGACGAGGAACATCATTTTTTGATGCAGACTTGAGGTAACGGCTCCTGCAGCGTGAATCCAAGGTCACCCGAGTAGGCCAGTATATGTCGGTTCTATATCCATTACCTGAAAGGTGATGTGGAACATATACAGGTCAATATTTACAGGTAGGTCCACCTATCCAAACATAGTGCTTTGGGAAACATCGAAAGCTTTGACCACCATAGAACTTGGTCTTATAAAGATGTCATTCATTGTTAGTTTCATCAAGCTAGCCTTTTGGTAGCACATTTAGGGAAGAACCAGTATCAGTGAGTACTCTGGACAGGCTAGTTGTCCCTATCTGGATTAAAATGTGCAACGCCTTATTGTAAGCTCTACCTTGTGGAGGGAACTCATTGTCATTGAAGCCTAGGGGTGTTCCTGACATCAAATTAGCCACGACTCCATCAAATTGGTTTATTGTGATCTCCTTTGTAACGCGTGTGGATCTTATAATTTTCATTAGAGATTCTTTGTGCGCCTCTGAATAAATTAGTAATGAGAGTATTGAAATTTTCGTCGGTGTTTGGTGCAGTTGATCCACCACCCTATAGTCACTTTTCTTGATCATTTTCAAGAATTTGTCAGCCTATCCATCAATGAACATCTTACTAAGAGGTTCTTGCCCCTGATTAGTTTCAACCACAACCTTTCTTTTATTCTTAGTCAAGGTATCATCCTTCTTGTGTTGGTCTAGAGTGCATATGTGACTGCTGCAAGTCATGCCCCCTATTCCTACTATATTTGTAACTGCATATATAGACAGTAGTTTCATAACTCCACGGCACAACTTTATCACTTTTACAAGGAATGAGGGACGGACTCCCTTCATCACCATTGTCCTTTTTGGAAGCACCGATATTTTTACTGGTATCTTTGTTAAGATTGGATCTCCATATGGAATGACAAGTGGTTTCTTTGCATAACTTAAACCTTGGCAAGGAATCACCAAAGGTCTTCTTCTATTCCAATTTATTGCAGCTACATATCCTTTTTCAGGGTAATGCCCGAATTGGACCATCCCTTGATCCACCAATTTCTTGAAAGTTTTTTTGAAAGCATCATTGTGGTCCAAGAGAAATCCATGCTCTAATAAGTTCTCCTTTAATATATCTATTAGAGGTTTTACTCGTTTAGTCTCTCCAAGATTAGTGACTATCTCAATAGCGTTCACAGTTGGACCACTATGTTAAGGCATGGGGTTCGTCTTGATATTTGAATTATCAAAAGTGATATCATGGGAATCCAACAAATTTTGAACTTTGTGTCTGAAGGCCCAACATTTCTCTATGGTATGCCCTGGAGAATTGGCATGATACTCGCACCTTGTATTTGCATCATATTTTGATGGGAGTGCCCCAATTGGAGGAACAAGTGCCTTCAGCTCTACCAAGAAGTCCTTGACTAAGGGTTGTGGTAATGGACTGTATGGCATAGGGAGCGTATCAAATATTCTCAGAGGTCTTTCGAACCTATTTTGTTACTGCTCTCGTGGGATTACCAATGGTTGTTACTCCTTTTGGTGGGAAAAATGCATTAGTTTCTCATTCCTTCTTTTTTGAGAAGTGTGGAACATTCTTATTTAGATTGTAAGGAGTATTGGATGATGCTCCTTGTATCTTGTCACTTTTCACACCATCTTCAATTTGTTCCCCAATTTTCACCAAATCAGAGAATATGGAGGAGATGCTGCCTACCAATTGTAAGTGTTTGTTGGCAGCAATTTTGGTAAAACAATGACTTAATAATGTTTTTCTAAATGTCTTAACATTTGGAGCAAAATTGTTTTGTATGATGTGAAAGCAGATGTCTTGACATCTGCCTCCTGAACTGATCTCAGCCCAACATCAGTTTAAGTTTTATGTTTCCTGATTTCCAGCACTCCATAATTCATGATTTTTAACTCACATGCAGCGAAAAATAAGGAGGAATATTTTTCAAAATGCATGGATTTTATCTTGACCTGTTTTTATGGAAATATTCAAAAGAATTAATATTTGGTTTTAAAGACCAAGTCCACAGTTGCGCATATATAAGGACTTGCTTTCTTGTTCAAACAACTGCAACTTTAAAAGAAGAATACTTTCTTTCTGTTTTAAAAAGTCTAAGTCTTTTAATTGTCAAACACTCTAGTATTGATTGAATACTTGTGTTGTCATTTGGGTTGTTATTTGTGTATCTTTCATAAGATTTTAAGCATTGAATGATTGAGGTGTTTTAAACTTATTATTTCTATTAGTTTTTCATTGTAAGTGATTGAAGGGATTTGAGGAGGGCCTCATACCTAGGTGAGTCTTAGGTAGAAGTATAGCACGGGTAGTGATTAAGTGATTAGATCGTAAATTGTTTGTTTACTGAGGGTCTATGAATTGATACTATTTAGTGAACTTGTCCCTGGCTTTGTATCCCCCAGAGTAAGTGTTGTTGTACACCAAACTTGGTTAACAATCTCTTGTGTTTTTACTGCTTTTGATTTTACTGCACTTTACTTGCAAACAAATATTTGTATGGTGACATCTCATTCGATATCACATATTTGATACCAGAATTTTAGAGTTCAAGATCGTCCTCATCTTCCTCTTCATCTTGGTTAATCGGCGTATCAAAATCATATCGGGTTGTAGCAGTATCATTATCAGTGAGTTTAGATGAGGATCTTCGCATTTTATCATGTTTTGGTGCTTTTTAGAAAGCGATTTTGGAAAGTGGGTATGAATAAAAAGTATTGCCATTTTGAAAATAAAATAAAAATGCAAGAGAAAGATAGAATCTTAAATTTAACGTAAAACACAATTTTTATTAATTGAAAACATTGTTCGAAAATAAATGGGGGCCCTTACAAGCTACCCGTATGCCTCGGGTGGGACATGGGTTCTTTAAAAAAACAGGAAAATTACTTTAGAAAGAAAAAGATCTATGGAATCTCCACAGTTGTCAAATTCTTGAGTTCTTCGCTTGGAGCATATTCTCGGATGAGGTTAGATGCTCTTTGTTGACATCTTTGTTGGATAACATTGACACTTGTCCATAATGATCTATTCCTTTACTGATGAAGGTTTCTTGGATGATAGGAAATTGTCCTTTTCCTTCTTTAGTAGTCTTTAACAGTCGATAGCCTAAACCAAAGCGATCTTTCTTCTCAGGTATCTCTACAAGTTCTCCCCAACCTTTAGATGTTGGATCCTCCACAGCTGTTTGCAAATCTCTCCATGATGCCATAGACGTTCTGGGTTTTGTGACTTTCTCCACTGGGAGGGTAACCACTGTAGCTACTTCCAAGACTTGGAACAATGTCTCCACAAAATCTTCTTCTACACTGATATATCTATAGGATTCCTAATGACTTACGAAGATGTCTTATTCTTCGTCAATTATCACCAATTTTCCTTTGACGAGGAACATCATTTTTTGATGTAGACTTGAGGTAACAGCTCCTGCAACGTGAATCCAAGGTCACCCGAGTAGGCCAGTATATGTCGGTTCTATATCCATTACCTGAAAGGTGATGTGGAACATATACAAGTCAATATTTACAGGTAGGTCCACCTATCCAAACATAGTGCTTTGGGAAACATCGAAATCTTTGACCACCATAGAACTTGGTCTTATAAAGATGTCATTCATTGTTAGTTTCATCAAGCTAGCCTTTTGGTAGCACATTTAGGGAAGAACCAGTATCAGTGAGTACTCTGGACAGGCTAGTTGTCCCTATCTGGATTAAAATGTGCAACGCCTTATTGTAAGCTCTACCTTGTGGAGGGAACTCATTGTCATTGAAGCCTAGGCGTGTTCCTGACATCAAATTAGCCACGACTCCATCAAATTGGTTTATTGTGATCTCCTTTGTAACGCGCGTGGAGCTTATAATTTTCATTAGAGATTCTTTGTGCGCCTCTGAATAAATTAGTAACGAGAGTATTGAAATTTTTGTCGGTGTTTGGTGCAATTGATCCACCACCCTATAGTCACTTTTCTTAATCATTTTCAAGAATTTGTCAGCCTATCAATCAATGAACATCTTACTAAGAGGTTCTTGCCCCTGATTAGTTTCAACCACAACCTTTCTTTTATTCTTAGTCAAGGTATCATCCTTCTTGTGTTGGTCTAGAGTGCATATGTGACTGCTGCAAGTCATGCCCCCTATTCCTACTATATTTGTAACTGCATATATAGACAGTAGTTTCATAACTCCACGGCACAACTTTATCACTTTTACAAGGAATGAGGGACGAACTCCCTTCATCACCATTGTCCTTTTTGGAAGCACCGATATTGTTACTGGTATCTTTGTTAAGATTGGGTCTCCATATGGAATGACAAGTGGTTTCTTTGCATAACTTAAACCTTGGCAAGGAATCACCAAAGGTCTTCTTCTATTCCAATTTATTGCAGCTACATATCCTTTTTCAGGGTAATGCCCGAATTGGACCATCCCTTGATCCACCAATTTCTTGAAAGTTTTTTTGAAAGCATCATTGTGTTCTAAGAGAAATCCATGCTCTAATAAGTTCTCCTTTAAGATATCTATTAGAGATTTTACTCGTTTAGTCTCTCCAAGATTAGTGACTATCTCAATTGCGTTCACAGTTGGACCACTATGTTAAGGCATGGGGTTCGTCTTGATATTTGAATTATCAAAAGTGATATCTTGGGAATCTAACAAATTTTGAACTTTGTGTCTGAAGGCCCAACATTTCTCTATGGTATGCCCTGGAGAATTGGCATGATACCTGCACCTTGCATTTGCATCATATTTTTCGAGTGTTCCCCAATTGGAGGAGCAAGTTCCTTCAGCTCTACCAAGAAGTCCTTGACTAAGGGTTGTGGTAATGGACTGTATGGCATAGGGAGCGTATCAAATATTCTCAGAGGTCTTTCGAACCTATTTTGTTGCTGCTCTCGTGGGATTACCAATGGTTGTTACTCCTTTTGGTGGGAAAAATGCATTAGTTTCTCATTCCTTATTTTTTGAGAAGTGTGGAACATTCTTCTTTGGATTGTAAGGAGTATTAGATGATGCTCCTTATATGTTTCCACTTTTTACACCAGCTTCAGTTTGTTCCCTAATTGCCACTTTCTTGTGATCCTTACCCCAAGCTTGTATGACTTTCTTGAGAAGCTCGGGGTTTCTCTTACCCATGTCATAACGGACCAATTGTTGAAGTTTCTCGTCGGAAGGTTTATCTTCCAACGGGTACCCAAGTTGACGTAAATCTAAAATAGGGTTATAGTTGATACATCCTCTCGTCCCAATCAGAGGAACATTTGGAAATTATCCACATTTATAAATAATATCACCTATGTTCAATTTCCTAGCATACCATAAAACAGAATCAGCACTAAGAGCCCTCAAATTTTGAGACTATTCATGCTTTGTTAAGTCCTTAACCATGTAGTCCTCTTTTTAGAGGTGAGAAATGAGCCAAGAGTATAAAAGAGGAATACAACAATTTAGCACACCTCTCCCCTTTTCATAATGTGTATGAAAGGCGTAGTGAACATCAACAAGTAGAGAAGGAGTAGGATCAGCATTTAACACCTTAACAACCAAAAATACATTAATGGTCATAGAGTCAATATAGTCGATAGTATTTGGAAATAGAACCAAACCAAATATTAGTAGCGCCAAACAGTCCACACAAGATTCTCATTATTTCTTATCAGCAAAAGAAAGATCCTTAGATTATAATTATTATCTTTTAATCCCTTGAACTTCACCATCTTTCTTATAATTGAGCACCAAATTAGTAAACGGTATCCCTATCTCCTTACCCAAATTTCTGATATTAATAGTTTGTCGAATCCCTTAGTAGGCTTCATCTTTGATCCTAGAGAAATCCAAGATCCTATCAAGTTCTTCCAAGGTAGGTGCTAGTTGAACACTCTGGAAAGTAAAACATCTTAGTGGAGGGTCATAGAATTGAGCAAGGGCGGTGACTTCTTCCACTTGAACTATTATCTTGGTCAACTCGAGGATATCCCCATAGCGTCAAACAAACATGTTCATAGATTTCTCTATTAGTTTCCCCCTAATCAGTTTGATCTTCTTCATATCGGGAACCACGACACTAATTGAGATGCTTTGTTTCTTATTGGTATTCATCTTTAGGATACTCACCAATAACCTTTTATTTATTCTTTCTTAGGAATCATGTAAGTAAGAAAACACAAATGCAAAAATGATGAACATTTTGAAATGCAAGATGTATGTATGCATGGGGAGGTGGCTAGAACTTTTAAAAGATTATGATTTTGATTTAAGTTACCATCCGGGTAAAGAAAACATTGTGGTTGATGCTTTGAGTAGGAAGTACTTGCATATGTTGATGCTTATGGTGCGCGAGGTAGAATTGATCGAGCAATTCAGAGATATGAGTTTAGTGTGTGAAGAAACTCCTAATAGTGTAAAGTTGGGGATGTTGAAACTGACTAGTGGTATTTTAGAAGAAATTCGAGAAGGTCAAAAATCTAATTTGAAGTTGGTTGATCAGTTGACCTTGATTAACCAAGGTAATGGAGGTGAATTCAGAGTTGATGATAATGGTGTAATGAGGTTTGGTGGTAGAGTATGTGTTCCAGATGTTCCAAAGCTTAAGAAGAGTATTCTTGAGGAAGGAAATCTAAGTGGTTTAAGTATTCATGCTAGTGCCACAAAGATGTATCAGGACTTGAAGAAATTGTTTTGGTGGCTCGGTATGAAAAGGAAAGTTGTTGAGTTTGTTTATGCTTATTTAACTTGTCAGAAGTCGAAGATTGAACATCAGAAGCCTTTGGGTCTAATGGAGTCATTGAACATTCTGCAATGGAAATAGGACAACATTTTCATGGATTTTGTGTCGGGTTTGCTGAAGACTGCTAAGGGTAGTGATTCGATTTGGATGATAATGGATAGGTTGACTAAGTCGGTTCATTTCTTGCTGATGAAGATCAATCATCCTATGCAGAAGTTGGTTGATATGTATATCGAGGAGATTGTGAAATTGCAAGGGATACCTTCGAGTATTGTGCCGAATAGAGATTTGAGATTCATGTCAAAGTTCTGGGGTGTTTGCTGAATGCTTTTGGTACTAACTTGAGGTTGAGTCTCGTATATTATCTGCAGACAGACGGTCAGACAAAGAGGATTATTCAGTTTTTGGAGGATTTATTGGGGGCTTATGTGCTAGAACAAGGAGGAGCTTGGGATAACCACTTGCGTTGATTAAGTTTACTTATAATAATAGTTTTCATTCTAGTATTGGGATGGTACCATATGATGCATTGTACAGTATGAGGTGTAGGAATCCATTTTGTTGGTTTGAGTTAGGCAAGAGCGCTATGCTCGGACCTGAGATTGTGCAGGTAACGACCGAGAAGATCAAGATGATCTAAGAGAGGATGAAAGCTTCTCAGATTCATTAGAAGAGTTATCATGATAAGATAAGGAAAGCGCTTGAGTTTTAGAAAGACGATCATGTGTTCTTGAGAGTTACTCCGGTAACTGGTGTTGGTATGGCTCTAAAGTCGTGAAAGCTTACGCTGCATGTTTTTAGTCCATATCAGATTGCTAAGAAGATAGGTGATGCAGCCTATCAGATTACTTTATCGTTATCTCTTGCGAATCTTTATGATGTGTTTCATGTATCTCAATTGAGGATGTATATTCTGGACCCTTTTCATGTGATCTAAATGGATTATGTACATGTGAGAGATGATCTGATAGTTGAAGCATCACCCGTGCGGATAGAAGGTCGGGAAGTGAAGCAATTACGGGGTAAAGATATTGCCTTGGTGAAGGTAATGTGGGATGAACCGGCTGGTGGAAGTTGGACTTGGGAGAGTGAAGATCAAATGAGAGATTTGTATCCGACTCTATTTTCCTTGGTTAATTTTTGGGGACGAAAATTCTTTTAAGTGAGGGAGAGTTGTAACACCTCATATATTTTAATTAATCATTTAATTAGTTATTTATGATTATTTGTGACTTATTGATGAAAATATATGATGTATTGTTGAAGGTGGTGTGTTGTATATGTTGTGTTGTGGGATAGTGTGAGTTATGGATCAACATGAGGAGTATTTATATTTTAGATAATTAGTATAGTTATTTAGAATTATTTTAATTAGTAAAATAGAGATAATATATGGGTAGAGATAATAAGGGCAAGGTGGTAATATTCATAAGGATTAGTGAGGATAAGTTGAGAAATTCATATTAGGGGTCCAAGGAGTGTAAGTTTGACAAAAAGGAAAGTTGAAGTTTTGGTATGTTCATTATGTACGGTCGTATTTTGGGAGTGCGGCTGTGGAGGACGAAATAGGGCATTGAGGAACTGAGGATTCATGTAGAGAACTCAAAGAAAAGATAAAATCTAGGAATCTAAGGTAAGGGGTGATCCTTGTTATTATAATTGATATGGAATTTAGAAGTATGTAGGTTTGTTTGGGGTTTTGTGATGAATTGATGATATGGTGAATGTGATGAAATTGATAAATTATGATGTGTACAATACTATAATTTAATACCCATAATATGTATGATAATGTGTTGTTGTTATTGTATGATAAAACATTGATTTTTGATTAAATTGGGACTATACTGGTATGAAATCGCATGAAAAATTGGGATTGAACAGGTGAAAAATTGCAAAAGGAAATTCCTGTTTTTGCACGCAGTGTCGGGAGAGCCACATGCAGCGCCAGGCGAGCCCTGAGCGAGATTAACCTGTGATTTGCAGGCTCTTAGAAAATGTATTAGGGAAGGCGTGTTGCCCCAGCATCGTCGTGCAAGCCTCAGGTGAGCAGACATCTTCGTAGGGCCAGTCTCAGGCGAGTGGGTAGCTGACAGTTTTTGGTTCTTTGTTTTTTTGCAAGGAATAAAATGAGTAATATGATGTGCTTCCCATGAATATGCAATGATGAATATGTGTGTGTATATATATATATATATATATATATATATATATATATATATATATATATATATATATATATATATATATATATATATATATATATATATATATATATATATATATATATATATATATTGATGAAATATGGAGTATGATTGTTATGAGTATATTGTATATTGTATAATGATGTATGAGATGATTACTTGTTGTATGATGATTACAAGAATGATGATGCACTTGACTAGTTGCGGTCGCGAATATGATGGTGATTGTGCATCAGGCATTCATAGAATTATTTTGGACGTTTGTCCACCGTATTGATTGGACCTAAGTCCAGTGTTGTTAGGACGTTGGTCCAGTATTAGCCTCAATCCCATTGTGCGTATTGAGTGGATTTTATGTTATACTCTGATTCCAAGAGGGATTCAATTCTGTGGTGTGGATGTTTGGAGGGTGTTGACCCAGTGTTCATCAAAGAATTTGTACCACATGCATGAGTCCATGTTGATACATTATATTCTATGTGACATTGAATAATTGTTTATTTAAATGATTATTTAATGATGTTGTGACTTAAGTGATGTTTATGTTGATATTGCTAATTAAATGGTGTTTTATTAGTGATGATTGATCTAATGATATAATAATGTTGTGATTAAGATGATGGTATGAGAGTGTGATTATAATATGTGATATATGATGATATATGGATTTCATGATGATGTTGTTGTAACTACTATATTTATTCCGTATAGATTTTGTAATAATCTGTGATTACTCACTCTTTCTGCTTGAAAATATTGCCTCTATATGTGGGTAACTTGCAGGTGATCAGGAATAGTCTGTAGAAGCTCGAGGATAGTTTTATTGAGTTATTTAGTTACTTTATGTTCAATAAAGAAGGTCTTGCTCTGATATGTAACATCGGGCTTGGGATCATTTGATTGGAGCATTATGTTCTTTTATTTAATATGAGATTATGAGGTACCTTTTATGGTGTTTTAGTTGTTTGAGTTATGAATTATGAACGATGGAGTATGACGATGTTTTATTGGAAGTATTATAATATAGTTGTTTTGAGACTAAGATTCTGTTGCGATAGTTTGAATTTTTTGTTGATGATACTAAAGAAATAGTTGTTTTAAATGTTTTGGAAACCCGTGTTACGAAGAAGAATGTTTGCTATGATGTTTTATATGACGATGAGACACCCTTGTTGGTGATTTATGTTTGATTAATATTAAATTATTCATGAATTATTCGTTGGGTTAGAAGGGTGTTACACTTCACATGTGGTTACGTGTTCAGTTATAGGAAACTGTTAATGGTTAATAGCAAGGATGTCTGGTTAACTAGTTCGTATGTTGGAGTTCGATGTCTGCAAGTTTGCCGATAGAAAAATAATTTATAAGCATCGAAGTGTATTTTTGTTGCATTATACTAATAATGGTTATTAGAGGTGATGATTTGTCAACTTTGAAGTGCTTCACATATGGTTATGTGTTTTGTTATTGGCAACTATTAGTGGTTACTAGGAAGGATGTCCTGTTAACTACTTGTTCGTAATTATTTTGCATCATACTGATAATGGTTATTAGCAGTGAATATTTGTCAGCATTGAAGTTTGGAACATATAATTATATGCTTCGTTGCATTCAACTGTTAATGGTTATTAGCTGGAAGTGATCGTCATCATCGAAGTCTTGATCATATGGTTATATGTTTCGTTGTTAATGGTTATTAGTAGGAAATGATTCTCATCATTTAAGTTTTAAACATATGATTATATGTTTTGTTGTTAATTATTATTAGCAGGAAATGATCGTCATCATTAAAGTCTTGACCATATGGTTATGTATTTTGTTGCTTTCTACTGTTAATGGTTATTAGCAGGAAATGGTTATTAATGTTGAAGTTTGGAACATATGGTTATATATTTTGTTACAGACTACTGTTAGTGGTTACTGGCGTGAATGTTTTGTTAATTACTTGTTCGTATGTTGGAATTCGTTATCTGCAGGTTTTCCAATAGAATAAGGATTCGTCAACATCGAAAACCGCTTCCGTTGTGTTCTACTGTTAATGGTCATTAGCATGAATTGAATTCTCAACCCTGAAGCTCTTTAACATATGGTTATAAGTTTTGTTACAAGTTGTTGTTAATGGTTACTGGCGGAATTGTTCTGTTATTTACTCGTTCGTATGATTGGAACTTGTGTTTACAAGTTAGCCGATAGAAGAAGGATTTATCAACATCGAAGAGTACCTCTGTTACTCTCAACTATTAATGTTTATTAGCAGAAAATGATTGTCAGCTTTGAACTTTTGAATGTATGGTTATATGTTTCATTGTGTTCAACTGTTAATGGTTATTAGCAGGGGATGAACTGTCAACTTTAAATCCCTTTAGCATATGGTTATGTGTTTTGGTATATTCAACTGTTAATGGTTATTAGAAGAAAATGATGGTCATCATTAAAGTTTTGAGCATATGGTTATGTATTTTGTTACATTCAGTTGTTAATGGTTATTAGCCGGAAAAGTTTGTCTGCATTGAAGTTTTGAACATATAGTTATATGTTTTGTCATATTCAATTGTTAATGGTTATTAGCAGGAGATGAATTGAAAACCTTTCAACTGTTTTGATAGAGTGTTTGATATGTTAACTTTTGGATTCGCTATCCACAATTTCGCCGATAGAGAGAGGATCTGTCAACCTTGAAGTTATGAACATGTGGTTACATGTTTGCTAATATTTATAGTTGTTGCTAACAGTGCAAAAGTTTGCCAACTTTTGGAAACATCCATGTCAGTCGGGGTACCGAGCATTATTTTTTTTAGCTCCATTGAAGTTACTCATTGCAATCTTCTGTCAGCATTGTCGGCGGACGAAGATTTGTTAACTTTGGAAGTCCATTTCAGTCGGTGCAATGAACATTTTCTTTCATCCCCAAAGGAATCCGCTTGCAGTCAACCTTTCTGAATTTGTTCTTTTGTATTCATTCATGTTGCATAATCAATAAATCATTGTACTTCTTGGTTAATTACACTCTTTTATCACCACATCTGCATGCATATCATATACTCTTTTTTTGCAGAGAATTTGGGTTTGTGATATTTAAACTATCTTTCACCTCGAAGATTCAAAGATGTTTCTTCAAATTGTCTGGTTAAAGATATTTAAATAGGAGCATTTTTTATACCCCAAGATTTACCCTAATATCATTCACTCCATCTAACTCTTTAGCCTTGATCCATCTACGCATATTCTTACTAGGCATACATTTCGATTCATCTGCATACACATGTAACATTTGGTTTTGTTCAAAAGTTTCTTTACTTGTATTTCAATTATCACCCAAAACTTGAGTATGATTAATTGTATCTGAGAATCGGGATTTTCATGTAATGGAGGATGTGTTTACTTACAAAGGTTTTGTTTCAACCAAGATGCCTCTTTGATTATGGATTAAGGTTCATCTGGTTTTTGGTCAACAATTCAAAAATTGGTTCATTTGTTTACTTGTGTTGCAACTTGGTGGCTGATATTAGCAAGAGTTAAGGTCCTACAAAGTATCTTTTTCAGTGTTGCAAGAAACAGTTCAAAGATTTTTTTTCCAGAAATGACTTATTAATGAATGGTTATGTTGAAGAAGGGGTAAACATCACTGTGCCTTGTTTTGCTGCACCAGCCCATTTTGAAGTTGAGTATCATAGCAATCCAGGTGTTACCCCATTGGTGATTACTTTTCAAGGTCTTATCCCCTACAAATAAGATAAGGTTGTGCCTTACAAATACAATGCTACAATATTAGAATATGGAGTGGAAGTTCCCATCCAGCCAATGCCTGATGTTTGAAATATAACTGAAAATAGTCGGGTGACCCGTAGTGGTCGTTTGTTTGTGCCAGTTGTTCGAAGAGATGTTGATGCTGGAAAGAAAATTGTTGAGAATGATGAACCTAAGAAGGTTACGGGTGAGACTAGTGGAGCTACGTTAGGGAAAGAAGTGGATGATATTTTGAAGATAATTAATATGAGCGACTACATAATTGTAGATCAGCTACTGCAGACTCTTTTAAAAATATCTATCTTAGCTCTATTGATGAACTCCTCTGCTCATAGAGAATCCTTGATGAGGGTACTGGACCAAGCTTTTGTGGATAGTGATATTCCAATAGATCAATTCAGCAGCGTAATAGGAAATATTACTTCATGTAATAACCTGAGTTTCTGCGATGATGAATTACCAGATGAAGGGAGGAATCACAACCTGGCCCTCCACATCTCTATGAACTGCAAGAATGATTCACTATCCAATGTGATGATTGATAATGGATCTTCTTTGAATGTTATACCGAGGAGTACTCTCATGAAGTTGAAATATCAAGGAACGCCTATGCGCCCTAGTGGCATCATTGTGAAAGCATTTGATGGGTCAAGGAAATCTGTCATCCGTGAAGTGGACTTACCTATCCATATAGGACCACATTTGTTTCAGATAAATTTCCAGGTCATGGACATTGTTACCGCTTATAGTTGTTTGCTAGGACGACCATGGATACATGAAGTAGGGGTTGTCACTTAAACTTTACACCAGAAGCTAAAGTTTGTACGTGAAAAGAAAGTAGTGATCATAAATGGGGAACAAGCATTTTTGATATCTCAATTGTCCTCTTTCAGCATTGTATAAGCGGATGAAGTTATTATTGGAACCCATTTCCAAGCCTTATCCATTGACAACATAAGAGGAAATGAGAATTCCAGGGTTTCGCTAAAGGATGTGCAGCATGTTGTGCGTAATGGTCATAGTGAAGTTTGGGGACGAATTGTGGATCCACCTCTGAACAAGAACATAACTGGCTTGGGGTTCTCTTTGAAGGACATTAAACCGAAGTCTGCTGCAGGCAGGTATCAAGACATTTTCCGTAGCAGGGGTTATCTTCATCTGACTGTTTCTAGAATTAACGCCATTGTGGAAGATGAAGTAGAGCAGGAAATGCCAAATTATGTGACGCATGGAGTTAGGGTTAAGAACTGGATCACCATTGATGTTCCCTCTTGCATACATGTTTTAAAGTAATTTGATTTGTTAATCTTCTTTTTGAAAAAATCTTTCACTCTGCCCAAGGTGGAGGTATTAATTTTGTAGGGCTTATCTGTTTACTGTGACTTTTAAGATCAATAATAAAAGTTGTCTTTGCTTCCCGAATTATGTCTTTATTTTCTGTTTTTTCTTGGAAAATGGTAATCATAAATAACCTTTCAAAATAAATAATAACTGAAATTCAATTTGCATGATCACTTGTTATATGTGTCAGTTTCTAAATGCAATCACAAATCATATATGCAGATTAATTAAAAAACCCGTTGAATACAATGACCCTGCACCCTCTCCCAACTTTGAATGCCCTGTGTATGAGGCTGAAGAAGAAGATTATGATGAGATTCCAGAAGAGGTCTCACGGTTGCTTGAGCTCGAGGAAAATACCATTCATCCATATAAAGAGCCATTGGAATTGATTAATTTGGGTTCAGAAGAAGATCCGAAAGAAGTCAAGATTGGAGCATTGCTGCATCGTGATGTGAAGAGAAGGTTGATTGAGCTGTTGAAAGAGTATGTGGATATTTTTGCTTGGTCTTACCAAGATATGCCTGGTCTAGACATATATATTGTAGAATACCGTTTGCTGTTGAAGCCAGAGTGTCCGCCAATTAAACAGAAGTTAAGAAGAACTCACCCATATATGGCAGTAAAAATCAAATAGGAGGTTCTAAAGTAGGTTAATGTTGGTTTTCTTGTGACATCAGTGTATCCTCAATGGATTCCCAATATTGTCCCAGTATTGAAAAAAAACGGAAAAGTCCGCATGTGCGTAGATTACAGAGATCTAAATAAAGCTAGTCCAAAATATGATTTTCCGTTACCACACATTGATATGTTAGTGGATAGAACAAAAAAATTCAAAGTATTCTCGTTCATGGAAGGATTTTCCGGGTATAATCAAATAAGAATGGCTCTAGAGGACATGGAAAAAACAACGTTTATCACACCCTGAGGAACATTCTGTTACAAAGTTATGCGCTTTGGATTGAAGAACGCTGGTGCAATGTACCAGAGGGCTATGACAACCCTATTCCATGATCTGATGCACAAGGAAATTGAAGTATATGTTGATGATATGATCGCCAAATCCCAGACTGAAGAAGGGCATATAGAAGATTTGTTGAAGTTGTTTCAGCGTTTAAGGAAGTATCGTCTCCACTTGAATCAGGGAAATTGTTGGGTTTAATTGTTAGCCATAAAGGAATTGAAGTTGACCCTGATAAAGTCAAAGAAATTCAAGAAATTCCAGCACCAAGAACAGAAAAGCAAGTCATAGGCTTCCTCGGGCGTTTGAATTATATTTCCAGATTAATTTCCCACATGACTGCAACATGTGAACCGATCTTTAAGTTGTTAAAAAAAGATCAAGGTTGTGTGTGGACGGATGACTGCCAAAGTGCATTTGAAAGTATTAAAGATTATCTGCTTGAACCTCCTATCTTGATCCCTCTTGTAGAAGGAATGTTGTTGATTATGTATCTGATAGTGTTGGATAAATCCATGGGTTGTGTTATGGGACAACAGGATGAAACAGGGAAGAAGGAGTTCGCCATTTATTATCTCAGTAAAAAATTCACTGATTGTGAATCGCGGAATTCCATGCTGGAGAAAACATGTTGTGCTTTGGCCTGGGCGGCAAAGCATTTGCGGTAGTATATGTTGAATCTCACTACTTGGTTGATCTCAAAAATGGATCCAATCAAGTACATTTTTGAAAACCCTGCTCTTACTGGGAGAATTACCCACTGGAAGATGTTTTTATCTGAATATGATATCGAATATCGCACTCAAAAGGCTATTAAAAGTACTGTGTTGGAAGATTATCTTGCTCACCAACCAGTGAAGGATCACCAGTCTGTAGAATATGAATTCCCCGATGAGGATGTGATGTTCTTGAAAGTGAAGGATTGTGATGAACCATTTCCTGAGGAAGGTCCTGACCCTGAATCTCGTTGGAGTATGATATTTGATGGAGCTGTGAATGCTTATGGTAAAGGTATTGGTGTTGTGATTGTGACTCGTCATGGATCGCACATTCCTTTTACTGCAAGGTTAACATTCAATTGTACTAACAATATGGCAGAATACGAGGTTTGCATCATGGGTCTCGAAGAAGCTATTGATCTCAAAATTAAAATTCTAGATGTGTATGGTGATTCAGCTTTGGTAATAAATCAGATTAAAGGAGAATGGGATACTCGTCACCCCGGCTTGATCCCTTACAAAGATTATGCTAGAATATTATTACCATTCTTCAATAAAGTTGAATTCCATCACATCCCTAGAGATTAAAATCAGATGGCGGATGCTCTGGAAACTCTGGCTTCTATGTACCAAGTGAATACTTGGAATGATATACCCCGAATTACGGTTCGCGGATTGGATAGGCCCGCTCATGTGTTTACAGCAGAGGAGGTAGCAGATGAAAAAACATGGTATTATGATATCAAGCATTTTCTTTAGACTCAGGAATACCCAATTGGTGTGTCGAAGAAAGATAGAAAGACATTAAGAATATTGGCAGGCAGTTTCTTCCTCAGTGAAAATGTGTTATACAATAGAAATTATGACATGGTCTTGCTCAGATGCATGGATAGACACGAAGCAAACATGTTGATGCATGAGATTCATGAAGGTTCATTTGGCACTCATGCCAATGGACATTCGATGGCTAAAAGGATGCTAAGGGCGTGTTATTATTTGTTGACAATGGAGTCTGACTGTTACAAATTTGCAAAGAAGTGCCATAAATGCGAAATTTATGCAGACAAGGTCCATGTGCCTCTGACACTTCTCAATGTGATTTTCTCCCCGTGGCCTTTCTCTATGTGGGGTATTGACATGATTGGGATGATAGAACCCAAAGCTTCGAATGGAAACCGCTTTATCTTGGTAGCAATTGATTACTTCGCCAAGTGGGTGGAGGCTTCTTCATATGCCAATGCTACTAAGCAGGTGGTTGTGCGCTTCATTAAGAATAACCTTTTATGTCGGTATGGTGTACCGAGAAAAATGATTTTTCAAAAAGGATTTTACAATCTGCTCTTACTTTGAGATTTGTGATGAAACAATGGAAACAAAAATGGTGATCCCAGGAATGAGCAAACTCCAGTTGTATTGAGACGTTTTTTTCCCCTCAGGAAGGTTTACTTGGGATGTTTTCTCCGTGTTGGGTCTATGATTCCGGTACCCTCGGTCAAGTTTGGATTAATTCCTCCTCTTTCCTGATTTTTCATGATGTGAGGTTTCAATCCGAGTTTTCTCCAGTGAAGTTTTTGTTTGGCCTAATAGAGGTTCTTGTTCCAGAGAAGTTGGTATCATAACCATTCTTGAAGAATGCAGGTCCCCGGTTTCTCTAAGTGAAGGACGTATTGTGGAGGTGGTGATAACCTCGCCAATGAAGTAGGCCTGAATCCCCAGTGAATGTTTTGATTTTTTTGTGTCAGTCTACTTTACTTGAGATTGGTCTTGCAATCTCCAGTAGGAATGTTACTTTTTAAAAACACTTGTTTCCCCATTGAATCCCGAAGAAGGATGTTTTATTCCTGTATCTGTGCAATTTTATCACTTTGTTTTGTCTACCTCCGGATTATGTTCCTCCCCAGTAAGGTTAAAGTAGGTAGTAGTTTTTGTTTCCTCAACTGGCATTTAATTTTCCTGGAATGTTCATCTTAGATGAAGTTCAGCCGAGTGTTGTTACTGCCCGAGGCGGCTTTGCCTGGTTGGTCCCCATGTTGTGTATCTATTTTGTCAGCATACGCGTGATAAGACTCATATATTCATACATACATCATGCACAGCTAAAATTGGAAAATCATTGTTCATCGACATGTGTTAATATTTTTGTTGACATATTACCCTGTTTTGCAGAGTTAGGTTGTCCTCTCTTCAATAAAGTGTTTGCCTTAAGTAGAATGTGTATTTTATTTCAACTTCCTCACTGAATTGTCCCTCATAGAAGATTTTTGCTTTAGCCTTCCAGTACAGCTCCTTGTTTGGATGGATTTAGTTTTCCCTCTTGATTTTAATCCTCAAAGGATGTATTCGGGTTGACTTTTTCATTCCAGTTTATTTCTGGTTTGAATCCGCGGTTCCACGACAATTTTATTTACTTTGGATTTCTGAAAGCTTTGAGTTTTGGTTCGTGCATTTTTTTTGCACAAGAAGACTTTATATCCTCAACAAGAATATCTTGGCATCTCCCCAGGAAGTCTTACCTTTTTCCCCAAGATTTTTATTTTTTATAAATTTTACACTTTATTTGATTTGTTTAAAATGTTAAAAATACTTTTATACATTTTTAAATTCTGAAAAAATTATGGAATGATCCAATGATATAGTGACAAATATTGGTGAACTTATTTTATTTTTGTTTCTGACTTTACTATTTTTTATCATTTTTTTTATTCTACCCATTTATTTTAATTTTAAAAATAGTTTCTGACTTTAAAAAATTACCAAAAAATTTGTAAACTTATTTGAGCCCTTTTCTTATTTTTCTATGGTCTTACTTTTTATTTCTTAATTAATTTGAACATAGTTGATATTTTTCTCTTTATTTTCTATTTTTAAACATTATTTTTTAATCCTTTTGTATATATTAAAATGTGATATTATTTTGTGACTATTTTTTGGTTGATCTTGGGTTAGATTTTGGATCATGAACTTTATTAACATCATTGGATCCATGGTGTTGAGTTTAACTCCACAAAAATTGATGAATGATTTTAATAATAGTTTGATTAAAATTTAATTCAAATGTGGTTTGTATATTTTTTTCCGCATCCCTCTTCATCTCATCCCTTTCTTATTGCACTAGATGTTATTGGAGCATGATCTCTATATCATATCTCAAAACATATGATGCATAGATTGCTATTGACTGGCCTCAAAATAGGTGTGACTTCTATATAAGTCCACTTACGATTGCTTAACATAGCGCTGAATTTTGTCCCGATTCGAATAAATGATCATTTGTGGCCCAAACTTATGATTGCAAGCCCAAGTATGCTAATTTGATCTCTTTGATCAAATAACCTTGAGATCATTGTGTGTAGGCTTTGGTTTTAGCAATCCTTTAATAGATCTACAACACCTTTGGTCAACGTGGATCACTTAAACGTCGTTGATCATTAAATGGTACTTGTGAGAATTCCAAATGGATGATATACTTGACAAAAAGCAAATGTAACTTGTTGTGTGGAGGATTTGGTTCTACCAATCCTCTAATGAGTTCCAAATTCAAGCTTCAAGATGGTCATCCAACTAACCACTAATTATTGACTTGTCTTACCTTATGCTTTTATTCTTTTTTATGCTTTATGTACCATTTACTTTTATCATTTATATTTCATGCCATTTTCATCTTTGCTCATTTGAGCATTTACTTTCTTGCGATTTTTACTTTGCTCACTTGAGCTTTTCTTTTCCTTTCTTAAGATACTTAATAATCAACATAAACCCTAAAAAATCTTTAATGGTACTTGGACTATTTGGTTACTAACCTTGGTCTATTTTGGAGACCTTGTGTCTTATCTGATTATTCTATCTGAAGTTCTTGAGGTTTACCTTAAGACATTGGGTTTCTTGTTTGTTTTTGTGTGCAGGTTTTTGTGATTACACCCCTTGCTTGTAATATGGAGTTCACCCGTATATAGCCATTACTCTGCCCAATTTTTATGAAGACTTAATACACTTGAAGTTTGGTTCTCTCAAGAGGTCTAGTATTTTTTTTGCTTGATTGGTTCCAATCAAAGGAATGGGAATTCTATCTTGGCTCATAATGTCAAGTATTGGCTTCTTGTTGGATAGATGGTTCTTATCCATAGCTTTTACCTTATGCTTTAGGATCGTCCCTTCTTCTCCTCCCATCTTCGTTAATTTCAAAAATCTTCTTCCCCCTTTTTGAAAAATCATCTTATTTTTGAACTTGAACCACTTTCATAATATACTTGGACTTATGTCCATGCATTTTCAAAACATTTTTCATAAATAAACTCCAATCAACTTAATAATACCTTGAAATTTTTTTGTGGGAAGACTAAAAGTCAATCAATCTCATTTAAACCATTTCGCAACTTTGGCTTTTATCTTTAAACTTTTTCTCAAAAAGGTTGAACTCTTGTCAATCCTTGTAGTGATGAAAACAACTATACTTCTACAATATGTAGTGAAGAGAGATATTTTTTACTTGGGTGTTGAGTGAGGCATTGTTGATTTTAAAATTCAAGCCATATCCTCCACTTTGAGATGATGCAAATTCTCTTTTCTCATGATTGTGAGTAGTAGTCATGTTTTCCACACGGATAATGACGATGATGTTTTATCTCATAAAATTAACCAACACATTTGTATTTTAAATTTTTCAAAGAGGAACTACGTGTACCCTGATCCCCTATTGCAAGAAAAGGTGGTACGTAGGCACTAAAGGTTCGCAACCACGGCGGGTGCAAAAATTATAAAAATAAATATATTTCTTTCCTCACCTCCACAATCCATTTTTTATATACAACATTTTTTTATATATCCAAAATATACAGATTTTACAAAGAGACTCATACGGAGTACCGTAGATGTTTAGGGTGCTAATACCTTCCCTTTGCATAACCAACCCCCTTACCTTGAATCTTTCCCCTTGAGATGCATGGATAGACACGAAGCGAACATGTTGATGCATGAGATTCATGAAGGTTTATTTGGCACTCATGCCAATGGACATTCGATAGCTAAAAGGATGCTAAGGGAATGTTATTATTGGTTGACAATGGAGTCTGACTGTTACAAATTTGCAAAGAAGTGCCATAAATGCGAAATTTATGCAGACAAGGTCCATGTGCCTCCGACACTTCTCAATGTGATTTCCTCCCCGTGGCTTTTCTCTATGTGGGGTATTGACATGATTGGGATGATAGAACACAAAGCTTCGAATAGACACCACTTTATCTTGGTGGCAATTGATTACTTCACCAAGTGGGTGGAAGCTGCTTCATATGCCAATGTTACTAAGCAGGTGGTTGTGCGCTTTATTAAGAATAACCTTATATGTCTGTATGGTTTACCGAGCAGAATCATCACTGACAATGGCTCGAATTTGAACAACAAAATAATGACATAACTCTGTGAAGAATTCAAGATTTTCCATCATAATTCATCTCCATACAGGCGAAAGATGAATGGGTTGTTGAAGCTGCTAATAAGAATATCAAGAGAATTATCCAGAAAATGGTTGTTACTTATAAGGATTGGTATGAAATGCTCCCTTTTGCTCTACATGGATATCGAACATCTGTCCGCACTTCAACAGGAGCCACCCCGTTCTCCCTAGTGTATGGGATGGAAGTTGTACTCCCAGTCGAGGTAGAGATTCCCTTGTTGCGTGTGATAATGGAAACCAAGTTGATAGAGGCTGAATGGGCCCAGAACAGGTTTAACCAATTGAATTTGATTGAGGAGAAGAGGATGACAGATTTGTGTCATGGCCAGTTATATCAGGGAAGAATGAAGAAAGCTTTTGATAAAAAGGTCAAACCTCATGAATTCAGAGAAGGCGACCTCGTGCTCAGGAAGATCATGTCTTTCAACGCTGATTCCAGGGGCAAGTGTACTCCCAATTTTAAAGGCCCATATGTTGTCAAGAAAGCCTTCTCTGGCGGTGCATTAATTCTTGAAACTATGGATGGCGGGGAGTCCCCACGTCCCATGAATGCTGGCGCAGTCAAGAAATAATTCACCTAAAGAAATAAAAGAACAGCTCGCTAAGTTGAAAACCTGAAAGGGAGGCTTAGGAAAAAAGAGAGCGTCTCGGTAGGCCGAAAACCCAAAAGGGCGGTCTAGGCAAAAACTAGAGACCTAAACAGAATAAATTTCCCTCTAAGTTGAAAACCCTCAAGGGCAGCTTAGGCAAAAGTTAGGGATTTTCTTGGAAAGTAACTACATCAGACAAGACTTGATCGTTGAAGCAACAATCTTCTCGGATCCTCACCATACTTCAACAGAAGCTGCTGCTCAAGATTTCAAAAGTTGTTAGAGGGGATAGTGGTCATTGTATCTCGATGTATCTTTTCCATTATATATATATATATATATATATATATATATATATATATATATATATATATATATATATATATATATATATATATATATATATATATATATTTATATTACCATTTTTCAAATTTTGTAATCATCTATAGAGTCTCGCCTTTCGCAGACTACCATTCTATTAAGGAAATTGGAGCTTTCACCCAATTCTTCATATTATTTATTTTATTTAGATTACAAAGACTCCTTTTATTATTGATAATAACTTTCAAAGCAAAAAAAAAGATTAAATAACAAAATTGATTTTTCAAAAAGGATTTTACAATCTGCTCTTACATTGAGATTTGTGATGAAACAATGACAACAAAAATGGTGATCCCAGGAATGGACAAACTACAGTTGTATTGAGAAGTTTTTGTTCCCTCGGGAAGGTTTACTCGAGACGTTTTTCCCGTGTTGGGTCTATGATTCCGGTACCCTCGGTCAAGTTTGGATTAGTTCCTCCTCTTTCCTGATTTTTCATGATGTGAGGTTTCAATCCGAGTTTTCTCCAGTGAAGTTTCTGTTTGGCCTAATAGAGGTTCTTGTTCCAGAGAAGTTGGTATCATAACCATTCTTGAAGAACGCAGGTCCCCGGTTTCTCTAAGTGAAGGACGTATTGTAGAGGTGGTGATAACCTCGCCAATGAAGTAGGCCTGAATTCCCTAGTGAATGTTTTGATGTTTTGGTGTCAATCTGCTTTACTTGAGATTGGTCTTGCAATCTCCAGTAGGAATGTTACTTTTGAAAAACACTTGTTTCCTCGGTGAAGCTTGAAGAAGGATGTTCTATTCATGTATCTGTGCTATTTTATCACTTTGATTTGTCTACCTCCGGATTATGTTCCTCCCTAGTAAGGTTAAAGTAGGTAGTAGGTTTTGTTTCCTCAGCTGGCATTTACTTTTCTTGGAATGATCATCTTAGATGAAGTTTAGCCGAGTGTTGTTAGTGCACGGGGCGGCTTTTCCTAGTTTTTCCCCATGTTGTGTATCTATTTTGTCAGCATACGCGCGATAAGAATCATATATTCATACATACATCATGCATAGCTAAAATTTGCAAATCATTGTTCATCGACATGTGTTAATATTTTTGTTGACATATTACCCTGTTTTGCAGAGTTAGGTTGTCCTCTCTTTGATAAAGTGTTGGCCTTAAGTAGAAAGTGTATTTTCTTTCAACTTCCCCACTGAGTTGTCCCTCATGGAAGATTTTTGCTTTAGCCTTCCAGTACAGCTCCTTGTTTGGATGGATTTAGTTTTCCCTCTTGAGTTTAATCCTCAAAGGATGTATTTGGTTGACTTTTTCATTCCAGTTTATTTCTGGTTTGAATCTGCGGTTCCACGACAATTTTATTTATCTTTGGATTTCTGAAAGCTTCGAGTTTTGGTTCGTGCATTAATTTTGCACAAGAAGACTTTATATCCTCAACAATAATATCATGGCATCTCCCCAGGAAGCCGTATTTCTATCCCCAGAAAGTCGTTTCTTTTTTTGCAATTCTCCATAACAGCAAGTAATAAGTCTCTTTATTTGAGCAACTTGTACTTCCCTGTAAAAGTCGATGTAACTTTTTGCTATCTCATTTATGAGTGAATAGTTTGCAGTTTGTCATGAAAATTACACCAATGGATGGCAAGACTTTCAATACCCCAAGAAATAACTCGTTGTGAAATCTCGGCCAGTGGAAGTCTCTTTATTTGAGACAGCTTATATATTATCCTTTCTAGGAGGAGTTCTTTGGTTAAAGAAGAAGTTGAGACTCATTCTAGGTGAAATGCTAAAATTTTGAGGAAAACTTGTCATATTTTTGCTACCCTCAATGAAAGTTGGTAGTTCATCGTCAATGAACGGCGATGCTATGATATATTTTCTCTTTCTACCTTCAGTGAAAGTTGGTAGATCACCATCAATAAAAGTTAGTGTTTGTCATCTTTTTGCTACCCTCAGTGAACATTGGTAGTTCATCATCAGTGAATGGCAGTGATATGATATTCTCTTTCTACCTTCAGTGAAAGTTGGTAGGACATCGGCAATGAACGTCGATGTTTGTTATCTTTTTGCTACCCTCAGTGAATGTTCGTAGTTCATCGTTAGTGAACGGAGGTGATATGATATATTTTCTCTTTCTACCTTTAGTGAAAGTTGGTAGATCACCATCAGTGAAAGTTGGTGTTTGTTATCTTTTTTCTACCCTAAGTGAATGTTGGTAGTTCATCGTCAGTGAACGGAGGTGATATGATATTCTCTTTATACCTTCAGTGAATGTTGGTAGGTGGTGTACCCCAAAATGTTCCCTCCCATATTTCTCAAGACATTGCAAGAAAAATCTCTAAGTTGCTCAAGTTTGCTCAAGAGTTGGACAAACAAGCTATCTCTTAAGGCAGTCAACCCCAAATTAGGGTTTTGTGTTGCATTAAGATCCTTGAATCCAAATTACCTCAAATTCTCCCATATGTACTAATATGTTCTCAAGGTCATCCATGTCAAGTTTCAAGCCTTGCAGAGGAAGTTTGCTCAGTCAATTGCTCAAAGGGCCCAAAAATTTACCATGTTAGGGCAAAAGTCAACTGTGACCTATATATAGTCAAACTTCAAGATTTTTTGTCAATATTTTAATTTTTAAGGATATTTCATTATTTTATCGAGGGTTGATCATGATTCATCAAGGATTTCTCAAAATTCATCAAGACTCAAAAGTTGTTAAATTAGGGTTTTGTAGGAAAAGTCAACTCAACTTTGACCAAGCATAACTTTCTCATACTTTATGATATATGACCCATCCAAAGCTCATTTTGAAGAGGATGAAATTTTCTACAATCCATATTCATAGCCCAAGATCAAAAAATGAACTCACAAGAAGTTATAAATTTGGACATTATAGGTCATTTTTGAAAGTCAACAAAAACACCTTTTTAGCCAAAGCTTATAACTTAAGCATGGAATATCAAAATACTATGAGACCAAAAGGTTTGGTTATAGGACATCTCAAGCTTTCTAAATAGTCCCAGAACACTTCCAAAAGTTCAAAATTGAAGAAGTTATGCATTTTTGAAGTTTGACATTTTTGCAAAATTGCCAAAAGTCAACTATCCCCAAAACTTCAAATTTTGTCAAATGGGCCCATTCTTTTCCACTTTATTTGAGCTTGCATCATTGCCCACGTGTCCTTGCTTCATCCATGAGCTCATATTTCATTTTTATTTTTTATTGAATTTATTCATTTTAAATCAAATTAAATCATTTAAAATCCAAAACTTTGATTACATGAGATCTTTTGGCTATTTCAGGATTTGATTATCATCATTAACATCATCAAAATCGAATAAAGCAATTCATGTGCAAAAAGATTGAGATTTGGGAAAATTTGGCAAGTTGTAAAGAGAAGATCAAATCAAATTACAAAGCATTGATATGGGAAGATTCAATCCATAATTCTTACCCTAATACACTCCATAGTACATAAGCAAGCCAGAGGAATCGAAATAAGGGTTGGCAATTGCAGAAGGAGGCAGAACAGAAATTGAAAAAAGCACCAAAAATCTTGAGATCGAACCCATAGCTAGAGGCACTTTCAGAGGCTGAGACTTGTCCCAATCTCTTCTTGAGTGTTCACACAAGCGACCTGGACCAAAAGCAAGCGTTCTCACACACCACAACGCACTGTAAGTATCACGAAATAAACCCATGTTCTTGATTTCGCCACTCTAAATTTATGCATCTTTTTCATGAATCAACACCATATTTTGAATCTACATGACATTTGCAAATGTTTGGCATTATCCAATTGCTTTTATCTGGCCTGAATGAAGAACCACCATAGCTAGGGTTCTTCGTTTGTTTTTGGGGTTTTCTATTTCAAGTAAAATCAGGACTCAAGAAGGGAATGGTGTTGATCATGAAGCCAAGACAAACCCAACCATGTCCTTGGAATTGATTTGTGTGACCTAGGGAGGATTTTAGAACAAGCTTGCGCATTTAGCTGCGGATCCAAATCCGCAGGTAATATTTGCAGGATTTGGAGGTAGGAGAAGATGAGTTGTCGTTCTCCCAATGGCCCATTCAAAACCAAGCGCACCTTTTTTGCTTTGCTGGCATATAATTTGTTTTCATTATATCATATTTTCTTTGTGTTATACTTACAAATGAATCAAGGCAGCATAGTGGCAAGGCCAGCAAGCAATCACTTTCAGGAACTGGGTTCGAATCCCAGGTCCCCCACTTTCTCTATATTTTTCCTCTTCAGGTACTGTTTACCTTGGGTTTTGGTAAACAACCGCTGATCCTCCAAATGGTTACTTATTTGGTTACTCGCAGGATCGATCAGATTGATCCTAGGACATAGGTTGATTTTGAAGTTTGATTAAATTGGATAAGGCTTTAAATAAAGAGGCTTTAAATAAATTGCATGAAGGAAAGGCTTGGTAAAATAAACAAGGCTTTAAAGTAAAAGGTTCGACAGGAATGTAAAGAGGAAAGCAAGTAAATTTCTGGAAAAGTAAATGACTTTGATTAATAAAATTGGTGTTTCACACATACATTTCTCAACAATTCTTTCTCACACGCTGGGTACTCGAATCTATATGAGTGACTTTGTATAGAATTGTGAACACACGCGAGAAACTACATGACTACTATTATTTATACTAAAACATCCCAAGTAACCGTCGGGCAGTTACACTGCTTCGAGATCAATCCACTTGGCACGTTCTCCACGTTCGACGCTCCAGATCCTTGCACGTTTGCACGTAGTAACTGCTGGAAACCGTTTTCCCTCCAAAAGCTTTGAATTTCAAACTGCTCCACCCTGAACCATCGAACACTTTTGTCAAGAGACATCTTCGCCGAGAAACTCCTTCGACGTCGAAGGCAACCAGCCTTCTTCCTTGGAAGAAATCTTCTAAGTACTTTGCCATCTTTCGACGGGCATTTCGACAGACTTAGCCAGTCGAAGACATCCTTCAGCTTTAATGGCTGACATCAACAAAACAAAGGTGTCGAATTTAGGAGCCAACAAATTGCCCCCTAAGAATGCCTTATTTCGACTCTGAAAGAAAAAGGCATTCTTTGAAACGCCATTCGACACCTGTCTTTCCACGCTTAGTCACAAATCAACTTGTGCACTTTTTGTTGTTTTCTACCAACCAATGGCAATCCCAAGAAAACCATCATTGTTCCGTACCTAGGACGTCACTTTCAGTACGGCGTGCAGTACCAAACGTCATTTCAGAATTTGTCATTATGACAATTCCCAAAAACGAGGACGCACGCTGCGTCCCTCTATTTCTGCAGAACGGCTAAAACAACAGGGGGATGCCACGCGTCCCACTAACTCCTGCAGCACTAAATGGCATTTAATGTCCTCGTTTTTGGGGATTTTTCCCACTACTATAAATAGTAGTAAGTACCCCATTGTGGGACTTTTTACGCCATCTAGCTTTCAAACTTCTCTGTTTTCATACAAGCTTGTTATCTTTGCAGAAAACTCTTCCTCTTTCACTTCGTCTTCAACCTCATTTCAAACTCAACACTAAACCATGGCATCTGGTTCTACTGCTCCTAGTGCCGCTGTACCATCTGAAAATGCTAAACCCAAGGTTTTCGTCACTGCTCCAGTGGTAACTTCCACAGGCAAACGAAGGGTTCCTGAACCCTTGGACATCGCCATTCGCGATGCCTACTCACGCCACTTGATGATCCCGGTTGGATACTCCAACCAGATCTTTGCAATGTCTGGCCCCATGTATCCCAGTATCTCTGAGGCTATGAAGATCAAGAGCTATTTCCCGGTGGTTGAGAAACTCAAACCGGTCGCATGCGCCAAGAAAGACGCAGAAGACAATGAAGACCCTGCACATGAAAAAATTGACCTCCGTTTCTTCAACAGAGGTGTTAGGGCCTTCAGGTCTTGCCCTAACCTTACCCCTGATTACGTTGCTTGGCTAGTAAAGATGGAGAAGCACCAAACTTCGATCTGGAAGGATATGGGGATCTTCGACCTAGTGATGCTGTTGAAGACAGGTTTGAACTATTCTCCGGAGATGCTGATAGCTTCTCTGCTGTTCTGGGACTACTCCCACTTTACTTTCCATCTTCCCTGTGGGATGCTAACCCCCACACTCTTCGATGTGGCCGCTATTACTGGCCTTCGACCCACCGGGGATTACTTCGATCCGGAGGAGATGTCGGAGGACCAAATTGGCTTCTCTGAGACCAAACCAACATACACCACTTTCATCAACCATTATCACGACAGGTCGACAGATGCTGTGTCGGATGTCGAACACATAGCGTTTCTAGCCTTATGGCTGACTCGCTTTGTATTTTGCTCGAAGTCTTTACAGGTGACCAAAAAGATGGTCACTCTTGCTACTCAACTGCATCATCGCCAAAACATCTGTTTGGCAGAACTGATTCTGGCTAGCCTCTATGATTCGATCAGCAATGGGGCAACTCTTCTAAAAATTATCGAGAACAGGGCCAGCTTGGTACTTGCTGGGCCTTTTTGGCTGCTCCAACTGTGGCTCAATGCCACTTTCGAATCTTTCTTGCCTAAGAAGGTTCAGATAAACGAGCAGGCTCCAGCGATAGCGAACAGACGCGTCGAAGGAACCAGGCTGGCTCTGCTGACACCTATGGAAGATGGACTGGAGTTTCAGCAAACCTTCACCAACTTCGTTCTAATGTTTGCTCGAAGGAAGGAGTTTGTTTCAACTATGGCTCCATTTGCTCGACGGCAGGTAGGCCCAGCATGGTTCACAAGGCCACATCCAAGGACGTCGAGTGGTCCCAATGTCGACGAACATACAATACTGTGGGAGGCGTTCCTTACACCGAGGATCATGCCTCTTCGATTCAGGAGCTCTAAGACTCATTTGAGTCTGATTGCATACCAACCAAACCTGGTATCTCGCCAGTTTGGTATTATCCAAACCCTTCCTTCTCCGATTTTTCCACGAGAGAAGTCAATGTTGTACTTCTGCAATGATTACACAGAAGAAGCTGCCATCAAGCATATCGGAAGATATGCTGGTCGAACAGTTCTCTCGTTGTTTGACTACCAGCTTAATTTTCTTTGTTCACCATCCTTCGAGGAGTGGTGGAAAAGCTATTATGCTGAGTACTTCTTCGACGAGAAGGACTTCATGGATGAGCTGCAGAAGTCTTTTGTCCTTGTGTTGGACAAAATAAAGAAATGTAAGTTCATGCTCTCACATTACTTTTTGTCTTTCTCTTCGACTGCTAGCCTGTTAACTTTTTATTTGCTTTCAGTTGTTCGAAAGCCTGTAGCCAAGAAGGCTACAGAAGGCCAACAGGGAGGATGCCCTTCAACAAAACCTCCACCGCCGGCGAAGACTACAGCGTCGGCGAAGACCATAAGCAACCAACAGGGGGAAGGCTCTTCGAAGAAGCCTTCTATATCGGTAACCAGACTTTCATTATTTTTTCCTGGCTTTCGATTTTTGACTTTTGATGCAATTATTAAATCGAATTCCCATTGGTTTTCTAGACACCTTCGCCCAAGAAACGGCCAACACTGGTGGTCGAATCTGGGAGCGATGAAGAAAGTGATTCTCCTCCTGCCCCTCTAAAGAGGCGAAAGTTGACGAAGGATGCTTCTGTTCCTGCTCCTGCTCCTGAAGGTCGAACCATCAGAATAAAAGTTGCTGGGAGAAAGCCTAGGCCACCTCCAGTGATCATCGAGGAGCCAACTGAGGAGGAACTAAACATTCTTCTTAACAAGCCTGTCGAAAGCGACAATTCCAGCCCTGGGGCTGAAGCTAATCCACAGGTAATCCCTTAGACCTTTTTATAATTTAGGTATAGATACCCATATTCGATTGTGTCTCTTTCGATCTCTAAAGATTTGTCTTCTTTCCTTGTTCAGGACACTACTGAAAGTTCTCCGCCAAGGACCTCTGAAACGCTGGAATCTGCTGAACTTAGCAGGCCTCAGGAAAAAGGCTTGGGAAATGACGAAGCCCATACTGAGAATGAGGCCAATGCTGAAACGGTAGAAAAACCAACAGAGGAACCTCTGGTGGAGGAACAACAGCCAGAAGCGGTTCAGGTGGTGGATCTGTCAGAAGAGAATCATGAAGAAAGGGACCAAGGCAATGCTGGCGAAGAAAATCAAGGTGCTGCTGGCGAAGATAACCAAGGTGACACTGGCGAAGGTCACCAGGGTGACGCTAGCGAAGAGCACCAAGATGACGCTGGCGAAGGGCACCAGGGTGATGCTAGCGAAGAACGCCAAGGTGACGCTAGCGAAGAGCCACAAGTCGATGCTGGTACTGCCCCAGTCCGAGTCGAAGAGCAACAAGTCGAGGCACCTAACATTCAACAGCCTCAAACTCAAGACAATACTGTTGCAAGGGTTACCTCCACGAAGCACAGGTCAAAAGAGGACTTAGAACTCTTGAAACAAACTGACCCTGTTAGCTATCTCAACGCAATCATCGAGAGCAAGAGTTCGTCTGATGCTAGTCAGGAGATTCCTACCCTGTCGGGGAAGTCTACTGAAACCTCTCCTCTCGATGACGCTTTGGCGAAGGTTAAGGCCCAGTTCTTCAGGAGGGACTTGATGAAGGCTTTAGAGGGGGACCCCACTGCTCCATCATGTTTGAAGGATGTCTTGAACGCTGTCGACTTGTTAGCTGTAGCCCCAGAAGTCTCAGGCTTGATCATGGAGTTACACTCTATGATTGATCAAGTCTCAGCAGATTACAGGCGCCAAAGGGGGTTTAACAGTCAGCTTGAGGTGTTGTATGGCAAAAGCTCCTCTGCGTGGACTGCTGTCTCGGATACGACTTCTCGAATTGCAGAGTTGTCGAAACAAAAAGCGTCTACGCAGGAAGAAGTCGATGCCATTGATCGAGAGAATGCTTCCTTCCGGGCACAAATCGCAGAGATAGAAGCGAAGATAAATGCCAACACTATACGCAAGGAGGAACTTCTTTCGACCATCTCAGACACCGAGAGCCAAACCGAAATCAAACAAGGCCTGGAATTCGCTGAGAGGGCCCAAGGCCTCGACGCTCAAATTGCCAAACTAGTGCAGGAGAACGCCTGGTGTTCGAAAAGGTTGGAGCTGCAGCAAGCCAAGTACATTCGACTCAAGGACTCTCTTCCCTTTTGATTGATTCTCTTTTGTAACCATATTTTGTAATCCATATTCGACAACAATTGCCATCTTGGCTAAAATTTATAAAATTTCCATTTTGGCATTTTTATGGTTAATTTAGTCTTGTTCTCTTATTATTTTATTTTTATCTCTTGAAGTATAGGTTTGTATTTTTTCAAATATTTTCCATTTACTCTCAAGAGCCTTTTATCTCCACCTAACTCTTCGACTTCATAGGCTCCACCAGAAAAAGTTTGGATAACTCTGAAGGGTCCTTCCCATTTGGGTGACCATTTCCCCATGCTTCGATCTCTTCGATCCATGGGAAGAATTACTTTCCAAACTAGTTCTTCAGGCAAAAATACCTTAGGTTTTACCTTTTTATTATAAGAGTCTTCTACTCTTTTCTTCTGAAGCCTGAGTAGGTCGAGAGCGCGTAATCTCTCTTCGTCCAAATCCACCAGTTCGTCCAACATCATGTTCCAATAAACTTCAGAAGGAATATCATAATGCCTCTGAACCCTTGCAGATTGAAGACAAATTTCTGCTGGTAACACTGCATCATGGCCAAAAGTTAGCCTATACGGTGTTGTACCAGTGGCTTCTTTTGGGGACGTTCGACAAGCCCATAAAATCTGGTCTAACGTCTTGTGCCAATTCTTTGGTTTCTTCCCAACATGTTTCTTTATCAAGCCAATCACCACTTTGTTAGCTGCTTCGACTTGACCATTCGCCTGTGCATAATAAGGCGTTGATGTTAGGAGTTTGAAACCTGTTTCCTGAGCAAATTCCTGCATCTTTCGACCAGTGAAAACTGACCCTTGATCAGTTGTTATTGTCTCAGGGATTCCATACCTAAAGATAATGTTCTTTTGAATAAATTCAATGACATTTTCTTGGTCCACATTGACTAGAGGGACAGCTTCGATCCACTTAGTAAAGTAATCAATGCCTACCAGTATGTATTTCTGACTCTTTGATGATGCTGGTCGAATCTCTCCAATGAGGTCCAACGCCCATCCTCTAAAGGGCCAAGGCTTCACTATCGAGTGAAGTTCGCTTGCTGGTACATGTTGGATGCCTGTATGAACTTGACACTCTTGGCAACCTTTGGCGAACTCAACACAATCTTTCAGCATAGTGGGCCAATATAGTCCTTGTCGAAACAACAACCATTTCATCTTTTGACCTACTTGGTGAGCCCCACATGCCCCAGCATGCGTAGTCGAAAGGGCTACGTATGCCTCAGTTTCACTTAAGCATTTTAGCAATACCCCTTCAGGCGTTTTCTTGAATAACTCATTACCCATGAGTACATAACTCAATGCCCTATACTTTGTTTTTCGTTCTGTCGAAGCTCCTGGATTTTGAAGATAGTCCACAATAGGTTTCCTCCAATCTTGCTCTTACAAATTATCAATGAACGAAATCTCGAAGTTACTGTGATCAGTATATCCTAGTCTCGTCGATTCCAAGTCTGTTGGTGATAGACAAGTTGCTTTTATCTTTTCTCGAACTTCGATTGCTCTTTGTAATCTCGTTTTTGAAATCTTATACCCAGATGCAATCTGTGCCAAGTCGTTGGCTATTTGATTTTCGACTCTGGGTATGTGTCGAATATTGACCGGTTCAAATTTTTTCAATAAACGATTTGCTATCACAAAGTACATAATGAGATTTTCTCTTATGCATTTATATTCCTTTGTGACTTGCTTAATGAATAACTCTGAGTCTCCCATTATTTCGACTCGAGTTGCCCCCAATTCCAACAATATCTCAAGGCCAGTAATTAGAGCTTCATACTCAGCCTCATTGTTCGAACAAGAACCTGATATTTTGTACTTGAATGTTGTTGGAATTTTATCTGGAGAAATAATCAAGACTCCTACCCCTGTTCCATCTTTATGGCTGGAACCATCGAAGTAGAATTTCCAAGGCTCTATCTCCACATAATTAATATCCTCAATTTGAATTGAGTGGTCGACTATAAAGTCTGCCACCACTTGTCCTTTTACTGCCTTAAGAGGCATAAAGGTCAAGGAGTATTCAGTTAATGCTAATGCCCACTTGCCAATTCGACTATGCAAGATAGGTTTCGACAACATATATTTGAAAACATCAAAATGAGACGAAACATAAACATCAACTGGTTTTATATATTGCTTGAGTTTTGTACAAGAGAAATACAGACATAGACACAATTTTTCAACTTCACTATATCTAGTTTCTGCATCGTTCAAAACTCTACTGAGATAGTAAATGGGTCTTTCGACTCCATTCTCATCTTCTTGGGCTAACATGCTTCCCAGAGTTTTGTCGGATGCAGCTATGTACAATCTCATACTCCTATTGCTACAAGGAGGCACCAAAATAGGTGGCTTAGTGAGGTACCCTTTGATTTTGTCGAAGGCTTCTTGTTGCTCCTGCCCCCATTCGAACCCCTCTTTATTCAGTCGAAGTAAGGGTGAAAAGGCCTGAGCTTTCCCACTTAGATTAGATATAAACCTCCTTAAGAAATTTATCTTGCCTAAGAGGGATTGCAATTCCTTCTTATTCGATGGCGCTTTCGCTTCCAGAATTGCCTTCGTCTTGTTCTGGTTGATTTCGATTCCTTTCTTGTGGACAACGAAGCCCAAGAAATCTCCAGCTTTCACACAGAACGCACACTTCAAAGGGTTCATCTTCAGACCATGTTCTCTCATTCTTTCGAATGATTGTCGAAGGTGGTCAATATGATTCTTCCTGGAAACAGATTTTATAACAATATCATCAATATATACTTGCATAAAAGTGTTAATAAAATCATGGAAGATAGTATTCATTGCTCGCTGGTACGTTGCCCCAGCGTTTTTTAGGCCAAAAGGCATCACTACCCATTCGTAAGTGCCTAAGGCCCCAGGGCATCGAAAAGCTGTTTTCGACACATCCTCCTCAGCAATGAATATTTGATTATATCCTGAATAACCATCGAGCATACTCAGGTATTCATAACCAGCGGCAGAATCGACTAGCATTTCCGCCACGGGCATAGGATATTCATCTTTGGGGGTGGCAGCATTCAAGTCTCTGAAATCTATGCACACCCTTAACGTACCATTTTTCTTAATTACTGGCACAATGTTTGCAATCCATTCGACATACCTTGTAACACGGATGAATTTGCATTTCAGAAGTCTTTCGACCTCCGTTTTGATCTTCGACAGTATTTCTGGAGCGAAGCGCCTTGGATTTTGCTTGATTGGATTCTTCCCAGGTTTGATTGGCAACTGAAGTTCTACCAATCCTCTGTCGAGACCAGGCATTTCGTCATAATCCCATGCAAAACAGTCTTTAAACTCTTTCAGCAATTGGATTACTTCCAACCTAAGTTCTGGATCGATTTTGGCGCTGATGTAAGTTGGCCTTTTTTCTGATCCTTCGCCTAAGTTGATTTCTTCTAAAGGGTCTTGCGCTAACATTTTAATGTTGTTCGCCAAGGGATCCTTTTCGAAGCCCAAAGGCTCATCGTCATAGATGGCGTCGAGCCTCTGTTCCTACATTTCTTCTGGCATGATATCAGGGGGTTTTGGATCGAAATCCTTTCCTGGGCCTATAGCAGATAATTGTTGATCATTGGCCTGTGTGGCCATGTACTTTAATTCGGCTTCGAGAGTCGTTATCATCTTGGTTTCGGCTACATAAGCCGAAATTCGCTTCAAAGATTGTGACTCAGTCATTATCACTGAATTCACTTCCCCAACCAGTTGGTTGGATATCAGTTAACCCACTGAAGTCTATGTGGGACAAGTCTTCTCTGTCCCATTGGAAACCATGCTCAGGATGCAGGTATAGGGAACAAAAGGTGTTTGGCGCTGGCGCCATGTCGAAGTCAGGTGTTGGAAATGGCCCTATGTGAGCCAAGTTCTTGTCGAAATCTGCCAAACCCAGGTGATTCACTTCGCCAAGGTAATAGCTTTGATCTGCCTCTATGTTTTCGACCATCCCATCTGGACGCCATAGCAGCAACCTTTGGTGCATCGATGAAGGCACAGCGCCAACACCATGAATCCATTCACGGCCCAACAAAATATTGTAGTTAGGTTTGGCCGATATGACCATAAACATCGTTGGTCGAAGGATCGACCCTACTTTGATATCTAGCTGGATCACTCCCATAGTGGTCCCTATGCCGCCCTCATAGTTCGACAGGACCATGTTGTGAGGCTTAATATCCTCATCTCTTTTGCCAATTTTCCTTAGCATAGAGTGAGGGATAATATTGATGGTTGCCCCACAATCGACCAATATTTTATTCACAGTAGTTTCTTCGAGTTTAGCCCTTATGAATAAAGGCTTGAGGTGATTTTTCATCGCCTCTGTAGGTGGCTCGAAGAAGCCATTTTGCTCCTCAGTAGTGCCATTGTCCATGACAAAATAGCACACTGGCCTATGTTTGGCCATTTCTTGCTCCACTTCCCAGTCACTTGCTTCGACTTCTACCTGTCGATTGAATTCTCTGGGCCGCACTGAAACTATGTTCACCATTATATCCAAGGTATCATCAGACTCAGCATCGTCTTCGTCTTTGACTTCACTTTGGTTAGGCCAAACTAGCCTGTTGGTAACTGGCTCCCTTTCTAGAGGTTTCCTTTGCTTCCTTTGAGGAACATTCGAACTGGTTTCTGCCTTAGGTTCGTTGGCAGCCTCCCTTTCAGCTTTTCGTCTCCTTTGATATCTCCTCCATTGAGATCGAGACATAGGATTTTTACCCTTGTAGTTGCTGGACACTTGTGCAACTTTAGGCGCAGCAACTTGAGGCTCTTTCTTTTGAGTCAAAGAGGAACCTCTTGGCACATCGAAGGAATGCCATTTCTCCTCACTTGGCCTTTTCCGACCAGAGGTTTTGTACCAAGTATCTACTGGCACATTTGTGGGAGGCCTAAAAGTCAGTGGCCTCTTTTCTTGGTTAGAACCTCTTTGAGAGGATCTTCTGGGATCATGTTGAAGGTCAACATTCTCCCTTCTCTTATTCGCTGCTCTTACGCCTTGAATGTGCTCAGCAGCTTTTTTATCAAAGATCGAACTGCATCTTGGACACAGCATCACCTCTGATTTCTTTTTCTGGCATCTTTGTAGAAAATCTGCCAAGTTTTCATTTTCCCGAGGGAAAGCAGTCTTATTAGCTTGTTCTTGCCTCATGGCCTCTTCTGATGCTTTTGGGTCAGAAAGTTCGACCATGTTGATATTCATTGTATCTTTGTTAGCAAGAGTTAACTGCTTCATTTGTACCTCCAGATTCTCCGTCTGGCCTTGAACGGTGGCCAAGTGGGAACTGGCTTTTGATCCAGTTTTTTGTGCTTCAGCGGTCTCTGACTTCGGGTTTTCGACCGCTTTCTGGACAGCTTCAATTGTCTTCCTGGATAGATTTCCAGAAAAACTGCCAAAGATTGGCATGTTGATGTGGTCCTTTGAGACTTCGACCATGGTAATTCCTGGCTTCTTCGACTGGATCCTGGTTGCCTCTATCACGTTCACCTCAGAGGGTTCAGCATAGTGGGCTTCAGCCTGCAATGGATTGGAGTCGACAGCCATGGGGGATTTGTCAGCAAACTTCAATCTCCCTTCTTCGATAGCGTCTTGCACAAGATTCCTGAAAAGAAAACATTGAGAAGTTTTATGGCCCAAAAAACTATGATATTTGCAAAAACCTCTCTTCTTTCTTTGATCAAGAGGAGGCAGTTTCACCCCTGGGGGTACTATCATTTGGCCATCTTTAACCAATAAATCGAATATTTCATCACATTTTGTGATGTCAAAACTATAAGTCTTTTTTGGGAACCCATCGTTGGTCCTTTCTGGACCAATGGGATTTTTCCCATTTGAGGGGACTAACAGTTTACAAGAGTATGGTGGCCCTTGTTTCAGTTCTGCTAAATCGACTTCTCCTTCTTCGACAGTTAAAGTATCGTCGAAGGATTCTTGATCTTCGTCATCCATCTCAACGTACGCTATTCTCTCTCTCCTGTGAGCTTTCGTTGCCTTAGCTTTTTCAGCTTTGAGGCGTTCTACCTGTCGAACTCTATCGGCCAGTTGGGCCATGTCTCTTAGGTACTGGGTGTCTAGCTTCTTCCTAATGGAATAATCTAAACCGCCTGCGGCTATTTCGACCAACTCATGTTCTGGCACTTGTGTAAAACATCTCGCCTTGAGCAACCTAAACCTATTCAGATATTCGTCTATAGGTTCAGTGAAACGTCTCTTCACACTGGCCAGTTCTTTCAGGCTTATCTTGGTTTGCCCCATGTAGAATTGTTCATGGAACAATCTTTCCAACTGGGTCCAATGATGGATCGAATTGGGGGGGAGAGTTGTAAACCAAGTAAAAGCATTCTTTGTCAAAGAACTTGGGAAGTACTTGATCCTTAGGTTTTCGTTATTCGAAATGTCACCCGCTTCGATCAAATATCTCGCCACATGCTCGACAGTAGATTCTGTCGTGTCCCCAGAGAACTTAGTAAATTTGGGGACTTTGCATCTAGGAGGTAAGTCAGTTTGTAACACGTATTCTGACAATGGAGATGTAAAGTTGGGCCTTCGAAAGCCCATGTTCATCCCATTCTGAGTCATGATCCTTTCGATCATGGTTGCCAGATTATTTTCCAAACCCATGTTTTGGTATTGGATATGCTGAACCACTTCGTCAGCATTTTGGTTTCTGTTAACTAACCTTACCTCTGGGGTTATTACCCTAGGTTCCTCGACAGGTTGTTCCAATCGTGCCCTAAGGTTTTCTTCGACAGGCTGTTGAGCCTGGTTAATGGTGGTTTCTTCCTCTAAAAATATCCCCTGATTTCCCCTTATTTGCGCCCTTTGGGGCTGTCGAATAGGTTGGGGTACTCCAAAGAAGTCAGCCAAACGCGTCATTTGCGCTGTCACTTGCTGATTCGATTGAGTAGTGTTTTGTATTAGAGGGTTTAGCACTGTACTCAAAGTTTGTGCCAACATTTGCACCATATCATGGTTGCTTTCGTCCATCTGTTGCCTCAAGACTGCTGTCGAGGCATTTGTAAGGCCATGGGCTACTTGGGACGTTCCTCCTAAGAGTTGGGTCCTATTTCTATTCGCCATGCCTACTCCAGAGCCTTGGAGTGGCGAAGAGGCACTCACTAAAGGGTCTGAAAAAGTGGACGCAGCATTCGTCAGGCTTGCCACTTCAGAAGTTGGCATACCATAGAATGGAATAAATCCTGGGGGAACCAAAGGCCTTGTGCCTAAATTTCCCCTTGGTGGGGGAGTTCCCAAAGGCATCCTGGGGCCTGTTAGCGAAGGTATTGGCCCCGTGGTTGTGACCGATACTGCTGGCGTCGAACCAACATTTGTCGCTTCACTTACGGTCATACTAACCGTTGCTCCCACACTCGTTTGTGGGATTTCGTTAGTGTTTGGCGGATTCGCCATCTCTTCCCTTCTTCTGGCAGTATTGTTATCGTTAGTGTATATTCTACCACTTCTCAATAACATACAACTCGAAAAGATGAGATTATTTTCAACAATCAACACACGGTCCCACCAGGTGTGCCAATTTGTTTACCTTGGGTTTTGGTAAACAACCGCTGATCCTCCAAATGGTTACTTATTTGGTTACTCGCAGGATCGATCAGATTGATCCTAGGACATAGGTTGATTTTGAAGTTTGATTAAATTGGATAAGGCTTTAAATAAAGAGGCTTTAAATAAATTGCATGAAGGAAAGGCTTGGTAAAATAAACAAGGCTTTAAAGTAAAAGGTTCAACAGGAATGTAAAGAGGAAAGCAAGTAAATTTCTGGAAAAGTAAATGACTTTGATTAATAAAATTGGTGTTTCACACATAGATTTCTCAACAATTCTTTCTCACACGCTGGGTACTCGAATCTATATGAGTGACTTTGTATAGAATTGTGAACACACGCGAGAAACTACATGACTACTATTATTTATACTAAAACATCCCAAGTAACCGTCGGGCAGTTACACTGCTTCGAGATCAATCCACTTGGCACGTTCTCCACGTTTGACGCTCCAAATCCTTGCACGTTTGCACGTAGTAACTGCTGGAAACCGTTTTCCCTCTAAAAGCTTTGAATTTCAAACTGCTCCACCCTGAACCATCGAACACTTTCGTCAAGAGACATCTTCACCGAGAAACTCCTTCGACGTCGAAGGCAACCAGCCTTCTTCCTTGGAAGAAATCTTCTAAGTACTTTGCCATCTTTCGACGGGCATTTCGACAGACTTAGCCAGTCGAAGACATCCTTCAGCTTTAATGGCTGACATCAACAAAACAAAGGTGTCGAATTTAGGAGCCAACAGGTACTCCTGTGCATATTCAAGCGCGCAGAACACCATGCTCCCTCGCTCATTCAGTAGCCAGATGGCCATTGGCCAGATCTGGTGGCCAAGATCTGAAGGTCCACCATGGAGTCAAGTCTAAGCATGCTCACCGGATCATCAAAAGTCAACCAGGGCCAGCGTTTTTGGGCCACAAATTTGCTTCTCAAACTCCCAATTTCAGGCCCATACCCCCTCTCTCTTTTATTTTACTTATTTTGCTTTATTAATTTATTTTATTATTTACTAACCAATCAATAATTCTTTTTCTCATAAAAATAAAATCACCAAAATTTTTATTCAATCAAATTTTAATTTTAATTTTTTTAATAAACACTAATTAATTAATTTAGATTTTAATTAGTATAACTTTAACCTTTTTTTTTTAAATGATTAAAATTAAAATTAGATTTAATTAGGTTTTAATTACTAACTTAACTATTTTATTTTTCTTTCTTAAAATAACAAAAACCCAAAAAATATTTTTTTTTATTAATTAATTTATTTAATTCAATTTGGTAATTAATTTAGAATTTGTTTCTTTCTTAAGATAAAAACAACAAAAAGATGTCTTCTTAAAAAGGGTCAAAACCCTAAACTCGCACTCGTTCTAATTTCCCGCGCACGTTATTTATTTTTATCATATTGATGTACTTGCCCCTAGTTTGTAATAGTTAATAGGACCTTTATTTATTTTTTATCGCTTTATTTATTTTTAAGGGTTTGTCTTTGGCGATGTAAATACCCGACGCCTTGTAATTTAAATTCCGTATTTTATTTCCGCAAAATATAACGGTTAGATGTTTGATAATAGGATTGCATGACAAGACTGAATGTATTAACCTAAAATCAACTTAGATCACCCTTGACATGTGCAAAGATAAAAATAACTGAAAACGACACACTCTCACATGCACACTCTTAGGGTACACCCCACTTGGTTGCCTTCATACATGATCATTGAGTATAGGTCACTTTAGATGTCTCCCTCTTGTCTAAAAGATCATAGTCGCATCGAAATGGTTGCCTCAGATATTGTTGCCTCAAAATAAATGATCTAAGACATTAGGGTTATCGCTAAGGCGTCCTAACATTGCTTTAGTGACTGTATGTCCCCCTTTCAAATTGACCCCCAAACTCCAATGACGGTGCTACCTACTCACTAATAGTGGGATAACATTGTCTAAAGGAAATTAGCATAGAACGATTCCTTTTTCGAGTAGGTAGATAGTTCTTAGATACTTGCTCATCCAAAACAAAACAAATTTTTCACACTTACACTCCTTTTCAAACAAAGTTTTCAAAAACACTTCATTACACTCTTGAGGACAGAAGCAAGAGTTAAATCGAAGTTAAAAACAAAAACTTTTTCAAACCCACAAGCACAAATAAAACAAATTTTAAAAACAATTGAGTAAGTACCTAAGAGCCCTTGGATAACCACGGATAAAAAGGGTGCTAACACCTTCCATTTCTATAATCTACCCCCCGTACTCAGAGATAATCTCGAAAAAAGAACTTTTCTGTGCTTTTATCCTTTCCTTGTTGGATAAAATAATATTCGGTGGCGACTCTTGCTTACCGCGACATTTTGCAAAAACAAACGCAAAACGCAAACCAGCATTCCAAAAATTAGTCAGTTCTTCCCACCATATCACAGTAGGACATCAGCAGTGAACATCGATGTTTGTTATCTTTTTGCTACCCTCAGTGAATGTTGGTAGTTCATCATCAGTGAACGGTGATGCCATGATATATTCTCCCTCTACCTTTAGTGAAAGTTGGTAGAACATCGATAGTGAACGTCGATGTTTGTTATCTTTTTGCTACCCTCAATGAATGTTGGTAGTTCATCGTCAGTGAATGGCGGTGCCATGATATATTCTCCCTCTACCTTCAGTGAAAGTTGGTAGACCATCGGCAGTGAACGTCGATGTTTGTTATCTTTCTCTCTGCCTTCAGTAAACGTCGGTAGCTTTGCCTTCAGTAGAAGTTAGTGTATCCTTTGACCATTCTACCATCCTCTTTGATTCAGGTTTTTTGATCCACCAATGATTTATTTTCCTGGTGGGGTTGCTCCCTTGTTTCTTTATTATCGTTACATCCTCAGTGGTGTTTTGCGTCTCTTTAGTCCTGTTCAGATGCATTCATGATCATAAACATTTGCATGACATCTTATGGCCAAAAATAAGGCTTGTCTTATATTTAAGTATCTTCGATCGCGTCGACACGAAGATTTTTAACCTTCGTATCTATGGATAGAAGAAACTTAAATAAGGGAAGATGTTGTACCCTAATTTTTTCCCCTAAGATCCCTTCATCATACCATGTTGATTCATTCACAACAAGATCACACTAGGATTCTTGGTTCCCCTCCCTACATTTAGTTTTTCCCTTTTGAGGGATTACCAAGCACCTTGACTTATGTTCCTTTTGTGATCATGAATATTGTTTTGATTTCGTCACTTAACTAATAAAATGCAATGTTGGTTTGTCTTGCTTGTTATCCATATAGGTAAAGGCAATTAGGTTTAACAAGTTACCCCATGGGTTCATGAGTTTATGTCCATGCCCTAGTAAATAAAGATGGAGAAGTTCAAACCTCACCATTGGATTGGTTTTGGAAAAATTGGCATGACAAGGTTTTTTTGGTTCATCACATTTCAAGGTTATTATATTTGACTCAAAAGTACAAAGGGTTGATTGAAGAAGTTGTCATGTTGGATAAGGCCTTGTTCCTATTGGTCACAAGATCATATTTCTCTCAAATTTCAAGATATGGAAGTGGTTTTGGTGGCTAAGAGTTATAATTATCATTCTCAACAAATTCTATTCACAAAGCAAGAATGTTGGTACAAGAAGTTTGTTCAAGCTTGTCCAAGTTCCTCAAAGCATTCTCTTGATCTAAGGAGCTAGGGTTTTTAACTTCAAAGGAATATATCTTGCTCATATTTTGGTATTTTTGAGTAATTCCAAAGACATAATTCTCTTGAAAGGGTTATGAACAAATCACTTCAAAAGTTCCAAGGAGTTTTCATGAGGAAGAGACTTTAGGAGGAAGCAAGATTACAAGTCCTCCAGATGAATCCCCAATTCTCCATGTGTGACTTCAAATGGTCATAACTTTGTCAATTTCCATCACCTTGAGTCCATTCTTTTTCCATAATGATCTTTAAGATGTGAACTTTATGCCTTCTTTTATGTTCAAAATGGGAAAATGGATGGAAGTTTCCTTAAAGATACAAAAGATTATAGGTCATTTCATGATTTTTTGCCAACTTCAACAAGTGATAACTTGCTCAAATTTTGGAGATTTTGAATGATTCAAGTTTCAAAATGTCATTTAAGAGATCTACTTCATGCCATCTTTTTTTTGTCATGAGCAAACTCCAAGTGGAAGGCCATGTTTGGATGCAAAACATTATAGGTCATTTTTGAAGAAGAATTTGAAATATTTCTAAGTATGGAAAGTCAATCCTTTTTCTCCAACTTTGACTCAATGAAACTTTCATCTCAAGCATCCATTCTTTTTCCATGGCAAAGTTTGTAACCTCATCTTTCTAAAGCATCAAGAATCATGCCTTAAGACCCCTTGAGCTGAGAATGCCATTGTTTCAAAAGTGGTAACTTGAAATTGAAGTTTCCTTGCAAGTCAGAATTTGAATTTCATGTTACAACCTCTAAACCTCAAATTAACACGTGTTTTGGGTCTAAACATGATTAGCCAACTTTCCCAAGTGGATTAGTGCATCAAAACGCAAGAATTGGATAAGTTTTGGTAAAGTTTGGATCACACTTCACTCGTGCATCAGGTTTGCACGAATTCCCTCCAAAACGCATCATTCACTCTTCATTTTGATCTCATTTGCTTCTCATATCAATACATGTACTATCCCATTCATTTTCCCAAGCTTGGATAGCCAGAATCACCTTGCCAAACTTGTTTCACAACTCAAAATTTAGTAACTTCAAAATCCATTCTCGAGCCTTTTTTAATCCAATTTTTCCATCAATTCACCTTCCTTGATCTTCCCTGAAGCTAACCACATAATTACATTCAAGAATCGTTCCCTATACTGCTCCTTAGAAGTCCAGTTCCAGAGCTCTGCAACTCAACTTCAATAGGTAGATTCCTTCATCAATTCTTCAAAAATCTGATATCATTATGTTTCTCTCATTGCCTTGGTTCTAGTCGCAACACTTACCTTTTACTGGAAACACGTTTTGACCATGAAATTTTAAATCCCTTTTTAAAACTTTCCTTCCAAATTGCTTGAGCTACAATTTATATAAATTTGGCGCGAGGGTGTGGTTGTCTTCGTCTTGAAGAGATGAAGCGAATGGCATAGGATTGAGCTTCTGATTTTACAGTTTTAGAGACCTGTAATTCGTGATGGCTGGAGGTTGAAGATTAACAACGTATCATCTTCCAACCAATGAAGGCGCGCCATCTGTTTTTTTTTTAAATTCTGATATAATTATTGATTTTGTACATTATTCACTAATGACCATGATATGCACATCGCGCCAGATCCCTTGGATTTGATTACTAACGCGTTTTAACACTCATCCAATGGTCCACATATTTTACTTTTATTTTCTTTTTCTGATTTTTATATTTTAATTGTTTTAAATTTCAAAAAATCATAGAAAATTCATTTTTAGTCCAAAAAATCTGAAAAAATTATGAAAATTATTTTTGATTATTCTCTTTCTGATTTTTATTTTTTCACAATTTAATATTGTGTATTGGTATTTTTTTTATAAATTTTACACTTTATTTGATTTGTTTAAAATCTTAAAAATACTTTTATACATTTTTAAATTCTGAAAAAATTATGGAATGATTCATTGATATAGTGACAAATATTGGTGACCTTATTTTATTTTTGTTTCTGACTTTACTATATTTATCATTTTTTGTTTATTTTACCCATTTATTTTAGTTTTAAAAATAGTTTATGACTTTAAAAAATTACCAAAAAATTTGTAAAATTATTTGAGCCCTTTCCTGATTTTTCTATGGTCTTACTTTTTATTTCTTGATTAATTTGAACATAGTTGATATTTTTCTATTTATTTTCTATTTTTAAACATTATTTTTAACCCTTTTGTATATATTAAAATGTGATATTATTTTGTGACTATTTTCTGGTTGATCTTGGGTTAGATTTTGGATCATGAACTTTATTAACATCATTGGATCTATGGTTTTGAGTTTGACTCCACAAAAATTGATGAATTATTTTAATAATAGTTTGATTAAAATTTAATTCAAATGTGGTTTGTATATTTTTTCCCCATCCCTCTTCATCTCATCCCTTTCTTATTGCACTAGATGTTTTTGGAGCATGATCTCTATATAATGTCTCAAAACATAAGATGCATAGATGGCTATTGACCGGCCTCAAAATAGGCGTGACTTCTATATAAGTCCACTTACGATTGCTTAACATAGCGCTAAATTTTGTCCCGATTCGAATAAATGATCATTCGTGGCCCAAACTTATGATTGCAATCCCAAGTATGCTAATTTGATCTCTTTGATCCAAAAACCTTGAGATTCATTTTGTGGAGGCTTTGGTTCTACCAATCCTTTAATGGATCTACAACACCTTTGGTCAACGTGGATCACTTAAACATCGTTGATCATTAAATGGTACTTGCGAGAATTCCAAATGGATGATATACTTGACAAAAAGCAAATGCAACTTGTTGTGTGTAGGATTTGGTTCTACGAATCCTCTAATGAGTTCCAAATGCAAGCTTCGAGATGGTAATCCAAATAACCATTAAATATTGACTTGTCTTACCTTATGCTTTTATTCTTTTTTATGCTTTATGTACCATTTACTTTTATCATTTACATTTCATGCCATTTTCATCTTTACTCATTTGAGAATTTACTTTCTTGCCATTTTTACTTTGCTCACTTGAGCTTTTCTTTTCCTTTCTTAAGATACTTAATAATCAACATAAACCCTAAAAAATCTTTAATGGTACTTGGACTATTTGGTTACTAACGTTGGCCTATTTTGGAGACCTTGTGATCTTATCTGATTATTCTGTCTAAAGTTCTTGAGGTTTACCTCAAGACATTAGGTTGCTTGTTTGTTTTTGTGTGCAGGTTTTTGTGATTACACCCCTTGTTTGTAATCTGGAATTCACCCGTATACAGCCGTTACTCTGCCCAATTTTTATGAAGACTTAATACACTTGAAGTTTGGTTCTCTCAAGAGGTCTAGTATTTTTTTCTTGATTGGTTCCAATCCAAGGAATGGGAATTCTATCTTGGCTCATAATGTCAAGTATTGGCTTCTTGTTGGATAGATGGTTCTTATCCCTAGCTTTTACCTTATGCTTTAGGATAGTCCCTTCTTCTCCTCCCATCTTCTTTAATTTCAAAAATCTTCTTCCCCCTTTTTGAAAAATCTTCTTGATTTTGAACTTGAACCACTTTCATAATAAACTTGGACTTATGTCCACGCATTTTCAAAACATTTTTCATAAATAAACTCCAATCAACTTAATAATACCTTGAAATTTTTTTGTGAGAAGACTAAAAGTCAATCAATCTCATTTAAACCATTTTGCAACTTTGGCTTTTATCTTTAAACTTTTTCTCAAAAAGGTTGAACTCTTGTCAATCCTTGTAGTGATGCAAACAACTATACTTCTATAATATGTAGTGAAGAGAAATATTTTCCACTTGGGTGTTGAGTGAGGCATTGTTGATTTTAAAATCCAAGCCATATCCTCCACTTTGAGATGATGCAAATTCTCCTTTCTCATGATTGTGGGTAGTAGGCATGTTTTCCACACGGACAATGACGATGATGTTTTATCTGAAAAAATTAACCAACACATTTGTGTTTTAAATTTTTGAAAGAGGAACTATGTGTACCTTGATCCCCTATTGCATGAAAAGGTGGTACGTAGGCACTAAAGGTTCGCAGCCGCGGCGGGTGCAAAAATTATAAAAATAAATATATTTCTTTCCTCACCTCCACCATCCAATTTTTATATACAACATTTTTTTATATAGCCAAAATATACAGATTTTATAAAGAGGCTCATGCGGAGTACCGTAGATGTTTAGGGTGCTAATACCTTCCCTTTGCATAACCAACCCCCTTACCTTGAATCTTTCCCCTTCTTTTTGGGTTATTCGCTCTTCTCCCATTCCTTTGGAAATAATAAAGCGCGGTGGAAATTTTTATTTTGATTTATATAAAGTCTAGTAAATCCAATGGCTTAGTCTTAAACATTTCTACAACTACAATGACCCAGAAAGAAATCAAGGGAAGTGTACTAGCTGATCATTTGGCTCATCAGGCCGTTGATGACTACCAGTCTATGAACTTTGAATTCCCATATGAGAACATTATGTTAGTGACTGACTATGAAGAACCTGGACCGAATGAAGGACCTGAGGAAGGATCCTGATGGACTATGGTTTTTGATGGAGCCTCCAACGTACTCGACAATGGCATCGATGCTGTAATCATATCCCCCGAGGGTTGTCATACTCCTTTCACTGCCCGATTATGTTTCAATTGTACCAATAATAAGGTGGAGTATGAAGCATGTATCATGGGTCTCAAAGCTACTTTAGACCTAAGGATCAAGTTCTTGAGCATTTTCGAGGATTCAACTCTGGTAATCAGCCAAATCAAAGGAGAGTGGGACACGAAGCACCCGAATCTTATCCCTTACAAAGAACATATGCTGACATTTCTCCCACACTTTGAAGAGGTCACCTTTGAACAATTTGCATGAGAAGAGAACCAGTTAATGGACGCGCTAGCTACTATGTCGTCCATGTTAAAGTTCAGATGGGATAACGAGGCTCCTCGGATCACTATTGGGAGGTTAGATGAACTAGCATACTTCTATGAGATTGACACTGAAGAAGTAGCAGACAAACCTTGGTTTCATGAAGTAAAGAGGTATCTCGAGGTTCAAGAATATCCTGAGAGGGCATCTGTCAATGATAAGAAGTTTTTGAGAAGGTTCTCCGCAAAATTCTTCCTCAGTAATAAAATCCTCTAAAAGCCCAACCATGACTCTAATTTACTTTGGTGCGTAGACAAGAGCGAAGCAGAGAGGATTATGACAGATTTACACGAAGGTACCTTTGGCACCTAGTTTAGTGGACACACCATGGCTAAAAAAATCCTACAGGCAGGATACTATTAGTCCACTATGAAAGAAAATTGTTATCAGCATTCCTGAACTTGTCACAAATTCCCGATCTATGCTGATAAAGTGCATGTACCTCTGATTCCCTTGAATGTCTTGACGGCTCCGTGGCCCTTTGTAATGTGGGGCATTGACATGATCGGAGAGATTAGACCTACCGCTTCCAATGGGAATCGCTTCATCCTGGTGGCTATTGATTACTTCACGAAGTGGATCGAGGCTGTTTCTTTTGCTACTGTTACCAAGAATGTCATGGCGCGCATTTGACAATGGTACAAATCTCAACAGTACAATGATCACCGAACTCTGTACACAATTCAAGATCCAGCATCATAATTCTTCCCCCTACCGGCCGAAGATGAATGGCGTTGTGGAGGCCGCTAACAAGAATATTAAGAAAATCATACAGAAAATGACGGTGACATGCAAAGACTGGCATGATATGTTACCATTTTCTCTTCATGGTTACCGCACCTCAGCACGTACGTCAACAGGGGAAACACCTTATTCTCTGGTGTATGGTATGGAGGTTTTCCTGCCTATTGAGGTCCAGATCCCTTCTTTGAGGATCATGAAGGATGCAGGTTTGAACAAAGACAATTGGATCCAGACTCGACTTGATCAACTGAATATGATTGATGAGAAAAGGCTCACTGTTGTCTGTCATGGCCAAATATATCAAAAACGGATGATCAAGGCTTTCAATAAAAAGGTCAAACATTAAGTATATCAAGTTGGTGATCTAGTAATCAAGCTCATCATACTGCCACAAGGTGATCCCAGGGGAAAATGGACTCCCACGTACGAAGGGCCATTTGTGATCAAAAGTATATTTACCGGTGGAGCCATGATTCTAACTACCATGGATGGTTACGAACTTCCTCACCCTATTAGTGCAGACATAGTGAAAAGATAATATGCATAAATAAAGACCCGCTAGGCTGACTGGCCTAGGAAAAAATAAGGGCATCCCGGCGAACCAAAAGGGTTCGAGAAAAAATTAGGGATAAATACAAAAAAAAACTGTACACCCGGCAAGTCGAAAACCTGAAAAGGCGGCTTGTGAAAAAAAGGGTATTCGGTGGACTAAAAACCCAAAAGGGCGGTCCTGGAAAAAGTTAGGGATTTGAAGTGTATCACTATGTCCCATTGGATCACCTTGCGATCAGACTTCAGTAGCAACTATCCAGCTCAAATTGTATCGATCAATCCAGTCACCTTCGGACGAGTAACAAAGTGATGAGATGCTCGAAGACATAGGGGCAATAGCAGGATTGTAACTCAATGAGATTATTACACATAGCTGTTTTCTCTTTACACACCATTTTGTGTAGTTTTCATTCTTTATGACGGCGTTCTCCTACTAGAACGTCGGTCTCTTTGTACAAAATGCCTGTTATAGGAGAACTTCAAAAATCAATACAAATCATTCTTTTGAAAGTAAAAAATTGTTTGCTTTTCCTTTTTCTGTTTTGTTTTTCAAAAACGTCCAATGATTATTTTTGACATATGCATTTAAATATGATTACTATTCACAAATACTTTCATAAAAAGCAGAAAGACAGTTACTAATGACTTTAAAGAATAGGGCAAAGTCTAAAAAACAATTTGTGGTCCCGATAGTTACTCCTTCCAGCAGGTACATGGGAAGATACAGGTTGAGACGAAATCACCACTACGTCCTCAGCATACGACCCTATGACATCTATGTTCCCCGTAGAGCATAAATAACCAAAGTTTTGATCTCTGCTTCCCCAAGCAGGGATTACCTCCTCCAACAAAGTTCCTTCAGAGAGATGGATTTTTCCTTCCCTAGCCGAGTTTTATAATTTAAAACAGTTATAAAACTCCTCCCAGGTAGATTTTACTTCTCTAACTGCGGAAGAATCCCCAACAGAGTTTATTTTCTCTACAATGACAAAATCTTCCAATAAAGCCTCTCCCTCCATAGAGTTATTCTCTAGTAGAGTCAATCCCCGACAGAACATCCTCAAACAGAAATAGGAAATCCCCGAAAAATCATATCCATTCATCACCCCCAACGGAAATGAAGGATTCAGCCTCCTTATACTCTCCAGCAGCAATTCGGGATTTACTTTCCCAGACTAAGAAACATCACAATAGCATTCCATATTCATACATCATGGCATGCGCATGCACATCGCATACATCATAATATCATTTATTTTGAGAACATCATCACAATGCATTTCATACATCATGACATTGCATATTACTAACTCTTTGCCTTTTTCAGGGAAAAGATCAAATCAACAAACACCGCTGACTATTTTTGTGACCTGGTAGTCTTCTCAAAAGTTACGTCTAATGAAAGGCTATTTCAACATTTTCTTCAGAAAGACGTTCTCAAGACCTTCTTTGGTTCAGTCAAATCGACACTAAGATCTCTCTGATTTATATTCTAGTTGAAGATGAACCAAGACTTTTGTCTAGTTCATTTGAATCAACCCTAATATTTTTATGATTTCCATTCCAGTCAAAGCTGATTAAAGACCTTCTCTGGTTCAGTTTGATCGACACCAAGATCTCTCTGATTTTTATTCCAGTTGAAGATATTCCAAGACTTTTATCTGGTTCAGTTGAATCAACCCTAAGATTCTTCTGATTTCCATTCTAGTCAAAGTTGATCCAAGACCTTCTCTGGTTCAGTCAGACCGACACTAAGATCTCTCTGATTCCTATTCCAGTTGAAGATATTCCAAGACTTTTGTCTGGTTCAGTTGAATCAATCCTTAAATTCTTATAATTTCCATTCTAGTCAAACTTAATTATAGAGCTTCTCTGGTTCAGTCAGATCGACACTAAGATCTCTCTGATTCCTATTCAAGTTGAAGATATCCCAAGAATTTTGTCTGGTTCAGTTGAATCGATCCCAAGACTCTTATGATTTCAATTCCAGTCAAAGTTAATTAAATACCTTCTCTGGTTCATTCAGATCGACACTAAGATCTCTCTGATTTCTATTCCAATTGAAGATATTCCAAGACTTTTGTCTGGTTCAGTTGAATCGATCCTAAGATTCTTTTGATTTCCATTCGGGTCAAAGTTAATTAAAGACCTTCTCTGGTTCAATCAGATCGACACTAAGATCTCTTTGATTCTTATTCCAGTTGAAGATATTCCAAGACTTTTGTCTGGTTCAGTTGAATCGATCCTAAGATTCTTCTGATTTCCATTCCAATAAAAGTTAATTAAAGACCTTCTCTGGTTTAGTCAGATTGACACTAAGATCTCTCTGAGTCCTATTCCAATTGAATACAACTCAAGACCTTTCTCTGGTTCAGTTAAATCGACACCAAGGTTTTTCTGATTTCTATTCCAGTTAAAGAAACGGCAAAGCCTAGAATCCTACTAGATAACAGTTTAATCTCATTCCCCCAGTAAGTCGCTATGAAGCCTGGAATACGACCAGATAGTAGTCAGCCTTATTATCCTCAGCAAGTAACTGTGAAGCCTGGATCCTGACCAGATAGCAGTTCACTTCCGTCTCTTCAATCAAGAGATGATTCCCCAATAGAGTAATGGTTGACTGAAGCTCCTAAACTCTATTTCCCGATCAAAGACCAATATTCTTCAACAGAGTCCTCCTCAACTCAGGAATATGGATTCCCATAAAGGAATATCTCATGGAATTAACATTGTTCTTGGTGGCATCTTTAAGCCCATCTCCGACGACTCTCCGTCATACTCTCTGGATGGCATCTCTAAGCCCATCTCTAACGACTCTTCTGTTATATCTCCGAATGACATCTATAAGCCCATTCCCAATATTATCTACACGGTCAAGCATCATTTCAGATGAGTGCAAATTTCTTGGCACTCTAGTGTTCAATCATCTTCCACCTTCAGATCACGAAAGGCAGACCAGCCAATCTACATCCTCAAGTTTAAGAAGATTGAACAGGGGAAGCTGTTGTACCCCAAAATTTTCCCTCTCATTTTCACTCAAGACATGCTTCTAGAGGTCCTCAATTGTTCAAGGATGACCAAGAATTGACCAGACAAATTCTCCTCCTAAGGCAACAAACCTCAACTAGGGTTTCAATTTTAAGCAAGATGTGTGAGTCCCAAGGATCCCAAAGGTTCTTCGTTGTCCTAATATGTCCTCAAGATCATATATGCCAAATTTCATGCCTTTAAAAACAAATTTGCTCAGTCAACTGCTCAAATGCCTAGAAATCAACTATACTAGGTCAAAAGTCAATTATGGCCCAAATACAGTCAAACTTAAAGATTTTTGGTCAACATCAATATTTTTAGGTGATATCCATAAATTGATCAAGGTTTGATCATGATTCCTCAAGAAATTCTCCTAAATCATCAAAAGTCAAAAAAAGGAAAATTAGGGTTTCTATAGGAAAAGTCAACCAAACTTTGACCAGGCATAACTTCCTCATACTTTATCATAAAGTTTTCCACAAAGGCTCATTTTAAAGAGAATACAATTCCCTATAACTTCTATTCATCCCTCAAGTTCAAGAAATGCCTCAATCAAAAGATACAATCTCAGACATTACTGGTCTTGTAAAAAAGTCAACAAAAATACCTTTTGGGTCAAAAATCCTTACATGAACATGGAAGATCCAATTGAGATGAAACCAAAAAGGTTGTTTAAAGGACATCCTAAGCTCTCTAAAAAGTCAAAGAACACCCTTTTAGGGTTAAAATTGAGAAAGATATGCATTGCTAAAGTTGACCAGTTTTTGGAAAAGGGCATAAAGGCAATATTGACCTAACTTGAATTTTTTCCAAAGGGGCCCATGTTTTCATGCTTGGAACTTGTTCTTAACATGGTCCACGACCCTTGAGCTCAACCATACATTATTTTATTATTTATACCATTTATTTTGCTATTTTTTCAATTAAAATCCAAAATTAAATAAAGTAAATAATCAAAATAATAAAAGATATGATCGTGAATCTTTTTCTATCCAAATGAGGGCCAAAAACAGGCTGGCATGACCAAGCAAAACGCATGGGACCAAAAGGAGAGAGATTTTCTTGAAATAGAAAGTTTTGATACAAATTGAAAACTCATATTCTTGCACTCAAGGCATTGTATTTTTTCCATATTTGTAACCCTATTCTGATTCACTACATAAGCAGAACAACCCTAGGTCAAGAGAGAGAACGCAACAGCCACAAAGAGAGCCATACAAATTTGCAAAATTTCAAAAAATCGTGAAACTTAAAAGCACTAATTCCAGCACTTGTTGATCAAAACAAAGGAGCCAATATTCTTCCTGAAGGTCCCAGGAGTCATCTTCATGCATTAGCCAAGCCAAATCGTGCCCAAAACACCTCCTTCAAGCATCACCGATTTGGTAAAAATTCTTAAATTCAAATGCTCTTATTACATAATATAAATGAATTATGCATGCATATATGTGTTCATATTCATCATTGTAATTGTTTTAACGTACTTCATGAGAGTTTCAGTGCGAAAATCAAAGCTTGCCATTTTTAGGGTTTGAAAACACGTGAGCTTTGTTTTCAGAGATGGAGACATCTTTAGACTAAACTAAAGCTATTGTTGAACTCACAGCCTAGATTTTAGAAGGGGCACGCAAAATCTCAGGCTTTAACTTTCCCTATTTTGCAGTTTAGGTTTTTTGGTCGGTCGAAGAAGATGACCGGAACCACCGTCCAGGGTGGTTTGACCGGCCAAAGACCTTGCGTGGCGTGTTAGCATGTTTTGATTGGTTCGTTTAAAAATCAGTTGGACCATTTGCTGGCGCGTGTTTGATGACTCAGCCATGACCTTGATTTCCTTTATAATATTACTTTGTGATTACATGTATGAATGAACAGATTGGCGTGATGGTAGAAGGAACGCTTGGAAAAGGGAGAGACCTGGGTTCGATTCCCAGGTCTTGAATGTTATATTTTTCTAACCAATTTCTTGCAGATCCAGTATGTTACACCCCTAAGCGCACATCATAGACCCTCAGATCCAGCCATTGGATCATTCATGCTCCAGATCCAGCGCCCAATGACGCGTCCTAATGGTTGACCTCCCAAGCATTTCTTCCCACCAAATCATACGCTGGCTGTGGGCCACCTACTTCTAGGCTTAGACAAAATTCAACAGCATCACCTCAGTTTGGGTTTCACACCCCCTCATGCCCATTTTTAACTTCTTTATGTTTTTTATTTTTAGTTTATTTATTTTTGTTTATTCCTTTTTTTCATGAAATCATAAAAATCAAAAAAATCAGAAAATCATCACAAAAAATTAGGACTTAATTAAACTTAATTAAAATTAAAATTAATTAGGACAAAAAAATCACAGCATCAGCAAATTAATTAACTTAATTAAACTTTAACCTATTTCATCAATTAAAATTAATTAGAGAATTAGGTTTAAATTCAAATATTTTTTTCATAAAATACAAAAAAATATTTTTAATGAGCAATTAGATTTTTTAGGGTTTAGAACTTTTTCCTGTCTTAATTTTACGCGCTATTATGTTTTCCATACGATAATTTTTTACCACTTATGTAATTGCGCCCGGTTTGTAATAGTAACTAGGGTTTTTGATTTTCGCACTTTACTTTCCGTCCATTAGTTATGTATCTACACCAAAGCATTGTAATAGCATAGGAACTTTTATTTCTATCTCTTTATATTCTTATATGCTTGTATATAACTGTTAGTAACTTAGGTGTGCATGACAGGATTAATCAATTAACCATTAAATCACTAATTGCAAGATAAACATAACTCAAAAAACAAATTGTGGCACACTTGCACCCTTAGGGTATACCTCACTTGGTTGCCTCAGTAAATAATGGTCATGTCCCTCGAACGTAGGGATATCTTAGCAAAGACCCTCAATTTAGAAGTTATCATAAATATCATGGTCCCTTACTGTCCCTCGAGTTGCCTACGAGAAATGATCTTGTCCCTCGATGTTGCCTATATGATGACAGTCCCTGCGAACGCTAAGATATCCTTACATGTTGCCTTCAATGACCATAACTTCCCTTTTGATAGTCCCTCAACATCCACGATAGGGCTACCTACTCACTAATAGTAGGATATCACTATCTAAAGGAAAGGAGGAAAAAAACATCCTTTTTCGAGTAGGTAAATAACTGTTAGGTACTTGCTCAAAACCTAAAATTTTCACACTTACACACTTTCAAAAATCTTTTCAAAAACGCTTTATCACACACTTGAGGACTGATATAAGAGTTACCATAAAGAAAACAAAATCTTTCAAAACATACAAACACAAATAGTTTTCAAAAATGAACAAGTACCTAAGCGCCTGTGGAAAACCACAGATGGAAAGGGTGCTAACACCTTCCCTTTCTATAATCTACCCCCTTACTTAGAAAATCTAGAAAAAGGTCTTTTTTTTGTTCTTTTCACCCTTTCCTTTGTTGGATAAAATAAAATTCGGTGGCGAATCTTGCTTACCGCAACATTTGCGAACAAAAAATGCAAACCATTATCAAACAGTCGGTTCTGCCACCGTATCACAACTTCCCTTACTTAAGTGTCTTCTATCAGAAGATATGAAAGTTAAAATCCTTGTGACGACGCGATTGAAGATACTTAAATACAAAACAAACCCTATTTATGGCCCTAAGAGGCCATGAAATTCTTATGATTGTGCATGCAAATAAACAGATCCAAATGTGACACAGGATACCACTGGGGAAACAGAAAATACAAGATCAAAAGAAAAATTGACCAGGAAAATAAATCACTAGTGAACATAAGACTCAACTATATTAGGGTTAATCCCAAGGAGGAGACAAAGTAACATTAACTCAAACATTGAGAAGAGAAAATAAAGGATAAATGTGATCGACAGATAACCGCAAACTACCCATTCACTAAGAAGATATCAAAAAAGGAAATGTCGACCCACATGGGGGAAAGAAGTGACCAGCATCAATATTAGGGTAAGCCACAAGTGACCAACATCAGTACTTATGACTGGAAACAAGCAAACTTCTTCATAGAAATGTAAATCTCAATGAAGAACTATCTCCCATAATGACGAGACTATCATTCATCGGAGTAACATATCTCAACAACAAACTATCTTCAATAATGACGAGACTACCATCCATTGGAGTAAAAAAATCTCAACAATGAACTATCTCCCATAATGATGAGACTACCATCCATTGGAGTAAAAATCATGAATCTTCTCTCGGGGATAACAGACTTACTGGGGAGACAAATGTTCCTCAAATAAAGAGACCTGCCAACTGTTATTATGAGAATAATTTGCAAAAATGCTGTTGGGAAAAGAATTATGACTTCCTGGGGAAATGCCAATATATTCCGGCTGAGGAGGTAAAGTCTTCTCGTACAAAATAAATGCACATTATCAAATCAGGGCTCAAAGCCTGTAGAAATTAGAATAATAATGTTGCCAGGAACCACTAATTCAAACCAGAAATAAACCGGAATGAAATAGTCAACAAAGATAGCATCTGATGAGAACTAAAATCAAAGAGGAAACACGGATCTAAATAAGCAATGAACTGAATAGGAAGGCTGAAGCAAATTTTTTCCATGAGGGATAACTCAGTAGGGAAATTGAAAGAATATACACTTTCTGCTTAAGGTTGAAACTCTATTGGAGAGAGGGTTACATGACTCTGCAAAATAGGGTAATATGCCAACAAAAAACATCAATAACTGCAAATGAGCAATGAATGGTTAAATTCAGTTATGCATGATGTATGTATGAATGTACGAATGTTATCACATATATCACAACAAAATGGACAGACAACACTGGGAATAACCAGACAAAACATGCTTGGGTAAAGTTAACACTCAGCTAAATCACATCCAGGATGAAAATTTATAAGAAAGTAAGCACCAACTAAGGAAACAAATTCCTATTCCACGACTTAACTTCTCTGGGAAAAAATACAATCCAAAAGTAATCAAATCAAAACAATAAAATCAGTGCAAATACAAGGATATAACATCCTCCTCCAGGCTTCACAGGGGAACATCACACAGACTTCAATGGGGAAAACAAATGTCTCAACATCTAGATTTCCACAAGAGATTGTAATACTGATTTTAGTAGGGTAGATTAAAACCACATCATCGAGATATTAAATGGGGATCTCGTGCTAGCTTCATTGGGGAGGGAAACACCACCTCATTGAGGGGAGCCCAAAATATATTCTTCAATACTAAGAGTGAAGATTACACAGACCTCCTTGGGGAGAAATTATGAAACCACATGGGGATAAGAACTTTCAGAGAGAAACATTATCTCAACTTTACTTGGAGGTTTAAGAAGTCAAACAATACCACAAGAAATAAAAGTTATGGGGATTTTAAATCAAACCAGCACTTGGCGGGAGAAAACCCAAAAAGTTGACAACTATTTCAACACTTATTAGAAAAGACACTGCCCTTGTCTATTTTCCTGGGAAATAAACAACAACAATAATGCCAACACTGCAAAAGGGCAATGTTTTGCAAATGATTCCACCTCAGCATGCAAAGGGAGAAGGGACTTTCGTCATATGAGTGAAGACCTTATTGGGGAATCTGGGATAGAGGCTTCAGACCATGCAAACCCAAAATCAAAATGAACCAAGACTTGACTGGGGAAAATGGGATTACAAACTCAACACTGCACCATAGATCAATTGATATCATCTCCAACTATTTGAGAAACACAAGAAGATCATACACATACCCGCAAAAGTGACCTGGGAGAATATTCCTGGGGAATACATACTTCCAAATTTTCAATTCGTCCATCCTTGGAATCACCATTTTTGTTTTTCTCGAGTCACAAAATCTAAAGTAAAAAGTAATTTGTAAATTCTTTTCAAAAAACAATTTTGTTATTTAATCTTTTTGTTTTGAAAATTAATATCAATAATAAATGGAATCTTGGTAAGCAGAATAAAATAATAATTGCAAAGAATTGGATAAAAGCTCAAACTTTATTAATAGAATGGTAGTGTGCGAATGGCGAGACTCCATAGATGATTACAAAGTTTAGAAAATGGTAATATATTAGAAAAAGATACATTGAAACACAATGACCACTATTCTCCCTAACAACTTTGAATTCCTAAGCAGCGACTTCTGTTGAAGTTTGGTGATAATCCGAGAAGATTGTTGCTTCAAGTCTCATTTGACGCAGTTACTTCCCAAGAAATCCCTAACTTTTGCCTAGGTTTCCCTTGCGGGTTTTCAACCTAGCGGGAAGAATTTATTCTGTTTATGTCTCTTATTTTTGCCTAGACCGCCCTTTCAGGTTTTCAGCCTACTGAGATGCTCTTTTTTTCCTAAGCGGCCCTTTCAAGTTTTCAACTTAGCAAGCTGTTCTTTTATTTCTTTAGGAAAAGTATTTCTTGACTACATCAACATTCATAGGACGTGGGAACTCCTCGCCATTCATAGTTTCAAGAATCAATGCACCGCCAGAGAATGCTTTCTTAACAACATATGGGCCTTCAAAATTGGGAGTCCACTTGCCCCTGGAAGCAGCGTTAAAAGACATGATCTTCCTGAGCACGAGGTCGCCTTCTATGTATTCGCGAGGCTTGACCTTCTTATTAAAAGGTTTCTTCATTCTGTTCTGATATAACTGACCATGACGCAAAGTTGTCATTCTCTTTTATTCAATCAAATTCAATTGTTCAAACCTATTCTAGACCCATTTAGCCTCTGACAACTTGGTTTCCATTATCACACATAAAGAGTGAATCTCAACCTCGACGGGGAGCATTGCTTCCATACCATACACAAGAGAGAACGGAGTTGGCCCTGTTGAAGTGCGGACATATGTACGATACCTATGCATAGCAAAAGGGAGCATCTCATGCCAGTCTTTATAAGTAACAACCATATTCTGGATGATCTTCTTAATATTTTTATTAGCAGCTTAAACATCCCCATCCACCTTTGGCCTGTAGGGAGATGAATTATGATGGACAATCATGAATTCTTCACAATGTTATGTCATCATCTTGTTATTTAGATTCGAGCAGTTGTTAAAGATAATCCTACTGAGCACACCATACCGACATGTAATATTGTTCTTGATAAAATGTACTACCACCTTCTTAGTAATGTTAGCATATGAAGCTGCTTCCACCCATTTGGTGAAGTAGTCTATTGACACCAAGGTAAAATGATGTCCATTCGACACCTTGGGTTCAATCATTCCAATCATGTCAATACCCCACATAGAGAAAGGCCACGGGGGAGAAATAACATTTAGAAGCGTCGGAGGCACATGAATTTTGTCAGTATAAATCTGGCATTTATGGAACTTCTTTGCGAATTTGTAACAGTAAGATTCCACTGTCAGCCAATAATAACCTGCCCTAAGCATCATTTTTTCCATCGAATGTCCATCGACATAAGTACCAAAGGAACCTTCTTGTATTTCATACATCAACATGTTTGCTTTATGTCTATCCACACATCTAAGCAAAACCATGTCATAATTTCTTTTGTATATCACATCTTCATTGAGGAAGAAGATGCCTGCCAAACTTCTCAATGTCTTTCTATCTTTGTTTGACGCAGCAAACGAGCATTCCTGAGTATGGAGAAAATGCTTGATATCATAATACCAAGGTTTTCTGTTTGACGTTTCCTCTGTTGAAAACACATGAGCTGGTCTATCCAAATGTCACACTGTGATATGAGGCACTTCGTTCCAGGTATTCACTTGACACATAGAAGCCAAAGTGGCTAAAGCATCCGCCATTTGATTTGCATCTCTGGGAATATGATGGAATTCAACTTTATTAAGAAAGGTAATAATATTCTAGCATAATATTTTTAAGGAATCAAACTAGGGTGACGAGTATCCCATTCTCCTTTAATCTGATTTATCACCAAAGTTGAATCACCATACACATATAGAATTTTGATTCTAAGATCAATATCCTCTTCGAGTCCCATGATACAAGCTTCATAATCAACCATGTTATTGGTGCAATCAAATTCCAACCTTGCAGTAAATGGGATATGCGATCCATGATGAGTGATAATCACAACATCAATTCCTTTCCCATAAGTGTTCACAGCTCCATCAAATACCATACCCCAATGGGATTCAGGATCAGGACCTTCCCCAGGCAAACGTTCATCAAAATCTTTTATTTTCAAAAACATCACATCCTCATTAGGGATATCATATTTAACAGACTGATAATCATCAACCAGTTGGTGAGCAAGATAATCTGCAAACACACTGATTTTTATAGCCTTCTAAGTACGGTATTCAATATCATATTCAGACAACACCATCTGCCAACGGGAAATTCTCCCAGTAAGAGCAGGCTTTTCAAAAATATACTTAATTGGAAACATTTTGGAAATCAATGAAGTAGTATGATTCAACATATATTGTCGCAACCGCTTTGCCGCCCAGGCCAGAGCACAACATGTCTTTTCCAACATAGAATACCGTGACTCACAATCAATAAACTTCTTGTTGAGATGATAAATGGCATATTCCTTCTTCCCTGTTTCATCTTGTTGTCCCAGAATACAACCCATAGAATTATCTAACACTGTCAGATACATGATCAATGGTCTTCCTTTAATAGGAGGGAGCAAGATAGGAGGTTCAAGAAGATACTCTTTAATACTTTGAAATTCCCCTTGGAAATCATTTGTCCACACACAACCTTGATCTTTCTTTTAGAACTAAAAGATCGGTTCACATGTTGCAGACATATGGGAAATAAATCTTGAAATGTAATTCAAACGCCCGAGGAATCCTCTAACTTGCTTTTCAGTTCTTAGCGCTGGAATTTCTTGAATTGATTTTACTTTATCAGGGTCAACTTCAATTCCTTTTTGGCTAACAATGAAACCTAACAATTTTCCTGATCGAACACCAAAGGTGCAATTGTTTGGATTCAAGCGGAGACAATACTTCCTCAAACGTTGAAATAATTTCAACAAATCCTATATATTCCCCTCTTCAGTCTGGGATTTGGAAATCATATCATCAACATATACCTCAATTTCCTTGTGTATCAGATCATGGATTAGGGTTGTCATAGCCCTCTGGTACGTTGCTCCAGCATTTTTCAACCCGAAGGGAATCACTCTGTAACAGAATGTTCCCAAGGGTGTGATAAACGTTGTTTTTTCCATGTCCTCAGGAGCCATTCTAATTTGATTATATCCGGAGAATCCGTCCATGATTGAGAGTACTTTGAATTTTGTTGTATTATCAACTAACATATCAATATGTGGCAATGGAAAGTCATCTTTTGGACTAGCTTTGTTTAAATCTCTATAATCAATGCACATGCGAACTTTTCCATCTTTCTTTGGTACTGGGACAATATTGGCAATCCACTAAGGGTACACTGATGTCATAATAAAACCGAAATTAATCTTCTATAAAACTTCTTCTTTAATTTTTACTGCCATATTAGGGTGAGTTCTTCGCAACTTCTGCTTGATTGGTGGGCATTCTGGCTTTAGCGGTAAATCATGTTCCACAATATCAGTATCCAACCCCGGCATGTCTTGGTAAGATCAAGAAAAGATGTCTACATACTCTTTCAACAATTCAATCAACTTGCTCTTCAATTCGTGATGAAGCAAAGCTCCAATTTTGACTTCTTTTGGATCTTCCTCTAAACCCAAATTAATCGTCTCTAACGGCTCTTTATATGGCTGAATGCTAATTTCCCCGCGCTCAAGCAACCGTGAAACCTCTTCTGGGATTTATCATATTCTTCTTCTTCGGCCACATACGCAGGATATTCAGAGTTGGGAGAGGGTGCAGGGTCATTGTAATCAACGATTTTTTTAACTAATTTGCATATATGATTTAAGAATGCTTTTAGAAACGGACCCATATAATAAGTGATTATGCAGATTAATATTATTATTTATTTTGAAATGGATTTTTTTTATTACCATTTTCCAAGCAAAAAGTAGAAAATAAAGACACAATTTGGGAATCAAAGTCAACTTTTATTATTGATTTTAAATATCAAAGCAACAGATAAGCCCATACAACATCAATACTTTCACCTTGGGCAGAGTGAAAGATTTTTGAAAAGATTAACAAACACAAATTACTTTGAAATATGAACGCAAGAGGGAACATCGATGGTGATCCAATTTTGGGCTCTGACTCCATGTGTCATGTAGTTCAGAATATCCTGCCCTGCTTCACCTTCCACAATGGCATTGATCCTAGGAACAATTGGATGAAGATAACCTCCATTGTGAAAGATATCATATTATTTGCCCAAAGCAGACTTAGGCTTCATGGTCTCACCTTTATCATTCTTCACAAAGAATCCCAAACCAGCTCTATTCTTATTCACAGGTGGATCCACAATCTGCCCTTATACTTTACTAGGGCCATTATGCACTACCTGCTGAGCATCCTTAAACGAACCTATAGAATTCTCATTTTCCCTCACATTATCAATGTATAAAGATTGGAACTGAGTTCCAACAGCAGCTTCATTCGCTTCCACAACACTGAAAAAGGACAAATGAGATATTAACAAAGCTTGTTCTCCATTTATGATGACCACCTTTCTTTCCCGAAAAAACGTCAGCTTTTGGTGCAAAGTAGAAGTAACAGCTCTTGACTCGTGTATCCATGGTCATGCCAGTAAATAGCTGCAAGAAAGAACAATATATGTAACCTGGAAAGTAATCTGAAATAAGGTCGGGCCTATATGAATAAGCAAATATACTTCCCTGATGACAGACTTTCTCGATCCATCAAAAGCTTTCATAATTATGCCACTCGGGCGCATGTGAGTTCCTTGGCATTTCAACTTCATAAGTGTGCTCCTTGGTATGACATTTAAATTGGATCCATTATCAATCAACACATTGGGTAATGAATCGTTCTTACCGCTCATGGAGATATGGAGATCCAAATTATGATTCCTTCCTTCATCGGGAAGCTCGTCATCACAGAAACTCAGGTTATTATAGGATGTAATATTCCCAACAACACTACTGAATTGGTCCAAAGGCATATCACTTTCCATGAAAGCTTGATCCAATACTCTCATCAAAGATTCCCTATAGGCAGAAGAGTTCATTAGCAAGGCTAGAATAGATATCTTTGATTGAGTCTGCAACAATTGATCTATGATCCTGTAGTCGTTCATCTTGATAATATTCAATATATCGTCCACATACTTTTCCAGAGTAGTACCACTATATTCCCCAACTTCTTTCTTAGGTTCAGTACTTTCAGCAACCTTTTTATTAGCATTAACATTCCCTCGAATGACAGGTGCGAAAACACGGCCACTGCGGGTCACCTAGATGGCGCCAGCAATATTCTTGACATCAGGAAAAGGTTGGATGTGAACTTCCACACCATCCTCCAAGATTGTAGCATTGTATTTGTATGTCACAAGTTTGTCTGATTCATAAGGAACAGGCCCTGGTAAGAAAATCACCACTGGAGAAACAACTGGCTTGCTATGATACTCAATTTCTATAGGGGCGGGAACACCAAAACAAGGCACAATAACATTCACCACCTCTTCAAAATACTTAGTCGTCACATAACCATTGCTGGAAAACACATCTTCATCTGAGGAAAAGAATTCATATGCAGAAGTATACTCATCATCTGACACAGTCTAAGCCAAGTAATCTTCAATCACATTAATCTCATTGTAATCATCTCTATTGCCTGAAAATTTTATAGTACCATTGTCCAAAAACAACGAAACACCCTTTCTCACTATGGAACAACCACAAGAATCTCTCTAATATATCTGGTGTTCTTTTTGACCATCCATGTGACAGAAGGTAGTGTGCAACTGTACCAAATCATCATTCATATGATTCATGTCAAAAATTCAGAATTCTCCAAGACATCCAAATACCATATTCACATCTTCTTCGTACTCTGCCCTAGGCCTGATTATATGAATGAGGCCTTCGTCTATCATTTCCTGAAGATCAACTTTTATCTTATCACATCCTTGGATATCTGTACTACAAATACCACAACCAGCATGGTCATGTGTATAGTAAATAAACTCATAGAGGTCAGCATGCATCTTTATTAAATCCCCTCTAACTAGGTTGATATCAAAAATTTGGAAGTCACCAGGAAAACCAGCAACCATGTTTACAACATTTGCTCCTCCATGCTTTGGTAAAGGATTATCTTTCACGTTAGGGACAACACCTTTAAGGATACAAGGCTTAATATCACGATCTTTTATACTTCAGATTTCAAAGGATAACAGTTCTCAATATCATGCCCTGGTGCTCCCTAATGAAAAGCACATGTCTGGTCGGCCTTATAATACCAAGGTAAAGGTGATGGTATAGCAGGGGGTGGCCTGGTCTGAACCAACTTCTTCTGAATCTAAGTCGAGAGTAACTATCCATAGCTCATCAGAATTGAGTTAAAGGCTTCTGTCTTCTAACTTTTCCCTTGATTCCCCTGAGGAGATGGTCTCTGATAGGCAACTGTGGTTGGAGCTACATTGATTACTGGAGTAACATAAGCAACCTATTGCTGGTACTGTTGATGCCTTCTAGTTGGTCTAATCTTCCTTTCTCCAATAACAAAATTCATTTTAATTTATTTATTTCGAGAGAAATCATACGATGACTTCAGTGTCCCTTCATCTCTCGTCAAGCGCCCCTCTCTGACAGCCTCTTCCAAACGAACACCCATGCTTACTATTTCGCTAAAATCACTCGGCGCACTGGAGACTATCCTTTTGTAATAAAATGATCCAAGGGTTTTTAGGAAGACCTTGGTCATTTCTTGTTCTCCCATAGGTGGCACCACCTAGGCAGCTATCTCCTGTCATCTCTGTGCATATTCTTTGAACGACTCCTTATCTATCTGAGCCATTGCCCTCATCTGGTCATGGTCATGCGCCATGAACATATTATACTTATACTATTTGACAAAGGCTTCTCCCAGATCATTGAAGGTGCAGATACTGCTACTGTCCAGACTCATAGAAACCTACACTTTAAAGTCATCCAATCGGTTATAGAAACCTACACTTTCACTCGGCGGAGGAAAAAGACGATAAACTTCATCATTAACAAAAAACATAACATTCACCAAAGAAGGTGCAGTATAGTGGATCTCATTTTTAGAAGCAGGAGTAACATGCACCACAGGAGGTGCGAGAGTAGTAGCAACTTGCACAACTGGAGAAGCTTGAGTGTCAATATTAAAACCTTCTGGCATGAAGTTTTCTGGCATTCCCCACGGGTAACCCTGAGGCATACAATTGAGCAATAGTAACTAGGGTAACAGAAACAGGAATTGATGGACCTTCAGAAGCATTTGTTACTTGTTGAGGTTGAGCAAGTGGTGGCTGATTCTGAGATGCCACCAATGATTCCTTCAAAGCAGTGGATTGGCCATACCAGCCTTCAAAGCAGTAATTTCTTCATGCAGATCGCGATTCTCTTGTTCAAGGTTCTCCATTTTCTTCCTGGAATAAGCTCGAGTATTATACCAGTGAGATAACTTGCTGAATGAAGTAGAGAAATTCAGTAAGACACCTAGGCATAAACATAAATGTAAGAAATATGTACCAGATTATGCATGATATGTGATGCACATGATTTATTTTTTATTATTAATATTTCAAGGGACTCAAAGAATAATAAACAATGTTTCAAATATTAAAGTACCAACACATTTTGAAATACTGAAAATATCATTATAATAACTTCAAAATGGATTAAAACTTTTTAGTACAATTTTTAATAATCCCAAGTACAAGAAGGGATAGAATCTGAAATCCTAAAAAAGCAAAGCCAATCAAGATCACTCCACAAACTGACGCTTTCCTATGAGTCTTACAATCTGAGCCTTCAACTGCTTGTTCTCTTCTGTATACCTGTCGGTAACCACTTTCCAATCACCAGAGTCAGGAAGTGAATGATTAAGTCCTGACTGAGCTCTAGAGGAAAATAAATCCTCTTTCCTCTCCGTCATCTCTACAACACGACTTTCAAGAATCTCGATCAAGTCATCCTTCTCCTTTAAGTTTGCTCGGTAGGACATCTCTAAAGTATGACACTTATTCTTCCAAGCCTCCTTCTCCTGTTGCATCCTGACTAGGGCAAGCTAAAGATCTTCCACATCATCTAAAAGGGTAGGAGTGGTCTTCACAGACATATCAGGCATAGGTTCCTCATGGGAATACGTCATCTTCAACTGAATTTCCCTTGCTTGCACCCACCAGAGATAAGGCTCCAAAGAAACAACTCCTCTAGGTCCCGAGTCCTTTCTACTCTTCCTGTGAATATGGTGCCAAGCCTTTGCAATCTCCTCCTTAGATTTATTATGACCCTCTCCCTCTTTGAGAAAGAAACCACTCAGATGAATACTATTTAGCTTATCTCTCATTGGATATCCAAGTTGTCATCGTGCAAGAACGAGATTGTAGTTAATTCCTCCATTTATACCAAGAAGAAGTACATTTGGGAAACTACACAACTATCGAAAATCTCTACGTCATGGTAAGCCTAGTGATACCAAACAATATCTGAATGAATGAGGGCCATAATATTTGGAACCCAACGAGGTTCCTTCTTGACATCCCAGAAAGCATCGGACCGAGGTAAGTGAGAAATAAACCACTGATACAATTAAGGCGTGCAACAAATTATCATCCCTCCATGATAAGAATCCAAAAGATGAATGGAGTAATAAGCATCTCCTAATAATGTAGGTACTAGACTCCCAATCAAAAAGATCCCGATGGCATTGATATCCATAAATTTGTAAACATTTGAAAATAAGAACAATCCATAGGCAAGTAGAGCAAAAATGGCCTCAAAAGGAACCGTACTCTTCATCCTAGAAAAGTAGTAAGCTTTCTCCAATAAAAACTGAGCGGATAAGCCTCTGATTCCTCCTTTGGTAGTCATGTGGGTCTCAATGTCAATCTTTCCAAATGAACCATAACATCTATCTCATGGGACTTTGGCTACCCCTCCAAACCGGTGAAAGGAACACGATCGATAACAGGTAAACCCAATAGATAAAAATACTTCTCCAATGTAGGCATCAACTGATAATCAGGGAAAGTAAATCATCGATACATCAGATTATAGAACTAGACTAAAGTCGAGAGAATACCCTCCTTCATCCTGAGCTTCATAAGAGACACTAAGGACCCATACTTCCTCCCAAAAGTTGTAGAACTATCGATATTGGGAATAAGACTCATCAAAAAGTACCTGAGATATTAAGAAAGAGTAAACTTTAGGCCCCTTGAAACAAAATTTTTTAAAAGATGCTCATGGGTGCATGAATGCATGATGCAACAATCACACACAAGATCACAAACATGGGTTTCATAGGTTTGACGTCACGAGCATGAAGTCAAAGGTACTACCCACAAGGTATGATCTAAAAGTTTATCACCTGCCGAAAAAGGTTCTAAGAGGTTCCCAGAGTCTATGTCCTTCCTTCGGGTAATATCAATGCCCCAATTGACTCAGTAATTAGTAATATTCTCAGGAAAAACTCATCTGAGTGTAGCATTGCATGACAACCATTTTCGGATTAATCCGTCATGGTTTCCGCACTACACCTAAAAGGCCAATATGGGTTAAAGGTTCTATGGTCCTCAGTTTCAGCAGGCTCCCAGGTCAAAAGCAACACGTCTTCCCGATTACTTGGTAAACGACACTACATTCAAAGGGGCTTCCACAGAGTTGGGGATATCATGCCTCCCTTTTTGGGATTACTCCCTCAAAGTTAACATGACTACACCGCCTGTCCTATCTTAAGTTTTCCCAAGTCCGGGTAGAGGACTTATGAGAAATCACCAAGCATCCTGAAAACCAGGAAATTCCAGACAATCATATATACAATATATAACATATAAACAACAATAACACATACATAAATAAACAAAGATAGGGTCAACCCACTTAGGGATGGACCAACATTTGGTAAATCTTTTCCCAGTGAAGTTGCCATTTTTTTATGTAGCGGTAGAAATGTTGAGACTAAGCCCATTGGATTGACTTGACTTGCACATATCAAATAAAAATCGCCACCGCGCTTTATTGTTTCCAAAGAAATGAGAAAAGAGCGAATAACCCAAAAAAGGGGGAGAGAATCTAAGTTCGGGTGTTGGTTATACAAATGGAAGGTATTAGCACCCTAAACATCTACAGTAATCCGCAGGAACCTCTTTGTAAATCTCTATATTTTGGCTATAAAAGTTGTATACAAAAATAGATTGTGGGGATGAGAAAAGAAGTAGTTTTTTACAATTTTTCACCCGCCGCAGTTGCGAACCTTTAGTGCCTACGTACCAACTTCTGATGAATAGGGGATCAAGGTACTCGTAGTTCAACTTTGAAAATTTTAAAACACAAGTGTGTTGGTTAATTTTAAGAGACGAGACATCATCGTCTTATCCGAGTGGAAAAAAACATACTTACTACCCACAATTATGAGAGAGAAGAATTTACATCATCTCAAAGTGGAGGATATGACTTGGATTTTAAAATCAACAAAGCCTCGCTCAACACCCAAGTGGAAAATATCTCACTTCACTACATATCATAGAAATATAGTAGCTCGCATCACTACAAGAATTGACAAGAGTCTATATTTTGAAAAAAAATTAAAGCAAAAAACAAATTGGCAAAGATGGTTTGAATGAGGTTGATTGACTTTTAGTCTTCTCACAAAAAATGTCAGAGTATTATTAAGTTGTTTAAAGTTTGATTAAGAAAAGATTTTTGAAAATGTATGGACCTAAGTCCAAGTTTATTATGAAAGCGGTTCAAGTTTGGAAAACAAGAATAGTTTTGAAATGGAGGGAGAAGATTTTTTAAATTAAAGAAGGTGGGAGGAGGTGAAGGGACTATCCTAAAGCATAAGGTAAAAGCTAGGGAAAATAACCATCTAACCAACAAGAAGCCAACACTTGACACAATGAGTCAATGTAGAATTCTCATCCTTTGGATTTGAAACCAAACAAGAAAAGATAATAAAACCTCTTAAGAAAACCAAGCTTCAAAGGAATTAAGTCTTCACAAAAATTGGGAAGAGTAACGGGTGGATACAGATGAATTGTCAATCACAAAAAAAGCACATAATCAGAATAACTTGCATACAAAGAAAAGAAACAACCCAATGTCTTCGTGTAAACCCCAAGAACTCCAGAAAAAATTGCAATAGAAGTCACAAGGTCTAAAGGTAGGTCAAGGCCTCTAATCCTAAGTCCAAGAAGTCCATGACTCTAATATGCCAAGGATAGTAACCAAATAGTCCAAGTAACATTAAAGTTTGTTATGGTTCAAGTTGATTATTAGGTATCTTCAAAAAGAAATGAAAAGCTCAAATGAGCAAAATAAAAATGACATAAAGATAAATTCTCAAATGAGCAAAGATGAAAATATCATGAAAAGAAAATGCTAAAATAAATGTGCTTAAAGTAAAAAGCATAAATTAAAAGCATAAAATAAAGTCAATTGATAGAAATTAGAGGTTGGTTGAATGACCATCTTGAAACTTGCATTTTAAAACTCTTTAGAAGATTGATAAAATCAAAGCCTCTCAACAACAAGTTTCATTTGCTTTTTGTCAAGTATATCATTCATTTAAGATCTCAAAGTAACCACACATGACCAAAGATATTTAAATGATTCCCTTAGACCAAAATTTATGAATATTCATTAGAGGATTGGTAAGACCAAATCCTTCTAACAATGGATCTTAAGCTTATTGGATCCAAAGTTTCAAATTACAATACTTGGGCTTGCAAACATAGGTTTGAACCACAAATGATCATTTCTCGAATCGAGACAAAATTTAGCGCTATGTTAAGCAATCTATGTACCATATGTTTAGAGAGATGATATGTAAATCATCCTCTAACAACATATAGTACAAGTAAGAAAGGGATAAGATGAAGAGGGGGGGGGGATATTTGAATCAAAGATTTTAATCAAACTATCGTTAAAATCATCCATCCATTTTTGTGGAGTTAAACTCAACACCCAAGATCCAATGTTGTTAATGAATTTCATGATAAAAAATCACATGGGCAAAATATATTCAAAAAATAAATTGTAATTAATAAACAAAATAAAAAAAGAAAATTATTTTTAAATGAAAACAAAAGGCAAAATAGCAAATTATATTCAAGGCATCAAAGAAAAATTAAAAGAGACCATAGAAAAGTCAGAAGTGATCTAAAATATTTATAAGTGTAGCAGTAGAAATATTTAAGACTAATCCATTGGATTGACTAGACTTATACATATCAAAATAAAAATCGTCACTGCACTTTATTGTTTCCAAAGGAATGGGGAAAGAGCGAGTAACCCACAAAGAGCGGGAAAGATTCAAGGTGAGGGGGTTGGTTATGAAAAGGGAAGGTATTAGCACCCTAAACATCTTCGGTACTCCGTAGGAACCTCTTTGTAAAATCTGTATATTTTGGCTATAAAATGTTGTATGTAAAATAGATGGTGGAGGTGAGAAAAGAAATATATTTTTTATAATTTTTTGCACCCGCCGCGGTTGCGAACCTTTAGTGCCTACGTACCACCTTTCGTGCAATAAGGGATCAGGGTACACATAGTTCCTCTTTTAATAATTAGTGGTTAGTGGGATGACCATCTTGAAACTTGCATTTGGAACTCATTAGAGGATTGGTAGAACCAAAGCCTCCATACAACAAGTTGCATTTTCTTTTTGTCAAGTATATCATCCATTTGGAATCCTCAATAGTAACATTTAATGATCAAGGATGTTTAAGTGATCCGCGTTGACCAAAAGTGTTGTAGATCCATTAGAGCATTGGTAGAACCAAAGCTTCCACATAATGAATCTCAAGGTTACTGGATCAAGGAGATCAAATTAACATACTTGGGCTTGCAAACATAGGTTTGGGCCATGAATGATCATTTATTTGAATCGGGATAAAATCTGGCGCTATGTTAAGCAATCGTAAGCGGACTTATGTAGAAGTTGCACCTATTTTGAGGCCAGTCAACAACAATCTATGAACCATTTATTTTGAGACATGATATAGAGATCATGCTTCAATAACACTTAGTGCAATAAGAAAGGGATAAGATGAAGAAGGGTGGGAAAGAATATACAAACCAAATTTGATTTAAAATTTAATCAAACTATTATTAAAAGTATTCATCCATTTTTGTGGAGTTAGACTCAACACCATGGTCCAATGATGTTAATAAAATTCATGATCAAACATTCAATACAAGATCAGCCATAAAATATACAAAAATTAAATTGTATTTTAAAATAAAAGAATTAGGGTTTAAAAGAATTAGAGAAAAAGGAAATTATGTTAAAATTAATCAAGAAATATTAAGTAAGACCATAGAAAAATCAGAATGAACTCAAATATTTTTATAAAATTTTTGTAATTTTTTTAAGTCAGAAACTATTTTTAAAATTAAAAGAAATGGGCAAAATTTACCAAAAAATGATAAAAAATAACAAAGTCAGAAATAAAAAATAAATGAGGTCACCAATATTTTTCACAATATCATTGGATTACTACATGATTTTTTCAGAATTTAAAAATGCATAAAATTATTTTTAAACATTTAAAACAATTCAAATAAAGTGAAAATTTATAAAAAATATCAAAACACGAAATAAAATTGTGAAAAAATAAAAATCGGAAAAAGAAAAATCATAAATATTTTTCATAATTTTTTCATATTTTTTGCACTAAAAATGAATTTTCTATGATTTTTTGAAATTTTAAACGATTAAATATAAAAATCAAAAAAGAAAAATAAAGTCAAAAATATGTGGACCATTGGATGCAAGTCAAAACGCATTAGTAATCAAATCCAATGGATCTAGCGCGTTGTGCATATCATGGTCATTAGTGAATAAAGCACTAAATCATTAATTAAATCAGATTTAAAAAAAAAAACAGATGGCTCCCCTTCATTGGTTGGAAGATGACACGTTGATCATCTTCAACCTCCAACCAACGTGATTGCAGGTCTCTCAAACTGTAAAATCAGAAGCTCAGACCTATGCCAATCGCTTCGTCTCTTCAAGACAAAGATAACCACACCTTCGCGACAAATTTATATAAATTGTAGCTCAAGCAATTTGGAAGGAAAGTTTTAAAAAGGTATTTGAAATTTCATGGTCAAAACGTGTTTCTAGATAAAAGTAAGTGTTGCGACTAGAACCATGGTAATGAGAGCATTACAATGATATCAAAGTTTTGATGAATTGATGGAGAAATCTACCTATTGAAGTTGAGCTGTAGAGCTCTGAAACTAGACTTCTATGGGGCAATATAGGGCACGATTCTTGAAGGTAATTGTATGGTTAGCTTCAGAGAAGATCAAGGAAGGTAAATTGATAGAAAAATTGGATTGAAAAAGGCTTGAACACTAATTTCAAAGTTACAGAAATTTGAGTTATAGAACAAGTTTGACAGGGTGATTCGGGCTATCCAAGCTTGAGGAAATGAATGTGGGATGACACTCTACTTATAGGAGAATGAATGGGATCCTAAATTGTGTGAAATGATGAAGTTTGGAGGGAAATCGTGGGAGGTCTGTAGCATGAAAAAATTGTGACTTGTTTACCCTCAAAACTCATCCAAATCGTGTGTTTCATGATGCTAAAAACCTTTGGAATGTTGCTAAACATGATTAGAAGCAAAAACGCGTGGAAAACTTGTGATTAGAAGCCAAAACAAAGATTTCAAAATCTGACTTGTGATGAAACTTCAGTTTCAAGCTACCAATTTCAAAACAATGGCGTTTTCAACTCAAGGTGTCTTAGGGAATGATTCTTGATGCTTTAGAAAGATGAGGTTACAAGCTTTGCAATGGATAAATAATGGAATAAAATGGATGCCTGAGCTGAGAGTTGCATTGATTCAATGTTGGAGAAAAAGGGTTGACTTTCCATACATAGAAATATTTCAAAATTTTCTTCAAAAGTGACCTATAATGTTTTGCATCCAAACATGGCCTTCGACTTGGAATTTGCTCTTTACCAAAAAAGATGGAATGAAATAGACCTCTTGAATGACATTTTGAAACTAGAACCATTCAAAAACTCCAAAAATTGAGAGCGTTATGAATTGTTGAAGTTGGCAAAAAATCATGAAATGACCTATAGATCAAGAAGGAATAAATTTCACATCCTCAACATCATTGTGGAAAAACAGTGGGCTTAAGGTGATAAAAATAGACCAAGTTATGATCATTTGAAGTCACACATGAGAAAATGAGGGTTCATTTGGAGGACTTGTAATCTTTCTTCATCATCAAGTTTATTCCACATGAAAAATCCTTGAAACTTTTGAAGTGGTTTGTTAATAACCCTTTGAAGAGAAGGACCTCTTTGGAATCACTCAAAAATACCAAAATATGAGCAAGATATACTTAATTGAAGTTCAAAACCCTAGTTGCTAGATCAAGAAAATGCTTTGAGGAACTTTGACAATTTTGAACAACCTTCTTGATCCAACACTCTTGCTTTGTAAATAGAATTTGTTGAGGATTATAATGAGGACTCATAGCAACCAAAACCACTTACATATCTTGAGAATTGAGAGAAATATGCACTTGTGACCAATAGAAACAAGACCTTGTCCAACCATGACAAATTTTTCAATCAACCCCTTTTACTTTAGAATCAATCTTGATAACTTTGAAATGTGATTGTGATACGGTGGGAGAACTGACTTGAGGTTTTGAGTTTCGATTGCATTTGTGCGGATAGCAAGAGTCGCCACCGACTTTTATTTTATCCAAAAGGAAAGGTAAAAAAAGCACAGGAAAGACCTTTCGAGATTATTTCTCGGGTTCGGGGGGTAGATTATGAAAAGGGAAGGTATTAGCACACTTTTCATCCATGGTTTTCCATGGGCTCTTAGTTACTCGTTTGGATCACTTGCTTTTATTTGACAGTGTGCTTATGGTGTGGGCTTTGAAAGTGTTTTGAAAAATCTCTTTGTAATGGTTCTCGTTTCTATAAGAACGTGTACAAAGTTTTGTTTCGAAAAGTGGTTCAAAGATGTGTTTGTGTATTGTGTTTCAGAAAGTGTTTTAGAAAGGTGTTTTGCAATGGTTCTCATCTCTATAAGAACATATACAAAATGTTTTGTCTTTTGAATATGTTTTGAAATGAAAGTGTAGGTGTAAAAATGTTTTTATCGTGAGTAAGCGAGTAACCAGGAGAGAATCTACCTACTCGAAAGGTCTTAAATGTTCTTTTCTTTCTCCTTTAGATGTTGCTATCTTAGCATTAGTTTGGTAAGAAGCCCCATCGTTGAATGTGAAGGGATAGGCGCGGGTCAATTTTGCAGTCATCGAAGGCAACTTATGAGACGCTTTAGCAATTTTTGTAAGGGACGAGATCGTTTTATCGAAGGCAACGTCGAGGGTCATCAAGGGATTACGATCTTTTTTATCGAAGGGTCATTGCTAAGACATCCCATATTCGAGGGACATGACTGTATTTCCGAGGCAACGAGCGAGGTTACCCTAGGGGTGCGCGTGTGAAAAAGTGTGTTTGTTTTCAAGTTATTTTGTTCTTTAATTAGATTATCTAGCGATTGATTTTTTGAATCTTTCCATACACTCCTAATTTCTATACAGTATAAGGAAAACAGTAAATTGCGGGAATTGAAATTCTACGCTATTACAAAGTGTTCGGGAATGGGGGTACAATTTTTACAAATGGGGATGAGTCAAATGCGATTAAAAGGTCCAAATAGCAAACAATACAACCAAATTAAATTTGAGCGATTAATTAAAGTTATAACAGTCAAAAGAATGTGATTAATTGACAAAGTATAAGAACTTGGTATTTTGTTTGTGAAAAAAATTTGAAAAGAAGAAAATAAAACATATTCTAAAAATAAAATAATTGACTAAAAGAAATTAAATCATATGTATTATTTTTGTATTTTTATTTATTTAAGTAAAATCTAAAGAAGGATAAAACTAAATTATACTATTTTTTGGTGTTTTATTATATGTAAATTAATTAATAATTTTAACTAAAACAAAGTTTATTAAAGAAAGAAAAAGAAGTTGATAAAAATTAATCGCAAAGTCTAGATCAAATTAATTATATATAAAAAAGAATGTATGTTTTAAGTTTAGTTGAATTTTAGAATTAAAACTAAATATAAATAAAAAAATTAGAGAAGATAAGGTTGAAAGAATTAAGCAAAATAGAAATGCCCACAGGAGGAATCGAACTCAGGCCACTTGGGTTATTAAGGATGCACTTTGCCAACTGAACTGCGCTACTTGTTTGTAATAAAATAGTTTAATTGGTAAATGAGAGGAAAACGGTAGCATGATTGGGCCAAAAGGCCCAAGAGGCCTGACCCAGTTCACAGTGGGAATAGAAGGGTTTGAAAACCCTTGAAAAGAAAAAGGGTGCGGCGCTAGTTATGGTCTTGGTAATATAGATTAAACAAAAATTAGATTAACAAAAATCTCATTGTATCTCCTAATCGCCTCTAGCTCCTCTAGAGACCGTCTCTCCCAGATTTCACTTTCTTGCTTACTAACAACATGATGGTAACACAAATGCTTCTTCCGATCTTGAGAACAACACACAAAAGCTTCCAAAGCGGAAGGTTTAAGGAATTTCTTCACGACTTTGTTAATCGCCAACAAAAGCTTCCTGAGAAACATGCAAATCAGTGATTTCCGCTTTGATTATCGTACTGATTCGAATCATCGGTAACGCATTCGTTTCTAGTCGTTCTTGTGTTTTACTCTATTTTGATATGCTAGTAAGTGATGAAGCTTAAGGTTGATCGATTTCAATACAAGCTATTGTTTTATTTTTATTATTGTGTTAGGGCTTATTGTATTGTAGTTTATTATGGGTTATACAAGGTTGATGGAAAAGGAAGGTGACGGGTTTTTATGTTTTGAGTGTGATGAACGATGGTTATATATATTCTTTTTCTTGTTTTTTGGGTGATGATTTGTTTTGCTGGTTTGCTCTGTCCTATTACTGGTTCATGATTATTTTACTGGTTTGTTGGTTTTTTCGTTTTCTTCTTTTTCATTTGATTATTTAACAAAACAGAATGTATGCAGATGACAGATTTTATGATAAATGCAGAGAAGTGATGGAAACTTTTACTTGTTGCTGGCTTTTGTTGGACAGGGAAGTCTCTTTTATGCCTCTTTGCTGACTTTTCTGTAATGTCTCTTCCTTTCTGAAGGGTGGTATCAGGAAAATGATGATGAGATTTTTCGGGGTTTTGTATGCTTTGTTATGTCTCTTCTTGCTGCTGGTTCTTTTTGTGGTATATGGTTTCTCTATGTTTTTATGTATGTATTCTTGCTGTTTTTTTTTTAATAATGAAATCTTGTTCTCTTTTTTCTTCTGTCCCGAATTTCCTCCTGTTATATACCAATTCTCTTCATCTGAAAAACAAACTTTTTTTGGGGGAAAAGGCAATTGGGTATGAACATATTTGTTATGCTGCTTTGCTCCTTTCTTGTTGCAGTTTTGACTTGGCCTATATATGTGCAATTTTGGCTGTATGTTTGCAGTTATTTTTGACAGATTTTGGCCTCTTATGGACAGCCTATGGAGGGCTGCAATGCAGTCCATTTTGACAGCATTTTGGCCTCTTGTGGACAGCCTATAGAGGGCTGCAATGCAGTCCATTTTGACAGCATTTTGGCCTCTTGTGGACAGCCTATGGAGGGCTGCAATGCAGTCCATTTTGATAGCATTTTGGCCTCTTGTGATTGTTCTTTTTTATTGTGATGTAAACTATTTTTTTCCAGCATTTGAAACCTTGATGAACTATTAATTTTGACTTGTATTTCTCCTCATTTTGTCCTCTGTGAACCAATTAAAGATTGTGATTTGCAATGGACCAAAGACGGACAAAACGTTGCCCCCTTATTTCTGATTCTTCTTACCAATCCCTAATGATGAAAATGTAGAGATTTCTTTGAAATTTTCCATTCTTGTTCCAACATGAATTTTTGCTAATTAATTCTCTCCTTTTGTTTACATGTACGAGCAAATTGGAAGATAGGGGGAATTCACGAAGAGTGACTTGAAGCGCTTGAAGAAAGCTTGATGATGAAGAAATTCCTTTGTAGTTTAGTGCATTGTTAGGAATTTGTAACATTGTGAATTTGTGATTTGAGTTTTAAGATTTAGAAACTTGTAAAGTGTATACCAATTCACTTGTAATTAAACAATTAAACTTTGGTGCAATCTTGTGTACTTGATTCATCTTGAATTTGTTTCTATAAACCTTGAATATTCTTTTTAAATTATGAGCAAAATTTGGATTCTCCTTTTAAAATGCCTCTTGAGAAAAGAACGATACTTGAATCTTTGAAACATTCATTGAATAATGCTTTGTATTTTCTTGTAGGATTAAATCATGAATTCTTGCAAACTTGAAATGGATGTCTTGAATTTGGATTTGGAATTGGTGTTGCACTTTGTTGTACCCCAAAATTTTCCCTCCCATATTCTTCAAGATTGGCCAAGTCAAACCTTCAAAATCTCCCCAAGGATTGCACAGTTTAAGGGCCTCCTAACAGTCAAAAACTAGGGTTTTGGTTATGATAAATAAAATGAAGTTTCCAAGGGTCCAATCAAGTCCCACATGCCTATAAATATGGTCAAGCATCCTCATACCAAATGTCAAGACTTACAGCACAAAATTGCACAGTAAAAAACCCTAATTGCCCTATAGTCAACTGTAGGGGCAAAATGGTCATTTGACAGTCAAAAGTTCAAATTTTTGGTCAACATCTCATTTTGAAGCCACAAACATCATTTGATCAATTCTTGATCATGATTCTCAAAGCTTGGCTCAAAAAGTCTCAAGATGCAAAAGTTTCCATATTTGGACAGTTGAAAAAGTCAACTGTAACTTGACCAAGGCATAACTTCCACATGGATTATCATAAAAATTCCATCCAAAGCTCATTTTGAAGAGAAAGACATTTCCCACAACTCCTCTTCACACTTCAAGTCCAAGAAATGCTCTCACAAAAAGTTATCAATTTCAACATTATAGGTCATTTTCAAAAGTCAACAAAAAGGGACTTTAAGTCAAAGGCCATAACTTTAGATTGGTAAATCAAAATGACATGGGACCAAAGAAATTGGTTCGAGGACTTCAAGACCTTTCCAAAATGTCCAAGAACATGATCAAAGCTTAAAAATTGAGCAAGATATGCCTTGTGGAAGTTGGGAAATTTTTGGATATTTTGAAAAGTCAACATTGCTTCAAAGGCCTTAAAATTGCTAATGGGCCACATTTTCTTCCAAGATTCATCATCCAAAGCATGTGCACGACCATTTGGCCCAAAGGGAAGTTATTCATCATTTTTCTTTATTTATTTGAATTTTAAATTGCTATTAATTCATTTAATTAATTAAAATATATGAAAAATACCAAAACAAGGTTTTCAAATCTTTTTGTGCAAGATAAACTCTCATCAAGGCCTAAGGATCTCGTGCATATCAAATGAGGAAAGAATTGGTGCAAATTGGCATGATTCTTCATGAAAAGATATTGAAAAAGATTCATAAAAATCAAATCTTGAAAACCATTAAAAGCAAGGCTATGGGCTTGGATTATTGACTGAATTCATTCCTTATACAAGTGCAAACCTAACCCTAGAGCCAAGAACCTAAGAGCTGCGCCAGAAAACAAGAGCAAATTTTGAGTTTTTGCCAAAAAATTCCAAAACTGAAAACTACATTCCAGTGCGATTCAAAGGCAAATAACCATTCTATTGCGTTCCTGAGGCTTCAAGGAACGTGTTTGAATAAAAATCATCAACTCTAACGCCCAGAATTGGTATACAGAACTCAAAGATTTTCACATTTTATTCATATTTGTGTTTCAATATTCAAGCATTCTCATTGCATTTTTTTGTGGATTCATACTAATTGATTGATTCTTAAGCTAACTGCATACTTTAATTGAGTTTTCGTGCAAAATTGGAGGATCCACCATTGAAGCATTCTAGGTTTTCAGAGACCTTGAATTGGGGATTCTGACATAGGGTAAAATTGGAACACAAGACCCAAACCATTAAAATCAGGACCTTCAGACGAACTCAATGATGGGGTCGCGCCTAATTTATGATCAAAGGGTTGCTAATCGCTATTTTTGCACTTGTTACTTAGTGGGGGTTTAAAACCCCCGCTATTCAATTTTTTTTCCAAATAAAATGCAGGGCCAGTGGAGAAGATGGTGATGTGTAAGGCGATGGTTGGTGTATTCAAATTTCGCGCGAAAATTGGCCACTAACTCATGATTTGCATTATATTATTTGTCTTCTATAATATAATAAAAACGCGTTAATAGCTCCAGTGGCAAGGCATCAGTGTGGTAACCTCTGGGACCTGGGTTCGATCCCCAGGTCCCCCCTTCTTATTCCATGTTATTTTTCTAATCATGCTTCTGTGTAGTTTCAATACAAGCGTCCACCATACGTCCATCATCCAGGTTGGCCACGCGCTTATCAAGATCAATCAAAGGGCTATGATCTAAAGAACATAATAGGCATCAGTCAACACACATGCACGCTAGCCAAAGAGTCAACGAGGCCAGGAACTTAATGGGCCTGAATTGCTGGAACAAAACTTCCACTTGGGGTCAACACCCCCTAGGGTTTGTATCTATTTTCTTTTGTTATCTTTTTATTATTATTTGTTTAATTTAGTTATTTCCCCTTAATTCTTTAAATTAATTTATTTTCATAAAATATAAAAATATAAAAAAAATCAGAAAGACAAAATAAAAATATATTTTATTTGAATATTATTTTTTGTAAATAAAAGTCATTAATTAATTTAGTTTTCAATTCTAGGATTAATTTTGACCTTTTTCTTAATAAACTTAAAATTTGTAGAATTAGGGTTTTCAAAGATTTTTATCCTTTTCTTTTCTCATTATTAATTATTAATTATATATTTTTGTAAATAAAAATTGAACTAATTAATTAGGTTAATTTTAGATTAAATTTTAATGTTTTTCTTAATAAATTAAAAATAACTAGAATTAGGGTTAATTAATTAATTTCATTTAGTTCTCATTAAAAATCCATAAATACAAAAAAAACCCTCAAAAATAATTTCTTTTTATTTTATTTTAATTAATTTGTTCATAATAATTTAATTTCGTTAAAAAGGGTCCAACGCCCTCGCATTCCCGATTCTTATTCTCTTCGCGCATTTTATTCTTATTCCTTTCTTTTAAATATTAATGTAATTCTCCCAAAGCCATGTAATTCGGACATTTTATATTTCTCGCACTTTATTTCTTTATTTTATGTCAAATCGGGTCCTGGATTAAATTTGGCGATGTGGACCCGCGCCTTTGTAATAGTTTAGGAACTTTATATTTTCCGCAACTTTTTAACTGCTAATAAAATGCGTGCAAGAATGAATGTTAAAATAAAAACAAAAGCATAGATCACCCATGACATGAACAAGACAAATGTAAATGAACATGACACACAAATCACACACCACCCCTAGGGTACGCTTCACTGTTGCCTTGCCCCTCGAAAGGTGATCGTCAAGTAGAGGATGTCTTAGTAAGTCCTCATGATCCGGGAACCTGGCATGAGGGTAGCTTCTAAGGTGTCTTCCTATTGCTCTGGTGATCACCATGTCCCGAACCTTCGAATTGACCCGAACACCTCCAACGGTGGTGCTACCTACCTCTCAATGGTGGGATGGCACTACTTTAAGGACATTTACACAGACGAATTCCTTAGGGTAGGTAGACGACTCTAGATACTTGCTCTAATTTCAAAACAAATCAAAAATACCTTTCACATCGACACTCTTCAAAAAGCTTTCGAAAGCAATTTTTCAAACACTCTTGAGGACTGATACAAGAGTCGAACTGAAATTTTCAAAGAAACTTTTTTAAAACCCACAGTTGAAAAGCAAACGAACCATTTGGAAAACACAAATGAGCAAGTATCTAAGAGCCCATGGATAACCATGGATAGAAAGGGTGCTAACACCTTCCCTTTCTATAATCTACCTCCCGAACCGAGAGCAATCTCTATAAGGAATTTTTCTGTGCTTTTGTCCTTTCCATTTGGAGAAAATAAAAGACGGTGGCGACTCTTGCTTCTGCGACATTTCGCGAACCAGCTTTAAAACAGTCAGTTCCAGATCCACCGATCACAGAACTGGCGACTCTGCTGGGGACTTAAACTTAAAGTGAGGTGTACCTTAGGGTTAGTTCATAACTGTGTTTTCAATTGTATTGACTTGTCTGCTTTAAATTTGTGGGTTGCATGGGAGTTACATAGATCCTAACCCGGATCTGGGGATACCCTGTTTAGGTAGCATAAGCTGTGAGGGACCTGTCCAGCATAGACCGACATGGGTGAAGCAGTGGCTACGTTGTTGTGGCACCTTGGTCTATACCGATATCCCTTGTGTCACAACGAGGAGAATATGGGTCTTCTGAGGAGTTATTAAGCACCAACAGACCTTAGAACCTTAATTGACACAACTTGGCCATTAGAACAGTAGCAGTATGCTACGCCCATTGAGGCTAAACTCTCGTGATGGTTCTGGCCGCAAGAAAAGATTGCGATGCTGGAGTTATGACCGATTGAGGGTAGTCAATGATATTGGGATCCTCTAAGAACCTGGTTACTTTGATAGGACAGGTATGAACCAACAAACTGAAAGAGGGTAATACCTAGACCTCATGCTGGCCTAAACTTTAGGGGCTTGTCTTGTGTGACTTGTGTGCCTTACCATGTTTGCCTTTGTATCTATTTGTGGTGTACTTTATCATAACATCATAACATCATGAGCATTGCATGCATCCTGCATAAGGACTGACCATTTCAAAGACAAGAGGGTTTCACCTTTGCTCTGTTTTGTAGGACACCATGATGCCAGTGCGAAGGAATACTATCCGGTTCAACTTTGTTCACTCACCTGAGTTGCTTGAAGAGTTGGTTAGCAGAATTCCAAATACCACTTCCTTCATTCAGAGGCATGGTTCTCTCCTCAGTTTCGTCACTGCAAAGCGGGATCAACAGTTGATGAGTGTTCTGACCCAATTCTATGACCCTCTGTACCAGTGCTTCACCTTCCAAGACTTCCAGCTAGTCCCTACACTGGAAGAGTTCTCTGATTTGCTTGGTATCCCTATCTTGGATTAGACTCCCTTTACTGGTTGGGAAAAGACCCTCAGGCTTGAGGAGGTTGTTGCAGCTCTTCCCTTGACACATCAAGAGGTAATGGACAACTGGGTAACTAGAAGCGGAGTTAAGGGTTTCTTGGCCAAGTTTCTGATTGTTAAAGCTAACAGCTTCTGGAATGACCTGGACTTTAGGGCATATGAAGACATATTGGCTCTCTTAATCTATGGGTTAGTCTTGTTTCCTAATCCTGACAACTTCATCAATGTCACTTCCATAAGGATCTTTATGTCTCAGAATCTGGTACCCACTCTCTTGGGTGACATCCTGCAACAACTTTATGCTCGTACTACCCGAAGACGAGGAACCCTATGGTGTTGTATCCCTTTGTTGGTGAGGTGGTTTATTTCGCACCTCCCTAAGTTCGTACTGAAGAACCAAGAAGGAAGAGGTTGGGCTTATAGGTTAATGTCTCTCACCGATAAAGACATCATTTGGACTTGCTGAGGTTTGGATGAGATAGCTATTATTGATCGATGCGGGGAATACCCTAATGTTCCTCTGATTGGTACCCAAGGAGGAATCTCTTACAATCCATGTCTAGCACTCCGTCAGTTTGGAAGAGCCAGAAGAGCAGGCCCCCATGAGATGTTGGTGCCTCACATCAGTTTTGAGTTTCAGGTGGATAGTGACGAGTTGCGTCGTAGGTTCATCAAGGCTTGGGACAAAGTTCATAAAGCTGACCCACAAGAGTTGGGGCCAAAGACTTCTTTACCTATGGAAGCCTACTACAAATGGGTTCGCATCCGTGCTCAGAAGTTAGGTATGCCATACGAAGCCGTCAGACCTATCATTCTTGAGTATCCTGACAAAGATGGTGTTCCTCCAACTGTCCTTCCTCCTCAGATACCTACTGATTATGAGACATTAAAGAGATCTTGGTCGCAACTACGAGAAGAGCGGGATTCTTATCGGGAAAAGTTCAACGAGCAGGAGTTGAAGATCCAGAAGCTGACAAAGCAGTTGGAGAATGAGCGAGCTCTGAATGCTTACATCCGTACTGAGAAGAGGAGACCATGGGATCAATAAGGAGCTCTGGATGTTCTTTTACAGTTTTATTTCTCTTTTCAGTATTTCCCATTTATGTAACGCCTAAGGGCAACCTGTTGAACAATTTAAGTTTCAAAGTTGAATCTAATGAAGTGTGTTCCTTTTTTGTTTACAAAGTTGATTCCCGATTGTCTTTGAAAACATAAATCATACGCATTCCATTCATCATGTGCATAACAGGTTTTCTTCTTTTCAGGCTGCTTACCGTTCTTCGCTGTTTATTTCAGCATCATGAATCCTGACTCATCATCAACCGAGATGTCCATCAAAGCTATTCAGGCGCAGAATGCGCAATTTCAGGAACTAATCATGGGTTTGGCTCAGGGCCAAGAAGAGCTGAAAGCTTTGCTCCTTAAGAAGGAGAAGAAGAAGAAGAAGAGAACTATTCTTTTTAACTCGGGCCGAAGGTTTTGCAACACTCTGCAGAATGAAGAGGCTGGTTCTTTTATAGGCAAGAGTAGTCCCCAAGGGGGAAAAGGTCCTAGTCCGGTAGTCTCTGACAACGAGACTGATTTTGATGAGGAACAATATCCTCCTGCAAAAGATAGATATAAGCAGTTGGAAGACAGATTGAATGCTATGGAGATCCAACAGGTGCCTGGGCTGGATTTTGGAGATTTGGGTTTGTCTACTGGTGTGATCATTCCTCATAAGTTCAAAGCACCATCTTTTACCAAGTATGACGGGGCGTCTTGTCCCAAGCTACACCTCAGATCCTACGTGCGGAAGATTCAACCGTACTCAGTGGACAAGAACTTGTGGATCCACTTCTTCCAGGAGAGTCTTTCAGGGACTCATCTCGAATGGTTCTATCAGCTGGATGGGACCAAGGTTCGTAACTGGGAGGAGTTGGCTACTGCTTTCTATAAGCAGTATCAATATAATGCCGACCTTGCCCTTACACGTACCTAACTCCAGGGTATGTCGTTAGGGTCAAGCGAAGGTTTTAAAGAGTACGCATAGAAGTGGAGGGATCTGGCTGGCAGGGTGCAGCCTCCGTTGACTGACCGGGAGTTGGTAGACATGTTCTTGGGGACCCTATCTGGGCCATTTTTCAACCATCTTATCGGTAACTCATCTGCAGGGTTTACTGATCTTATTCTGACCGGAGAGAGAATAGAGGCTGGGATGAAGTCTGGTAAAATTCAGAAGGGTGCATCGTCAAGTTCTGAGAAGAAGCCCTTCAAGAAGGAGGCCAGTGCGGTATATGGGTCCAGAAGACAAGAGAAGCCAGAGTGCCGCCAATCTGTCAACGCGGTGATGATTGCCAAGCCTGCTGCCACTCCTCGGCAAACCAATCCTCAAAGGGCTGAAAGACCCCGGAGAGAGTTCACCCGGTTAAGTATGACTTTGTCGCAGATCTTGCCACAGTTGCTGTCCACCAACTTAGTGACTGTCAGGGAGGCCCCGAAGGTTGTGAATACTGCCTCTCCCAAATACAATCCAAATGCCCGCTGTGCTTATCACTCCGATAGCCCGGGGCATTCCACTGATGACTGTTGGGCCTTGAGGAATAAGGTGCAAGACCTTATTGACGCAAAAGAAATACAGTTTGAAGCGCCTGAAAGGCCAAATGTGGTGACTGCTCCTATGCCCCAGCATGGGGTGAACGCTGTTGATGAAGATGTATACGCCGTTTCTGTGGATGATGTGGCTACTCCCTTAATGACTGTCAAGAGGAATCTACTGTTGGCCGGTTTATTTCCGGGTTGTAGTGAAGGTTGCCTTTTCTGTGTTGTTTCCCTCTCTGGTTGTCCTTTGCTGAAGTTGGGCATCCAAAGCCTAATGGACAGCAAGGAGATTCTGTTCAAGAAGTCCGCTGTTCAGTTTGTTCCGGTAGAAGAAGTTTCCGTTGTTACAATCTTTAATAATCTAATCAGGGCTCTCCCAAGGAAGCCTGTTCAAATCATGACTGTCGCACCCGTTGTTATTACTGTTCCGGGGCCTCTCCCCTACGAATCTGATAAGGCTATCCCCTGGCACTATGGGGCAGATGTGTATGTGAATGGAATCAAGCAAGAGTTCAACACTGGCACCAGCATCAGCAATATCACTGGTCCAGCAAAGGTTACCCGCAGTGGCAGGCTCTTCTCGCCTGACATTGCACCGCCCGCTATTCGAAGACCCCTCATTATAACGCCTGCAAGTATACTTGTTCCCAGTTCTGACCAAATTGTTTCCCCTGCTGCCGAGTCATCTAATGCTCGGGGAAAAGGGATTGAAGATGAGCCTGCCCGGATGGAGGCACCAAGACCTGTAAATGCTGAGGCCTCCCAACAAGAGATGGAGGAAATCCTGAAAATAATCAAGAAGAGTGACTTTAATGTTGTCGAGCAACTGGGGCATACACCCTCCAAGATCTCAATGCTCTCCTTGCTCCTGTGCTCAGAGGCCCATGCTAAGGCCTTAATTTCATTTCTCAAGACGGCCCATGTGCCACAGGAGACATCTGCTGTCCAGTTTACTGATTGTGTAGCAAATCTGACAGCCGACAATGGCTTGGGTTTCTCGGATGCTGACCTTACGGCTAAGGGAAGAGACCACAATGACGCCCTGCATGTCTCTATTGAATGCAGGGGCACTACTCTGGCGCACGTGTTGGTGGACACTGGTTCTTCCCTGAATGTGCTACCCAAGAAGGCCTTAGACCGTTTGGATTGTGAGGGCCTGGAGCTGAAACCTAGCAATATTATCGTCAGAGCCTTTGACGGTTCCAAGAGGATGGTTCATGGAGAGGTTGACATTCCTATTCGTGTGGGTTCTCAAGTGTTCGACTCTACCTTCTATGTGATGGATATCCTTCCATCGTATTCTTGTCTACTGGGTCGACGTTGGATCCACAAAGCTGGGGCAGTGACCTCTACCTTGCACCAGAAGCTAAAGTACCCTGTCAGAGGGAAGATCGTCACTGTGCAGGGAGAGGAGGAGTATATGGTGAGCCATTTGAATTCCTTCAGGTATATTGAGATGGACGGGGAGTTTATTGAAACCCCCTTTCAGCATTTCGAGGAGGTACCTCCAACTTTAGCAGCAGTAGAAACAGTGATCGAAGAGGATGTTCCTTTGAAGACGGCTTCCTTGAAGGATGCCCGGGCTGTGATCCAGAAAGGTGAATGCGCTAACTGGGGCAGGCTCCCTGATTTTACACAGAAAACTGACAAGTTCGGGCTGGGTTTTACTGTAGTGGGTCAGAAAGCTATGCGGAAGGCAAAGACCAGAAGACCTCCTGTGCTCATTACCAATCCAGGAGTGAATGCTGTTGGGGAGGATAATGAAGTGGATGAAGCAGAGTTCAATAGCTGGATCTACCCGACAACTGATGGCAGATTGACCAATTGGATTGCTAAGGACCATACTCCTGTTACTTTTGTTACGCAGTAATAAACTTCTTTGTTTTGTTATTTGTAATAAACAATTAAAACTCTATGGCCCGGTGTCTTACCCGAGGCACCGTGGTTTCATTTGTGAGGGCATATAAATTGTCATTTCATATATCATGAATAAAGATATTGGACGTTTTCTCGCATTTCAAATCTTATGCTCCTTTTCTGTCTTTCCTTCCTTTATATATTTCAAAACAGCTGTATTTACACACACTCACTCATACAGGTTTCAATCCACTCTGGATCTCACTGGTAACGACTCTGCTACTGCCAGTTATGACTTCGAAAATCCGATCAACTTAGCCGAAGACGAAGGTGAAGATGATTGCAAAGTGCCTGGCAAGCTTGCAAGACTGTTACTTCCGGAAGAAAGGGAGATTCAACCACACAAAGAGCCAGTGGAAACAATAAATCTGGGTACTGAGGCAGACAGAAAGGAGGTAAAGATTGGTGCCAACCTAGAGCTCAGCGTGAAGCAACGGTTGACTCAGATGCTACATGATTATATGGAGATCTTTGCCTGGTCCTACGAAGACATGCCCGGGCTGGATACCGACATTGTAGTCCATCATTTGCCTACTAAGGAAGACTACCCTCCGGTTAAGCAAAAGGTCCGTCGTATGCGTCCAGAGATGTCTGAGAAGATCAAAGCCGAGGTTATGAAACAGTTTGATGCCGGGTTCCTTGGAGTGACTTCTTACCCTCAGTGGGTTGCTAATGTGGTGCCGGTACCAAAGAAGGACGGTAAGGTCAGAATGTGTGTCGATTACAGGGATCTGAACAGGGCTAGTCCCAAGTATGACTTCCCCCTACCTCACATTGATGTCCTTGTTGACAATACTGCTCAGCACAAGGTGTTCTCATTCATGGATGGTTTTTCATGTTATAATCAGATCAAGATGGCACCTGAAGACATGGAAAAAACTACCTTTGTTACTCAGTGGGGCACCTTCTGCTACAAGGTCATGCCTTTTGGACTGAAAAATGCTGGGGCAACCTACCAACGTGCCATGGTTGCCTTATTTCATGATATGATCCATCATGAGATAGAAGTGTATGTTGACGACATGATTGCAAGGTCCCAGACTGAGGAAGAACACCTTGATCATTTGCAGAAGTTGTTTGACCGTCTGAAGTTGTACAAGCTGAGGTTGAACCCGAACAAGTGCACCTTCGGGGTAAGATCTGGAAAGTTGCTAGGCTTTGTTGTAAGTGATAAGGGTATTCAAGTGGACCCTGCCAAGGTCAAAGCTATTCAAGATATGCCAGTTCCTAAGACAGAAAAAGAGGTCAGAGGCTTTTTAGGACGCCTGAATTACATTGCTCGGTTCATTTCACACCTAACTGCTACCTGTGAGCCAATCTTCAAGCTGCTGAAGAAAGATCAGGTAGTACGTTGGAATGATGAATGTCAGGCTGCTTTTGACAGAATCAAAGAGTATCTCCAAGAGCCACCCATCCTTATGCCCCCGGTTGAAGGGAGACCTCTGATACTATACCTGACAGTACTTGATAACTCAATAGGGTGTGTGTTGGGGCAGCATGACGAGTCTGGCCGAAAAGAGCATGCCATTTATTACCTTAGCAAAAAGTTTACCGACTGTGAGACCCGATACTCACTGCTTGAGAAAACTTGCTGCGCTTTGGTATGGGCTGCTCGCCGGCTGAGACAGTATATGCTGACTCACACTACCTTGTTGATCTCAAAGATGGATCCTATAAAGTACATATTTGAAAAGCCTGCTCTGTCTGGGAGAATAGCAAGATGGCAGATGATCTTGATAGAATACGACATCCAGTACACAACCCATAAAGCCATCAAAGGTAGTGTATTGGCAGACCACTTGGCGCATCAGGCAGTAGACGACTGTCAGTCAATGAACTTCAAGTTTCCGGATGATAGCATCATGATTGTGACTGATTGTGAAGTACCTGGACTGGATGAAGGACCTGAGGAAGGATCCCGATGGTCTATGCACTTTGACGGAGCCTCCAATGCTTTGGGTAACAGTATCGGTGCTGTGATAATATCCCCTCAAGGCACTCATACTCCACTCACTGCCCGGCTATGTTTCAACTGCACCAACAACATGGCGGAGTATGAGGCATGCATCATGGGTCTTCAAGCTGCGATCGACCTAAGGATCAAGTTTCTGAGTGTCTTCGGAGATTCCACTCTCTTGATCAATCAGATCAAAGGAGAGTGGGATATGAAACATCCGAATCTTATTCCTTACAGGGAATGTGTGTTGACCTTGATCCCCCACTTCACAAAGATAACCTTCGAACACTTTCCGAGAGAGGAGAATCAGCTGGCGGACGCGTTAGCTACAATGTCTTCTATGTTTAAGGTCAAATGGGACAATGAGGCTCCCCGGATCATCATCTGGAAACTGGACGAACCGGCATACTGTTGTGATCTCGAGACTGTATTGGTGACTCAGAAGCCTTGGTACCATGAGGTGAAGAGATATCTGGAAGCTCAGGAATACCCTGAAGGTGCATCTGTCAACGATAAAAAGTTTATGAGAAGGTTCGCAGCGAAGTTCTTCCTTAGCAACGACATCTTGTACAAGCGAAACCATGATTCGACCTTACTGCGTTGTGTGGACAAGACAGAAGTAGAAAGGATCATGGAAGAGTTACATGAAGGGACCTTCGGAACACACTCCAGTGGGCACACTATGGCTAAGAAGATCCTTCGGGCAGGGTATTTCTGGTCCACAATGGAAGCTGACTGCTATCAACATTCTCGGACATGCCATAAATGCCAGATATATGCAGACAAGGTGCATGTTCCTCCAGTTCCTCTGAATGTTCTGACTGCGCCTTGGCCGTTTGCAATGTGGGGCATAGACATGATCGGTGAGATTAAACCTACGGCATCTAACGGGCATCGCTTCATCCTGGTAGCGATTGATTACTTCACGAAGTGGGTTGAAGCAGCTTCCTATGCTACGGTAACCAAGACTGTTGTGGCATGGTTCATTCAGCACAACCTGATTTGTCGATACGGCGTCCCAGAAAGAATTATTACAGACAACGGTACCAATCTCAATAACAAGATGATCACTGAGCTCTGCGAGCAGCTTAAAATACAGCACCACAACTCTTCTCCTTACAGACCGAAGATGAATGGGGCTGTCGAAGCAGCAAATAAGAACATTAAGAAAATCGTGCAGAAGATGACAGTGACTTATAAAGATTGGCACGAGATGTTACCGTTCGCTCTACATGGGTACCGTACCTCAGCCAGGACGTCAACCGGGGCAACTCCTTTCTCCTTGGTCTACGGCATGGAGGCAGTCTTACCGATCGAAGTGCAAATACCCTCTCTCCGGATAATGAAGGATGCAGATCTGAGCGAAGATGATTGGATCCAGACACGACTTGATCAATTAAACCTTATTGATGAGAAGAGACTTGCTGCTATATGTCATGGTCAGACGTATCAGAAACGGATGATCAGGGCATTTAACAAAAAGGTCAGACCACAAGAGTATCAAGTTGGGGATCTGGTAATCAAGCGAATCATCCTTCCTCAGAGTGATCCAATGGGCAAATGGACCCCTACGTACGAAGGGCCATTTGTGGTTAAACATGTGTTCTCAGGAGGAGCCATGATTTTAACCAACATGGATGGTGACGACCTTCCTCACCCCGCCAATGCAGACATAGTAAAAAGATACTACGCATGAAAAAGACCCGCTAGGCTGACATGCCTAGGCAAAAATTAGGGCTTCCCGGCGAACCAAAAGGGTTCGGGCAAAATGAAGGGATGAAATAAAAAAAATCTGTACACCCGGCAAGTCGAAAACCTGAAAAGGCGGCTTGGGCAAAAATGGGTATCCCGGTGGACTGAAAACCCGAAAGGGCGGTCCAGGCAAAAGTTAGGGATAAAGCGTAATACTATGTCTCATTGGATCACTTTGCATCCAGAATCCGGTATCTACATCAAGTTCAGACGGCATCGATCAGTCAGCTTCATCTTCAACTAAGGTCATCAAGTGATGAGACTCTCGGAGATATAAAGGCAATAGCAGAGTTGAAACCCAGTGGGATCATTCATTTCACACAGCTGTTTTATTTTCTCTTGTACAAAATTTGTATAAACTCTTTTGTTCGGCGGCGTTCTCTTACTAGGACGTCAGCCTCTTGTACATAAACGCCCATTTTTACAGGCAAATTCAAAATCAATACAAAAATCACTTTTCAGTTAAAATTGCCATTTGTTTTTCCTTTTCTGTTTTGTTTTGCGAAGAACGTCCAAGGTTCAATTTGTGATATATGCATTGACAATAATTTTCTAACTCATGAATATTTGCATACGAGACAAAGGGTTAATTACAGGTAACATTAAAAACATGGGCAATAAAGAGTTGTCTAAGCAATCTAATTATTCTGTCCTCCAAGGTACCAAGGTAGGTTCAGCTGAAGAACATAACCAGATATCTTAATTCCCCAGAGAGTGATCCAGCAAATCAGTTCAATCTCCCCAAGCAAAGTTACAATCAAACCTTAAGGAAGTTGGGTATCCTCCCGCAGATCTCAACATTCCCCAGCAATGTATATGCGTTCTTAACAAGCATCCCCGACAATCTTGGTCTAAAGGTTGTTCCCCGGCGGTATATCAAACATTCAACGTAGTCACTTCCCCAGTACAGTACAAAATTACCCCAGGAGAATCCAATCCAGTTTCCCCAGGAAGGTTGGAATCCATCTCCCCAAGCAGAAAGCTTATCCCCAGTAGATGCTGGAAGCTTATCCTCGCAGAGCACGAACGCGTCTCCCGGCTTCATTCAAAGAGTTATTTCCTTACCAGGATATAACTGGGTTATCCTCAGCCAAAAGCCATGGAAAGACTGTTCGCGACGAAGTCTTCTTATCCCCAGCGAAGTCTATTAACACTTCCAATACAACAATGGTATCCCCAGTGAAGTTACCATCAACAACTCAACAAAGTACCTCTCTCCCCACAGAGTATTGCTTCCCAGCAAGATCGTTAGAGTACTTTTCTCCCCGCAGAGTAATCCATTCGCCAAGTTTATTCCCCGACGGAGTTATCTTCTCCTACCGGTATTCTTGCAACTATCATCCCCAGCGGAAGCAAAATCTATTCTTCAACATCAGCCCAGGATTGACTTCCCGGCACCCGTCAAGGATTTATTTTCCTAAGACGAAAACATACGTTCATAAACATCACATACATCATTATAGCATGCATATGCGCATCACATCTTACAAATCTCATTTATGTTGAGAACATCATCGCTTGATTCATATCATGCCTTGCATATGACTGACCTTTACCTTTTAGGAAGAATTCAGTTAAGTTCTCAGCTATATTCAAGACCTAGACCGGTTCAGTTAAGTCGACCCTAATATTTCTCTGTTTCTTATCCAGTCCAAGGCCTTCTCTGGTTCAGTCAGATCGACCCTAAGATCTCCCTGTTTCTTATCCAGTTGAATACATTTCAAACCTAGATCGGTTCAGTTAAATCGACCCTAAGATTTCTCTGTTTCTTATCCAGTCCAAGGCCTTCTCTGGTTCAGTCAGATCGACCCTAAGATCTCCCTGTTTCTTGTCCAGTTGAAGACATTTCAAGACCTAGACCGGTTCAGTTAAATCGACCCTAAGATTTTTCTGTTTCTTATCCAGTCAAAGGCCTTCTCTGGTTCAGTCAGATCGACCCTAAGATCTCCCTGTTTCTTATCCAGTTGAAGACATTTCAAGACCCAGACCGGTTCAGTTAAATCGACCCTAAGATTTTCCTGTTTCTTATCCAGTCAAAGGCCTTGTCTAGTCCAGTTAAATCGATCCCTAACATATTTTTTTGATAAAGACTCAGTAGAAGACATCAAAGATTCTCTCAGCGTTACTGTTGAGTTTGAAGTCGCCCAAGATTCTCTCATCGTTACTGTTGAGGTTGTAGTCGCCTATGGTTCTCTCCCCGTTACTGCGGAGGTAGTAATCGCCCCAAGATTCTCTTAGCGTTACCGTTGAGGTTGAAGTCACCCAAGATTCTCTCAGCGTTACTGTTGAGGTTGTAGTCGCCTATGGTTCTCTCCCCGTTACTGCGGAGGTAGTAATCGTCCCAAGATTCTCTCAGCGTTACTGTTGAGGTTGAAGTCGCCCAAGATTCTCTCAGCGTTACTGTTGAGGTTGAAGTCACCCAAGGTTCTCTCAGCGTTCCTGTTGAGGTAGTAATCGTCCAAGGTTCTCTCAGCGTTCCTGTTGAGGTAGTAACTATCCCTGGTTCATTCATCACCTTTTGAAGATCCATATCCAACTCCTGTAACCAGTCAGGGTACATCCTACAAAGAGCTTGGAGACCAACTCCTGTAACGGGTCAGGTAATCCTTTTCTTTTGCAGGTACGCAAGTGCTTGCTAAGGAATCTCTTACGCGATCAACACCCAGATGGCATCTATAAACCCATCCACCTTCCATCATCTCTTAGCATGGCATCTATAAGCCTATTATCCGATCCATCAATCTCCAAATGGCATATGTAAGCCCATTCCCCACATCACACTACTATGTGAGCACAAATTTATAGGCACTCTAGTGTTCAATCATCTTCCACCTTCGGATTACGAAAGGCACGTCAGCCAATCTACATCCTCAGGTCTAAGAAGATTGAACAGGGGCAACTGTTGTACCCCAAAATTTGCCCTCCCATATTCTTCAAGATTGGCCAAGTCAAAGCTTCAAAATCTCCCCAAGGATTGCACAGTTTAAGGGCCTCCTAACAGTCAAAAACTAGGGTTTTAGTTCTGACAAAGAAAATGAAGTTTCCAAGGGTCCAATCAAGTCCCACATGCCTATAAATATGGTCAAGCATCCTCATACCAAGTGTCAAGACTTACAGCACAAAATTGCACAGTCAAAAACCCTAATTGCCCTATAGTCAACTGCAGGGGCAAAATGGTCATTTGACAGTCAAAAGTTCAAATTTTTGGTCAACATCTCATTTTGAAGCCACAAACATAATTTGATCAATTCTTTATCATGATTCTCAAAGCTTGGCTCAAAAAGTCTCAAGATGCAAAAGTTTCCATATTTGGATAGTTGAAAAAGTCAACTGTAACTTGACCAAGGCATAACTTCCACATGGATTATCATAAAAATTCCATCCAAAGCTCATTTTGAAGAGAAAGACATTTCCCACAACTCCTCTTCACACTTAAAGTCCAAGAAATGCTCTCACAAAAAGTTATCAATTTCAACATTATAGGTCATTTTCAAAAGTCAACAAAAAGGGACTTTAAGTCAAAGGCCATAACTTGATATTGGTAAATCAAAATGACATGGAACCAAAGACATTGGTTAGAGGACTTCAAGGCCTTTCCAAAATGTCCAAGAACATGATCAAAGCTTAAACATTGAGCAAGATATGCCTTGTGGAAGTTGGGAAATTTTTGGATATTTTGAAAAGTCAACATTGCTTCAAAGGCCTTAAAATTGATAATGGGCCACATTTTCTTCCAAGATTCATCATCCAAAGCATGTGCACGACCATTTGGCCCAAAGGGAAGTTATTCATCATTTTTATTTATTTATTTGAATTTTAAATTGCTATTAATTCATTTAATTAATTAAAATATATGAAAAATACCAAAACAAAGTTTTCAAATCTTTTTGTGCAAGATAAACTCTCATCAAGGCCTAAGGATCTCGTGCATATCAAAAGAGGAAAGAATTGGTGCAAATTGGCATGATTCTTCATGAAAAGATATTGAAAAAGATTCATAAAAATCAAATCTTGAAAACCATTAAAAGCAAGGCTATGGGCTTGGATTATTGACTGAATTCATTCCTTATACAAGTGCAAACCTAACCCTAGAGCCAAGAACCTAAGAGCTGCGCCACAAAACAAGAGCAAAGTTTGAGTTTTTGCCAAAAAATTCCAAAACTGAAAACTACATTCCAGTGCGATTCAAAGGCAAATAACCATTCTATTGCGTTCCTGAGGCTTCAAGGAACGTGTTTGAATAAAAATCATCAACTCTAACGCCCAGAATTGGTATACAGAACTCAAAGTTTTTCACATTTTATTCATATTCGTGTTTCAATATTCAAGCATTCTCATTGCATTTTTTTGTGGATTCATACTAATTGATTGATTCTAAAGCTAACTGCATACTTTAATTGAGTTTTCGTGCAACATTGGAGGATCCACCATTGAAGCATTCTAGGTTTTCAGAGACCTTGAATTGGGGATTCTGACATAGGGTAAAATTGGAACACAAGACCCAGACCATTAAAATCAGGACCTTCAGACGAACTTAATGATGGGGTCGCGCCTAATTTATGATCAAAGGGTTGCTAATCGCTATTTTTGCACTTGTTACTTAGTGGGGGTTTAAAACCCCCGCTATTCAATTTGTTTTTTCAGATAAAATGCAGGGCCAGTGGAGAAGATGATGATGTGTAAGGCGATGGTTGGTGTATTCAAATTTCGCGCGAAAATTGGCCACTAACTCATGATTTGCATTATATTATTTGTCTTCTATAATATAATAAAAACGCGTTAATAGCTCCAGTGGCAAGGCATCAGTGTGGTAACCTCTGGGACCTGGGTTCGATCCCCAGGTCCCCCCTTCTTATTCCATGTTATTTTTCTAATCATGCTTCTGTGTAGTTTCAATACAAGCGTCCACCATACGTCCATCATCCAGGTTGGCCACGCGCTTATCAAGATCAATCAAAGGGCTATGATCTGAAGAACATAATAGGCATCAGTCAACACACATGCACGCTAGCCAAAGAGTCAACGAGGCCAGGAAATTAATGGGCCTGAATTGCTGGAACAAAACCTCCACTTGGGGTCAACACCCCCTAGGGTTTGTATCTATTTTCTTTTGTTATCTTTTTATTATTATTTGTTTAATTTAGTTATTTCCCCTTAATTCTTTAAATTAATTTATTTTCATAAAATATAAAAATAATTAAAAAAAAATCAGAAATACAAAATAAAAATATATTTTATTTGAATATTATTTTTTGTAAATAAAAGTCATTAATTAATTTAGTTTTCAATTCTAGGATTAATTTTGACCTTTTTCTTAATAAACTTAAAATTTTTAGAATTAGGGTTTTCAAAGATTTTTATCCTTTTATTTTCTCATTATTAATTATTAATTATATATTTTTGTAAATAAAAATTGAACTAATTAATTAGGTTAATTTTAGATTAAATTTTAATGCTTTTCTTAATAAATTAAAAATAACTAGAATTAGGGTTAATTAATTAATTTCATTTAGTTCTCATTAAAAATCCAGAAATACAAAAAAAACCCTCAAAAATAATTTCTTTTTATTTTATTTTAATTAATTTGTTCATAATAATTTAATTTCGTTAAAAAGGGTCCAACGCCCTCGCATTCCCGATTCTTATTCTCTTCGCGCATTTTATTCTTATTCCTTTCTTTTAAATATTAATGTATTTCTCCCAAAGCCATGTAATTCGGACATTTTATATTTCTCACACTTTATTTCTTTATTTTATGTCAAATCGGGTCCTGGATTAAATTTGGCGATGTGGACCCGCGCCTTTGTAATAGTTTAGGAACTTTATATTTTCCGCAACTTTTTAACTGCTAATAAAATGCGTGCAAGAATGAATGTTAAAATAAAAACAAAAGCATAGATCACCCATGACATGAACAAGACAAATGTAAATGAACATGACACACAAATCACACACCACCCCTAGGGTACGCTTCACTGTTGCCTTGCCCCTCGAAAGGTGATCGTCAAGTAGAGGATGTCTTAGTAAGTCCTCATGATCCGGGAACCTGGCATGAGGGTAGCTTCTAAGGTGTCTTCCTATTGCTCTGGTGATCACCATGTCCCGAACCTTCGAATTGACCCGAACACCTCCAACGGTGGTGCTACCTACCTCTCAATGGTGGGATGGCACTACTTTAAGGACATTTACACAGACGAATTCCTTAGGGTAGGTAGACGACTCTAGATACTTGCTCTAATTTCAAAACAAATCAAAAATACTTTTCACACCGACACTCTTCAAAAAGCTTTCGAAAGCAATTTTTCAAACACTCTTGAGGACTGATACAAGAGTTGAACTGAAATTTTCAAAGAAACTTTTTTAAAACCCACAGTTGAAAAGCAAACGAACCATTTTGAAAACACAAATGAGCAAGTATCTAAGAGCCCATGGATAACCATGGATAGAAAGGGTGCTAACACCTTCCCTTTCTATAATCTACCTCCCGAACCGAGAGCAATCTCTATAAGGAATTTTTCTGTGCTTTTGTCCTTTCCATTTGGAGAAAATAAAAGACGGTGGCGACTCTTGCTTCCGCGACATTTCGCGAACCAGCTTTAAAACAGTCAGTTCCAGATCCACCGATCACACACTTGTAATTGATTTGAAAGAAAAATTGAAAACTAGAATGAAGATGAAGATGAATGAAGTTTGATGAATTCTTTGAATTCAAAATAGTTCACATGAATGAATTCTTTTTTCAGGTATATCAAAATTGCACCATAAGCATACTGACCCTTTTGAATATCCTGAAACAAATTCATGTGAATGAATTATGCCTCACATGCTTGAATTGGGCCGAAATCAAAAGATTTATTTGAAGGGATCCTCGACGCTTCTTCATTAAAATCCATATCTTCAATTCATAGTAACTTGAAATACGAGGCAAAATTATGGATTTTGCCTTTAAGATTTTGATCAAAATCCTATTTCGATCCAATAATCATTATCGTCCAAACGCAAACGATTTGAAGTACGAATAACAAACTACCCATGGACTCTCAAACTCAAACTCTCGTTTCAATGAATCATCTCAACATAATTATCAACATCTAGAAATAACATTCTACAGTCAAGAAATTCCTATAAAATTTCAATAAATTTCATGGTCTTCCAAGCGCATTTTGACTTTGACCGTTGAAGTAATCTTATAGAAAATTCTATTTGTGATACTTTGCAAAAAGAATCACTTCATGATATTGAAAATTGAAGAAGTTATGAGCCTCGAAAATTGGACAACAGTTTTTTGTAATTAGGTCAAATTTGCAAATTGACCTTTAAAGCATTCGAATTTTCTGATGATCTTTCGCACATAATCAAATCTTGACTTGTGAAGAGAAATTGGAGATGACGTCAAGGAGAGTCATACGCAAAAGAAACACCCAAAAATATCAAATAACAAAGAAGTTACAGTCACTTGAACTTGATGTCGCAAAAGGTCATCTTTTGGGTTAATGGAGTCATTTTCAGTCGTCTGAATCAATGACTGAGCAAACTCACGATGCGAGGCTTAAAACTTGGCACAAACATCTTTGATAACACATGAAGGACCATAAAGACCGTTTGAAACTTTGAAAACTCATTTTCTTTTGAGAAATGCAAAACCCTAATTGCTGATTTTACTGCCTCGGAAGAGAATATGTCTGATCGATTTCTGAGCCAACTTGAATATCCGAGAAACCCTAGGATTGTATCTTGTAAAAAATGGGAGGGTAAGTAAACCTTTCCATGCCATCCCTTCCAAAACCAATTCAATGGTGAGGTTTGAATTTCTCAAGCTTTATTGAGTAGGGCATGAAAATAAACTCATGAACCCATGGATCAACTTGCTAAGCCACATTGCCTTTACCTACATTATCAACAAGTAAGACAAACCAACATTGAATTTTATTAATTAGAAGGAAAATCAAGACAAAATATTCATGATCACAAAATAAAACAACTCAAGGTGCTTGGGGATGCCTCAAAGAGAAAAGCTAAAGATAGGGAGAAGAACCACAATCCCTAATATGATCTGTTGTGATTGAATCTAAATTGTATGATGAAGGGATCTTAGGGGCAAAAATTGGGGTACAACAGCTTCCCTTATTTAAGTTTCTTCTTTCCGGAGATACGAAGGTTAAAAAATCTTCGTGTCGACGTGATCGAAGATACTTAAATATAAAACAAACCATATTTTTGGCCCTAAGATGCCATGCAATGCTTATGAGTATGAATTCATATGAACAAAATCAAAGAGATGCAAAACACCACTGGGGATGTAACAAAGGAAATAAAGATCAAAAGGGAACCCAACCAGGAAAATAAAACATTGGTGGATCAAAAGACCCGACTCAAAGAGGGTGGTAAAAAGTCAAAGGATACACCAACTTTTACTGAAGGCGAAACTACCAACGTTCACTGAAGGTAGAAAGGGAGAAAAAATAATAACACTGACGTTCACTGATAGATAGCTACCAACGTTTACTAAAGGTAGCGAGAAGAAATCATCGATGTTCACTGACGATGAACTACCATCTTTGACTGAAGGTAGAGAGAAAAGAAAATATCATAACACTGTCGTTCACTGACAATGAACTACCAACGTTAACTGAAGGTAGAAAAAATATAACTATCACCAACTTTCACTGAAGGTAATCTACTAACTTTCATTGAAGGTAGAAGAGAAAATATATCATAGCACCGCCATTCACTGATGATGAACTACCAACGTTCACTGAAGGTAGCAAAAAGATAACAAGCACCAACTTTCACTGAAGGTGACCTACCAACTTTCACTGAAGGTAGAAAAAGAATATATCATAGCATCACAGTTCACTGACGATGAACTACCAATGTTCACTGAAGGTAGCAAAAAGATAACAAGCACCAACTTTCACTGAAGGTGACCTACCAACTTTCACTGAAGGTAGAAAGAGAATATATCATAGCATCGCCGTTCACTGACGATGAACTACCAACGTTCACTGAAGGAATCAAAAAGATAACAAGCACCAACTTTCACTGAAGGTGACCTACCAACTTTCCCTAAAGGAAGAAAGAGAATATATCATAGCACCGCCGTTCACTGACGATGAACTACCAACATTCACTGAAGGTAGCAAAAAGATAACAAGCACCAACTTTCACTGAAGGTGGCCTACCAACTTTCACTAAATGTAGAAAGAGAATATATCATAGCATCGTCGTTCATTGACATGAACTACCAACGTTCACTGAAGGTAGCAAAAAGATAACATGTTTTTCCCAAAATTCTGCCGTTTTACCTAGAATGGGTCTCAACTTCTGCTTTAACTAAGGCACTCTTCATGGAAAGGGTAATATATAAGTTGTCTCAAATAAAGAGTCCTACTAGTTGTTGTTATAGGAAGGATTGTAAAAATGATTTTTTGGGGAAATCAATATGGCTTCTTGGGGAAAGAAATATGACTTCCTGGGGAATGAATCATGACTTCCTGGGGAAAGCAATATGGCTTCCTGGGGAAATGCCAACATATTTCTGCTGAGGAGATAAAAGTCTTCTCGTGCAAAATAAATGCACATTCTCAAACTAAAACTCGAAACTTCTTGACATCCAAAGTAATAAAATTGTTGGGAAACAAAGATTCAATCCAGAAATAAACTGGAGTAAAATGGTCTACCAAAATACATCCTTTGAGAAATAAACTCAAGAGGGAAACCCAATCTATCCAGAAAAAGAGTTGTGTAGGAAGGCTAAAGCAAAAAAAAAATTCTTCCAAGAGGGATAACTCAGTGGGGGGAATTGAAAGAATATACACTTTCTGCTTAAAGATTACACTTTATTGGAGAGAGGACAAAACAAATCTGCAAAATAGGGTAATATCTCGACAAAATAACAATGGGTATGAGCAATGATTTGCTAAGTTTAGTTATGCATGATGTATGTATGAATGTATGAGTGCTATCCTACATATGCTGACAAAACAAACATATTGTATTAGGGATAAACAAACGAAACCAACTCGGGCGCACAAAATACTCGGCTAAATCGCAACCAAGATGAAAATCCAAAAAAAAAGCACCAACTGAGGAAGAAAAGTCCTATTGCATGGCTTAACTTCATTGGGGAGAAACGTAACATAGTGACAAAACAATACGGATACATGGATATAACATCCTTCTCCAGACTTCACCAGGGAATAACACTCAAACTTCAACATGGAAATAAATGTTTTCAAATGTAACACTTCTACTGGGGATTGCAAAATTGTTTTTAAATAGAGAAGATTGACACCAAATCATCAAAACATTCACTGGGGAATTCAGGCCCATTTTGAAGGAGGAAAAACATAGAAACTTCACTAAGGCATATAACTCCTCATCATCGAGACATCTATTGGGGACTTTGTACTTACTCCATTGAGGAGATCAAACACCATATCATCAAAGGGGAGACCAATATACGTTCTTCACTGGGGAAATCGAAGATATGTGTTCTTCGAGAGTAATAATTGTACAACTTTTCTGGGGGAAAAAGGACTTCTATAAAATAAGCGAAACCTTCACTGGAGAAATATTGAATTGAATCTTCATATCACGCAAACTCAGAAAAGAAGAAAAATGAACCAAGACTTGACTGGGGACACTGGAGTCACAAACCCAACACAGCGAAAACATCCTTAGTAAACCTTCCCGGGGGAAACAAAAACTTTTCAAAACTACTGGAATTCGTTCATTCCTGGGATCACCACTTTTGTTTTCCTCTTGAATCACACAATCTAAAGTAAATGTAAATTGTAAATTCTTTTTAAAGAACAATTTTGTTATTTAATCTTTTCGCTTTGAAAATTATTATCAATAATAAATGGAGTATTTTCCAGCTAAATAAAATAATAAATACAAAGAATTGGGTAAAAGCTTAAATCTCATTGATAGAATTGTAGTCTGCGAATGGTGAGACTCCATGGATGATTACGAAGTTCGGAAAATTGTAATATATAATGGAAAAGATACATTGAGATACAATGACCAATATCCCCTCTAACAACTTTTGAAATTCTGAGCAGAAGCTTCCGTTGAAGTATGATGAGGATCCGAGAAGATTGTTTCTTTAATGATCAACTCTTGTCTGATGTAGTTACTTGCCAAGAAAGTCCCTAAATTTTTCCTACGCTGCCTTGCGGGTTTTCAACTTAGCGGGAAATTTATTCTTTTTATGTCTCTAACTTTTTCCTAGACCGCCCTTTCGGGTTTCTGGTCTACCGAGACACTCCTTTTTGCCTAAGTGGCCCTTTCGAGTTTTCAACTTAGCGAGATGTTCTTTTTTTTTCTTTAGGCGAAGTATTTCTTGACTGCATTAACATTCAAGGGACATGGGAACTCCTAGCCATCTATAGTTTCAAGAATTAATGCACCGCTAGAGAAGGCTTTCTTGATAACATATGGGCCTTCAAAATTGGGAGTCCACTTGCCCCTAGAATCAGCGCTAAAAGACATGATCTTCCTGAGCACGTGGTCGCCTTCTCTAAATTCACAAGTATTGACCTTCTTATCAAAATCTTTCTTTATTCTCTTCTGATATAACTGTCCATGACACAAAGTTGTCATTCTCTTCTCTTCGATCATATTCAATTGGTCAAACCTGTTCTGGACCCATTCAGCCTCTGACAACATGGCTTCCATTATCACACGCAAAGAGGGAATCTCAACCTCGATTGGGAGCACAACTTCCATTCCATTCACAAGCGAGAACGAGTTTTCTCCTGTTGAAGTACGGATATATGTCAGGTATCCATGCAAAGAAAAAGGGAGCATTTCATGCCAATCTTTATAAGTAACAACCATCTTCTGGATGATCTTTTTGATATTCTTATTAGCAGCTTAATAACCTCATTCATCTTTGGCCTGAACGAAGATGAGTTGTGATGTACAATCTTGAATTCCTCACAAAGTTCTATTATCATTTTGTTGTTCAGATTTGAGCCATTGTCGGTGATAATTCTGCTCGGCACACCATACCGACATACAAGATTATTCTTAATAAAGCGCACAACCACCTGCTTAGTAACATTAGCATATGAAGCATCTTCCATGATAACACTTACTTTAAACTTGTTTTTGACTCTGATTTCACATGTTATTTAGGTTTTTTATTATTGTTTTCTCGTATTATGCCTATCTTTTGTTTCCTTTTTAGGTATTTCAATTATCCAGAGCTCCCCTGAAGAAATGAAGGAAAACAGGCTGAAAAACAATAGTTTAGGTCAAATTTGCACTCATGGCGCCAGCCATAGGGTAGGCCGTGACGTGGACCAGCTCCTGCTGACCTAAACTGCCACGTTCCCCACTTCCCTTTCATCTACACACATGGCGGGAGCCATGTCCCCCATGGCAGGCGCCACCTTTGGACGATATTTCCACCCCAAAAGGAGTTGGGGGGCATTCCTGTGATTTCCTGCATTCTTCTTCCTCTATAAATACTGATTTCATTTCAAATCACCCAAGCTTAGTTGCAAACTTGATCGAACCATAGTTGCAAACTTAAGCCATATAATTTCACCATTGTAAAGCAATAATTCTTCACATCGGGGAATTATTGCACTGTTGATTAAGCATGTCATCGAGTTCATAGATTGATTCTGTAATCGAGTTTGGAGCACTTCGGAAGAAGTTTATCTTTCCACGTTTATTTTCAACTTCTATTTATTTCCAGTCGCCTTTTACTTCAGCTTGTACCAGATTTAAAACCTCCCCGTTTGGAGAAGGTTTCTGTTTATATATCTGCACCTGCTTTACTTTGTTTATTTCTTGCACCTGCTTTTAATTTGTTTATTTCCTGCACCTGCTTTACTTTGTTTATTTCCTATACCAACTTTTACTTTGTTTATTTCGTGCACCTGCTTTTACTTTTTTTATTTCCTGCACCTGCTTTTACTTTGTTTATTTTTTGCACCTGCTTTTACTTTGTTTATTTCCCGCACCTCACTTTAAATTAATTACTTTCTCGCATGATTTATTTTAATATGTCTGTTTACATTCCCATGTTTGGCTGGATCTTACTGGGATAGAATTTAAGGAATATAGTTAGATCGATATTCCAAATAGTGTGTCAATAGAAATGCTTATGGGCTATTTTGGTTTATAATACGAGTTTTTTGTACTTTATTATTGTTGGGTAAGATCGAAATTCATCCAACCTTTTGCTAAACTCGGTTAGTTCCAACTGGTCAAAGGAAGCGAAAGCTCTTTGTCCAGTTAGTTAGGGATTTTTATTATCAAAGAAATCTATTTTGAAACTATTTTCAGACGCGTTTATAGGGTTAAAGTTAGGTTCCCTGTTTATTAGAAATTCCAGATCAAAATACTTTTCAAATTGGTCAAGTACTTTATTTCTTAAAATTAAGTTTATTACTTTAACGCAATGCACGCCTTTTTATAAGTGACGATAAGAAGGTTTGATTAGAGAGTAAACTCATTTCTGATTACGCGAATGCGATAGTTCCTGTTAAATTAGTTCTTTTCTTTAGTAGAAAATATTTTCCTATAAGTATTTATATTCTGAAGCATTGCGAATATCGTCTGACTATGTGAATTACATTCGACCCCGCTTTTATATCTGAAGTTTATTTCACCACACTTTACTTTCTTGCATGCTCAATTCCTTGTTTAATATTGACTTAGCTAAACACCATAACAATAGGAAACGATAGATTGACGATTGGTCTTTATGGATCAATAATCTTTTATATTACTCTAACGCGATTCGTACACTTGCAAATAGACCACATCATTCCACCCATTTGGTGAAGTAATCAATTGCTACCAAGATAAAACGGTGTCCATTCGAAGATTTGGGTTCTATCATCTCGATCATGTCAATACCTCACATAGAGAAAGGCCATGGGGAAGAGATCACATTGAGAAGTGTTGGAAGCACATGAATCTTGTCCGCATAAATCTGACATTTATGACACTTCTTTGAAAATTTGTAACAGTCAGATTCCATTGTCAGCGAATAGTAACCTACCCTTAGCATCCTTTTAGCCATCGAATGTCCATTGACATTCGACCCCGCTTTTATATCTGAAGTTTATTTCACCACACTTTACTTTCTTGCATGCTCAATTCCTTGTTTAATATTGACTTAGCTAAACACCATAACAATAGGAAACGATAGATTGACGATTGGTCTTTATGGATCAATAATCTTTTATATTACTCTAACGCGATTCGTACACTTGCAAATAAACCACATCATTCCACCTATTTGGTGAAGTAATCAATTGCTACCAAGATAAAACGGTGTCCATTCGAAGATTTGGGTTCTATCATCTCGATCATGTCAATACCTCACATAGAGAAAGGCCATGGGGAAGAGATCACATTGAGAAGTGTTGGAAGCACATGAATCTTGTCCGCATAAATCTGACATTTATGACACTTCTTTGAAAATTTGTAACAGTCGGATTCCATTGTCAGCGAATAGTAACCTACCCTTAGCATCCTTTTAGCCATCGAATGTCCATTGGCATGAGTTTCAAATGAACCCTCATGAATCTCATGCATCAACATGTCTGTTTCGTGTCTATCCACACATATGAGCAAAACCATGTCATAATTTCTCTTGTACAACAAATTTTCACTGAGGAAGAAATTGCCAACCAATCTTCTCAATGTCATTCTATCTTTATTCGATGCGCCAATCGGGTATTCCTGAGTCTGGAGAAAATGATTGATATCATAATACCAAGGTTTCTTATCTTCTACCTCTTATGTTGTAAACACATGAGCGGGCCTATCCAGTCACCGAACTATAATTCGAGGTATATCATTCCAAGTATTTACTTGATACATAGAAGTTAGAGTTTCCAGAGCATCCGCCATTTGATTTTCATCTCTAGGGATGTGATGGAATTCAACTTTATTAAAGAAGGGTAACAATCTTCTAGCACAATCTTTGTAGGGGATCAAGCCTAGGTGACGAGTATCCCACTCCCCTTTAATCTAATTTATTACCAAAGTTGAATCGCCATACACATCTAGAATCTTAATTCTGAGATCAATAGCTTCCTCGAGACCCATGATGCAAGCCTAATATTCTGCCATATTATTAGTACAATCAAATGTCAACCTTGTAGTAAAAGGAATGTGTGATCCACGTGGAGTGATAATAATGACACCAATTCCTTTACCATAAGCATTCACAGCTCCATCAAATATCACACTCCAACGAGATTCAGGGTCAGGACCTTCCTCAGGCAATGGTTCATCACAATCTTTCACTTTCAAAAACATGACATCCTCATCAGGGAAATCATACTTCATAGATTGATAATCATCAACTGGTTAGTGAGCAAGATAATCTGCCAATGCGCTGCTCTTAATAAATTTTTGAGTGTGGTATTCAATATCATATTTAGATATCAGCATATGCCAGAGGGCAATTCTCCCAGTAAGAGAAGGCTTTTCAAAAATGTACTTGATTGGATCCATTTTGGAGATCCACCAAGTAGTGTGATTTAACATATACTGCCGCAAACGTTTTTCCGCCCAGGCCAGAGCACAACATGTCTTCTCCAGCATGGAATACCGTGACTCACAATCAGGAAACTTTCTACTGAGATAATAAATGGCATACTCTTTCTTCCATGTTTCTTCTTGTTGTCCCAGAATACAGCCCATGGAATCATCTAACACTGTCAGATACATAATCAATGGTCTTCCTTCAATAGGAGGGAGCAAGATAGGAGGTTCAAGCAGATATTATTTAATACTTTCAAATGCCCTTTGGCATTCATCTGTCCACACACAACCTTGTTCTTTCTTTAACAACTTAAAGATTGGCTCACACGTTGCAGTCATATGAGAAATAAATCTGGAAATATAATTCAAACGCCCGAGGAACCCTTTGAATTTCTTTTTAATTCTCGGAGCTGGCATCTCTTGAATTGCTTTGAATTTATCAGGGTCAACTTCAATTCCTTTCTGTATAATAATTAAACCCAACAATTTTCCTGATCGAACACCGAAGGTACATTTATTTGGATTCAAGCGGAGACGATACTTCCGCAAACGCTGAAATAACTTCAATAGATCTTCTACATGCCCTTCTTCATTCTGGGATTTAGCAATCATATCATCGACATATACCTCAATTTCCTTATACATCAGGTCATGGAATATGGTTGTTATAGCCCTCTGGTATGTTGCACCAGTGTTCTGAAACTCGAAGGGCATCACTCTGTAACAGAATATTCCCTAGAGTGTGTTAAACTATGTTTTTTCCATGTCCTCTAGAGCCATTCTTATTTGATTATACCCGGAAAATCCATCCATGAACGTGAAAACATTGAATTTTGTTGTGCTATCCACTAACATATCAATATGTGGGAATGGAAAATCATCTTTTGGACTAGCTTTATTTAGATCTCTATAATCTACGCACATGCAAACTTTTCCGTCTTTATTCCATACTGGGACAATATTGGCAATCCATTCCATTGAGGTTACATTGATGTCACAAGAAAATTGGCATTAATCTGCTTTACAACTTCCTCTTTGATCTTCATTTCCATATCCAAGTGAGTTCTTCTCAACTTCTATTTGATTGGCGGACACTCCAGCTTCAACGGAAAATGGTGCTCTACAATATCTATATCTAGACCAGGCATATCTTGGTAAGACCAAGCAAAAAATATCCACATACTCTCTCAACATCTCAGTTAACCTGCTCTTCACATAAGGATGCAATAATGCTCCAATCTTGACTTCTTTTAGATCTTCTTCTAAACCCAAATTGATTACTTCAATTGGCTCTTTATATGGATGAAATTGCATTCTCCTCGCGCTCAAGCAACCGTGAGACCTCTTCCGGAATCTTATCATAGTCTTCTTCTTCGACTCCAAACACAGGACATTCAAAGTTGAGAGAGGGTGCAGGGTCATTCTATTCAACGGGTTTTTTTTAAATAATCTGCACATATGAATTATGATTGTTTTTAAAAACTGACACATATAACAAGTGATCATGCAGATTGAATTTCAGCTATTATTTATTTTGAAAGGTTTTTTCTGATTACCATTTTCCAAGAAAAAGCAAAAATAAAAACACAATTTGGGGAATCAAAGACAACTTTATTATTGATTTTAAAAGTCACAGCAAATAGATAAGCACGTACAATATTAATACTTTCACCTTGGGCAGAGTGAAAGCTTTTCAAAAGATTGACAATACAAATTACTTTGAAACATGTATGCAAGAGGGAACATCAATGGTGATCCAGTTTTGAACCCTAACTCCGTGCGTCACATATTTCGGCACTTCTGGCTCTGCTTCATCTTCCACAGTGGTATTAATCCCAGAGAAAGTTGGATAAAGATAACCCTTGCTATGGAAGATGTCTTGATACTTTCCTGCAGCAGACTTTGGCTTCATGCTCTTACCTTTATCATTATTCACAGAGAACCCCAAGCCAACTCTGTTCTTGTTTACAGGTGGATCCACAATCTGTCCCCATACTTCACTATGACCATTGCACACAACCAGATGCGCATCCTTAAGCGAAACCATGGAATTATCATTTCCCCTTATGTTATCAATGGATAAAGCTTGGAACTGAGTTCCAATAGCAGCTTCATCCTCCTCCACAATGCTGAAAGAGGACAAGTTAGATATCAATAATGCATGTTGTCCATTTATAATTATCACTTTGCCTTCACGTACAAACTTCAGCTTTTGGTGTAAAGTCGAAGTAAGAACCCCTTCCTCATGTATCCACAGTCTTCCCAGCAAGCAGCTATAAGCGAGTACAATATCCATGACCTGGAAAGTAATCTAAAACAAATGTGGGCCTATATGAATAGGAAAGTCCACTTAACCAATAACAAATTTTCTTGATCCATCAAACGCTTTAATAATAATGCAACTTAGGCGCATTGGCGTTCCTTGATATTTGAACTTCATAAGCGTGCTTCTTGGTATGACGTTCAATGCGGATCCATTATCAATCAGTACATTGGACAGTGAATCATTCTTGTAGTTCATGGAGATGTGGAGGGCCAGGTTGTGATTCCTTCCTTCATCTGGAAGTTCATCATCGCAGAAACTCAGGTTATTACATGACGTAATGTTCTCCAATACAATTCTGAGTTGGTCTACAGGCATGTCACTTTCCATAAAATCTTGGTCCAATACCCTCATCAAAGATTCTCTGTGAGCAGAGGAGTTCATCAATAAAGCCAAAATAGATATTTTTGAAGGAGTCTGCAGTAGCTGATCTACAATTTTGTAGTCTCTCATTTTAATCATCTTCAAAATATCATCCACATCCTTTTCTAGCGTAGCTCCACTAGATTCACCCACTTCCTTCTTGGGTTCATCATTTTCAACAATTTTCTTTCCAGCACCAACATCTCCATGAAAAAATGGTGCAAATCATATGTATTATTTTTGTATTTTTATTTATTTAAGTAAAATCTAAAGAAGGATAAAACTAAATTCTACTATTTTTTGGTGTTTTATTATATGAAAATTAATTAATAATTTTAACTAAAACAAAGTATATTAAAGAAAGTAAAAGAAGTTGATAAAAATTAATCGCAGAGTCTAGATCATATTAATTATATATAAAAAAGAATGTATGTTTTAAGTTTAGTTGAATTTTAGAATTAAAACTAAATATAAATCAAAAAATTAGAGAAGATAAGGTTGAAAGAATTAAGCAAAACAGAAATGTCCATAGGAGGAATCGAACTCAGGCCACTTGGGTTATCAAGGATGCACTTTTCCAACTGAACTGCGCTACTTGTTTGTAATAAAATGGTTTAATTGGTAAATGAGAGGAAAACGGTAGCATGATTGGGCCAAAAGGCCCAAGAGGCCTGACCCGGTTCACAGTGGGAATAGAAGGGTTTGAAAACCCTAGAAAGGAAAAAGGGTGTGGCGCTAGTTATGGTCTTGGTAATACAGATTAAACAAAAATTAGATTAACAAAAATCCCATTGTATCTCCTAATCACCTCTAGCTCCTCTAGAGATCGTATCTCCCAGCTTTCACATTCTTGCTTACTAACAACATGATGGTAACTCAGATGCTTCTTCCGATCTTGAGAACAACACACAAAAGCTTCCAAAGCGGAATGTTCAAGGAATTTCTTCGCGACTTTGTTAATCGCCAACAAAAGCTTCTTGAGAAACATGCAAATTGGTGATTTCTTCTTTGATTATCGTCCTGATTCGACTCATCGGCAAAGCGTTCGTTTCTAGTCGTTCTTGTGTTTTACTCTGTTTTGATTTGCTGGTAAGTAATGAAGCTTAAGGTTGATTGATTTCAATACAAGCTTCTTTTCAAATTTTTTTATTGTGTTAGGGCTTGTTGTATTGTAGTTTATTATGGGTTATACAAGGTTGACGGAAAAGGAAGGTGACGGGTTTGTTGGTTTTGATTGTGATGAACGGTGGTTATATATATATATATATATATATATATATATATATATATATATATATATATATATATATATATATATATATATATATATATATATATATATATATATATATATATATATATATATATATATATATATATTCTTTTTCTGGTTTTTTGGGTGATGATTTGTTTTGCTGGTTTGCTCTGTCCTATTACCTGGTTCATGATTATTTTACTGGTTTGTTGGTTTTTTCGTTTTCTTCTTTTTCATTTGATTATTTAACAAAACAGAATGTATGCAGATGACAGATTTTATGATAAATGCAGAGAAGTGATGGAAACTTTACCTTGTTGTTGGCTTTTGTTTGACAGGGAAGTCTCATTAATGCCTCTTTGCTGACTTTTCTGTAATGTCTCTTCCTTTCTGAAGGGTGGTATCAGGAAAATGATGATGTGATTTTTTGGGGTTTTTTATGCTTTGTTATGTCTCTTCTTGCTGCTGTTTCTTTTTGTGGAATATGGTTTCTCTATGTTTTTGTGTATGTATTCTTGCTGTTTTTTTTTAATAATGAAATCTTGTTCTCTTTTTTCTTCTGTCCCAAATTGCCTCCTGTTATATGCCTATTCTCTTCATCTGAAAAACAAACTTTTTGGGGGGAAAAGGCAATTAGATTTGAACATATTTGTTATGCTGCTTTGGTCCTTTCTTGTTGCAGTTTTGACTTGGCCTATATATGTGCAATTTTGGCTGTATGTTTGCAGCTATTTTTGACAGATTTTGGCCTCTTATGGACAGCCTGTGGAGGGCTGCAATACAGTCCATTTTGACAGAATTTTGGCCTCTTGTGGAAGCCTTTAGAGGGCTACAATGCAGTCCATTTTGACAGCATTTTGGCCTCTTGTGGACAGCCTATGGAGGGCTGCAATACAGTCCATTTTGACAGCATTTTGTCCTCTTGTGATTGGTCTTTTTTTATTGTGAGGTAAACAATTTTTTTGCAGCAATTGAAACCATGATGAACTATTAATTTTGACTTGTATTTCTCCTCATTTTGTCCTCTGTGAACCAATTAAAGATTGTGATTTGCAATGGAACAAACACGGACGAAACATTGCCCCCTTATTTCTGATTCTTTTTACCAATCCCTAATGATGAAAATGTAGAGATTTCTTTGGAATTTTCCATCCTTGTTCCAACATGAATTTTTGCTAATTAATTCTCTACTTTTATTTACATGTACGAGCAAATTAGACGATAGGGGGAATTGACAAAGAGTGACTTGAAGCGCTTGAAGAAAGCTTGATGATGAAGAAATTCCTTTTTAGTTTAGTGCATTGTTAGGAATTTGTAACATTGTGAATTTGTGATTTGAGTTTTAAGATTTAGAAACTTGTAAAGTGTATACCAATTCACTTGTAATTAAAAAATTAAACTTTGGTGCAATCTTGTGTACTTGATTCATCTTGAATTTTTTTCTACAAAACTTGAATATTCTTTTTAAATTATGAGCATAATTTGGATTCTCCTTTTAAAATGCCTCTTGAGAAAAGAACGATACTTGAATCTTTGAAACATTCCTTGAATAATTCTTTGTATTTTCTTGTAGGATTAAATCATGAATTCTTGCAAACTTGAAATGGATGTCTTGAATTTGGAATTGAAATTGGTGTTGCACTTGTAATTGATTTGAAAGAAAAATTGAAAACATAAATGAAGATGAAGATGAATGAAGTTTGATGAATTCTTTGAATTCAAAATAGTTCACATGAATGAATTCTTTTTTCAATTATATCAAAATTGCGCCATAAGCATACTGACCGTTTTGAATATCCTGAAACAAATTCATGTGAATGAATTATGCCTCACATGCTTGAATTGGGCCGAAATCAAAAGATTTATTTGAATGGATCCTCGACTCTTCTTCATTAAAATCCATATCTTCAATTCATAATAACTTGAAATACGAGCCAAAATTATTGATTTTTCCTTTAGAATTTTGATCAAAATCCTATTTCGATCCAATAATCATTATCGTCCAAATGCAAACAATTTGAAGTACGTATAATAAACTACCCATGGACTTTCAAACTCAAACTCTCATTTCAATGAATTATCTCAACATAATGATCAACATCTAGAAATAACATTCTACAGTTAAGAAATTCCTATAAAACTTTAATAAATTTAATGGTCTTCCAAGCGCATTTTGACTTTGATCGTTGAAGTAATATCATAGAAAATGCTATTTGTGATACTTTGCAAAAAGAATCACTTTATGATATTGAAAATTGAAGAAGTTATGAGCCTCGAAAATTGGACAAGAGTTTCTTGTGATTAGGTCAATTTTGCAAAATGACCTTTAAAGCATTCGAATTTTCTGATGATCTTTCGCACATAATCAAATCTTGACTTGTGAAGAGAAATTAGAGATGACGTCAAGGAGAGTCATACGCAAAAGAAACGCCCAAAAATATCGAATAACGAAGAAGTTACAGTCACTTAAACTTGATGTCGCAAAAGATCATCTTTTGGGTTAATGGAGTCATTTTCAGTCGTCTAAACCACTGACTGAGCAAACTCATGATGCGAGGCTTGAAACTTGGCACAAACATATTTGATAACACATGAAGGACCATAAAGACCGTTTGAAACTTTGAAAACTCATTTTCTTTTGAGAAATGCAAAACCGTAATTGTTGATTTTACTGCCTTAGAAGAGAATCTGTCTGATCGATTTCTGAGCCAACTTGAATATCCGAGAAACCCAAGGATTGTATCTTGTAAAAAATGGGAGGGAAAATTTAGGGGTACAAAAGTGATGAACCAAAATAAACCTTTCGATGACATCCCTTCCAAAACAACTTCAATGGTGAGGTTTGAATTTCTCAAGCTTTATTGACTAGGGCATGGAAATAAACTAATGAACCCATGGATCAACTTGCTAAGCCACATTGCCTTTACCTACATTATCAACAAGTAAGACAAACCAACATTGCATTTTATTAATTAGAAAGAAAATCAAGAAAAAATATTCATGATCACAAAAGAAAACAAGTCAAGATGCTTGGGGATGCCTCAAAGAGAAAAGCTAAAGATAGGGAGAAGAACCACAATCCCTAATGTGATCTGTTGTGATTGAATCAAAATTGTATGATGAAGGGATCTTAGGGGAAAAATTGGAGTATAACAGCTTCCCTTATTTAAGTTTCTTCTTTCCGGAGATACGAAGGTTAAAAAATCTTCGTGTCGACGTGATCGAAGATACTTAAATATAAAACAAACCCTATTTTTGGCCCTAAGATGCCATGCAATGCTTATGAGTATGAATGCATATGAACAAAATCAAAGAGATGCAAAACACCACTGGGGATGTAACAAAGGAAATAAAGATAAAAAAGGAACCCAACCAAGAAAATAAAACACTGGTGGATCAAAAGACCCGACTCATAGAGGCTGGTAAAAAGTCAAAGGATACACCAACTTTTACTGAAGGCGAAACTACCAAAGTTCACTAAAGGTAGAAAGGGAGAAAAAATAATAACATTGACGTTATCTAACAGATAGCTACCAACGTTTACTGAAGGTAGGGAGAAGAAATCATCGATGTTCACTGACGATGAACTAATATCTTTCACTGAAGGTAGACAGAAAAGAAAATATCATAACACTGTCGTTCACTGACAGTGAACTACCAACGTTCACTGAAGGTAGAAAAAAGATAACAATCACCAACTTTCACTGAAGGTAATCTACCAACTTTCACTGAAGGTAGAAGAGAAAATATATCATAGCACCGCCATTCACTGACGATGAACTACCAACATTCATTGAAGGTAGCTAAAAGATAACAAGCACCAACTTTCACTGAAGGTGACCTACGAACTTTCACTGAAGGTAGAAAAAGAATATATCATAACATCACAATTCACTAACGATGAACTACCAATGTTCACTGAAGGTAGCAAAAAGATAACAAGAACCAACTTTCACTGAAGGTGACCTACCAACTTTCACTGAAGGTAGAAAGAGAATATATCATAGCATCGCCGTTCACTGACGATGAACTACCAACATTCACTGAAGGTATCAAAAAGATAACAAGCACCAACTTTCACTGAAGGTAACCTACCAACTTTCCCTAAATGAAGAAAGAGAATATATCATAGCACCGCCGTTTACTGATGATGAACTACCAAATAAAGAGTCCTTCTACTTTTTGTTATAGGAAGGATTGTAAAAATGATTATTTGGGGAAAGCAATATGGCTTCATGGGGAAAGAAATATGACTTCTGGGGAATGAATAATGACTTCCTGGGGAAAGCAATATGGCTTCCTGGGGAAATGCCAACATATTTCTGCTGAGGAGATAAAAGTCTTCTCGTGAAAAATAAATGCACATTCTCAAACCAAAACTCAAAACTTCCAGACATCCAAAGTAATAAAATTGTTGGGAAACAAAGATTCAATCCAGAAATAAATTGGAGTAAAACGGTCTACCAAAATTCATCCTTTGAGAAATAAACTCAAGAAGGAAACCCAATCTATCCAGACAAAGAGCTGTGTAGGAAGGTTAAAGCAAAAAAAAAATTCCAAGAGGGATAACTTAATGGGGGGAATTGAAAGAATATACACTTTCTCCTTAAAGATTACACTCTATTGGAGAGAGGACAAAACAAATATGCAAAATAGGGTAATATCTTGACAAAATAACAATGGGTATGAGCAATGATTTGCTAAGTTTAGTTATGCATGATGTATGTATGAATGTATGAGAGCTATCCTGCATTTGCATAGAAAACAAACATATAGTATTGGGGATAAACAAACGAAACCAACTCGGGCACACACAATACTCGGCTAAATCGCAACCAAGATGAACATCCAAAATAAAAAAAGCACCAACTGAGGAATAAAAGTACTATTGCATGGCTTAACTTCATTAGGGAGAAACGTAACATAGTGACAAAACAGTACGGATACAGGGATATAACATCCTTCTCCAGACTTCACCAGTGAATAGCACTAAGACTTCAACGGGGAAATAAATGTTTTCAAATGTAACTCTTCTACTGGGGATTGCAAAACTGTTTTCAAATAGAGAAGATGGACACCAAATCACCAAAACATTCACTGGGGATTTCAGGCCCATTTTGAAGGAGGAAAACCATAGAAACTTCACTAAGGCATATAACTCCTCATCATCGAGACATCTATTGGGGACTTTGTACTGACTCCATTGAGGAGATCAAACACCATATCATCAAAGGGGAAACCAATATACGTTCTTCACTGGGGAAACCAGAGATATGTGTTCTTCGAGAGTAATAATGGTACAAACTTTTCTAGGGGAAAAAGGACTTCTATCAAATAAGCGAAACCTTCACTGGAGAAATATTGAATTGAATCTTCATATCATGCAAACTCAGAAAAGAAGAAAAATGAACCAAGACTTGACTGGGGACACTGGAGTCACAAACCCAACACAGCGAAAACATCCTTAGTAAACCTTACCGGGGGAAACAAAAACTTATCAAAACTACTGGAATTCGTTCATTTCTGGGATCACCACTTTTGTTTTCCTCTTGAATCACACAATCTAAAGTAAATGTAAATTGTAAATTCTTTTTAAAGAACAATTTTGTTATATAATCTTTTCACTTTGAAAATTATTATCAATAATAAATGGAGTATTTTCCAGCTAAATAAAATAAGAAATACAAAGAATTGGGTAAAAGCTCAAATTTCATTGATAGAATGATAGTCTGCGAATGGCGAGACTCCATGGATGATTACAAAGTTCGGAAAATGGTAATATATAATGGAAAAGATACATTGAGATACAATGACCATTATCCCATCTAACAACTTTTGAAATTCTGAGCAGAAGCTTTCGTTGAAGTATGATGAGGATCCGAGAAGATTGTTGCTTTAATGATCAAGTCTTGTTTGATGTAGTTACTTGCCAAGAACGTCCCAAACGTTTGCCTACGTTGCCTTGCGGGTTTTCAACTTAGTAGGAAATTTATTCTTTTTATGTCTCTAACTTTTGCCTAGACCGCTCTTTCGGGTTTTCGGTCTACCGAGACGCTCCTTTTTGCCTAAGTCGCCCTTTCGGGTTTTCAACTTAGCAAGTTGTTCTTTTTATTTCTTTAGGCGAAGTATTTGTTGACTGCATCAACATTCAAGGGACATGGGAACTCCTCGCCATCCATAGTTTCAAGAAATAATGCACCGCCAGAGAAGGCTTTCTTGATAACATATGGGCCTTCAAAATTGGGAGTCCACTTGCCCCTAGAATCAGCGTTAAAAGACATGATCTTCCTGAGCACGTGGTCGCCTTCTCTGAATTCACGAGGCTTGACCTTCTTATCAAAATCTTTCTTTATTCTCTTATGATATAACTGTCCATGACACAAATTTGCCATTCTCTTATCTTCGATCAAATTCAATTGCTCAAACCTGTTCTAGAACCATTCAGCCTCTGACAACTTTGCTTCCATTATCACACGCAAAGAGGGAATCTCAACCTCAATTGGGAGCACAACTTCCATTCCATACACAAGGGAGAACGAGTTTGCTCCTGTTGAAGTGGGGACATATGTCCGGTATCCATGCAAAGAAAAAGGGAGCATTTCATGCCAATCTTTATAAGTAACAACCATCTTCTAGATGATCTTCTTGATATTCTTATTAGCAGCTTAACAACCCCATTCATCTTTGGCCTGTACGGAGATGAGTTGTGATGTACAATCTTGAATTCCTCACAAAGTTCTATCATCATTTTTTTGTTCAGATTTGAGCCATTGTCAGTGATTATTCTGCTCGGCACACCATACCGACATACAAGATTATTCTTAATAAAGCGCACAACCACCTGCTTAGTAACATTAGCATATGAAGCAGCTTCCATGATAACACTTACTTTACACTTGTTTTTGACTCTGATTTCACATGTTATTTAGGTTTTTTATTATTGTTTTCTCGTATTATGCTTATCTTTTGTTTCATTTTTAAGTATTTCAATATCCAGAGCACCCCTGAAGAAATGAAGGAACACAGGCTGAAAAACAGGAGTTTAGGTCAAATTTGCACTCATGGCGTCCACCATGGCGCCAGCCATAGGGTAGGTCATGACGTGAACCAGCTCCTGCTGACCTCAACTTCCATGTTCCCCACTTCCCTTTCATCTACACACATGGCGGGTGCCATGTCCCCCATGGCATGCGCCACCTTTGGATGATATTTCCCCCCCAAAAGGAGTTGGGGGGATTCCTGTAATTTCCTGCATTCTTCATCCTCTATAAATAGAAGTTCCTGATTTCATTTCAAATCACCCAAGCTTAGTTGCAAACTTGATCCAACTATAGTTGCAAACTTAAGCCATATAATTTCACCATTGTAAAGAAATAATTCTTCACATCGGGGAATTATTGCACTGTTGATTGAGTTTTTGATCGAGTTCGTAGATTGAGTCTGTAATCGAGTTTGGAGCACTTCGATAGAAGTTTATCTTTCCACGTTTATTTTCAACTGCTATTTATTTCCAGTCGCATTTTACTTCCAGTTGTACCAGATTTAAAACCTCCCTGTTTGGAGCAGGTTTCTATTTATATATCTGCACCTGCTTTACTTTGTTTATTTCCGGCACCTGCTTTAATTTGTTTATTTCCTGCACCTGCTTTACTTTGTTTGTTTCCTGCACCTACTTTTACTTTGTTTATTTCGTGCACCTGCTTTTACTTTGTTTATTTCCTGCACCTGCTTTTACTTTGTTTATTTCCTGCACCTGCTTTTACTTTGTTTATTTCCCGCACCGCACTTTAAATTAATTACTTTCTCGCATGATTTATTTTAACATGTCTGTTTACATTCCCATGTCAGGTTAAACCTTATTGGGCTAGAATGTAAGGAATCTAGTTAGATCGATATTCCAAATAATGTGTCAATAGAAATGCTTATGGGCTATTTTTGTTTTTAATACGAGTTTTCGGTACTTTATTATTGTTTGGTAAGATCGAAATTCGTCCAACCTTTTGCTAAACTCGGTTAGTTCCAACTGGTCAAAGGAAGCGAAAGCGCTTTGTCCAGTTAGTTAGGGATTTTTATTATCAAAGAAATCTATTTTGAAACTATTTTCAGACGCGTTTATAGGGTTAAAGTTAGGTTCCCTTTTTATTAGAAATTCCAGATCAAAACACTTTTCAACTTGGTCAAGTACTTTATTTCTTAAAAATAAGATTATTACTTTAACGCAATGCGCGCCTTTTTATAAATGACGATAAGAAGGTTTGATTAGAGAGTAAACTCGTTTCTGATTACGCGAAAGCGGTAGTTCCTATTAAATTAGTTCTTTTCTTTAGTAAAAAATATTTCCCAATAAGTATTTATATTCAAAAGCATAGCGAATATCGTCTGACTATGTGAATTACATTCGACCCCACTTTTATATCTGAAGTTTATTTCACCGCACTTTACTTTCTTGCATGCTCAATTCCCTGTTTAATATTGACTTAGCTAAACACCATAACAATTGGAAACGATAGATTGACGATTGGTCTCTGTGGATCGATAATCTTTTATATTACTCTGACGCGATTCATACACTTGCAAATAAACCACATCATTCCACCCATTTGGTGAAGTAATCAATTGCTACCAAGATAAAACGGTGTCCATTCGAAGCTTTGGGTTTTATCATCCCAATCATGTCAATACCTCACATAGAGAAAGGCCATGGGGAAGAGATCTCATTTATGACACTTCTTTGCAAATTTGTAACAGTCAGATTCCATTGTCAGCGAATAGTAACCTACCCTTAGCATCCTTTTAGCCATCGAATGTCCATTGGCATGAGTTCCAAATGAACCCTAATGAATCTCATGCATTAACATGTCTGTTTCGTGTCTATCCACGCATCTGAGCAATACCATGTCATAATTTCTCTTGTACAACACATTTTCACTGAGGAAGAAATTGCCAACCAATCTTCTCAATGTCATTCTATCTTTATTCGATGCGCCAATCGGGTATTCCTGAGTCTGGAGAAAATGATTGATATCATAATACCAAGGTTTCTTATCTTCTACCTCTTATGTTGTAAACACATGAGCGGGCCTATCTAGTCACCGAACTATAATTCGAGGTATATCATTCCAAGTTTTTACTTGATACATAGAAGCCAGAGTTTCCAGAGCATCCTCCATTTGATTTTAATCTCTAGGGATGTGATGGAATTCAACTTTATTAAAGAAGGGTAACAATCTTCTAGCATAATCTTTGTAGGGGATCAAGCCGAGGTGACGATTATCCCACTCCCCTTTAATCTGATTTATTACCAAAGTTGAATCGCCATACACATCTAGAATCTTAATTCTGAGATCAATAGCTTCCTCGAGACCCATGATGCAAGCCTCATATTCTGCCATATTATTAGTACAATCAAATGTCAACCTTGTAGTAAAAGGAATGTGTGATCCACGTGGAGTGACAATAAAGACACCAATTCCTTTACCATAAGCATTCACAGCTCCATCAAATATCATACTCCAGCGAGATTCAGGGTCAGGACCTTCCTCAGGCAATGGTTCATAAAAATCTTTCATTTTCAGAAACATCACATCCTCATCAGGGAAATCATACTTCACAGATTGATAATCATCAACTGGTTGGTGAGCAAGATAATCTGTCAATACGCTGCTCTTAATAACTTTTTGAGTGCGGTATTCAATATCATATTCAGATATCAACATATGCCAGCGGGCAATTCTCCTAGTAAGAGCAGGTTTTTCAAAAATGTACTTGATTGGATCCATTTTGGAGATCCACCAAGTAGTGTGATTCAACATATACTGCCGCAAACGTTTTTCTGCCCAGGCCAGAGCACAACATGTCTTCTACAGCATGGAATACCGCGACTCACAATCAGGAAACTTTTTACTGAGATAATAAATGGCATACTCTTTCTTCCCCGTTTCTTCTTGTTGTCCCAGAATACAGCCCATGGAATCATCTAACACTGTTAGATACATAATCAATGGTCTTCCTTCAACATGAGGGAGCAAGATAGGAGGTTCAAGCAGATATTATTTAATAATTTCAAATTCCCTTTGGCAGTCATCTTTCCACACACAACCTTGATCTTTCTTTAACAACTTAAAGATTGACTCACACGTTGCAGTCATATGAGAAATGAATCTGGAAATATAATTCAAACGCCCGAGGAACCCTCTGACTTTCTTTTCAATTCTTGGCACTGTCATCTCTTGAATTGCTTTGAATTTATCAGGGTTTACTTCAATTCCTTTCTGGATAATAATGAAACCCAACAATTTTCCTGATCGAACACCGAAGGTACATTTATTTGGATTCAAGCGGAGACGATACTTCCGCAAACGCTGAAACAACTTCAATAGATCTTCTACATGCCCTTCTTCAGTATGGGATTTAGCAATCATATCATCGACATATACCTCAATTTCCTTATGCATCAGGTCATGGAATAGGGTTGTTATAGCCCTCTGGTACATTGCACCAGTGTTCTTCAACCCGAAGGGAATCACTCTGTAATAGAATATTCCCTAGAGTGTGATAGACGTTGTTTTTTCCATGTCCTCTAGAGCCATTATTATTTGATTATACCCGGAAAATCCGTCCATGAACGTGAAAATTTTGAATTTTGCTGTGCTATCCACTAACATATCAATATGTGGGAATGGAAAATCATCTTTTGGACTAGCTTTATTTAGATCTCTGTAATCTACGCACATGCAAACTTTTCCGTCTTTCTTCTATAATTGGACAATATTGGCAATCCATTGAGGTTACATTGATGTCACAAGAAAATTGGCATTAATATGCTTTAGAACTTCCTCTTTGATCTTCACTGCCATATCCAGGTGAGTTCTTCTCAACTTCTGTTTGATTGGAGGACACTCTGGCTTCAACAGAAAATGGTGCTCTACAATATCTGTATCTAGACCAGGCATATCTTGGTAAGGCCAAGCAAAAAATATCCACATACTCTCTCAACATCTCAGTTAACCTGCTCTTCACATCAGGATGCAGTAATGCTCCAATCTTGACTTCTTTCAGATCTTCTTATAAACCCAAATTGATTACTTCCAATGGCTCTTTATATGGATGAATGGCATTCTCCTCGCGCTCAAGCAACCGTGAGACCTCTTCCGGAATATTATCATAGTCTTCTTATTCGGCTCCATACACAGGACATTCAAAGTTGAGAGAGGGTGCAGGGTCATTGTATTCAACGGGTTTTATTAAATAACCTGCACATGTGATTTATGATTGTTTTTAGAAACTCACACATATAACAAGTGATCATGCAGATTGGATGTCAGCTATTATTTATTTTGAAAGGTTTTTTGTGATTACCATTTTCCAAGAAAAAGCAAAAATAAAAACACAATTTGGGGAATCAAAGACAACTTTATTATTGATTTTAAAAGTCACAGCAAATAGATAAGCACATACAATGTTAATACTTTCACCTTGGGCAGAGTGAAAGATTTTCAAAAGATTGACAAAACAAATTACTTTGAAACATGTATGCAAGAGGGAAAATCAATGGTGATCCAGTTCTGAACCCTAACTCCGTGCGTCACATATTTCGGCACTTCTGGATCTGCTTCATCTTCCACAATGGTATTAATCCCAGAGACAGTTGGATGAAGATAACCCCCGCTACGGAAGATGTCTTGATACTTGCCTGCAGCAGACTTCGGCTTCATGCTCTTACCTTTATCATTCTTCACAGAGAACCCCAAGCCAGCCTTGTTCTTGTTTACAGGTGGATCCACAATTTGTCCCCATACTTCACTATGACCATTGCGCACAACCAGATGCGCATCCTTAAGAGAAACCATGGAATTCTCATTTCCCCTTATGTTATCAATGGATAAAGCTTGGAACTGATTTCCAACAGCAGCTTCATCCGCCTCCACAATGCTGAAAGAGGACAAGTGAGATATCAATAATGCATGTTCTCCATTTATAATTATCACTTTGCCTTCACGTACAAACTTCAGCTTTTGGTGTAAAGTCGAAGTGACAACCCCTTCCTCATGTATCCACGACCTTCCCAGCAAGCAGCTATAAGCGAGTACAATATCCATGACCTGGAAAGTAATCTAAAACAAATGTGGGCCTATATGAATAGGAAAGTCTACTTCACCAATAACAAATTTTCTTGATCCATCAAATGCTTTAACAATAATACAACTTAGGCGCATGGGCATTCCTTGATATTTCAACTTCATAAGTGTGCTTCTTGGTATGACGTTCAATGCGGATCCATTATCAATCAGCACATTGGATAGTGAATAATTCTTGCAATTCATAGGGTTGTGGAGGGCCAGGTTGTGATTCCTTCCTTCATCTGGCAGTTCATCATCACAGAAACTCAGGTTATTACATGACGTAATGTTCTCCACTATAGTGTTGAATTGGTCTACAAGCATGTCACTTTCCACAAAAGCTTGGTCCAATACCCTCATCAAAGATTCTCTGTGAGCAGAGGAGTTCATCAATAAAGCCAAAATAGATATTTTTGAAGGAGTCTGCAGTAGCTGATCTACAATTCGGTAGTCTCTCATTTTAATCATCTTCAAAATATCATCCACTGAATTCTTGGATTCAACATTTTCAACAATTTTCTTTCCAGCACCAACATCTCCATGAACAACTGGTGCAAATATATTACTGTTGCGGGACACCCTTCTAGTCTCGGAAATATTTCCAACACCAGGCATCGGCTGGATGGGAACTTCCACACCATCCTCTAAGATTGTAGCATTATATTTGTAGGGTACAACCTTATCTGACTAGTATGGGACAAGACCCGGCAAACTAATCACCAATGGAGTAATATGTGGCTTGCTATGATACTCAACTTCAAAATGGGCGGGTTCACCAAAACAAGGAACAATGACGTTTACCCCTTCTTCAATATACTCAGTCATTATGGAGTCATCTCTAGAAAACAAATCCTTATCTAAGGAGAAATACTCATCTGCAGAGGCATACTCATCATCCGACTCTTCTTCAGCCAAACAAACCTCAATCATATCAACTTCATGATAATCATCCCTTTGACCTGTAACCTTGATGGTTCCATTATCTAACAACAACTGAACACCTTTCCTCACAATTGAACATCCTCGGGAGTCCAGACAGCAAATTCCACAAGATCCACACTGATGTTCCAACCTGACCAACCATGTGGTAGAAAGTAGCATGTAATTGCACAAGGTCCTCATTCATATACTCCATATCAAAAATTATGAACTCTCCAGGACATCCAGAAACCAGTTCACTTCCTCTTCATACTCTGCCTTAGGCCTGATTATGTGGATGAGGCCCTCATCCATCATCTCCTACAAATCAGCCTTTATTTTGTCATAACCTTGTATATTTGTACTACAAATAGCACAACTGGCATGGCCATGCATATAGTAACTAAATTCATAGAAGTATGCTTGAATTTTCACCAAATCTCCCCTAACCATATTAACATAAAAAATCCAAAGTCACCAGGACAACCGGCCACCATATTCACATCGTTTGCTCCCCCATGCTTGGGTAGAGGAATGCTTTCACATTAGGGCCCACATCTTTGAAATATAGAATACCAGACTTCACCAATTTTTGTACCTCAGTCTTCAAAGGATAGTCATTCTCAACATTATGCCCTGGTGCTCCCTGATGGAAAACACATGTTTGGTCAGCTTTGTAATACGAAGGCAACGACGATGGTACATCAGGAGTTGGTCAAGTTTGAACCAACTTCTTTGGAATTAACGCCGGGAGTAACTCCGTATAACTCATAGGGATAGGGTCATAACTCTCCCTTCTCTGATTATACCCTTAAATCCCCTGTTGGGATGGTCTCTGATAAGCAACGGTGGTTGGAGCTACACCAACAACCGGAGTGACTGAGGCGACTTGATGATGACGTTTATGATTTCTTCTAGGAGGATTAACTCTCCTCTCTTTCATAACAACATTTGTATCTCCTTCCTTCTTTTTGGTAAACCCATAGAATGTCTTCTTCGCACTTCCAGAACCTTCACTCTTTGTTAAACAGCCCTCTCTTACAGCTTCTTCTAAACCGATACCCATGCTTACAGTAAAGTCACTTGGCACACTCGCTACCACCCTTTCATATTAGAAAGCACATAGAGTCTTCAAGAAAATATTAGTAATCTCCTTCTCTTCCATGGGAGGAATCACTTGGGCGACTACCTCACGCCATCTCTGTGCATATTCTTTGAATGATTCCATGTCTTTCTGAATCATGGCTCTGAGTTGATCACGGTCAGGCGACATGTCCATGTTGTATTTGTATTGTCTGATAAATGCTTCTCCCAAGTCATTGAAAGTATGGATGTTGACGCTGTCCAAACTCATATACCACTTCAGCGCAACACCTGTCAAACTATCCTGAAAAAAGTGAATCAGCGGACGTTGATCATCAGTATGGGTAAACATTCTCCTTACATACATCACCAGATGAGCATGGGGGAAAGTGTTTCCCTTGTACTTTTCAAACTCCAGGACCTTAAACTTTGCAGGTATCTTAACATTTGGGACCAAGCATAATTCATTCACGTTCTTCCCGAATAACTCTGTTCCCCTGAGGGCCTTCATCTCCCTCTGCATCTTGTCAAATTGTTCTTGAAAATCATCCATTCTATCATAAAGGCCCAAATATTCACTTGGTGGAGGAAAAGGACGAAACATATCATCATTAGAAAATGGAACCATATTCGCCGAAGGAGGTGTAACAGGAATAACATGCAAAACAAGAGGTGCAGGAGTAACAGTAGTCTGAAAAACTGGAGCTTCTTGAGGACCAAGATTGAAACTTTCAGGCGCAAAGTTCTCTGGCATTCCCCATGGATAACCTTGAGGCATGTGATTCTGAACAACAATTGGGGTAGCAGACACAGGAACAACTGGAGCTTCAGCAGTAGCCCTTGTTAGTTGAGGTTGAACACTCGGTGGATAATTCTGAGCAGCCACCAGATATTCCATCAGAGCAGTAAGATTGGCCATGTTGGCCTTCAAAGAAGAAACCTCCTCGCGCATCTCACGATTCTCTTGTTCTAAGTTGTCCATCTTCCTTTTGAAATTAGCTCGAGTGTTGTAGTGGTGAGTCAGCTTACTGAACAAAGTAAAGAAGCTTGGTAAGACACCTGGATAAGCATAACAAATGCAAGAAATATGTGAAATATGATGCATGATATGTGGTGCACATGATTTACTTTTATTAATAATATTTCAAGGGACTTAAAGATTTATAGACACTTTGCAAATATCAAAGTAATAACACATTTGAAAAACTAAAAAAAAATTATTATAATAACTTCAAAATAGGTTACAAGTTTCAACAATACCAAGTACAAGATGAAAATAAAGTCTAAAACCCTAGGAAGTAAAGCTGATGGAGATCAATCTATACGATGGCGTTTCCCTGTAAACCTGGCAATCTGAGCCTTCAACATCTGGTTTTCATCAGCATATCTGGTGGCAACCTCCTTCCACTTACCTGAATAAAGAAGTGAGCAACTAGCAACTGACTGAGGCTTAGAAGAAAATAAATCCCCTTGCCTCTCCATCATCTCTACAGTCCAACTCTCAAGAATCTCAATCAAGTCGTCTTTCTCCTTCAAGTATCTCCTATAGGAAATCTCTAAAGTTTGGCACTTATTCTTCCAAGCATCCTTTTCCTACTGCATCCTAACCAAAGCAAGTTGTAGCTCTTCCACATCATCCAATAAGGGAGGAGTGGTCTTCACAAACAAATCAGGAATATGTGTTTCCCGGGAATACGACATCTTCAACTGAATAGCTCTCATTTGGACCCACTGAAGATAAGGCCCTAAAGAAACAACCCCCCTAGGTCCCAGGTCTTTCCTACTCTTCCTATGAATGTGACTCCAAGCCTTCGCAATCATATCCCTAGCTTCCCTATGGTCTTCTCCCTCCTTCAGAAAGAAACTACTCAAATGAATACTATTTGGTTTATCCCTCATCGGATAACCAAGCTACCGCGTGCAAGAACAGGGTTGTAGTTACTTCCTCCCTTTGCACTAAGAAGAGGTACATTGGGGAAACTACCACAACTGTCGACAATTTCTACATCATGGTAAGCCCGATGATACCAATCAATATCTGAGTGAGTAAGTGTCGTGATCTTAGGAGCCCAACGGGGTTCCTTCCTGACTTCCCAGAAAGCATCAGACTGGGGCATATGAGAGATAAACCACCGGTACAACAGAGGCGTGCAACAGAAAATCATTCCCCCATGATAAGAATTCTGAAGATGAATAGAGTAATAAGCATCACTCAACAATGTAAGAACTGGGTTTCCAATCATGAAGATTTGTATAGCATTAACGTCAACAAACTTATCCACATTAGGAAATAAGAATAACCCATAAGCAAGTAGAGTAAAGATGGCCTCAAAAGCAACTGCACTTTTCATCCTGGAAAAGTAACGAGCTTTCTCCAATAAGAACTGAGCTGGTAGTCCTCTAATCCCTCGTTTAGTAGTCATATGGGCTTCAACCTCAAACTTCCCCAGATGGATCAAAGCAGAAATCTCATGTGATTTTGGCTCACCCTCCAAATCGGTAAAAGGAACACGATCGATAATGGGTAAATCCAACAAATAAGAATACTCCTCCAGTGTAGGCATCAACTGATAGTCAGGGAAAGTAAAGCAATGATACATCGGATCATAGAACTGGACCAAGGTCGAGAGAATACCCTCCTTTATCCTAAGCTTCATGAGAGAAATGATGGATCCATACTTATTCCAAAAATCTGGAGAACATTCAATCTCAGGAATTAGACTGATCAACTCATCTATCTTCGGATCTTTGAAACTGTATTTTCCGGTCTTTCTTTCTCCAGAATCCATGGTCAAAAAGTACCTGAGATATTCACAAATGGTCAACTTTTAAATCCCTTAAAATAGAATTTCTTCAAAAGATGCTTATGAGTGCATGCATGCATGATGCAATAATCACACACAAGATCACAAACATAGGGTTCATAGGTTCAATGTCACAAGCATGAGGTAGAAGGTACTACCCATAAGGTATGATCTAAAAGTATCACCTTCCGAACAAGGTTCTAGAGGCTCCTAGAGTCTACATCCTTCCTTTGGGTATTACCAACTTCCCGATTGACTCGGTAATTTTTAATACTCTCAAGAAAAACTCGTCCGAGCGTAGTATCGCATGACAACTATTTCCGGATTACTCTGTCGTAGCTTCCGCACTACACCTAAAAGGCCAATATGGGTTAGGTATTCTACGGTCCTCAGCTTCGGCAGGCTCCCAGGTCAAAAGCAGTACGTCTTCTCGATTACTCAGTAAACGACACTACAGTCAAAGGGGCCCCCATTGAGTGGGGGATCTCATGCCTCCTTTTTTGGGATTACTCCCTCAAAGTTAAGATGACTATACCGCCCGTCCTATCTTAAGGTGTGCCCAAGTCCGGGTATATGACTTATGAGAAATCACCAAGAACCCTAAAAACCAGGAAATCCAGGCCAACATATATACAACATATAATATAACAAATAATAGCACATATACAGATATAAACAAAGATAGGCTTAACCCACTTAGAGATGGACCAGCCAGAGTTCAACCTTTCCCCAGTGAAGTCGCCATTTTTTTCTGTAGCGGTAGAAATGTTTAAGACTAAGCCATTGGATTGACAAGACTTATACAAATCAAAATAAAAATCTCCACCGCGCTTTATTTTTTCCAAAGGAATGGGAAAAGAGCAGGTAACCCAAAAAAAGGGGGAAAGATTCAAGGTAAGGGGGTTGGTTATGCAAAGGGAAGGTATTAGCACCCTAAACATCTACAGTACTCCGTAGGAATCTCTTTATAAAATTTGTATATTTTGGCTATAAAATGTTATATGTAAAATAGATGTTGGAGGTGAGAAAAGAAATATATTTTTTATGATTTTTTGCACCCGCCGCGGTTGCGAACCTTTAGTGCCTATGTACCACATTTCGTACAATAGGGGATCAGGGTACACGTAGTTCCTCTTTTAAAAATTTTAAAATACAAGCGTGTTGATTTATTTTATGAGATAAGACATCATCGTCATTGTCCGTGTGGAAAAACAAACTTACTAACCACAATCATGAGAAAGGAGAATTTGCATCATCTCAAAGTGGAGGATATGGCTTGGATTTTAAAATCAGCAATGCCTCACTCAACATCCAAGTGGAAAATGTCTCACTTCACTATATATTGTAGAAGTATAGTTGTTTGCATCACTACAAGGATTGACAATAGTCTAATCTTTTGAGATAAAAGTTTAAAATGGCAAGCCTAAGTGGCAAAATGGTTTGAAATGAGATTGATTGACTTTTAGTCTTCTCTCAAAAAAAATTGTCAAAGTATTATTAAGTTGATTGAAATTTATTTATGAAATAGTTTTGAAAATGCACGGACAAAAGCCCAAGTTTATTATGAAATTTGTTCAAGTTTTAAAAAAATAAGAGTTTTCAAAAGGAGGAAGAGGATTTTGGAAATTAAACAAGATGGGAGGTGAAGAAAGGACTATCCTAGAGCATAAGTAAAAAGTTAGGGAGAAGAACCATCTAACCAACAAGAAGCCAATACTTGACATTATGAGTCAAGATAGAATTCCCATTCTTTGGATTGAAGCCAAACAAGCGAAGATACTAGACCTCTTGAGAACCAAACTTCAAATGTATTAAGTCTTCACAAAAATTGGGCAGAGTAATGGCTGTATACGGGTGAATTCCAGATTATAGACAAAGAATGTAATCACAATAACCTGCATACAAAACAAACAAACAACCCAATCTCTTGAGGTAAACCTCAAGAACTCCAGACAAAATATCAATTAAGGTCACAAAGTCTCCAACATAGGCCAAGGTCTCTAATCCTAAGTCCAAGAAGTCCAATGCTCCATAATGCCAAGGATAGTAACCAAATAGTCCAAGCATCATTAAATGTTTTTATGGTTCATGTTGATTATTAGGTGTCTTAGAAGAGAAAAGAAAAGCTCAAGTGAGCAAAATAAAAATGGCATGAGATGTAATGCTTAAAGTAAATGGTACATAAAGCATACAAATAAAAGCATAACGTAAAAACAATTTAATAATTAGTGGTTAGTTGGATGACCATCTTGAAACTTGCATTTGGAACTCATTAGAGGATTGGTAGAACCAAATCCTCCACACAACAAGTTGCATTTGCTTTTTGTCAAGTATATCATCCATTTGGAATCCTCAAAAGTACCATTTAATGATCAACGATGTTTAAGTGATTCGCGTTGACCAAAAGTGTTGTAGATCCATTAGAGGATTGGTAGAAATAAAGCCTCTACACAATGAATCTCAAGGTTATTGGATCAAAGAGATCAAATTAACATAGTTGGGCTTGCAAACATAGGTTTGGGCCACGAATGATCATTTATTCGAATCAGGAAAAAATTTAGCGCTATGTTAAGCAATCGTAAGTGGACTTATTTAGAAGTCGCACCTATTTTGAGACATGATATAAAAATCATGCTCCAATAAAACTTAGTGCAATAAGAAAGGGATAAGATGAAGAAGGGTGGGAAAGAATATACAAACCACATTTGAATTAAAATTTAATCAAACTATTATTAAAATCATTCATCCATTTTTGTGGAGTTAGACTCAACACCATGGATCCAATGATGTTAATAAAGTTCATGATCAAAAATCCAATCTAAGATCAGCCATAAAATATACAAAAATTAAACTGTATTTTAAAATAAAAGAATTAGGGTTTAAAATTGATTAAATGAACTCAAATATTTTTATAAAATAGAAAAATCATAAATGAACTCAAATATTTTTATAAAATTTTTGGTAATTTTTTTAAGTCAGAAACTATTTTTAAAATTAAAAGAAATGGGCAAAATAAACCCAAAAATGGTAAAAAAAAACAAAGTCATAAATAAAAAATAAATGAGGTCACCAATATTTGTCACATTATCATTGGATCATTCCATATTTTTATCAGAATTTAAAAATGCATAAAAGTATTTTTAAACATTTTAAACAATTCAAATAAAGTGAAAATTTATAAAAAATATCAAAACACAAAATAAAATTGTGAAAAAATAAAAATCGGAAAGAGAAAAATAAAAAATATTTTTCATAATTGATTCATATTTTTTGGACTAAAAATGAATTTTCTATGATTTTTTGAAATTTTAAATAATTAAATATAAAAATCAGAAATGAAAAATAAAGTCAAAAATATGTGGACCACTGGATGAGAGTCAAAACGCGTTAGTAATCGAATCCAAGGGATCTGGCGTGCTGTGCATATCATGGTCATTAGTGAATAAAGCACTGAATCATTAATTAAATCAAATTTTCAAAAAAACAGATGACGCGCCTTCATTGGTTGGAAGATGACACGTTGGTCATCTTCAACCTCTAGCCAACATGAATTGACGGTCTCTCAAAGTGTAAAATCAGAAGCTCAGACCTATGTCATTAGCTTCGTCTCTTCAAGACGAAGACAACCACACCTTCGCGATAAATTTATATAAATTGTAGCTCAAGCAATTTAGAAGGAAAGTTTTGAAAAAGGATTTCAAATTTCATGGTCAAAACGTGTTTCCAGATAAAAGTAAGTGTTATGACTAGAACCAAGGTAATGAGAGCATCACAATGATATCAAAGATTTGAAGAATTGATGGAGAAATCTACCTATTGAAGTTGAGTTACAGAGCTTTGAAACTGGACTTTTATGGGGCAATATAGGGCACGACTCTTGAAGGTAATTGTATGGTTAGCTTCAGGGAAGATCAATGAAGGTAAATTGATAGAAAAATTGGATTGAAAAAGGATCGAACACTGATTTTGAAGTTATAGAAATTTGAGTTATGGAACAAGTTTGGCAGGGTGATTATGGCTATCAAAGCTTGATGAAATGAATGGGGGATGACCCTCTATTTATAGGAGAATGAATGGGATCCTCAAGCGTGTGAAATGATGAAGTTTAGAGGGAAATCGTGGGAGGCCTGCAGCATAAACAAAGTGTGACTTGTTTAGCATCAAAACTCATCCAAATCGTGCATTTCATGATGCTAAACACCTATGGAAAGTTGCTAAACATGATTAGAAGCAAAAACACCTATGTTGTGTCGTCAGTACTATTACCAATAGTTCCAGGGCCAATAATCTTTCCTTTTCGATTGCCTCTGAAACCTGCGTATCCTCCATATTTAAATTTCAGGCTTTGGAAGATATGCTTTCTTCCCGTCATCTGTAGAGGGAATCCAGAGTTCAGTTGCTAAAACTGGTCTTTCAACCTTGCTGTTAAAAATATATGCAACACAGATGACTTTATCCTTTGGTACCGATAATTTTTTGGGTCCATGATTGTTAGAGTTCCCAAAATTCAATTTGAATTTTAGTTTAGCAGAAAACGCCTTACTAGTATATTTTATATCATTTTTATGTCCATAGGTGAGGTGAGAATAAAGGGGTGTGGGTTTTATGACCATATCCTTAACTTTCTTAGGTTGAGATACTTTAACCTTGTATCCTATTCCTTTTCTTCCATTTCTGCTAACTCCATAGATTATTGAAGCCATCTTGCTTGTATCTATGTTTTTAGCAAGAAATTTTTGAAAGCTATGATCATATTCCTTTATGATCTTATCAGAGTTACTAGGAACTTCTGAGACAGTTTCTTTCTGCATATTTTGTAATTTATTTTCTAGTTTAGAAATTGTTTCTTTAAGATCAAATTTTTCTGATCTCAGTTTCTTAATTTCTTCAGAGTCAGAAGCTAGACCCCTTTTCAGGTTCTTGTTTGTGACAAGAAGTTGCTGATATCTTTCAAGAATTTCTGACAGACTTTCTTCTAATTGAGATCTAGAAAATTTACATAATACATCTTCTACATATGAGTCTGATTCTGATTCAGATGATCCAGAGTCATCCGATAAGTTTGTTGATTGGGCTATATTGGCTCATTCATCTACTGATTTTGTTTCAGCTTCAGAAGATTCCGAGTCATCCCGCGTTGCCATAAGACTTTTCTTCTTATCTTTGGAGAACTTCTTTTTAGGCATTTCTTTCTGTAGATTTGGACAATCACTTTTGTAATGGTTTGATTTGTTGAATTTGTAGCAAACAATGTCTCTGTTACTTGATTTTCTGTGTCTAGAAGATGATGCAGAAAGATTCCCTGTTCTTCTGGGAGTTCTGAACTTCCTCTGCATGTGATTCCACAGCTGATTGATGTTAGAACAAAGTTTGAATCTACTACCCTAAGTTTAAGTTTTGATGATAACAAAATGCAAAGATATATTAATTGTATGATTCATGTAAGACATATATGCTACCTAAAAATTACATTCTGTTTTACAGAAACTCTGATGGGTATCAGCAAGAGAATATCATCATCAGCATCAGAAGATGAAATATCAACATCAGCATCAGAGGATGTTATATCAGATGCCAGAATCAGAAGATCAACATGTGCTTACACTGAAGCTTGATGAACAGATCTACGCATAACAATCTGAACTCTGATCAAGAAAACAACAACTCATCAGCACCTAGCAGCGTCAGAATAAGCCAAAGCCAGAACACGCTTAAGTAGCAACGGTATTGTGCATTCAAGACTCTTTATTATCAACGGCATTATTCCAGACAAAGATCTTCTCAATTTGGAAAGAATGTTATTGGCATTGAAACGGAATTAACTGACTCCAACGTACCATTTTCCAATGCTATATAAACAAGTCAGTGAAGATTGAATTGGCTAATGCTCTACCACTCTCTACACGCCTAAAGCTATTCATCATCTTCCTCACTCTCAGTTTGCTAAAGCTCTCAAATTCTTTACTCAATTATTTTAGCACTCTAGTTCTCATAAGCTTAACGTGTGTAGTATCACAGTTGTGATATACAGTTTTTGTAGAAAACATTCAACACACTTAGATTTCATTTTTCTGTAAGAAAGTATTTCCTTGAGAAACCGGTTTGTGGTTTGACTCAAGAAGGCTTTAGCAATTGTTAAAGCAGTTGTAATATTCAGTTGAGTATAGTGGATTAAGACCTCGTTGAAGAGAGGCGAAATCACCTTGACGGGTGGACTGGAGTAGTTTGAGATCAAACGAACCAGGATAAAAATACCGTGTTGACTGCAATTGATTTCAAGTTTTTACAATTCAACCCCCCTTCTTGTGTTTTTCACTTCTTCAATTGGCATCAGAGCGCCTGGTTCTGAGCTAAAACACTTAATTGTGTCAGTACAAGATTCAGCATCAGAAAAACACAATGGCAGGAACTTATCAACACACCAGCAATGACAACAATGAAGACAGAGACAGATTCAGCGACAAACCTCCAGTCTTTGATGGAGAAAATTTTGATTACTGGAAAGACAGAATTGAAAGCTTCTTTCTGGCACATGATGCTGATCTGTGGGACATGGTGACAGATGGATACACGCACCCAGTGAATGCAAGCGGTCAGAAGATTGACAGGAAAGCAATGTCTGATCAACAAAAGCGTGACTTCAAAAATCACCAAAAGGCCAGAACCATTCTTCTCAGCGCCATCTCTTACGCTGAATATGAAAAGATCTCTAACAGAGACACATCAAAGAACATGTTTGACTCACTCAGAATGACGCATGAAGGCAACATTCAGGTCAAAGAAACTAAAGCTCTTGCGCTCATTCAGAAGTATGAGGCATTCAAAATGGAAGAAAGTGAATCCATTGAAACAATGTTCTCAAGATTCCAAATTCTGGTGGTTGGTCTCAAGGTTCTGGACAAAGGATACTCTACTGCTGATCATGTCAAGAAGATCATCAGAAGCTTGCCAAAACAGTGGAGGCCAATGGTTACAATGCTGAAGCTAGCTAAAGATCTCAAAAAAATTTCTCTGGAGGAACTTATCAGCTCCCTTAGAAGTCACGAGATAGAGCTGGAAGCTGATGAACCTCAGAAGCAAGGTAAGCCTTTAGCATTAAAATCTAACAAAAAATCTGAGTCTAAAGTTTTGCAGGCAGTTGAAGAAACATCTGATGGATCCTCATCAGAAGAAGACGAACTTTCCCTCCTCTCCAGAAGATTGAACCAACTATGGAAGCAGAGGCAAAGGAAGTTCAGGAATCCCAGAAGATCTGATCAAAATGAGTCCTCTTCCAGATACAGAAGGTCAGATTCTTCCTCTGGATACAGAAGATCTGAAGGCTCCTCAGGAAGCAGAAAGCCAAACACCAAGGACATCATCTGCTATGAATGCAATGAGCAAGGACACTACAAGCAGCAGATTAGAGTTAAATTCAGAAAACCTGAAAAGGAATCTTGAATCTGACTCTGATAAGACTGAGAGTCTTAAATTGGAAAATTCTGAGCTGAAAAATAAAATTTCAAAGTTAGAAAATGTTTTACAAAACTCTCAGAAGGAAACAATTTCTGAAACTCCCAGCAGCGCTGATGAGATCATCAAGGAGTATGATCATAGCTTTCAGAAGTTCCTTGCTAAAAGCATAGATAGAAGCAAAATGGCTTCAATGATCTATGGAGTTAGCAGAAACGGCAGAAAGGGAATAGGATACCAAGGTAAAGTTCCTACACCAAAGAATGCCATGGATTTAACTATTAAACACACTCCTCTGAACTCACATTTTGTGTATGGTCACACACATGATATTAAATACACTAGTAGCAAGTATTCTATGAAACCAAAATTCAACCAGAGTTTTGGTAAATCTAACAAATCAGGACCCAAGAAAATCTGGGTACCTAAGGATAAAATAATACATGTTGCAGATATCTTTAGCAGCAAATCAGAAACACCAGTCATGGTACCTGGACTCTGGCTGCTCGCGACACATGACGGGAAGAAGGCATATGTTCCAAAGCCTGGAACTTAAGCCTGGAGGCCACGTTGGCTTTGGAGGCAATCAGAGGGGAAAGATCATTGGCTCTGGAACTGTAGGTAATGGAAATCTTCCCTATATAAATAATGTTCTGTTAGTAGATGGATTAATGCATAATCTGTTATCCATAAGTCAATTAAGTGATAACGGTTATGATATAATCTTTAATCAAAAATCATGTAAAGTTGTTAGTCAGAAAGATGGGACTATGCTATTTAATGGAAAGAGGAAAAACAACATTTATAAAATCAAACTTTATGAACTGAAAAGTCAGAATGTAAAGTGTCTTCTGTCTGTTAACAACGAGCAATGGATCTGGCACAGAAGATTGGGGCATGTTAGTATGAGAAGAATATCTCAGATTAACAAACTCAATCTGGTCAGAGGACTTCCTAATCTGAAGTTCAATTCAGATGCTTTGTGTGAAGCATGTCAGAAAGGCAAGTTTGCAAAACCTTCTTTCAAATCTAAAAATGTTGTTTCTACCTCTAAGCCATTAGAACTTCTGCATATTGACTTATTTGGACCAGTTAAAACTGCTTCAGTCAGTGGCAAGAAGTATGGGTTAGTAATCGTAAATGACTATAGCAGATGGACATGGGTAAAGTTCTTAAGACACAAGGACGAGTCACACTCTGTGTTTGTCACCTTCTGTAACCAAGTTCAGAATGAAAAGGATCTTAGAATCGTTAAAGTCAGAAGTGATCATGGTGGAGAGTTTGAAAACAAATATTTTGAGTCATTCTTTAATGACAGAGGCATTCTGCATGATTTCTCTTGTCCTAGAACTCCCCAACAAAATGGAGTTGTAGAACGAAAGAACAAAACATTGCAAGAAATGGCCAGAACCATGATCAATGAGACAAACGTTGCTAAGATCTTCTGGGCAGAGGCAATAAACACAGCGTGCTACATTCAGAATAGAATCTCAATAAGACCTATTCTGGAAAAGACTCCATATGAATTGTGGAAAAACAGAAAGCCCAATATTTCATATTTTCATCCATTTGGATGTACTTGTTTTATGTTAAATACAAAAAAAAATTTGAACAAGTTTGACTCTAAAGCACAGAAGTGTATTATGTTAGGATACTCTGAACGCTCAAGAGGGTACAAAGTATACAATACAGAAACACAGATTGTGGAAGAATCAATCAATGTTTGTTTTGATGATAAGCTTGACTCTGAAAAGTCAAAGCAGAATGAAGTCTTTGCAGATATGGAAATTGAATTCACAGGTTCTGAAGACAAGTCATCAGAAGCTCTCAACAACAACACTCCTTCAACATCAGAAAGAGGCACTGCGAGCAATCCAGCAACACCTGTTGATCAACCTCAGAAAAGACTACCCAGAAGCAGCTTGGATCACCCAGAAGAAACTATCTTAGGAAGAAAGGAAGATCCAATCAGAACAAGATCCAGCTTCAGAAACTCTGAAGAATCCCTCATGGGACTTGTGTCTCTGATTGAACCTTCCTCAATTGATGAAGCACTTCTAGACAACGACTGGATTCTAGCAATGCAAGAAGAGCTGAATCAATTCACCAGAAATGACGTATGGGATCTTGTTCCCAAACCAAAAGGATTCAACGTCATTGGAACAAGATGGGTGTTCAGAAATAAGCTGAACGAACAAAGTGAAGTTATTAGAAACAAAGCACGACTGGTAGCACAAGGTTATAGTCAGCAAGAGGGGATAGACTATACAGAAACCTTTGCCCCAGTCGCCAGGTTAGAATTTATCAGACTTTTAATTTCGTTTGCTGTTAATAAAGGCATCACTCTGTATCAGATGGATGTCAAGAGTGCATTCTTAAATGGCTATATAGAAGAAGAGGTTTATGTGCACCAACCCCCTGGTTTTGAAAGTACAAAAAATCCAGAATATGTTTTCAAACTAAAGAAGTCACTATATGGTCTGAAACAAGCTCCCAGAGCTTGGTATGAAAGACTAAGTAATTTTCTGTTAGAAAATGAATTCACCAGAGGGAAGGTGGACACTACCTTATTTTGTAAGTCAGTTAAGAATGACATCTTAGTTTGTCAAGTTTATGTTGATGGTATTATTTTTGGATCTACTAATCCTTCTCTTGGAAGAAAATTTGCTAAGTGTATGCAGGCAGAATTTGAGATGAGCCTCATGGGAGAACTGAAATTCTTTCTGGGAATTCAGATCAATCAAAATCCAGAGGGAACTTACATTCATCAGAGCAAATATGTCAGAGAACTTCTGAAGAAATTTGACCTCTCAGAATGTAAGTCATCAAAGATTCCAATGCATCCCACTTGCATTCTAGAAAGAGAAGAGGTAAGCAAAAAGGTAGAATAGAAGGTCTACAGAGGTATGATTGGTTCTCTCCTTTATCTGACGGCTTCAAGGCCTGATATCTTATTCAGCGTATGTATTTATGCTAGATTCCAATTAGATCCTAGAGAATCTCACTTAACAGCTGTTAAGCGAATTTTCAAGTATCTGAAAGGTACTACTAATCTGGGTCTATTTTATAGAAAATCTAGTGATTACAGCTTAGTAGGTTACTGCGATGCTGACTTTGCTGGAGACAGAGTAGAGCGTAAAAGTACTTCTGGAAGCTGCCAGTTTCTGGGAGAAAATCTGATCTCTTGGTCCAGCAAAAGGCAATCCACAATTGCGTTATCAACAGTAGAAGCTGAGTACATAGCAGCAGCTGGATGCAGCACACAAATGCTCTGGATGAAAAGTCAGCTTGAAGACTTCCAGATTTTTGAGAGTAACATCCCTATACTCTGTGACAATACTTCTGCCATTTGCTTAAGTAAAAATCCTATTTTACATTCTAGGGCTAAGCATATAGAAATAAAACATCACTTCATTAGGGACTATATTCAGAAAGGAATTTTGAACTTAAAATTTATTGATACAGACCATCAATGGGCTGATATCTTCACTAAACCACTTTCTGAAGATAGGTTCAACTTCATTCTAAAACATCTCAGCATGAAGATCTGCCCAGAGTGAAAATGTTTTAATTTTATATATTAACCTTCAGAATGTGTTTTCTCTTTACTGTGAACTTCTGATCAATCTTCCTTCAGAAAGATAGACATGCAGATTGTATCAGATTCTATTCTTAAAGATCTGAGCGTTTCAGCTCAAGGATAAACGTGCTGCTCACTATATCAAACAAGTGTCATCCAATCATCAGCAAATCTCTGAAGCAGAACACGTGTGCATGCTTCTGAGAAGGCAAACCGCTGATTGGATTCATTGAGACACATGTCTGGTAACCGTTCCAAGTATCTTTCTCAAATCCCCCAAAATTAGCAAGCATTAAATGCACGTAATCATGAGTTAAACTGTAATCATGAATTACTTTTCTTTCTTAAAACCGTTTACGTTTTCAAAACACTTTTTGAAATCTATTTAAGCACATTAACATCATTCATTAAACTTTTACCGTCTCTTACAATCATCCAAAATATTTTCTGCATTCTCACTTGTGTGTTCATCCTTTTTCAAAAGAAACCCTTTCTCAAACTTTTTTTTGAAAACCCCAGTGTGAACATGGCAACCTCTAGCACTGTTTCTGCAGGTTCTCAGAAGGAGGCTTCATCTGAACAATACCAAATTCCCTTCAGAACTCTACTTACACCAGTGAAGAACTTGGAAGTTCTGTCTGAACTGATTGTTGATTTCACCAGTCTGAAAGAAAATGGATTCGATTTGACAGAAGAAATTAGGGCACAAGGATGGGAGAAGTACTTTGATAGGTTGGTGGGTCCAATGTTCCCTGTATTGGTCAAGGAATTTTGGATTCATGCGTCTTCATCAACACATCAAGTCACTTCATATATCATGGGAAAGAAGATTGTGATCACTGAAGATCACATTGCAAGATTGATTGGATACACTGGTGGTGGTATCCGCTATATCGACATGGCAGAAAGATGCTCAGATGTTGTTGTCATTGCAAGAGAGATTTTCACCCATGGGGTTCCCAGCAGCAAAATCAGAGATTTGAAGGATCAGCACAGAATATGGGCGAAGATTATTCTAGGGTGCTTCAATCACAGGAAGCCCACAAGCTCTCCTGATTATATAAACATAGATCAACAGTTTCTGATCTATTTTATTAATCAGAAGGTAAAGATTAACTTGGCTCATCTTCTATTTAATCACCTTAGGACCAGCGTCAAGGAGACAAGAGAAGAAGAAAGGACAAAAAGGGACTGGATACCTTTTGGAAGGTTAATATCAGATATTCTAACTGAGAATAGGCTGATTGAACACCTTACAGAAGCACAGGAATTAAGCTCCATTGAACCTACTGTTGGCAAGCCTCTGAATGCCAAGAATCTGAAGAAAATGAAACTGATAGAGAATATCAGAAAGGAGCCCAGCGTTACTCCTCTTGCTGACATCACCAGCAGAAGAGTCCCTCTGGACGACTTTCCAATATTCTCTGAGATTGACTCTAAACCAGTCATTGTTCTCAGATACTTGGACGCTTGCAAGGCTGATGGCACAGATCCCACTTTGAACATTAAAGATCTGCACCAGCATACTCCAGAAGTTACTGTGAAAAAGACGAAGAAGAGAAAGGCTACTTCAGAAGGACCATCCCAACAGACCCCTAAGAAGAGAGGTAATCTATCTGCTGTCAATGTTTTAAATTCTTCTGCTATTCCAACATCTATTCCAACCCCAACTTCACATGAACTCCTAATCCCCATACCTACCATTGATGACACCGAACCAGAGGCTGACCCTTCTGAGTCACTAACTCTCAGGAGATCCCGCACCAAAAATCCAAAACCCACAACATCAACAGAATCAGAACTTGATAAAGTTCTTTCTGAAATTGATCAACGTTCTTCCGCTCCCCTCTCAGAAAATCCAAACACTCAACCAGAAACTCCCCATTCACCACAACCAGCAACTACACTATCTCCAATACCAGAGGAACCAGAAATTCCACCTCCCTCTCCACAACCAGAAATTCCACCTCCCTCTCCATAACCAGAAATTCCACCTCCCTCTCCACAACCAGAACTTCATCCACTTTCACCTCAACCATCATCTCCACAACCTGAGTTTCAACACTCTGAAACTCCATCACCTGAACCTCAAACCCCTGAACCTTATTCTCCTCAATCCTCTGAACCTCAACCCTTGGCAATTCAACTTCCATGTGGTACAACTGTAAACATAGCCCAACTGCCATCCTCACCAGAAACTACCCCTCCAAATACTCCAAACAGTCCAATAATCATTTCTGATTCTCCCACTCCATCTCCCAAACAAAATACAGAAGACCACAGCAGGACCTTCATTGATTTAACAATCCTTGATCGTCTTGCTGACCTCAAAAATAAAATAGCCACCCCCAAACCCAAACAACTAGATGTTGGTGCTGGCATTTTGAATTTTGAAACAGGCTTGCAGAATTGGATTGCTTCTCTAAAGCAGGTTTGTCCTGGAATGATTGATCCAGCTGCCTCAGACCAACTCTGGACACAATTCAGAATATGGGTACGCGCTGAAGCCCTCAAGCTGCAAGACATCAATTATGAACAGGCTCAACAGAACTTCAGCAAACTGCTGAAAGAAGTTGAAGGCCCAGTCATGAGTCAGCTGCTGAAGGAGGAAGTGCTCTTTCTGGATAGTGAGCCATGGTCTGAAAAGCGTCCAGCTTCAAAAGTTCAGCAAGCAGAAGATCAGACTAGTCAAGCAAAAGATGTTGCAGAAAGCTCTCAGAAGCATCCTGTTTCTGACGTTTCTCAAGCTGCCTTGGACAGGCAAACTCTTGAAGAGCTGAAGCAGAATGATATTCGTCTGCAGCAAAGAATGGATGAGAATGATCAAAAGATGAAGGAAAGGATGTATGTGCAAGATGGCAAGATTGATACAGTTGTCAGCATGGTGCATCAGCAGAAGGAAACTGCTGATCAGATCAAGAACATGCTAGAAGCTCTGTTCACACGCCTTCCACCCCAACCTTAGTTTTTCATTCATGATGTTTTCATTGTTTTCTTTCCATGTTTTATGTACTCTCTTCTATGCTTTGAATTAAATATAACAGTTTTTCTGCTCTGATCGTTTTAGCTTATATTACTTGCACTTTTTGATTGCTGACAAAAAGGGGGAGAAAAAGAATGATATTTTTCAATAACGGACTACTGAGACAAAAAGTCTCAAACATTCTAACACTCTGATATACTTGAATGTTTTTGTTTTGCATAAGCTTACAGGTACAAGAAGTTAATCATCTCTGATACACTGAAGCTCTGATGTTCTGATGTTCAAAGAAAGTCAATAAAGATCTGATCCTGAAGGACTCATGGAATTAAAAAGGGAAGTAATAAACTCAGGGGGAGTATCTCCGATCTGAACTCTGATATCTCTTTATCCCTTATCCTCTTATCTTTAATAACTTCCTATTTAATTCTGATACTCTTTACTATTTGGTTATCTCTGATACCTTTTACGTTAATTTTCAATTGAAAAAATCTAGTTTTTGTCATCATCAAAAAGGGGGAGATTATTAGAACAAAGTTTGAATCTACTACCCTAAGTTTAAGTTTTGATGATAACAAAATGCAAAGATATATTAATTGTATGATTCATGTAAGACATATATGCTACCTAAAAATTACATTCTGTTTTACAGAAACTCTGATGGGTATCAGCAAGAGAATATCATCATCAGCATCAGAAGATGAAATATCAACATCAGCATCAGAGGATGTTATATCAGATGCCAGAATCAGAAGATCAACATGTGCTTACGCTGAAGCTTGATGAACAGATCTGCGCGTAACAATCTGAACTCTGATCAAGAAAACAATAACTCATCAGCACCTAGCAGCGTCAGAATAAGCCAAAGCCAGAACACGCTTAAGTAGCAACATTATTGTGCATTCAAGACTCTTTATTATCAACGACATTATTCCAGACAAAGATCTTCTCAATTTGGAAAGAATGTTATTGGCATTGAAACGAAATTAACTGATTCCAACGTACAATTTTCCAATGCTATATAAACAAGTCAGTGAAGATTGAATTGGCTAATGCTCTACCAATCTCTACACGCCTAAAGCTATTCATCATCTTCCTCACTCTCAGTTTTCTAAAGCTCTCAAATTCTTTACTCAATTATTTTAGCACTCTAGTTCTCATAAGCTTAACGTGTGTAGTATCACAGTTGTGATAAACAGTTTTTGTAGAAAACATTCAACACACTTATATTTCATTTATCTGTAAGAAAGTATTTCCTTGAGAAACTGGTTTGTGGTTTGACTCAAGAAGGATTTAGCAGTTGTTAAAGCAGTTGTAATATTCAATTGAATATAGTGGATTAAGACCTCGTTGGAGAGAGGCGAAATCACCTTGACGGGTGGACTGGAGTAGTTTGAGATCAAACGAACCAGGATAAAAATACCGTGTTGACTGCAATTGAATTCAAGTTTTTACAATTCAACCCCCCTTCTTGTGTTTTTCACTTCTTCAATTGGCATCAGAGCGCCTAGTTCTGAGCTAAAACACTTAATCGTGTCAGTACAAGATCCAGCGTCAGAAAAACACAATGGCAGGAACTTATCAACACACCAGCAATGACAACAATGAAGACAAAGACAGATTCAGCGGCAAACCTCCAGTCTTTGATGGAGAAAATTTTGATTACTGGAAAGACATAATTGAAAGCTTCTTTCTGGCACATGATCCTGATCTGTGGGACATGGTGATAGATGGATACATGCACCCAGTGAATGCAAGCGGTCAGAAGATTGACAGGAAAGCAATGTCTGATCAACAAAAGCGTGACTTCAAAAATCACCACAAGGCCAGAACCATTCTTCTCAGCGCCATCTCTTACGCTGAATATGAAAAGATCTCTAACAGAGACACAACAAAGAACATGTTTGACTCACTCAGAATGACGCATGAAGGCAACATTCAGGTCAAAGAAACTAAAGCTCTTGCGCTCATTCAGAAGTATGAGGCATTCAAAATGGAAGAAAGTGAATCCATTGAAACAATGTTCTCAAGATTCCAAATTCTGGTGGCTGGTCTCAAGGTTCTGGACAAAGGATACTCTACTGTTGATCATGTCAAGAAGATCATCAGAAGCTTGCCAAAACAGTGGAGGCCAATGGTTACAGCGCTGAAGCTAGCTAAAGATCTCAACAAAATTTCGTTGAAGCTAGCTGTATGTCCATAGGTGAAGTGAGAATAAAGGGGTGTGGGTTTTATGACCATATCCTTAACTTTCTTAGGTTGAGATACTTTACCCTTGTATCCTATTCCTTTTCTGCCATTTCTGCTAACTCCATAGATTATTGAAGCCATCTTGCTTGTATATATGTTTTTAGCAAGAAATTTTTGAAAGCTATGATCATATTCCTTTAAGATCTTATCAGAGTTACTAGGAACTTCTGAGACATTTTCTTTCTGCGTATTTTGTAATTTATTTTCTAGTTTAGAAATTGTTTCTTTAAGATCAGATTTTTCTGATTTCAATTTCTTAATTTCTTCAGAGTCAGAAGCTAGACCCTTTTTCAGGTTCTTGTTTGTGACAAGAAGTTGCTGATATCTTTCAAGAATTTCTAACAGACTTTCTTCTAATTGAGATCTAGAAAAGTTACAGAATACATCTTCTACATATGAGTCTAATTCTGATTCAGATGATCCAGAGTCATCCGATAAGTTTGCTGATTGGGCTATGTTGTCTCATTCATCTACTGATTTTGTTTCAGCTTCAGAAGATTCTGAGTCATCTCGCGTTGCCATAAGACTTTTCTTCTTATCTTTGGAGAACTTCTTTTTAGGAATTTCTCTCTAGATTTGGACAATCACTTTTGTAATGGTTTGCTTTGTTGAATTTGTAGCGAACAATGTCTCTGTTACTTGATTTTCTGTGTCCAGAAGATGATTCAGAAAGATTCCCTGTTCTTCTGGGAGTTCTGAACTTCCTCTGCATGTGATTCCATAGCTGATTGACTCTTCTGGAGAGAAGATATGGTTCATCTTCTTCTGAATAGGATCCACCAGAGTTTTCTTCTTTTGCCTGCAAAACGTTAGTTTGATAGTTTTTATTAGATTTAAGAGCCAGAGACTTACCTTGCTTCTATGGTTCATCTTTTTCTAGTTCTATCTTATGACTTCTCAGGGAGCTGATAAGTTCTTTAAGAGAAATTTTATCCAGATATTTGGATATTTTAATGTTGTTACCATGGGTCTCCGTTGCTTTGGTAAACTTCTTATTATCTTATTTACATGATCTGCTGTGGAGTACCCTTTGTCCTAAACTTTCAATCCCGTAACAAGAGTTCGAAATCTTGAGAACATTGTCTCAATAGTTTCTTCTTCTTCCATTTTGAAAGCTTCGTACTTCTGGATGAGTGCAAGAGCTTTGGTTTCTTTGACTTGTGTGTTTCCTTCATGTGTCATTCTCAAGGAGTAAAACATGTGTTTTGCTGATTCTCTATTTGTGATCTTCTCATACTCTGTGTACGTGATAACGCTCAAGAGAATTGTTTTGGCCTTTTGATGATTTCTGAATTCTCTCTTTTGATGATCTGTCATTCTTTTTTTGTCAATATTCTAACTGTTTTCATCACTAGGATGAATATAGCCATCAGTCACCAAATCCCATAGATCAGCATCATGAGCTAGAAAGAAACTTCTGATTATATCTTTCCAGTAATCAAACTTTTCACCGTCAAATATTGGGGGTTTGTTGTTATTTCTGTCTTTCTCCTATTGATAATCATTGCTGATGATCTTACTTGGTCCCACCATAGTGTTTTTCTTGCGTGGATCTTTTTCTGACACGGTTAGGTGTTTGTACTCGGAACCAGGCGCTCTGATACCAATTAAAGAATGGAAAAACACAAGAAGGGGGTTGTTGAATTGGGGTTTTTAAAAGTTAAAGTTAAAGACACATTGGTTATCCTGGCTCGTATGAAATCAAACTACTCCAGTCCATCCGCCAAGGTGATTTCTCCTCTCTGAAGAGAGGTCTTAATCCATTAATCAAACTTGATTACACAAATACAATGACAACTGTCAATGTCTTCTTAAGTCTAAACCATAACCCGGTTTTCTCAAGGAATTACAAAGTAATAATTGAAAGGCATGTACAAATATGTTTTCTGACAAAAACAACATCACAAAAGTGATGTATTACACAATAGAGGAGCACAAGGTAGAACTGGATAATTATGTTTTTTCTTTTTCATGCGCAGTAGTTGTTTGATATCTTCTTCATGGATTCTTTATATAGGAAATGCATGAGAGACATAAGAAGATGTTTTTGGAAGGTTGATGAAGTGTAGTTAATGTTCTTCAAAAAAGTGAAGATCCTATCTTGATTCAACCGTTAATTTTTATTTTCCATGAATAAATTGTAACGCTTCAGAACATAATCACATCAGAAGATGAATGTTACCGTTGAGACTCCTTTGCTTTCCAAGACTCTACATATCAGAATATCAGAGTTCCTGTTTCACAGTGTTGGTACATTTAGAAGTTGTAACATAGAACTTCTTCATTTAGCATTTTACACGGATTTGCTTCTAAGTATGTTGTGTCTTAACAAATCTTTAAAACGAAACTCTGATATCTTCTTACATCAGAACTTCCAGGGATGTAGAACAAAACTATGTTCTACCAGATCTTTTCTCATCTTCTATGCTTCTTACATCAGAACTTCTATGCATATTAAAATACTTTATTAGTGAGCATATATGTTCTTTATATATATCATGTGTTTGTCATCATCAAAACTCTTACAGGGATGTAGAACCAAACTATGTTCTAACAATTTCCCCTTTTTTTATGATGATAAAAACTTGTCTATTTTGATAGAGTACTTAAAGAACATAAATCATAAAAGTCTCCCCTTGAGTTGGATACTCAGATGAAGAAAAAAAATACTTCCTCGAAGATTTCTAAGAGCTTTGAGAAGGAGTCAAAATATCTTACATTCTCCCTCTTTTTGTCAAGAATAAAAAAGTAGTAACAACACGATAAAACAAATGATTAAGATGAAGCATCGAGCAAAAGAAAAACAATTTTTCAGATCTTTTGAGGTGTCTTTTCTGGATGTGATCTTAAGAAGATTTTTTAATTTTTGTGACATCATCTTTTGTATTTGACTGAGATTCTTCTGATGATGTGTCCTTTGTACTATTACCAATAGTTCTAGAGCTAATAATCTTTCCATTCTGATTGCCTCTGAAACCTACGTATCCTCCTGATTTAAATTTCAGGCTTTGGAACATATGCTTTCTTCCCATCATGTGTAGAGAGCATCCAAAGTTCAGTTGTTAAAACTGGTGTTTCAACCTTGTTGTTAAAAATATCTGCAACATAGATGATTTTATCCTTTAGTAACCATAATTTTTTTGGTCCATGATTGTTAGAGTTTCCAAAATTCTGTTTGAATTTTGGTTTAGCAGAAAATGGCTTACTAGTGTATTCTATATCATGTGTATGTCCATGGGTGAAGTGAGAATAAAGTGGTGTGGGTTTTATGACCATATGCTTAACTTTCTTAGGTTGAGATACTTTACCCTTGTATCCTATTCTTTTTCTGCCATTTCTGCTAACTCCATAAATTACTGAAGCCATCTTGCTTTTATCTATGTTTTTAGAAAGAAATTTTTGAAAGCTATGATCATATTCTTTTATGATCTTATCAGAGTTACTAGGAACTTCAGAAAAGTTTCTTTCTGAGCCTTTTTAAATTTGTTTTCTAGTTTAGAAATTTTTTTATTAAGATCAGAGTTTTCTAATCTCAGTTTCTTAGTTTCTTCAGAGTCAGAAACTATATCATTTTTCAGGTTTTTGTTTGTGACTCGAAGTTGATTATATCTTTCAAGAATTTCTAACAGACTTTCTTCTAATTGATATCTAGAAAAGTTATAGAATACCTCTTCTACCTTTGAGTCTGATTCTGATTTAGATGATCCAAAGTCATCTGATAAGTTGGCCATTTGGGCTATATTGGCTCGTTCATCTTCTGATTATGTTTAAACTTCAAAAGATTCTGAGTCATGCCACGTTGCCATAGGACTTTTCTTCTTATCTTTGGTGAACTTCTTTTTTGGCATTTCATTCTTTAGATTAGTACATTCGCTTTTGTAATTGCCTGCTTTGTTGCATTTGTAGCAAACAATGTCTCTGTTACTCGATTTTTTGTATCCAGAAGATGATTTATAAAGAATCCCTATTCTTCTGGGAGTTCTTAACTTCCTCTACACGTGTTTCCACAACTGATTGACTCTTCTGGAGAGAAGATATAATTCATCTTCTTCTGAAGAGGATCCACCAGAGTTTTCTTCTTTTGGGTGCAAAACTTTAGGTTTATATATTTTATTAGATTTAAGAGCGAGAGACTTACCTTGTTTCTGGGGTTCATCTTCTTCTAATTCTATCTCATGACTTACCAGGGAGCTGATAAGTTCTTCAAGAGAAATTTTACCCAGATCTTTGAATAGTTTTAATGTTGTTACCATGGGTCTCCATTGCTTGAGTAAACTTCTTATGATCTTCTTTACATGATCTGTTGTGGAGTACCCTTTGTCCATAACATTCAATCCTGCAACCAGAGTTTGAAATCTTGATAACATTGTCTCAATAGTTTCTTCTTCTTCAATTTTGAAAGCTTCGTAATTCTAGATGAGTGCAAAAACTTTGGTTTCTTTGACTTGCGTGTTACCTTCATGTGTCATTCTCAAGGATTCAAACATGTGTTTTGTTGATTCTCTGTTTGTGATCTTCTCAAACACTGTGTACGAGATAGAACTCAAGAGAATTATTCTGGCCTTGTGATGATTTCTGAATTCTCTCTTTTGATGATCTATCATTGTTTTTCTGTCAATCTTCTGACCATTTTCATCACTAGGATAAATATAGCCATCAGTCACCATATCCCATAGATCAGCATCATGAGCTAGAAAGAAACTTTTGATTATGTCTTTCCAGTAATCAAACTTTTCACCGTCAAATATGGGGGTCTGTTGTTGATTCTGTCTTTCTCATCATGATAATCATTGTTGATGATCTGACTTGATCTGACCATAGTGTTTTCTTGCTTGGATCTTTTTCTGACACGGTTAAGTGTTTGTACTCCGAACCAAGCGCTCTGATGCCAATTGAAGAATGGAAATACTCAAGAAGGAGGGGGGTTAAATTGGGGTTTTTAAAACTTAAAATTAAAGACACGTTGGTTATCATGGTTCGTTTGAACTCAAACTACTCCAGTCCACCCGCCAAGGTGATTTCGCCTCTCTCAAGTGATGTCTTAATCCAGTAATCAAACTTGATTACACAATTACTATGACTATTGTCAATGTCTTCTTGATTCTAAACCACAACCCGATTTTCTCAATAAATTACAAAGTAATAATTGAAAAGCGTGTAAAAATATGTTTTATAACAAAAAAAATATCACAAAAGTGATGTATTACACAATAGAGGAGCACAAGGTAGAACTGGATAATTATGTTTTTTCTTTTTCATGCGCAATAGTTGTTTGATATCTTCTTCAGGTCTTCTAAATATAGGCAATTCATGAGAGACATAAGAATATGCTTTTGGAAGGATAATGAACTATAGTTAATGTTCTTTCCAAAAGTGAAGATCCTGTCTTGATTCAACCGTTACTTTTTATTTTCCATGAATAAACTATAATGCTTCAGAACATGTTCACATCATAGATGAATGTTACCGTTGATACTCCTTTTTTTCCAGAACTTTACATATCAGAATATCAGAGTTCATGTTTCATAACATTTGTGCATTCAGAAGTTGTAACATAGAACTTCTTCAATTAGCGTTTTACACAGATTTGCTTCTAAGTATGTTGTGTCTGAACAGATCTTCAAAATGAAACTATCTTATCTTCAGACATAATAACTTCCAGGGATTTAGAACAAAACTATGTTCTAGCAGATCTTTTCTCATCTTCTATGCTTCTTACGTCAGATCTTCTCTGCATATTAAAATACTTTATTAGTGAGCATATATGATCTTTATATATATCATGTATTTGTTATCATCAAAACTCTTACATGGATGTAGAACTAAACTATGTTCTAACAAGATGGTCCCGGAGGGAACCGAGGTGTAGAGCCCTGTAAGTGACCTTCAGTTGACGATCTATTTATTCTTTGTGGGTTGCCTCGTTAAAAACCCTGGCCCTTTCAAGGGAAAAAAGTGCACCCATTTTATTCATTACATAGGCTTACACTTTTTAGTTGAAATAAATCCTAAGACTAGATACATGTCAGGTCCTAGGAACTTCTACGGCCTATAGCGTCTCTAAATTGTAATCCCCATTTCTTAGTTTCTCTGCTACTTGAAAATTTCCTTCCCAAATTGGTGAAAGTTTTCACCTCTTCATCGGATCAGTGATCCTCTTTAGAACCAGGTCCAATTTAAAAACCCATTTGCTTGACTTTCATGTTGAATCGTCGCGCTATCCTCTGTTTGGACGCTACTTCTCGGATATGTTGAGTGCCTCTGATTTCATCAAGAAAATCAGATTCATTGTCCAGATGTTCCTTATAGGTGTTTTCTTCAAAGATCATTCTCCTCCATGTTGGGGTATTGACTTTTACCGGGATCATGGCATCGGCCCGATAAACCATCCTGAATGGCGTTTCGTTGGTTGTGAAGTGATTTGTGGTGTGGTATGACCATAAGACTCATGGAGGTAATCTCCCCACATCCCCTTTTCTTTGTATAACTTTTTCTTCATTACATTTAGGATCACTTCATTAGCTGATTTTGCCTTCCCATTTGCTTGAGGGTGCTCTACTGAGATGAAACGATTGATGATGTCGAGCTCCTTGCAAAACTCTGTTATGGATGTACTAGCGAATTGGGCGCCATTGTTGGAGATAATGACTCGTGGTACTCCGAACCTGTAAATGATGTTTCTCCAGTAAAACCTTCTTTCCCTTTCAGTTATGATTCTTGATACAACATCTGCCTCTATCCATTTGGTGAAATAATTCACGGCTACGATCAAGAATTTGAGTTGTCTCGACGCTACCAAAAAAGGTTCCAGTATGTCCGCTCCCCATTGATGAGAATGCCATGAAGATATAACCGAATGGAGCAATTCTATCAAGGTATGGATAAACGGTGCTTATGTTTGGCATTTGACACATCGTCTTACAAAGCGAACACAGTCTTGGAGCATGGTCAACCAATAGTATCCGACCCTCAATATTCTGCCAGATAAAGCCCGACCACCTATGTGGCTACCGCATATACCTTCATGCATCTCTTTGATTATCATTCTCATGTCTTATTCTTGAACCCTGCGTAACATGAGGGTTGTCCTTCCTATTTTATATATCTTGTCTATCACCATATGATACATTGTTTAAATCTTCTTCAAGTACCTTACTTCCTCTTTGTCCGGTGGTAGTTGATCCTATAGCAAGTACTTGATTATAGGAGTCATCCACCCCGTTCCTTCTTCAACCGCGAGAAAGTCTTCCTTTTCTATGCTTGGTCATTCCAGTGTTTCCTGGATCACTACCTTGTTCAAACCCGAGCCCTTTGTGCTAGCCAACCGGGCTAACAAGTTAGCCCAAGCATTTTCTTCCCTTGGTACATGGCATATCTCGAACTCTTGAAACTCTTTTGATAGCTGAACTGCTTGTTGTAGGTATTTTTGTAGGATGTGACCTCTGGTCTGAAATTCGCCTTGAACCTGTCCGACCACTAGTTAGGAGTCAGTCCTGACCAATAAGTGAGTGATTTCGACTACTTTAGCTAGCTTCATTCCAGCGATCAAGGCCTCATATTCAGCTTTGTTGTTGCTGGTTTGGAAATTGAAGCATAATGAATACTCTAGAACCAAGTCCCCAGATCCCTCTAATACGACGCCAACTCCACTACCTCTCAGGTTGGATGACCCGTCCACTAATAGGACCTATCTTGTGGATAATTCTTTGTCTGCCAAGGTGCTTAATTCGACCATGAAGTCGGCCAAGACTTGAGATTTTATGCTGGTGTGTGGGGTGAACTCTATGTCATATTCTGAGAGTTCCATCGCCCATGCCACCATGCGCCAGGCTAGATTCGGCTTCTTTAGAATTTGTTTAATAGGGAAATTGGTTTTTATTAGGATGGGGTGGCCTTGGAAATAATTCCCGAGTTTCCTTGCTGTCGTTACTAATGCCAGAGCCAAATGTTCAATCTTTTGATATCTGAGTTCTGCTCCTCGTAATACCTTGCTGATGAAATAAACCGGCCTTTCACCGGTCCCCCCCATCTTGTACTAGGACCGAGTTGATGGCTTTGTCTGACACTTCCAGGTAAAGTGCCAGAGGTTTATTTTCCTTGGGTCGAACCAGTATAGGAGCAGATGATAGAAACTGCTTCACTTCGAGAAAAGAATTTTCACAATTGTTATTACATTCAAAGTCTGCCTTCTTTCTTATTGCTGCAAAGTAATGAATTGACTTATCCCCTGCACAAGATAGAAAACGAGATAAAGCGGCCAAACAACCGGTTAGTTGTTGGACTTCACGGATGGATGTCGGACTTCTCATCTCTATGATCGTTTGGAATTTGTCCGAGTTGGCTTCTATTCCCTGATTTGTGAGCATGAACCTTAGGAATTTCCCGGCTTGCACCCCAAATGCACATTTAATTCGGGTTTAAGCGCATGTTGTAGCTTCGTATCACTATAAGAGTTTCCTCCAGGCCTTTCACATGTCTTCTCTCCTCTGCGGTCTTCACCACCATGTCGTCAACGTACACCTCTATATTCCTCCCAATTTGTGGAGTAAAGACCATGTTCATCAACCTTTGATACGTAGCCCCACCATTTTTGAGACCGAAAGACATAACTTCATAGTAATAGTTACTCTGGTCGGTCATGAATGTGGTCTTGTGTGTGTCCAGCGGGTTCGTGCAAATTTGATTATACCCAGAGTACGCATCCATGAAGCTCAACACTCTAAATTTGGAGGTCCCATCGATTATTCGATCAAAATAGGGTAGAGGATAAGGTTCTTTTGAACATGCTCTGTTGAGGTCGACGAAATCTACACACATTCTCCACTTCCTGGTTTACTTCTTGACCATCACCATATTGGATAGCCAAGTAGGATACTTAACCTCTCCTATGAATCTTGCTTTCATCAACTTATCTACCTCTTCGATTATGTCTTTTCTTTTCTCCTCGCCACCCTTCCTTTTTATGTTGGGCTATCGGCCTTACCCCAGGATAAAGCGCCAAGTGATGACACATAATATTGGGATCTATGTCGGGCATGTCGGATGGTTTCCAAGCGAATAGATCAATGTTTTTCTTCAAGATATCTATTATCTCTGATTCTTCCTCTAGTGAAAGATTAGTTCCTAGGTGGGTGATCTCTGAGAGTTGGGATCCGATCTAGACCTCCTTTGTCTCTTCCCGGGGGGTTAGATTGTCCTCTCTAGGATCTTCCCTTGGATCCATATCGATCACGTTGACTTCATGGTCGCTTGCTTCTTCCGTAATCATAACCCTCCTCTTTAATTTCAAGCTATCTTTATAACATTTGCGCGTCAGCCCTTGTTCTCTGTGAACCATTCCTACTAGTCCCTTTCCGAGGGGATACTTCATAGTGAGGTATAGGGTTGATAATGCTTCCTCGAGCACGTTGATAATTCTTTGGCATTCTATTTCGTCCTGAACACGGTTAGAGCTAGGAGGTGTCCGGGGACCTGTACCTATTCTCCTGAGAACCCAAATAGTGTCCCATTGAATGGTAGTAGTTCTTTCTTGTCGAATTCCATTCCTTTTAAACTTCCTATTACATGATGTCGGCCGAGCTTCCTGGGTCTATCAGTACCCATTTGATACTCCAGTCTCTGATTTAGACTTTGACGACCATGGGATCATTTTCATGAGGCATTATTGCTTCTGCGTCTTCTTAGGAGAATGTGACAGTACCAGAATCTTGGTTCTTGTTCGTCTGTTCTACTTTAGCCACGAGCACTATGTTCCAGGAATATCTCTTTCTCGCTGAACTGGTGGAGCCTCCTCTACCAAATCCCCTTGATATAGTGTTGAGGGTATGTCGGGTTAGTCGCGCTTCTCGTACTTCTACTTTTTCTTTTCCCTTCTTCTTTGAAGGACTCACTGGGTACCCTTTTCCTCTGGGGGGCTTTGCTTTCCAGACTTTTCAGCATTTCCTTTCACATAGGACGATAGTTTTCCCCTATGAATGAGTCTCTCGATTTCTCTCTTCAGTTGTTGGCAATCATCGGTGTAATGTCTACGGATCCGATGACATATGCACCATGCATGAGTGTCACCCCCTAGGATTGCATTGGCGCCCAGGGGACGCCATGGTCTTGGTAGTAGATTGAGGTGATTCACATCCTTCCAAATATATTCCCTTCTAGAATTCAGAGGGGTGAATGTTTTGTTTGGAACTAAGAGTCGTCGTGATGGCCATTAAGGGAGCCTTCCCTAGGGTGGTGGTCGGTCACGAGGTCATATTTTCTTTTTCTTCTTCCTTGGAGTCTCGTCCAGGGGTCCCCCTCTATCTTTAGCGTATCTGGTTATTTTTTCCATGTTACTTTCTTCTCTTTTTTGTAACATTCTGCACGGGTGATAATCTCTTCCATGCTGGTGGTCGGCTTTTGGGCCAGTGATTCATTGAATTGACCGGCCCATAGACCATGTGTGATACGGTGGGAGAACTGACTTGAGGTTTTGCGTTCGTTTTCGCAAATGTTTCGGTTGAGCAAGAGTCGCCACCGACTTTTTATTTTATCCTAAGGAAAGGTTAAAAAGCACAGCAAAAACCTTTGAGATATTTTCTTGGGTTCGGGGAGTAGATTATAGAAAGGGAAGGTATTAGCACCCTTTCTATCCATGGTTATCCATGGGCTCTTAGTTACTTGCTTAGATCACTTTCCTTTTGTGTTCAATTGTTTGAAATGGTGCTTGTGTGTGTGGGGGTTTGAAAATATTTTGAAAAGAAGCCAATGTGGTGGCAACCTTTGTAATGATCCATGTTGGGATGTGTACAAAGGTGTATATCTTTTGAAAAAGGTTTTCATTTGTTTTTGAAAGTTGTCTTTGAAAGTGTAGTGATGTGTGGTTTTTGAAATAGGCAAGTGTTTTAGTTTGCAAGATTGATTCAAGTAACTAAGAGGTTATCTACTCCTAAATTTCTCAAAGTTTATTGCTATGTCTTAACCCTTTCAATAAGTTTGTTCCACCATTGTATTTGGTGGACAATCTTATGTTAGGATGTGAAAGGGACGGGCACGGGTCATCGTTTAGACCATAATTGCAATGGTGCCAAGTATCTTTGGGCATTTTCTTTAAGGGACTTGATCATTTGCTTTGGAAGTATTTTGAAAATGTTATCGAGGGACTATGATCATTTGGTTTGTTTGTTTTGCCCAAAGAGACTTAACATGCAATATGGCCCAATTTGAAAGGCAACAAGTGGAGTACCCTAAGGGGTGCAAGTGTGATTTGTGTGTCCATTTTCATGCTTGTTTGTCTTGAGATTAGGTCATTACTATTTTGTCGTTTTTCGCATACAAACCCTAATTCTAACATGGCATAATTAGAAAGCAATAAAGTGCGAAAATAAATTTACTAAGCTATTACAAAACCAAATATGGGAAGGGGGGTACAAATGTTCAAATGGGGATTTTGACAAGTAATGTAAACCTAAAACTATTACATCAATATTGAAATATTTTACAAGATGATTAATTGCATAAATTAAATAAAATAAGAATAAATATGCAAGATGCCAAAATGGTTTTTGTATGTATGAAAAATGAATTATTTATGTAAGAATAAAAAGAAAATAAAAAGGTATTATTTTTGGGGTTTTTTCACATTTAGGGCAAAACCCTAATTCTATTAAATAAAATGTATTATTATTTAGTTTAATACAAATATTTATTTATTATGTACAAAAATAAAAATAAAATGAAGTATATTATAAAAGAGTATTTTTTTATATCAACTATTAATAAAATGAAAAATACAAATATTTTTATATTCTAACCTAAATATATTAATAAATATATATATATATATAGGTATTAAGTTCTAAATATGTATTATATATAAGAATAATAATATTTATTATTTAATAAAAAAAGTATTTTTTTTCTATAAAATATTTTCAGAAAGTAAAACAAAAATAAAAATGTATAGAAATGTATTGGCACTATTTGTTTTAGTATTTTAAATAAAATATGTATATTTATCTATTTATGTATAACTAAAGAAAAATTAAATAAAAGCCTGATAAAATCAAAAATGGTGAGAAAAAATATTTTTATATTTTTAATGTCATGATAAAAAATAAACAAAGTCAATCAAAAAAGAAAAAGTCAAAAAGTCAAAGAATTAAGCAAATGGGCCTTGGGGGTGTAAAAGCAATTAGCATGGTATGAATAAGAAAAATACACAGGCCCAGCCCAAAAGACCACTGTCTTCAACCTCCAGCCTTCTGTTTGAATCAAAACGCGCGCCACTTTTCTCCATTGCTAAGTCCTGATTCTTGGCTTTTTAACAAAAACTCATAACATAAAAAATGTTCAGCATGAAGAGACGATTCTAACCATATGCATAACTGGATCTAACTCTCTAAGATGAGGGAGAATTTCTCCTCCCCCAAATCCTAACCTAGTTTTTCTGCCATTTTCAAACACCAAATTCTCACAACTCAAGCAAAAGAAATGAAAAGTAAAAACATGTACATGTTCAGTGGCATGAGTAGAACCTTGCTTCTTCACAAACTTAAAGCTAATGATGCCTAATAAGAGAGATACAAATTCAAAAACTTACCTGTTCAGTTGAAGTTCTATCTGGAGATGTAGGAACTTTCAGTGCAAGGTGATGATTGGAGAAGCTTCCTTGAGGTCCAGTGATGCTATTCCAATGTTTACTTTGTCTTGAAAGCTTCTGAATCAAGCTAGAGAACTTCACCTGCAAGTCAGAAATGTGAAAATGGTGGAAGTGGTTAGAGTGATTACAGGTCGTGCTTTTGCTTTTGGTTAGCTTGCATAGATGGTATGGAAGGTGTGTGAACTGGTTTTGGCAAGAATGCTTGAGAGAAATAGAAGTTTTCACTCAAACTGCAGAGGCAACTCTATTTTTGCAGTTTGATGGTGTTTTTTGGTTTGATGATGTTTGGGAGGTAAATGGCTCGTGCAATAGCTTGGTTATGATGTGTGTAATGTGTTTGATAACTTTGTCTAAGTGTTTGTAAGCTGGTTTCTGAGTTGGTACAAGTTATGCCATATTTCTTGAACATGAAGCAAACAAAAGCCACTTGATCCTTCTAGCCTGTACAGGCCCTCACACTATGCTGCATCTTTTTGTCTTGATCAGAGTGTTATGTCCATGAATCTTGTGTCAAAAGATATGCATTGTACCATTTGATTTGTAAATTTGACATAAAGTTCTTCTTTTCAAAAATGGATAAACCACTTTTTCCAATTAAGGCTTAGTTCCTTGTGTAATGACTATATGAACAAAACAAAGCTAAAACACAATGGATTGGCATTTAATTATTGAGTGTAACTTGGTTTAAGGACCTGTAATCAAGGGCATGTTGGTTTAGAGAAGTTTGCATAACTTATGAACATGAAAAATGGCCAATTCAAAAGTGAGTTTTTGCTATATTGTGAAATTCGATTCTCCCTAACCATGAGGTTGTTTGATGAGTTCTTGGACATTTTGGAAAGCTTGGAATGTGTACTACAATCCATCTTTGAAGTGCAACTTGAAATTCCAAGTGGAAGTGTATGGAAAATGGCCTTGAAGTGGGGTAGAAAAACTTGTCAAAATAGGTCAAAAATTCACTAAGTTAAGAATGGTTTAGTGCCCTTATTCAAAAATTTGTAACTTGAGATACAAGCTTCAAATGAGAAAACTTTGTGAATCAAAGTTGTAGATTATGCAACAAGCTACAACTTTCATGTTTTGACTTTTGTTTGAATCCAAGTGCATCATGGTGAAAGAGTGGGGCAAAGTTGGGAAAAAATTAGGGTTTTCCATAACTTAGAAAAATTCTAAGTTATGAAAAATTCCATTTTAAACCCTAATTTGCATTTCTTGGTTTCTTGGTGAACAAGTTTCATGATTTGGCATGTTTTGATGAAAAATGAATCTTGACTCTTGATTTTGATCAAAAAGTCAAAGTTTGACTTTTTAGTGTACAGTCAAAATTGATCAATTGACTGGGAAATTTAACTGTCAATCTTGTGTATTTGGGATCTTTTGAGTTTGTTGATCATGTCAAGATAATTCCATGGGGTTCTTGAGTCCATATGTGAGCTTGGTTTACCATTGGCTAGGTCAAACAGTCAAAAATTGCCTTTGTGCAGTCAAAACCCTAAAAATGACCATTTTGCCCTTTTGGTGATCTGATCAAATTTCTTGTGGAATTGTGATCCAAACTTGATCAAATGGTCCATGTGAGTTCATAATGTTGATGTGGGTCAATTTTCATGGGATTTGACTGTCAATTGGCCACAGTTGACTTTTTCCCCAATACAGCTGATTTTTAGGTCAACTGTCCAATTGACTGGGTAAAACTTGGAATCAGGACTTGAAACTTGGTATGGGTAAACTTGGGAGTCCAATATGAAGCATGAAAGTCATCTTAGGCATTTTAGGTCAAAACATCTTTGTTCAAACATAAACCCTAATTTGAGTCCACAGTGCAAGGAGAAGTCTTGAGCAGAGGAAACCCTAACTGGATCTTGAGCTCCAAGGGTCTTGTGGTGAGAAAATATTGAGGAAATGGGAGGGCAAATTTTGGGGTACAACAGTTGCTCCTGTTCAATCTTATTGGACCTGGAGAGTTAGATTGGCAAGTTTGCCTTTCGTGACTCGAGGGTAAAAGGAGATTGGACACTAGAGTGCCCGGAAATTTGCACTCGCATGCTGGAGTCTCAACAATGTGATGTCGGGAATGGGCTTACAGATGCCATTTGGAGAGACGGGGGATAGGGAGGTGGGCTTATAGATGCCATCTGGAGATGCCACAGAACCTTGTCGGGAATGGGCTTATAGATGCCATTTGGAAGTGTTGATCGCATAAGAAATTCCTTAGCGAGAACTTGTGTATTTGAGAGAGGCAGATGTTTTCCTGGCTGTGACAGGTGTTTGATCTTCAGTCTCCTTATGTAGATATGCCCTGGCTAGATACATGTATTGAACCTACAATCGGTTGTTCACATATGTGTCCTGGCTGGATACAGGAGTCGAATCTGGAAATAGTCGTCAATAGATATGCCCTGGCTGGATACAGGAATCGAATCTTCGAACTCTTCAGACGTGCCCTGGCTAGATACAGGAATCGAGTCTGGAAATGTGGTCAACAGATATGCCCTGGCTAGATACAAGAGTCGAATCTGGGAATTTTGTAGTTGATAGATGTGCCCTGGCTGGATACAGGAATCGAATCTTCGAACTCTTCAGACGTGCCCTTGCTAGATACAGGAATCGAGTCTGGAAATGTGGTCAACAGATATGCCCTGGCTGGATACAGGTATCGAATCTGGAAATCTTCAGACGTGCCCTGGCTAGATACAGGAATCGAATCTGGAAACTGATCACTCTCAGATGTGCCCTGGCTAGATACAGGTATCGAATCTGGAATTGTGACAGTTGAAGGTAGTTGTCTTTGGGATTGTCTTTTTCCCTGAAAAGGCAAAAACATAAGTTGTATGCAATGTCATGATGTATGATATGCATGATGTCATGATGTTCAACATGAGATAGCGTTGTACGCACTTTATCATGTATGTAAGCCAGATGTATGAAAATGTGAAATGTTTATAAATGTATTTTCGTTTTAGGAAAATAAATCCTTGACGAACGGCCGGGGAATTGCTCTGTGGAAGAGATATTTTGCCGAAGTTTTGCTGAGAGGCCTGCTGTGGACTTCAATGATGGACTCCGCTGGGGATAATAATGATAAACTCCGCTGGGGAACACTAAAGATAAACTCCGCCGGGGATTGAAGGAACTTTGCCGAGGGCGATCTTCCGTGGCAATTAGCTGAGGATAACCCAGTTATAAGCCCTTGCGAGGAATAACTCTGAATAAAGCTCGGGAGAGACGTCCGTATTCTACAGGGAACAAGCTTCCAAAATCTACTGGGGATGAGCTTTAAGACCTGCCAGGGAATGTTGTGCCTTTTCAGGACTGACGGGGAACCAACTCTGCTTGGGGAAAGTACCGCTGAATCTTGTTTTACTCAGCGGGGAGTTGAGATGATTTGGTCACATTCTTCAGTCAAATCTACCTGGGTACCTTGGTGGACAAAGCAACCAGACTGCATCAGACAACTTTACATTGCCCCTGTCTCTGATGTCACCTGTAATTAATCTCTTGTTTTATATGCAAATATTTATGAATCAGCAATTTCATGTCAAATGCATATATCAAAAATGAACATTGGACGTTTTTCGCAACACAAAACAGAAAAGAGAAAAACAATGGCAATTAGTATAGACAAGTGAATTTGTATTGATTTGAGTTTTGCCTGTGAATAGGCGTTTTTGTACAAGAGGCTGACATCCTAGTAAGAGGACACCGCCAAATAACATAGAGTTTACAGTTTTGAAAAGGAAACAAAACAGCTATGTGAACAATCCCACTGGGTTCCAACTCCGCTATCGCCTTTATGTCTTCAAGCGTCTCATCACTTTGCTGCTTGATTGAAGATGAAGCTGATTGATCGATGTCGAGATCTGAGCCAGATAGTTGATGCCAAATTCCGGATGCGAAGTGATCCAATGAGACATAATGTTACGCTTTATCCCTAACTTTTGCCTGGACCGCCCTTTCGGGTTTTCAGTCCACCGGGATACCCATTTTTGCCCAAGTCGCCCTTTCAGGTTTTCGAATTGCCGGGTGTACAGGTTTTTCCATTTCATCCCTTATTTTTGCCCGAACCCTTTTGGTTCGCCGGGAAGCCCTAATTTTTGCCTAGGTATGTCAACCTAGCGGGTCTTTTATTTATGCGTAGTATTTTTTCACTATGTCTGCATTGGCGGGGTGAGGAAGGTCGTCACCATCCATGGTGGTTAGGATCATGGCTCCTCTTGAGAACACATGTTTAACCACAAATGGCCCTTCGTATGTAGGGGTCCATTTGCCCCGGGGATCACTTTGAGGAAGGATGATGCGCTTGATTACCAGGTCCCCAACTTGATACTCTTGTAGTCTGACTTTCTTGTTAAAGCCCTGATCATCCGTTTTTGATACGTCTGACCATGACAGATAGCGGTGAGTCTCTTTTTGTCAATCTGATTTAATTGATCAAGTCGAGTCTGGATCCAGTCATCTTCACTCAAGTCTGCATCCTTCATTATCCGGAGAGAGGGGATCTGGACTTCAATCGGCAAGACTGCCTCCATGCCATAGACCAAGGAGAAAGGAGTTGCCCCGGTTGACGTCCTTGCTGAGGTACGGTACCCATGAAGAGCAAACGGTAACATCTCGTGCCAATCTTTATAGGTCACTGTTATCTTCTGCACAATTTTCTTGATATTCTTATTAGCTGCCTCTACAGCCCCATTCATCTTCGGCCGGTAGGGAGAAGAATTATGGTGCTGTATCTTGAATTGTTCACAGAGTTCAGTGATCATCGTGTTATTGATATTGGTACCATTGTCCGTAATGATTCTTTCCGGGACGCCATACCGACATATCAGATTATGTCGGATGAAACGTGCCACGACGCTCTTGGTTACTGTGGCGTAGGAAGCTGCCTCAACCCACTTCGTGAAGTAATCGATCGCCACCAAGATGAAGCGATGCCCATTGGATGCCGTTGGTCGGATCTCACCGATCATATCAATGCCCCACATTGCAAAAGGCCAAGGTGCCGTCAGGACGTTCAGAGGAACCGGCGGAATATGCACCTTGTCAGCATAGATCTGGCATTTGTGACAAGTTCGAGAGTGTTGGTAACAATCGGCTTCCATTGTGGACCAGAAATATCCTGCCCAAAGGATTTTCTTAGCCATGGTGTGCCCACTGGAATGCGTTCCGAATGTACCTTCATGCAGTTCTATCATGATTTTCTCCGCTTCAGCCTTATCCACACAACGTAGTAGAGTCGAATCATGATTCCGTTTGTAGAGAATGCCGTTGCTGAGGAAGAATTTCGCCGCAAACCTTCTCATGAACTTCTTGTCATTGATAGATGCACCTTCAGGGTATTCCTGAGCTTCCAAGTACCTCTTCACCTCATGATACCAGGGTTTCTCAGTCACCTTTTCAGCCTCAAGCTCGCAGCAGTATGCCGGCTCGTCCAACTTCCAGATAATGATCCGGGGAGCCTCATTGTCCCATTTAACTTTGAACATTGAAGACATCGTAGCTAGTGCGTCCGCTAGCTGATTCTCCTCTCTTGGGAAGTGCTCAAAAGTTATTTCTTCAAAGTGGGGAAGCAAGGTTGACACATACTCCTTGTAAGGAATAAGATTTGGGTGTTTCGTATCCCACTCGCCTTTGATCTGATTGATCACGAGAGCAGAATCTCCAAAGACACTCAGAAATTTGATCCTTAAGTCGATTGCCGCTTGCAAACCCATGATGCATGCCTCATATTCTGCCATGTTGTTGGTGCAGCTGAAACATAATCGGGCGGTGAGCGGAGTATGAGTTCCTTTGGGAGATATGATTACAGCGCCGACGCCGTTACCCAAAGCATTGGAGGCTCCATCAAAATGCATAGACCATCGGGATCCTTCCTCAGGTCCTTCATCCGGTCCAGGTACTTCACAGTCAGTTACCACCATGATGTCTTCATCCGGAAAATCAAAGTTCAATGATTGGTAATCGTCCACAGGTTGGTGTGCCAAATGATCTGCCAGTACACTTCCCTTAATAGCTTTCTGAGTTGTATACTGGATATCATACTCTGTCAAGATCATTTGCCATCTCGCTATTCTCCCAGACAGAGCAGGCTTTTCAAATATATACTTGATGGGATCCATCTTTGAAATCAACAAGGTAGTGTGAGTCAGCATATACTGTCTCAGCCGGCGAGCAGCCCATACAAGAGCGCAGCAAGTTTTCTCAAGCAGTGAGTAACGAGACTCACAGTCGGTAAACTTTTTGCTCAAGTAATAAATAGCGTGCTCTTTTCGACCAGACTCGTCATGCTGCCCCAGCACACACCACATTGAATTGTCAAGTACTGTCAAGTATAGTATCAGAGGTCTTCCTTCCAACGGTGGCATAAGAATGGGTGGCTCTTGGAGATATTCCTTTATCTTTTCAAAGGCGGTCTGACATTCATCGTTCCAGCGTACTACTTGATCTTTCTTCAGTAATTTGAAGATTGGCTCACAAGTAGCAGTCAGATGTGAGATGAATCGAGAAATGTAATTCAGTCGTCCCAGGAAGCCTCTGACTTCTTTCTCTGTCTTTGGAGTCGGCATCTCTTGAATGGCTTTAACCTTGGCAGGGTCCACCTGGATACCTTTATCACTTACAATGAAACCTAGCAATTTTCCGGACCTCACCCCAAAGGTGCATTTGTTGGGATTCAACCTCAGCTTGTATAACTTGAGTCGGTCAAACAACTTCCTCAGATGGTCAAGGTGCTCCTCCTCAGTTTGAGACCTTGCAATCATGTCATCAACGTATACCTCAATCTCATGATGGATCATATCATGAAATAAAGCAACCATGGCACGTTGATAGGTTGCCCCAGCATTTTTCAATCAAAATGGCATGACCTTGTAGCAGAAGGTGCCCCACTGAGTCACAAAGGTAGTCTTTTCCATATCTTCCGGGGCCATCTTGATCTGATTATACCATGAAAAACCATCCATGAAGGAGAATACCTTGTGTTGAGCGGTATTGTCGACAAGGACGTCGATGTGAGGTAAGGGAAAGTCATCCTTGGGGCTTGCCCTGTTCAAGTCCCTATATTCGACACACATTCTGACTTTACCGTCCTTCTTCGGTACTGGCACCACATTGGCAACCCACTGAGGGTAAGAAGTCACTGCAAGAAACCCGGCATCGAATTGCTTCATAACTTCAGCCTTGATCTTTTCAGACATCTCTGGGCGCATACGTCGGACCTTTTGCTTTACCGGAGGGCAATCTTCCTTGGTTGGCAGGTGATGAACTACAATGTCGGCATCCAAACCAGGCATGTCTTCATAGGACCAAGCAAATATCTCCATGTAATCCTGTAGCATCTGGATCAATCGTTGCTTCACGCTGAGCTCTAGATTAGCCCCAATCTTGACCTCTTTCCTATCTGTCTCAGTACCCAGGTTAATCGTTTCTACCAGCTCTTCATGTGGTTGAATAGCCCTCTCTTCCTGGAGTAGCAGTCTTGCGAGTTCACCAGGAACTTCGCAATCATCTTCACCTTCGTCTTCGGCCAAGTTGATCGGATTCTCGAAGTCATAACTGGCGGTAGCAGAGCTGTTACCAGTGAGATCCAGAGTGGATTGAAACCTGTATAAGTGAGTGTGTGTAAATATAGCTGTTTTGCAATATATATAACACAGAAAGAAAAAGAGCACAAGATTTGAAATGCAACAAACGTCCAATGTTTTGATTGATGATATATGGAAATGTCATACAAAAAGCCCTCACAAATGGAGCTACGATGCCCCGGGTAGGACACCGAGCCAACAAAGTTTTAACATATTGTTTGTTACAAATTGGAAATCAAAAGAAATTAATTACTGTGTGACAAATGTGATAGGTGTAAAATCCTTTGCCGTCCAGTTGCTCGGTCCGTTGCCGGCAGTCGGGTAGATCCAACTGTCAAACTCTGCTTCTTCTACATCCTCCTCGATAGCATTCACCCTTGGGTTGGAGACAAACACCGGAGCCTTTTTGATCTTTTCCTTGCGTACAACCCTCTGAGCCTCTGCAGTAAAGCCCAGCCCAAACTTGTCGTTCTTTTGAGTGAAGTCAGGAAGCTGACCCCAGTTTGCACAATTGCCTTTCTCGATTACAGCCCGGGCATCTTTCAAAGATGCCATCTTCAACGGAAAATCTTCTTCAACTACTGCCTCAGCTGATGCCAACACTGGAGGTACTTCCTCAAAATGTTGAAAGGGGGTTTCAATAAACTCCCCGTCCATCTCGATATACCGGAATGAATTCAAGTGACTCACCATGTATTCCTCCTCACCCTGCACAGTAACAATCTTCCCTTTGACAGGGTATTTGAGCTTTTGGTGTAGAGTAGAAGTTACTGCCCCAACTTTGTGAATCCAGGGTCGCCCCAACAAGCAGGAGTAAGATGGACGAATATCCATTACATAGAATGTTGAGTTGAAAACTTGGGAACCCACACGAATGGGGATGTCTACTTCACCGTGCACCATCCTCTTAGAACCGTCGAAGGCTCTAACAATGATGTTGCTGGGTTTCAACTCCAGGCCCTCACAATCCAGGCGATCCAATGCTTTTTTGGGCAAGACATTCAGGGAAGAGTCGGTATCCACTAACACGTGTGCGAGAGTAGTGCCCCTGCATTCTATGGAAACATGCAGGGCATCATTGTGATTTTCCCTTTGGCGGTAAGGTCAGCATCCGAGAACCCTAAGCCATTGTCAGCCGTCAAATTAGCCACACAGTCGGTGAATTGATCCGCGGAGGTCTCTTGCGGCACATGGGCTGTTTTCAGAAATGAAATCAGGGCTTTTGCATGGGCCTCTGAGCATAGCAGCAATGATAACATAGAGATTTTGGAGGGAGTATGCCCCAACTGTTCAACAACGTTAAAGTCACTCTTTTGATAATCTTAAGAATTTCCTCCATTTCTTGTTGGGAGGCTTCCACAGCAGTCTTCTCTTTTGGTGCCTCCGTCCTGGCAGGCGAATCATTAGCAACTTCTTTGCCCCGAGTATCAGAGGACTCGGCGGCAGTAGTAGACACAGGAACTTGAATTGGAACATGCACACTTGCGGGTGTGATGGTGAGAGGTTTTCGGATAACTGGCGATGCAATGTCAGGCGAGAAGAGCCTGCCACTGCGGGTAATCTTTGCGGGACCAGTGATATTACTGATATGGGTATTGGTGTTGAACTCCTGCTTCACCCCAAGAACATACACGTCGGCTCCATAATGCCATGGGACCTCTTTATCAGACTCATACGGGAGAGGCCCCGGGACAGTAATAGTGATGGGTGCAACAGACATAATCTGGACTGGTTTCTTTACGGGAGCTTTGGCAGGATTATAAATTGTGACAACGGATATTTCTTTAATGGAAACAGACGGAACAGCAGTTTTCTTGAATAGAATTTCCTTGCTATCCATCAGTCCTTGGATGCCTGATTTTAGCAGTGGACAACCGGTAGGGATAACGGCACACAGGAGGCAACCCTTACTACAACCCGGAAATAAACCGGCTAGTAGCAAGTTCCTCTTAACAGTCAAAAGAGGGGTAACAACTTCATTTACCGAAACAGCATACAACTCTTCCTCAATGGCATTTACTCTATGCTGGGGCATAGGAGCAGTTACAACATTTGGTCTCTCAGGTGCTTCAAACTGAATTTCCTTCGCGTCGATAAGATCTTGCACTTTGTTTCTCAAGGCCCAGCAATCATCAGTAGTGTGCCCGGGACTATCAGAATGATAAGCACACCGGGAATTCGGGTTATACTTAGGAGATGCAGTGTTGATGACCTTAGGAGCTTCTTTGAGGGTCACCAAGTTGGTTGATAACAGTTGGGGTAAAATTTGAGATAAGGTCATACTCAGCCGAGTATACTGCCTCTTGGGCCTTTCACTTCTTTGTTGATTGTATTGCTGAGGAGCAGCAACAGGTTTTGAGATGACCAAAGCGTTGACGGCTTGGCGATTTTCGGGCTTGACTTGTCTTCTAGGACCATAGACGGCACTTGCTTCTTTCTTAAACGGCCTCTTCTCAGTACTTGTAGAGGCAGCCTTTTGTATCTTGCCTGACCTGATGCTAGCTTCAATTCTTTCTCCCGTTAGAATCAAATCCGTAAACCCAGCGGAGGAGTTACCAACCAAATGATTGAAAACCGGACCAGACAAAGTCCCTACGAACATATCAACCAGCTCACGATCAGTCAATGGAGGCTGCACCCTGCCAGCCAAATCTCTCCATTTTTGTGCGTACTCTTTGAACCCTTCACCTGTTCCTAGAGACATACCCTGAAGTTGGGTACGCGTAGGAGCGATATCAGAATTGTATTGGTATTGTCTGTAGAATGCGGTTGCCAAATCTTCCCAGTGTCGGATACTAGTTCCATCTAATTGGTAGAACCATTCAAGCTGTGACCCCGAGAGACTATCTTGGAAGAAGTGAATCCAGAGGTTCTTATCCGCCGTGTAAGGTTGGATCTTCCTTACGTACGACCTCAGATGCAGCTTTGGGCAGGAGACCCCATCATACTTGGCGAAAGCAGGCGCCTTAAACTTGTGAGGAATTACTACCCCAGAAGATAACCCCAGATCTCCGAAATCCAGTCCCGGCACATTCTGAATTTCCATGGCGCTCAAGCGGTCCTCCAATTGCTTGTATCTGTCAGCAGCAGGTGGGTATTGTTCGTCATTGTAGTCTGTCTCGTTGTCGGAGACTGCGGGACTAGGAGCTCCTCCCCCTTGGGGACTGTTTTTCTCAGCAGAGGAAGTAGTTGGTTCAGCTTCATTATGAAGTGTGTTCCCAAATCTGCGTCCGGCGTTGAACAACGCAATCCTCTTTTTCTTCTTCTTCTTCAGGAGTAGAGTCTTCAACTCTTGCTGACCTTGGGCTAGGCTTAGGACCGTCTCTTGAAACTGTGCACTTTGGGCCTGAAGGGCCTTGATTGCTTGCTCACTGGAGGAGTCTGGATTCATGATGAATGTTCAAAATAAACAGCGAAGGAGATTAAGCAACCTGTGAAATAGGGTACCTGCTATGCATATGGTGCAATGGAATGCGTATGTTTTATGTTTTCAAAGACAAACAAGATTCAACTTTGTAGACAAAAGGAAACACACTTCATTAGATTAAAATTTTCAATTGTTCAACAATTTGCCCTTAGGCATTACAGGAAAGGAAAATACTGGAAAGGAAATAAAACTATAAAAGGAAATATCCAAAGCTCATCAATGCTCCCATGGCCTCCTCTTTTCAGTGCTGATGTAGTTGTTCAGGACCCGTTCTTCCTCCAATTGCTTAGTCAGCCTATAGATCTTCCGTTCCTGCTCGTTGAACTTCTCCCGATAGAAATCCCGTTCTTCCTTTAGCTGTGCCCAAGATCTCTTCATCGTGTCAAAATCAGTGGGTATCTGAGGAGGGAGGACAGTTGGAGGAGCCCCATCTTCATCAGGAGATTCAAGAATGAGAGGTCTAACAACTTCGTATGGCATACCTAACCTCTGAGCACGGATGCGGACCCATTTGCAATAGGGCTCCATTGGTAGAGAAGTCTTTGGTCCCAACTCATGTGGGTCAGCTTTGTGAATTCTGTCCCAAGCTCTAATGAATCCATGGCATAGTTTGTCACTGTCTGCCTGAAATTCAAAATGGAAGTGAGGAACCAGCATTTCATGAGGCCCATCTCCTCTGGCTCTTCCAAACTGACGGAGAGCTAAGCATGGATTGTAAGAGATTCCTCCTTGGATACCAATCAACGGAACATTAGGGTATTCTCCGCAACGGTCAATAACAGCTACCTCATCCAAACCTCTGAGAGTCCAGGTGATGTCATTATCAGTGAGAGACACTAACCTCCGAGCCCAACCTTTTCCTTCTGCATTCTTCAGTACGAACTTAGGAAGGTGCGAAATAAACCACCTTACTAGCAAAGGAGCACAACACCACGGAGTTCCCCGTTTTCGAGTAGTGCGAGCATAGAGTTGTTGTAGAATGTCACCCAAAAGAGTGGGTACAGGATTCCGAGATATGAAGATCCTTATGACATGGGTACTGATAAAGGTGTCAGGGTTGGGAAACAATACCAGACCATAGATCAAAAGGGCCAGAATATCTTCGTATGCCCTGAAGTCCAAGTCATTCCAGAAATCATTAGCCTTGCTAACCAGAAATTTGACCAAAAAGCCCTTGACCCCATTTCTAGTTTCCCAATTGGCTAATACCTCTTCTTTGGTCAAGGGGAGAATTGCAGCAATCTCTTCAGGCCTAGGAGTCTTTTCCAAACCAGTGAATGGAGTTTGTTCCAAGACAGGGATCCCCAGCAAATAAGAGAATTCTTCCAGGGTAGGAACCAGCTGGAAGTCTTGAAAGGTGAAACAATGATACAGAGGGTCATAAAACTGGGTCAGAACACTTATCAGTTGTTGGTCCCATTTTGCAGTGATCAAGCCAAGGAGAGAACCATGTATGTTGATGAAGGAAGAAGTGTTTGGAATCCTTCCAACCAAATCCTTGAGTAAAACTGGTGGTTGAACAAAGTTGAGCCGGATGGTATTCCTACGTACGGGCATCATGATGTCCTACAAAACAGAGCAAAGATGAAACCTTTTTGTCTTTGAAATGGGTTAGTCCTTTATACAGGATGCATGCAATGGTATGATGGCATGATGCTATGATGAAGCACACCACAAGTATTCACACAGGCAAACATGATAAGGCACACAAGTCACACAAGACACCCTTAGGTTTCAGGCCAGCATGAATTTCAGGTATTACCCTCTTTTAGTTTTGTTGGTTAAAACCTGTCCTATCAAAAGTAACCGGGTTCTAGAGGATATCAAATCATTGGCTACCCTCAATCGGTCATAACTCCAGCATCGCAATCTTTTCTCGCGGCCAGAACCATCTCGAGAGTTTAGCCTCAATGAGTGTAGCATACTGCTACTGTCCTAATAGCCACGTTGGTCAATTTAGGGTTCTAAGGTTGGTTGGTGTTTAATGACTTCTTAGAAGACCTATATTCTCCCCGTTACAACACAAGGGATATAGGTACAGACTAAGATGCCACACCAATGTAGCCACTGCTTCACCCATGTCGGTCTACGCCGGACAGGTCCCTCACAGATTATGCTACCTAAAAAGGGTATTTCCCAGATCCGGGTTAGGATCTATGAAACTCCGATGCAAAGCCCACAAATATAAAAGCAAACAAAGCAAACAATTGAAAACAAAGGTGATCTAAGACCTAAGGTTACTCCACTTTAAAAATTTTCCCCAGCAGAGTCGCCAGTTCTGTGATACGGTGGGAGAACTGACTTGAGGTTTTGCGTTCGTTTTCGCAAATGTTTCGGTTGAGCAAGAGTCGCCACCGACTTTTTATTTTATCCTAAGGAAAGGTTAAAAAGCACAGCAAAAACCTTTGAGATATTTTCTTGGGTTCGGGGAGTAGATTATAGAAAGGGAAGGTATTAGCACCCTTTCTATCCATGGTTATCCATGGGCTCTTAGTTACTTGCTTAGATCACTTGCCTTTTGTGTTCAATTGTTTGAAATGGTGCTTGTGTGTGTGGGGGGTTGAAAATATTTTGAAAAGAAGCCAATGTGGTGGCAACCTTTGTAATGATCCATGTTGGGATGTGTACAAAGGTGTATATCTTTTGAAAAAGGTTTTCATTTGTTTTTGAAAGTTGTCTTTGAAAGTGTAGTGATGTGTGGTTTTTGAAATAGGCAAGTGTTTTAGTTTGCAAGATTGATTCAAGTAACTAAGAGGTTATCTACTCCTAAATTTCTCAAAGTTTATTGCTATGTCTTAACCCTTTCAATAAGTTTGTTCCACCATTGTATTTGGTGGACAATCTTATGTTAGGATGTGAAAGGGACGGGCACGGGTCATCGTTTAGACCATAATTGCAATGGTGCCAAGTATCTTTGGGCATTTTCTTTAAGGGACTTGATCATTTGCTTTGGAAGTATTTTGAAAATGTTATCGAGGGACTATGATCATTTGGTTTGTTTGTTTTTCCCAAAGAGACTTAACATGCAATATGGCCCAATTTGAAAGGCAACAAGTGGAGTACCCTAAGGGGTGCAAGTGTGATTTGTGTGTCCATTTTCATGCTTGTTTGTCTTGAGATTAGGTCATTACTATTTTGTCGTTTTTCGCATACAAACCCTAATTCTAACATGGCATAATTAGAAAGCAATAAAGTGCGAAAATAAATTTACTAAGCTATTACAAAACCAAATATGGGAAGGGGGGTACAAATGTTCAAATGGGGATTTTGACAAGTAATGTAAACCTAAAACTATTATATCAATATTGAAATATTTTACAAGATGATTAATTGCATAAATTAAATAAAATAAGAATAAATATGCAAGATGTCAAAATGGTTTTTGTATGTATGAAAAATGAATTATTTATGTAAGAATAAAAAGAAAATAAAAAGGTATTATTTTTGGGGTTTTTTCACATTTAGGGCAAAACCCTAATTCTATTAAATAAAATGTATTATTATTTAGTTTAATACAAATATTTATTTATTATGTACAAAAATAAAAATAAAATGAAGTATATTATAAAAGAGTATTTTTTTATATCAACTATTAATAAAATGAAAAATACAAATATTTTTATATTCTAACCTAAATATATTAATAAATATATATATATATATATATATATATATATATATATATATATATATATATATATATATATATATATATATATATATATATATATATATATATATATATATATATATATATATATATATATATATATATATATATATATATATATATATATATATATATATATATATATATATATATATATATATATATATATATATATATATATATATATATATATATATATATATATATATATATATATATATATATATATATATATATATAGGTATTAAGTTCTAAATATGTATTATATATAAGAATAATAATATTTATTATTTAATAAAAAAAGTATTTTTTTCTATAAAATATTTTTAGAAAGTAAAACAAAAATAAAAATGTATAGAAATGTATTGGCACTATTTGTTTTAGTATTTTAAATAAAATATGTATATTTATCTATTTATGTATAACTAAAGAAAAATTAAATAAAAGCCTAATAAAATCAAAAATGGTGAGAAAAAATATTTTTATATTTTTAATGTCATGATAAAAAATAAACAAAGTCAATCAAAAAAGAAAAAGTCAAAAAGTCAAAGAAATAAGCAAATGGGCCTTGGGGGTGTAAAAGCAATTAGCATGGTGTGAATAAGAAAAATACACAGGCCCAGCCCAAAAGACCACTGTCTTCAACCTCCAGCCTTCTGTTTGAATCAAAACGCGCGCCACTTTCCTCCATTGCTAAGTCCTGATTCTTGGCTTTTTAACAAAAACTCATAACATAAAAAATGTTCAGCATGAAGAGACGATTCTAACCATATGCATAACTGGATCTAACTCTCTAAGATGAGGGAGAATTTCTCCTCCCCCAAATCCTAACCTAGTTTTTCTGCCATTTTCAAACTCCAAATTCTCACAACTCAAGCAAAAGAAATGAAAAGTAAAAACATGTACATGTTCAGTGGCATGAGTAGAACCTTGCTTCTTCACAAACTTAAAGCTAATGATGCCTAATAAGAGAGATACGAATTCAAAAACTTACCTGTTCAGTTGAAGTTCTATCTGGAGATGTAGGAACTTTCAGTGCAAGGTGATGATTGGAGAAGCTTCCTTGAGGTCCAGGGATGCTATTCCAATGTTTACTTTGTCTTGAAAGCTTCTGAATCAAGCTAGAGAACTTCACCTGCAAGTCAGAAATGTGAAAATGGTGGAAGTGGTTAGAGTGATTACAAGTCGTGATTTTGCTTTTGGTTAGCTTGCATAGATGGTATGGAAGGTGTGTGAACTGGTTTTGGCAAGAATGCTTGAGAGAAATAGAAGTTTTCACTCAAACTGCAGAGGCAACTCTGTTTTTGCAGTTTGATGGTGTTTTTTGGTTTGATGATGTTTGGGAGGTAAATGGCTCGTGCAATAGCTTGGTTATGATGTGTGTAATGTGTTTGATAACTTTATCTAAGTGTTTGTAAGCTGGTTTCTGAGTTGGTACAAGTTATGCCATATTTCTTGAACTTGAAGCAAACAAAAGCCACTTGATCCTTCTAGCCTGTACAGGCCCTCACACTATGCTGCATCTTTTTGTCTTGATCAAAGTGTTATGTCCATGAATCTTGTGTCCAAAGATATGCATTGTACCATTTGATTTGTAAATTTGACATAAAGTTCTTCTTTTCAAAAATGGATAAACCACTTTTTCCAATTAAGGCTTAGTTACTTGTGTAATGACTATATGAACAAAACAAAGCTAAAACACAATGGATTGGCATTTAATTATTGAGTGTAACTTGGTTTAAGGACCTGTAATCAAGGGCATGCTGGTTTAGAGAAGTTTGCATAACTTATGAACATGAAAAATGGACAATTCAAAAGTGAGTTTTTGCTATATTGTGAAATTCGATTCTCCCTAACCATGAGGTTGTTTGATGAGTTCTTGGACATTTTGGAAATCTTGGAATGTGTACTACAATCCATCTTTGAAGTGCAACTTGAAATTCCAAGTGGAAGTGTATGGAAAATGGCCTTGAAGTGGGGTAGAAAAACTTGTCAAAATAGGTCAAAAATTCACTAAGTTAAGAATGGTTTAGTGCCCTTATTCAAAAATTTGTAACTTGAGATACAAGCTTCAAATGAGAAAACTTTGAGAATAAAAGTTGTATATTATGCAACAAGCTACAATTTTCATGTTTTGACTTTTGTTTGAATCCAAGTGCATCATGGTGAAAGAGTGGGGCAAAGTTGGTAAAAAATTAGGGTTTTCCATAACTTAGAAAAATTCTAAGTTATGAAAAATTCCATTTTAAACCCTAATTTGCATTTCTTGGTTTCTTGGTGAACAAGTTTCATGATTTGGCATGTTTTGATGAAAAATGAATCTTGACTCTTGATTTTGATCAAAAAGTCAAAGTTTGACTTTTCAGTGTACAGTCAAAATTGATCAATTGACTGGGAAATTTAACTGTCAATCTTGTGTATTTGGGATCTTTTGAGTTTGTTGATCATGTCAAGATAATTCCATGGGGTTCTTGAGTCCATATGTGAGCTTGGTTTACCATTGGCTAGGTCAAACAGTCAAAAATTGCCTTTGTGCAGTCAAAACCCTAAAAATGACCATTTTGCCCTTTTGGTGATCTAATCAAATTTCTTGTGGAATTGTGATCCAAACTTGATCAAATGGTCCATGTGAGTTCATAATGTTGATGTGGGTCAATTTTCATGGGATTTGACTGTCAATTGGCCACAGTTGACTTTTTCCCCAATACAGCTGATTTTTAGGTCAATTATCCAATTGACTGGGTAAAACTTGGAATCAGGACTTGAAACTTGGTATGGGTAAACTTGGGAGTCCAATATGAAGCATGAAAGTCATCTTAGGCATTTTAGGTCAAAACATATTTGTTCAAACATAAACCCTAGTTTGAGTCCACAGTGCAAGGAGAAGTCTTGAGCAGAGGAAACCCTAACTGGATCTTGAGCTCCAAGGGTCTTGTGGTGAGAAAATATTGAGGAAATGGGAGGGCAAATTTTGGGGTACAAAACCATGAAGGAAATCCGTTACAAAGATCTCCTGATTAGGGTGAGAAACCTTTATAGTTTCTTCGTTGAACCGTTCCATGTAATCTCTCAAGAGTTCCGATTAGAGTTGGGGGACATTGAATAGTGTCGTTATGGACACCTTCTTGTGTCGGCTTGTAGAAAAATGTTTGACCATCCTTTTGGTAAAATCTTGGTAATTGGTGATGGAGCATCTCGGAAGTCCCATATACCACCTTAAAGTTGATTCCTTGAGAGTGCTGGCCATGAGCTTGCACTTCAACGAATCATTAGCCCCGATGATTGCCATCATTTTATTGATAACAATGATATGTTCGTGGGAATCAGATTTCTCGTTGTATGACAAGCACGTCAGGGGCTTGAAGTTCTCCAAAACCTGATCGTCCTAGATATCCTGGGATAATGGCTGAGGTTCCAGCAGCTCCATTCCCTGGTCGCCATCGTCTTGGCCTTTTGTCTACAGGATGTGGACACTGTCATGAAACGTGTCATTTTGCTAGCAAAGGTCGTCGATCATGGCCAGTAATTGAGACATGTCTGGGGGTGGATCTTCATCAGGGCACATTATTTGTAGAATGGTTGGATAGTGTGGCCCAAGAAAGTTTTACGGGGCCCACGGTGGGTTCCAAATGTTCATGCTGAACACCAAGGACGATTTCCCTACGAACCCAAGGTCTTCAGAGAAGGTCTCTAATGAACGAAATTGCTTTGTATATTATGTTAAGGGATTCGAAGGCTGACATAAGTGTGCGTGAGCTCCAATTGATGCGTCTTTCTTACCACTCAGTCGGGAGGCCTACTTATAGAGGTGTATGGACCTCAATGATCTCTACCTGTGACTGCCATAACTTTTTACATTGCGTAATTGGGTTGCCTTTAAGGTGAGTAATGCTTGTCATCTCCAATAATGGTCATTATCATAACATGTGATGTCGTATAATGATGATCGGTTACGCACTTAATGGGTTAGTCATTACGTAACGGCTCCACTAAGTCCGAGCTCGGGGTAACCTTCAGATCTGGGGTATGAGCCTGACCGCTACCTTTTCATCTTATCCCACGTCTAATTACATGATCCTTCGATCTCATAACTCGGTTTAGGCCTTGTGGTCTCGATATGGGGTGGTAACCAGCTGATTGCCTAAATGTTTTCCTTGGCCTAGGAAGCATGCCTTGCTTTTTATCTCATGTAGCCCAGATAATAGATCTATGTGTGAAAAGTTGGAAATGTTGTAACTCCAAGGAATTAATTCAGTGTTTTCACAAGGGAATGATGATATCACGCTTGAAAGCTATCTAATGTTTTACTTGTGATACATGATCTTAAGGGCTTCTGAGGTCCCTTGCGATCTTCACTACATTGTTTCAAGTCCACTGCATACTTAGAGACTGGTGACTTGGTACCAATTAACCTTTGCACTTTGACCTTGAAATCTACGTAGTATTTGACAGAATGCCCTATCGTTCCAGTATGGTATTCACATTTGACCTTTGGATGGTCCTCTTCAAAGACTAAGCTCTTGTTGTCAATTAAATGTTGGACCTTGGCTTTAAAAGCTCTACAATCTTCAACAGAATGTCCCACTATTCCGGTGAGATACCCACACTTAGCATTAGGATCATACTCAAGCGAGTACAGTTTTTGCACAATATTGATAGGTTCAGGAAACACTTGTGATTTCTGAATCAAGTAGAGCAAGATTTGACCGTACGGTATCAGAACTGGATCTATATGTGTACTCCTTCTTTCCAGGTTATTGCGGGGTCGAGTTTAATTCAGGAAGGGTTAATTTAGAACTTGAGGAGAAACAAATAGAGGTTTTTGAAGTGGAGGCGTGATAGGTAGTGCTTGAGAATAGCGTACTGGCTCTGCGACTGACTTCCCTTTTCTATAATTTGGAATATCTTTGCTAAAGGTTACCACTTTTCCTGAAATTATCACTTGAACCTTGCCATTCTCATCACTAGCCTTAGGAGTTTCAACACCTTCCTGGAGGGTAAAGGTTCTAACAAGCCTTGGGAATCCTCTGATGCTTCCATTCTATGACATTTCTACCAGGATGTCTGTATTTGTGCCATTCTTCCTGAAAGTTAGGATCTTATCATCAATTAGTTCTTGAAATCTGAATTTTAAAGAAAAACCGTTCTCACTCGAATGTTCAGGAGAATTGGCATGGAAACCACATTTAGCATTCGCATTGTACCATGGTTTGGACTCTACTCCCGGTGCTTGCTTCAGCTCCCTTGGTACCATAATACTGCTCTAAATTAGGTAAGGCAGCAACTGAGTATACATCATTGGGATATGCTGAATATCCTGTAGGTATATTTGTAGAAATGCAATTTTTGTTGTTGATTATGTTGGCGAGCAACCTTTTGAGGTATATGCCGAGTGTTACTTCCAAGAAGACATTTCCGAGCTGTAAGACTCGCCACATGTGGTATTCTTTGGATCATGGTGCCACCAGACACCTGAATAGAGGTAACCAAGTCTCCTGCAGCAGTTGATATAGTGTTACTCTCCTTCTTCAACAAATCTTGTAAGATGTCCAAAACTAGGCTTAATTGACTCTTAGTTGGTTGAATTCTGCCCTCAACTGATCCTGACCTTGCTAAAGCTCTTCAATAGCTCTCTGAGACATCCTTCAAATTTCGAGCATATGTTTGGTAATCAGTTTGATCTTTCTGTACGGGAGAGATGAAATGAGTTTTTATGATGAATATGAAATGCATGGTAATGCATGTAAGAAGTCAATGTGATTCAGTAATGTCATATTGAAGCTATACACAGTTCACGGTTAAAGTCCACACATGTGGGAGTTTAAAGGACGGCCATGCATGGTTTCAACGTATACCCAATAATTCCTCTCACAGGATGGCTCTATGGGTTTTGGATAACATGGTTCCTAGAGTCATGGATCCCATTTGACGATAGGAACCATAAATTATAATAGGTATGCCCTCCACTATTATAATTTATGGAACCGACTCTAGTTGAGGTTTCTCTGTGCGATTTAACAAGACAGTTATCTTGTAAGCACTATACAACCATCAGTTTAGAGAGGTCTAACAATTGGTTTAAGGGTTCCTAAAAGGTCCCTAGAGTCATCGATCCACATTGAAAATGTTATTGATGATGCATAGGTATGTAGGCCAATAATACCCCAATAAGACCTACTCTAGGTGGGGTCTTTGTATCTACTAAACAAGAAAGGAGCCTTGAAAGTTCAAGCACTACACAACACCCAAATAATCCAAAATGTTTTCTCAGACTTGTGTAATGGGTCTCGCTTATAGTAAACTAACACCCTTGAAATTCCAAATATCACTTCATCGAAATAAAAACAGGATATAAATATCATAATAAAAAGACAAGAAGAAATAAAGTAAACAAAACAATAAACCATAAACACACAAGGAACAAAACTAGGGTAGACTCACTTAAAGATTTGTCATCAGTGGAGTCGCCAGCTGAAGCGCCTCGAAAAAATATAAAAAAATGAAGTCGCCATCGAACTTTAATTTGTTCCAAAAGGAATGTGAAAATATTGAATAAAACCCACTAAAGAAATGGTCATCTCAACCAAGAGAAGTGTATGAGATTCAGTTATGCAAATGGAAGGTATTAGCACCCCTCACATCCATTATACTCGATGGAAACCATTTACTTCGTGTGTGTTCGAGTGGTAGTGCGATAGTTTCAATATTCTACTTATTGAATGGGAAAGAATAGAAAAGAAGGGTTTTTGTTTTTTTAGTTTGTTGAGTTCGCTTCGCTTTCAAAACCTCGTGCCTATGCATCCCCTACGTGCAATAGGGAAGTTAGAACTCCGTAGTTCTTCTTGAAAAGACCAAGATTTTGTTGGTTGATTTTATAAGAATGATTTGTTAGATATTTCAAATGTTTGAACTTCAACTTGTTTTGCTTGTATGAGAGGCTTAAGTCTTTGTATTCGTTTCATATTGAAATGGCTAAAACACATTCATTATGAAAAGGTTTGAAGTCGTATAAGGGTGAAAAATAAGTTTGATGAGTTGAGTTGTTTTTATAGGACACAAGTGTGTGAAGGCCGAGAGAGATCTCTCGTACTCTAACACTTAGAGAAAGAGAGGATATACTCCAAACTTCCCTATTTAGCCCTCTTTATGAAAAGAATGGGTCGTCTTTAAAAGTGTTTCAGTCTGATCTTTATTAATTGAATAGTCAAGTATACGAAAACTTGCATCCAATTAATTTAGTAAAAGGTAAGATAGGTGCCTATCTCCTCCATTCAATCTTATTTATTTGAGAAAAAGGTTTTGAAAACAACTCGACGTTGAATCGATGTTTGCAACTTTATTATGAAAGTGTTTTAAGATGAGATAAAATGGTTGATTGCAATTATGAAAGCAAACATGACTTACCAACTTGGTTAGAGCTTGGTATATGGACCAAGATGCTTTGGGTGGTTGGTTGCGATTGCAACACAAACTCGACTTAACAAATTGGTTATGATTCGATATTATTAATTCTCTGATTTTATGATCAGCATTATGTTTGGTAAAACTAATATAGTAGTAATTTGTTAAATAGGATATGTTAACTTGTTAGGAAGAACAGGTGGAACAAGAAGTCTTATTTTATGTTGAGACATGTTGAGATGAGAATTTCTCATCATCTGGAGCAACATGTCTGATAAGATGTCCTATGCAGGGTCATTCAAAATCGCGCATGTGTTGAGTTGGACAGTTGGATTCTATTATGATTTAACGGATGCATAATATTTTGGGAATATTATGTTATCCTATGTGGCACTATTTTATAGGTCTAGAAGATACAAGTCAGAATCAAGAATAATATGCCCTTTCTAATTCTAGAGATAAATTAGGAAAAATATGATTGAAGACCTATTTTGTAGCAGAAGTTTCTGCTGATTTGTAACAGCTGATATGCTATGATTTGAAGCCTGAATTCAGTTTGGAGATAGGTTATAAATAGAAGCAATGTAACCTAGGAAAAGGGACTAGCCGAAAATCTAACTTTCATATTATTAGGGCTGAGTCCGTGCCACTCTCTAGGAGAGTTGGCTTGTGTGATCCACTCGGATTATGAGTTGGAAAGTGTTACAAAATAGTAATCTCTGTTATTATTATCCTCTAAGATTTTAAGCAAGAGGTAGTATTTTTCTTGGAGGAAGCTGTTAAGCAACTCTAAGTATTTTTCTTCATCAAAGTTGTGAAGCAAGATCAAGTATGTTGTTCTTAATCAAGGGGTGTCTTGATTAAGATGTTTGTTTTGTAATTGAAGAGTGGTCTTCATTTAGGTGAAAGGTCATCGATACAATAACTGGGACTGGGATGGTTAGACATAATTGTGGTGATTGGAGGTGATATGGGATTTCTCATATCTAGGGAAGACCTAGGTAGAAGTTGCACAGGGATAGTGATTAAGTGATAAGTTGTAAACTTGGGATTAGTTTAGCTTTGAATTGATATTGTCTAGTGGATTTCCTTCTTGACTTGGTAGCCCCCAGAGTAGGTGTTGGTTTGCACCGAACTGGGTTAACAATTATGTGTGTTGTTTATGCTTTTCCGTATTGTTTTAATTATTTATACCTTGCCTATTTGTTTATGTCAGATCAGATGTTCCAACATGTCATATGACATCTGAGCTTTGACATATCAGAATTTCATTTGGTATCAGAGCAGGCATCTTGTCTGCTTCTAGATTAGATCCGAGGGGGATACTTTCTGGTTCATCATCAAGTTAGAAGGTTCCACTGAAAAAGTTGTTTGAACTTGGATAGTTCTTTTTTTTTAATGGTCCCTTGAAGTGGAGGATGGACTATTCGTGACAGGGTATGTTTGGACCTGTCTATTTTTATCAGGCATGTAGCTTCGATGGTAAGTTGATGTGTTAGGTTTCATTTATTTTTAAACCTAGGATGTTTTCAATTGCACATCTATTATGGTGGTTGTGTGCAATATGTTATTCCTGAAGACTGTTGAGGAGTTTTTTATTGTTGTGTATTCCGTTGCATGGTATCTATTGTAACCCTAGTTGTTACTTGTATCAAAAGTAAAGGAAGGGAATTAAGGTTTGGTCTCCTCAGCAAGTTTGGTGTGTGATGTTGTAGTGTGTGCAAGACAGTCTCAATTGACTCTGTGAAGTTGCCAATAATACTTGAGTTTTATCACTCAAGTCCACTCATAAAGGCACTTTTGATGAGTTGTTGAGGAAAGATCATATACATTTACTTTGGTTTCATGCAAAGTATTCATAATACCTGAACTAATTAGGAAAGTGACTATGAGTCTTTGTGCTGTTTGGTATTGTTGAAGCTTGGAATATTTTCGTGGAACCTGAAGGTGATCAAGGGTTATTTGTTTTCTAGAAGCAGTGTTAGGCTTCAGAACCAAGCTTTGATTTGTGAGTTCTAGAAGAAGGGAACTAATGTCCTACAAGATGTTGAGACATTGTGTCAGTGTGTGTGTATATTCCTATTGCATAACAGATGCTCTGGGTGCCAGACAAATGTGTGGTGATCACATATGTTTGGAACCTACTCCTGATTTGGAAGAGGAGGTATTTGTGTCGTGTTTCTAAGATGTTTTATCCAGAAAACACATCTTAGATTGGTTGGTTAAGTTATGGTCAACCAATTATGTACTTCTTGGTTCATTTTATTTTTGATTCAAGTTAGTAGAAGTGCAGAGGCTGAGCTTTAGTGTCCTGAAGAAGTTTGTTATCTCAGTCGATTGTTTTCATATATAAATGTTAAGTTCAGATTTAAATGGAATTCTCTCTGAATTGTGGAAAATCCTTCTGATCAAAGAAGCCAGATTTATTTTGGAATCTTATTTGTGGTCAAGGAACATATTCTATTTTTATGTGGGTGTGCACCAACCACATGTTGTACTGATATTAAGGAGGATAATGTATGATTCTCAAGGTGTTCATAGCAACTGATGAAGAAGAATCCCTAATCTGGAGTTGGAGATTCTTGAGATGTCAGGTATAATGTCTTGACATCTTTGTGTTTAGAATTTATTTTTCTCAACTTGGTTTAACTAATGTTTCTCTCAAAGAGGATTGAAGTTGTTTACTAGAAATTGATATCACTTATCAAGTCTATGAGAACATTGAAATCTTATTCTGCTAATTTGGAAGAGACGGTCTAGGGGTTATGTGCAATGAAGATGCATCAACCTGAGGTAAGTTAATATTCTAGAAGATTAATTTACAGTCATGATGAGATGTCTAGAAGAATTGGGAGAAGCAGAGGAACTCCTGGAAAGTCTGTTTAAAGGGTTGATGTTCATACAAAATCCTATGTGTTGTAGTCTGCATGGTAGAGGGAATCTCTTCTTTAGGTGAAGAAGACTTGTGATCAAACACCTCATAGTCATACAGGTGGTCTGGATTTCGTGCTTAAGGAGAAATTATTGAGGTGTCTTATGTGCATATTATGCATGTGTTTTTGATCTGGTATTGAAGGTTGATCAACTACTTATGGTTGATCCTCTTGTGTTCTCCCTCAAGAGTTCAGTTTGGACTTACTATGGGTATCATCTCTAGAACCATAGTATTTGGTAAAGTCCATTGAAATGGGATTAATGTTTTATCTGATGTTGGAACATCATCTCAGGTATGTGTTACTTCACAAGGAAACTTGTTTTGCAGATCATGGGGTGATTATTTCTAATCACCATTGGATTCCTAAGTTGGAATGAATCACCATGATGGAGTATGAAGTCTAGTCTCTGACCAAGTTTGGAATTTTATGAAGGATTCCCTTGTTCTAATAGTTGAAGAAGAAGGATGTCAGATCAAATGTTCTAACATCTATTAAAAGGGAGTATCATTTGCAGCTGAGTGTGTGGGGAAGTTTTTCCTCTGATGAAAAATACCTTGCCGAGAGATGGACATAAGTCTAATCATGTGAAGATGTGCATGTTATTGATGATAAAGATCTTGTCGAGAGTTGGGTACTTATTTGAGGTGTGAATTCAAATCTAACATCTGAATTGTTGATTCAAACATTGTTGAGAGTTTATTTCTCTCTATGATGTTTAGGTGCTTGTATTAACCTGAATGAGCTACAGAAGGTGTGATCTTTTGAGATCTTCTTGTGTTTTTTTTGGGAGCTTCTTAAAGGAATTTTGTGCATTATAAAGTCCTTTGAATTGTGTGTTCAAGAACCATGGTGTTTGGGTTCTGTGTTATGAAGTTGATGTTCTAAATGATGTTGTTACATCATGTTGGTATGTGTTGTACCCCAAATGTTTCCCTCCTTTTTTCTTCAAGACATTCTCCTAGGGTTCCTAAATGCTCAAGGTGGTTCAAGAATTGATCAAACAAACTCTCCTCATAGGCAATGGGTCCACAACTAGGTTTTCATTTTCCTCAATGGAGTTTGGGTTTCTAAGGCCTCAAGTGGTTTCCATGGTTTCTTATATGTCTTCAAGAATTCTCATATCAAGTTTCAAGCCTGGCATAACAAGTTTGCTCAATCAATGGCTCAGATGATTGAAAATCAACTGTATTGGACAAAAAGTCAATTATGGTCAACATACAGTCAAACTTCAAGATTTTTGGTTAATATCAAGATCTTGAAGTCACATTCATCAATTGATCAAGGGTTGATCATGATTCATCAAGAAAACTCTCAATTCGTCAAAAGTTACCAAATTAGGGCTTTCTCAAGGAGAAGTCACAAAGGATGAAAATTGAGAGAGTTATGACCAGTGCAAGTTGGGATATTTTGAGCAAATGCATGAAGTTAAAATTGAGCAAACTTGATATTTTGGGCTTTTGAGCCATTGCTTTAAAGTCCAAGCGTGTATTACACTCCTTATACACCTCATATCTTGTTCATGTACCCCTTGAACTATTTTATTTTAACTATTTTGGATTTATTCATTAATAATTCAAAATAAATAAGATAAAAATACAAGGCTTGTCAACAAAGTCCAAGCCCATATATTCTGACCTAATTCCATGTTATATAATCTTCATCATTCATGCACAAGTAAGGCACGAACCCTTATAGTAAACCTTGTCAAAAATCTCAATTTTTCAAGAACCATAAAAACAACTTGAAACCCTATTCATAGTCCCTTTCACTATAAAGTAGCCATCCAAATAAACCCCAGGAATATCATAGGGTAAGATTGGATTATTTAGAACGATCCAAACGGCCAGAAAATACTCGTGCATGCATCACGATTCCATCATTGTATAATTTTTTCATTCTTGAGTTTCATTGCATTTTAAGATAAACTAACCATGCTAATGTGTTCGTGAGGTCTCTACGTGCAGGAAATGTTAATCGCATGGTACTCATGCAATTAGAATCGCGAATAACCATATTCATGCAGATCAATTTTTTTTCCACCATAACTCTCAAACCAGGACTTTTAAGTCTAAAATAACTATCCTATTGAACTCGCAGCCCTTGATTTAGGGGGGAAGGGTACCTTTGGTTTGCTAAGATCTTTTATTTTGCAGGAACAATGAATTGGCTCACCGGAGAAGACGACCGGAGCTAGGGCTACGACGTCTCTCCGGTTAATGTGTTTGAACTTCATATTTCTTTTAATTGTTTCGTATGAGTTAACAGATGTATTACCGCCCCAGCGGTCGAGACACGCGTTAAGGTATTACCATATCAAGGCGTGGGTTTGATCCATGCCTTTTGCTGTTTTTTTTCATAATTTTTCATATTTTGCATGATTGAATACAAAGCGTGTTGGCTTATATCCTTTGACACATGTGCGAGCCTGGCCTGGTGGTGAAGGTGTTGATTGAAAGGGTAAAGGGCATGGGTTCAACACCCAACCCTAGTAACTTTTTTTGAAACCCTTATTTTTCTTACTATTTTCACTCATAAACTCTAAATTCATCAAACTAAACCATTTTTTTATCAATTGATTTTTTTCACAAACCGTAATCAACATTAGGGTTTAGTTTTTGTTAATTAATAAAATTTATTATTTTTTAAAATTAAAAATAATTAGGGTTTTTATGTTTTAATTAATTAAAATCAATTTATGTTTTAGATTAATAATCAAATCTTTCATAAAAAATCACCAAAACAATTTCCTTCCTCTTTTCTTTATTTTACATTTTCGTGTAGTTTATAATTATGTAATTGCTCATGGTTTGTAACACTTATTTAGGGTTTTACTTTTTCCCCGCATTTTATTACTTGTACCCCCATTCCCGAAGCCCTGTAATAGCATAGGATTTTACTTTTCGGCACTTATATTTGTATGCTTTGTATATATTACTGTTAGCTAATAGGATTTCATGGAAAGAATAAAAGAGAACGATAGCTAACTTAGTCAAAGATAAATAATTGAATCATGAATCACTTTGCACACCCGCACTTCTAGGGTAACCTCCCTTGTTGCCTTTGAAACGAAACACAGATATGTTCCTCGAACGTGGGAACGCTTTAGTAAAGACCCTTGAAATAAAAGATCATAGTCCCTCAATGACCCTTTCGATGTTTCCTTCGATAAATGATCTAGTCCCTTAAACGAGAACTACTAAAGTGTCTCTAAAAGTTTCCTTCGATGAATGTTTGATGACCAGCGCCTATCCCTCACATCCAACAATAGGGATTCCTACTAACTAATGGTACAAATAACACTATCTAGATGAGGAGGAATAGTACAATAAAGACCTTGAGTAGGTAGATATTTCCTAATTGCTTTCCCATAAACAAAACAAAAAAACATCTTTTTCACAAACACTTTCAGAAATATTTTCAAAACACTTTGTACGCATTCTCGAGGACAAATATGAGAATAATTACAAAGCTCAACTTTTCAAAAATATTTTTCAAACACACAACACAAAGTATTTTTAAACAAAGTGAGCTAGCGATTACGAGCCCGTAGATAAATACGGATGAAAAGGGAACTAACACCTTCCCTTTTCATAATCTACCCCCCGAACTAAATAAATCTCAAATGTCTTTCCTGCTCTTTTCACCCTCTCCTTTTTGGATAAAATAAAAGTCGCTGGCGACTCTTGTTATCCATAACGTTTGCGATAAAACACAAAACCAAAAGTTAATTCTCCCGTTGTATTATAGAACTAGCGACTCTGATGGGGACACACTAAAAAGGGGGGTTACCTTTAGAGTTAGATCACTTTTAAATGTTTTTCTTGTTTGCCTTGTATGCTTTACATTTGAGGGTTGCTCGGGTTTATTTTTCTTGCAATGATCCTACACCTGGATCTGGGGAATTTTAGGTAAGTAACAATAGATCATGGAAACTAACGACATATACTGATATGGTTAAAGTGATGGCTATGTTAGTGCGACGTATTGGTTTGTACTGGTGTCCATCGAGTCATTCGGGGAGAATACAAGACTGTCGCATGGTGTCATAAGCACTAATGGACCTTTAGAACCTTAATTGACCCAACTTAGCCATTAGAAGGTAGTGAGATAGTCGGCTTTGGTGCAGTCCGAAGTTGGTTGATACTAGACACTACACTCATTGAGATTCGACTCTCGGGTTTTGTTTGGTGGCAAGTCAGTTGCCGTGCTAAATGAAACCTATGGGAAAATCAGTGATATTGAGATCCCTAGAACCCGGTAACTTCTTTAGGACAAGTTGAGCCAACTAAAATTCAAGAGGGTACTTACCTACGAACCCCATGCAAGCCTTAAACATAAAGGCTCTTGTGTGCTTTGTTTGTGTTCGTTATCTGTTTAAACACGACATCATAACATCATATCATGACTAACCATTTTAAGGATCTAGGGGTTTTATCGTTGTTTTGTGTTGCAGGGTCATGACTTCCAGTCGTAGGAATACCATATGAATAAACTTCATAAGGATACCTTTCAAGCTTGAGGAATTAGTCTCAAAGGTTCCTAACAATTCTCAATTCACCAAGAGACATGGTCATCTACTCAGTTTGGTTACTACTAGTTTCCAAGAAGACATGATGAGTGTTCTGTTCCAGTTCTTTGATCCTAGGCATCACTGTTTTACCTTCCCGGATTATCAGGATGTACCCACAATGGAAGAATTCTCTAAGTTTCTCGAAGTGCCTATTCTTGATCAGATACCCTTAACCAGTCTAGAGTGAGTTCTGAAACCTGAAGACATTGCAGTAGCCTTACATTTGAAACAATCATACATTGTATCTAATTGGGAAACAAGGAATGGAGTCGAGGGTTTTTCTCATAAATTTCTGATAGAGAAGGCTCAGTGGTTTCTAGATTCCATGAATTTTCGTGCTTTTAAGGATATTTTGGCTTTGCTGATCTATGGTTTGGTATTATTCCCTAATTTGGACCAATTCTTAGATATGAATGCCATCAAAATATTTCTCACCCATAATCTGGTGCCTACTTTGCTTGGGGATGTCTTGTATTCCGTCCACACTCGTACTATGAAGAAGCGAGGGAATCTTATATGTTGCATACCTCTACTGTCCAGGTGGTTTATTTCGCACCTGCCACGATCATTGATAAAGAATAAACAAGGTTTGAGGTGGTCTCAAAGGTTGATGTCACTCACTCATGAAGATATCCATTGGTGTTCTCGATCTCAGGCAGATGTTACTATTATTGATTGTTATGGGGAATTCCCTAATGTACCACTCCTTGGTATAACAGGGGGCATCACTTATAACCCTTTTATAGGTTTCCGTCAGTTTGGTTATGCCCAAAGGGACAATCCTCATGATATTCTCATCCAGGTTATTGTGTTTGACTATGAGAACGATCCTTAAAGCTACCATCAAAGGTTTATACATGCTTGGGCCATGGTCAACAATATTGATAGCAAGAATTTGGGACACAAGAATTCCATTCCTCTAGAGCCTTACCTCATATGGGTGTGGTCTCGTGCTCAAAATCTCAAAATTCCATATCCTACTATCCTACCAGTGATCGTAGAGCTTGTTGTTGAAGGGGATGTTCCTTATACCGTTCTTCATCTCGATATGTCTGCTATCTTATAAGAGCTACAGAAGTCCTAGATTCAACTCAAGAAAGAAAGGGATACCTTTGAAACTCAGCTCTATGCTAGTGAGAAGAAAGTACTTTAGCTGACAAAGCAACTCCACGAAGAACAAAGCCTTAATGCATATGTCAACACAAAGAGGTAGCACCCATGGGAGACTTGAATTCATATTTTATTTCTTTGTAACTCTTCTTATTATCATTATAAGCCTAGAAGGCAATTATAATTTGAGCTTGTTACTAAATTTTCTTTTGTTTCCTTTTGTTTAAACAAATTTAAATCCTGCAAAGGTACTTGAAAACATTGCACTGGCATTTACATATCATGCATATCGTCACATAATAAGTACTTTCTAGACATGTTTTCTCATCTTCTTGCTATTTATTTTAGTAAAAGATGGAACTCAAACAAATTGTGAAAGAACTTCAAGCACATAACGCTCAATTTCAGCAAATGTTCTTTGACTTAGCTAAGGGTCAAGATGAGTTGAAGACCCTCATCACGAAGGGGAATAAGAAGAAGACTAAAAATCCAGCAGTCTTTCTTAATATGGGAAGAAGATTCATGGGTCTAGTCATAAGGGATCTATATTTTGAGGTCCCCCTGAATGAAGATGATAGCCAAGAGAAAGATGACGAGAGTGTGAAAGCTGAAGAGAATAACAACCTTGGTTATGGCCAATCTTCTAATGAAGACTATTCTGCCGAACAATATCCTTATGTTGATGACAGGTAAGAGCAGCTCAAAGATCATCTTAATGCTATTGAGATCCAGAAAGTGCTTGGGCTAAATTTTGAAGAGTTAGGTCTTATCTCGAGGGTTGTTATCCCTCACAAGTTCAAGGTTCCTACCTTTTCCAAATATGATGGTGTTCCATGTTCAAAACTTCATATGCGGTCTTATGTTCGGAAGATTCAACCCCATACTACTGACAGGAAGTTATGGGTCCACTTCTTTCAAGAGAGTTTATCTGGGACACAACTCGAATGGTTCTATCATCTGGAAGGAACCAACATCCGCACTTAGGAAGACCTGGATGCTGCTTTTTACAAGCAGTATCGATACAATGCTGACCTTGCACCAACTCATGTGCAATTAGAAAATTTGACCATGGGCTCGAATTAAGGGTTTAAAGAATATGCCCAGAAGTGGAGAGATATGGCCGGAAGAGTACAACCTCCTTTGTTTGATAGAGATCTGGTTGATATGTTCATGGGCACTTTGAATAGGCCTTTATTTAACCATCTGATTGGAAGCTCCTCATATGGTTTTACTGAGCTGATTCTAACTGGAGAACATGTCGAATGTGGTATCAAAGGTGGGAAGATTCAAGTGGTTGCGTCTTCGAGTGTTGTAAAGAAGATATTTAGTAGAAAAAACTAAGTTAACGTTGTTTATGGCTAGAAGCGTCCTGTTAGAAATGACCATAACCAGTCTGTCAGAGCAGTGCTAATCTCTAATCCTGCACCTGTTCAACAACATCAGCAAAATAATCATCGCATGTCAAACGCACCTAGAAGGCAGTTTACCAAAATCAGCATGCCATTTCTCAGGCATTACAACATTTATTGAAAGCGGAACTGATTACGTTAAGGGATACTTTTCAGAATCCCAACACCTCATCTCCTCGGTACAATTCAAATATGAAGTGTGCTTACTGTGATCGGTGGATCTGGAACTGACTATTTAACGCTGGTTCGCGAAATGTCGCGGAAGCAAGAGTCGCCACCGTCTTTTATTTTCTCCAAATGGAAAGGACAAAAGCACAGAAAAATTCCTTAAAGAGATTGCTCTCGGTTCGGGAGGTAGATTATAGAAAGGGAAGGTGTTAGCACCCTTTCTATCCATGGTTATCCATGGGCTCTTAGATACTTGCTCATTTGTGTTTTCAAAAATGGTTTGTTTGCTTTTCAACTGTGGGTTTTTAAAAAGTTTCTTTGAAAATTCCAGTTCGACTCTTGTATCGGTCCTCAAGAGTGTTTGAAAAATTGCTTTCGAAAGCTTTTTGAAAAGGTGTTGGTGTGAAAAGTCTTTTTGAATTTGTTTTGAGATTAGAGCAAGTATCTACGAGAACCCACCTACCCTAAGGAATTCGTCTGTGTAAATGTCCTTTAAAGTAGTGCCATCCCACCATTGAGAGGTAGGTAGCACCACCGTTGGAGGTGTTCGGGTCAATTCGAAGTTCGGGACATGGTGATCACCAGAGCAATGGGAAGACACCTTAGAAGCTACCCTCATGCCAGGTTCCCGGATCATGAGGACTTACTAAGACATCCTCTACTCGACGATCACCTTTCGAGGCAAGGCAACAGTGAGACGTACCCTAGGGGTGGTGTGTGCGATTCGTGTGTCGTTTTCGTTTGCATTTATCTTGTCATGTTATTGGTGTTCTACGCTTGTTTTTATTTTGTCCATACATTCTTTCATGCTTTTGAGTTAGCAGTTAAAAAGTTGCGAGGAAGGTAAATTCTAAGCTATTACAAATGGCGCGGGTCCACATCGCCAAAATTAACCAGGACCCGATTTGACGGAAAATAAAGAAATTAAAAGAAAATACAGAATTAAAGAGTGCGAGTAATTAAATACATGGCTTCGGGAGAGGTACATAATTATTCAAATGAAATAAAATAAATATGCGAATAAATAAGAAATTAAGAACGAGGGCGTTGGACCCTTTTGCAAAAATTAAATTAATAACGGAGTTAATTAATTAAAAGAGAAAGAACTTGTTTTTTGGTGTTTTTTAGTATTTTAAGATTTAATAGAAAAAATTAATTGCAATTAAACGCTAACCCTAATTCTATTTTATTTTAATTTATTAAGAAATAACATTAGAATTTAACCTAAATTAAACCTAATTTTTATATATAAATTTGATTATAAAAATAAATAAAATAAACAATATTATTATAAAAAAGAAAAATTAAAAAGGAATAAAAACATTAATTAAACCTAATTCTATGTTTTTGTAGATTTTTTGTTAAAAGTATTAAAATTACAACTTAAATTAAAACTAAATAATTACATGCAAATTTATTTATGAAAATATTAGAAATAAAAATATTTATTATATTTTTTATCTTTTCTGATTTTTTTTGTGTATTTTATATTTTGTGAAAATAATTAATTAATTAAACAAATAAAAAAAAATAAAAATAAAAAAATAAAGAAAGTATGGAGAATTGCAAACCAAGGGGGGTTGTAGTCCCCAATGTGGAGGTGTTTCCTTCAGCAATTTGGCCCATCAACCTTTAGGCCTGGTGGACTTTTTAGGACACGTACATGTGCGTTGACTCAGACCTATGGTATTCCTCCAATCTGTAGCCCTTGGATTGCTCTCAACGTACGCGTGGCATGCTGGATTTGGGAGTGCATGGTGGACTTGAACGTTGGCGCTGCATGTGAAGATCAATGGAAAAATAATATTGAGAATATTGAAGACCTGGGGTTCGAACCCAGGTCACATACCTTGCCAATCCTTATGCTCACCAACCGTGCCATTTTACGCGTTTGATATATTAATAACGAACAAATAATATAAAAGAAAACAAAAGAGTTAGTGGACACTGCGCGCGAAATTCAAACGGCCCTATCACCTCTCGCCACCTCATCGTCTCCTTCGTGGGGTTTTTTATTTTTCTGAAACAAACACATTAAGCCACGGTTTTTTATATGTTCTCTTAGGTATGTTTTGAGAAAATAGCGAATAGGTCCCCTTGGCATATAAATTCAGCGCGAGCATGCCATTATTTTCGTCCAAGCGAGCTGGTTTTGTTCATGGTACTGAGGACTCCCAATTTTACAGCATGTAAAAACGCCTAAATCGAAAGCTTGGTAACCCTAGAAAATAACAATGGTGGAATCGCGTGTGGTGCATAAAAATACAATTAAATATGTTGGTTAGCTTCAGAATCATTCAAGGAATAAGAATCAATAATTGAAATGCCATAAAAATGCATAGATTTCAAAGTACGATTATGAATTTTTCATGAAGTATCTTGAATTCTGTATACCGATTCCTTGAGTTTTGATGGTTGTCTTTGATTGGAATATGTCCAGTGATGCTTGAGCAAGCTATTGAAACAAGAATTCTGCCTTGAATCGCCCTCCAATGTGATTTTCAGAATTGAGTTTTAGACAAAATTTTCCAAGTTTGATAATGGCTTTTGGGCGCAGCTCAGTGTCTATGATCATTAGGGTTGTGTTTAGCCTTTTGTATTGAACAGATTAGGTCAAAGAAACCACTCCAAATCTCTTGCATTCATGATTTTGGAAATTTGATTTTCTAAGATCTTTTTCAATCTTTTTCCATGTGCTTTTTGTTCTCAATCATGCCAATCAATCCAAATCTTTCCATATTGGTACATGCACGAAATCTTGAGAGTAAAACATGCACAAAAAGATTTAAAACTTTAGGTTAGCATTTTTCATACATTTATTTTGATTTAAATGAATTATTATAAATAAAAATTCAAATAAATAAATAAAAAATGAATAAAGACTTCCCTCTGGGCCAAGTAGTCGTGCATATGTCATGGATAATGAATTATGGAAGAAAAATGGGCCCATTAGCAATTTTAGGTCATTTGAAGTAATGTTGACTTTTCAAAATATCCAAAAATTTCCCAACTTCCACAAGGCATAACTTGCTCAATTTTTAATCTTTTATCATGTTCTGGGACATTTTGGAAAGGTCTTTGAGTCCTCTAACCAATGTCTTTGGTCCCATGTCATTTGGATTTACCAGTCTCAAGTTATGGACTTTGACTTAAAGTCCCTTTTTGTTGACTTTTGAAAATGACCTATAATGTTGAAATTGATAACCTTTTGTGAGAGCATTTCTTGGACTTTAAGTATGAAGATGAGTTGTAGTAAATGTCTTTCTCTTCAAAATGAGATTTGGATGGAATTTTTCTGATAATCCATGTGAAAGTTATGCCCTGGTCAATTTCAGTTGACTTTTTCAGCTGTCCAAATAAGGAAACTTTTGCATCTTGATGATTTCTGAGCCAAATTTTGAGAATCATGATCAAGCATTGATCAAATGATGTTTGTGGCTTCAAAATGATATGTTGACCAAAAATTTGAACTTTTGACTGCCAAATGACCATTTTGCCCCTACAGTTGACTGTAGTGCAATTAGGGCTTTGACTGTGCAATTTTGTGCTGAATGTCTTGACACTTGATATGAGGATGCTTGACCATATTTGTAGGCATGTGGGACTTGATTGGACCTTTGGAAACTTCAACTTCTTGATCAGAACACAAACCCTAATCTTGACTGTATAGGAGGCCCTTGAACTGTGCAACCCTTGGGGAACTTTTGCAGTTTGACTTGGCAATTTCCTGAAGAATATGGGAGGGCAAATTTTGGGGTACAACAGTTGCCCCTGTTCAATCTTCTTAGACCTGAGGATGCAGATTGGCTGACGTGCCTTTCGTAATCCGAGGGTGGAAGATGATTGAACACTAGAGTGTCCAGAAATTTGCGCTCACATAATAGCAGTGAGGGTGGAATGGGCTTATAGATGCCATTTAGATGTTGCTGGATAGGATGATGGGCTTATAGATGCCATCTGGATGTTGATCGCATAAGAGATTCCTTAGCGAGAACCTGCATATCTGCAAAAGAAAAATAAGTACCTGACACGTTGCAGGAGTTGATTTCAGATGCTTGGCATAGATATGTCCTGACTGGTTACGGGAGCTGAATCTGGAGCTTCACAGGATGAATGAACCAGGGATGGTTACTACCTTAGCATGAACGGTAAGAGAACCTTGGGTGATTTTAACTTCAACAACGCTCGTTGAGAAAATCTTGGTGGGAATTACCATCTTCGCAGTGTCAGGAAGAGAACCAATAGGCAATTATAATCTGAAAGGGAATTATCACCTCACTCACCGTCGGAGAGGGAACCATAGGAAATTATAATCTGAAAGGAATTATCACCTCACTCACCGTCAGAGAGGGAACCATCTGAAAAGGAATTATCACCTCACTCACCGTCGGAGAGGGAACCATAGGAAAAGGAATTATCACCTCACTCACCGTCGGAGAGGGAACCATAGGAAAAGGAATTATCACCTCACTCACCGTCGGATAGGGAACCATAGGAAAAGGAATTATCACCTCACTCACCGTCAGAGAGGGAACCATCTGAAAAGGAATTATCACCTCACTCACCGTCGGAGAGGGAACCATAAGGAAAGGAATTACCACCTCACTCACCATCGGAGAGGGAACCATAAGGAAAGGAATTATCACCTCACTCACCGTCGGAGAGGGAACCATAGGAAAAGGAATTACCACCTCACTCACCGTCGGAGAGGGAACCATAAGGAAAGGAATTACCACCTCACTCACCGTCGGAGAGGGAACCATAAGGAAAGGAATTACCACCTCACTCACCGTCGGAGGGGGAACCATAAGGAAAGGAATTACCACCTCACTCACCGTCGGAGAGGGAACCATAAGGAAAGGAATTACCACCTCACTCACCGCCGGAGAGGGAACCATAAGGAAAGGAATTACCACCTCACTCACCGTCGGAGAGGGAACCATAGGAAACGGAATTATCACCTCACTCACCGTCGGAGAGGGAACCATCTGAAAAGGAATTATCACCTCACTCACCATCGGAGAGGGAACCATAGGGAATTATAATCCAAAAAGGGAATTATAATCCAAAAGAAAACCCTAAAAATGGAAATCTCATGCACCGTCGGAGAGAGAACCAATAGGAAATTATAACCTGGGATAACTTCTACTGAGTCTTTATCAGAAAAATCTGTTGGGAGTCGATTTAGCTGGACTAGAGAAGGCCTGGGACTGGATAAGAAATCTTTGGAGTCGATTAACTGAACCGGTCTAGGTCTTGAAATGTGGTTGAGAATTTAACTGAATCTTTCCTGAAAGGTAGAGGTCAGTCATATGCGATGCATGATATGGACCATGCAATGATGTTCTCAACATAAATGAGATTTGTATGATATGATGCGTCTATGCATGCTATAATGATGTATGTGATGTTTATGTATGTGTTTTTCGTCTAGGAAAGTAAATCCTTGACGGGTGCCGGGAAGTCACATCCTGGGCTGATATTGAAGGATAAGCTTTCGCTTCCGCTGGGGGTAAAAACTGCAAGAATACCAGTAGGAGAAGATGACTCCGTTGAGGAATAAACTTGGCAAATGGAAGGTTCTGTGGGGAGAATAATACTCTAGCGACCATGCTGGGGAGTGATACTCTGTGGGGGAGAGAGATACTTTGTTGAATTGTTAGCAACTTGCTGAGGATATCTTTGCCGCATCGGAAGTGTTGATAGACTTCGCTGGGGGTAAGAGAATTTCGTCGAGGACGATCTTTCCGTGGCTTTTGGTTGAGGATAACCCAGTTATATCCTGTTAAGGAAATAACTCTTTGAATAAAGCCGGGAGACGCGTTCGTGCTCTGCGAGGATAAGTTTCCAGAATCTACGGGGGATAAGCTTGCTGCTTGGGGGAGATGAATTCTAATTTTCCTGGGGGAATTGGATTGGACTCTCCTGGGGGAGTTTTGAATTGCGGGGGAAGTGATTCCTTTGAATGTTTGATGTACCACCGGGGAACAATCTTTAGACCCAGACTGCCGGGGATGCTTGTTAAGAATATATGTGCTGCTGGGGAATATTGAGATCTGCTGGAGTATACTCAACTTCCTTAAGGCCTGATAATATAACTTGGAGAGAGTGTACTGACTACTTACTCTCTGGGGAATTGAGATATGCCGGTTATGTTCTTTAGTTGACCCTACCTTGATACCTTTGGAGGACAGAACAGTCAGATTGCTTAGACCACCCATTATTGCCCCTGTTTCTATGGGGGAGGCCCATGTGGGATGCTGATAATTGTTGAGGGTCAAACCTTCTTCTTGTAGGCAGGTGACAAGATGACAGGACATAGTCGTACGCTTTGATCCCTAACTTTTTCCTGGACCGCCCTTTCGGGTTTTCAGTCCACCGGGATACCCATTTTTGCCCAAGCCGCCTTTTCAGGTTTTCGACTTGTCGGGTGTACATTTTTTCATTTCGTCCCTTCATTTTGCCCGAGCCTTTTTGGTTCGCCGGGAAGCCCTTATTTTTGCCTAGGTGTGTCAACCTAGCGGGTCTTTGATTAAGCGTAGTATTTTTTCGACTATGTCCTGCTTTCAGAATGTAGGGAGTTGCCCCTGTTAGAAGTGTTTTGCCACGCCACCAGAAGATTTTTGACCAGGCAAGATTTATTGTTGAAATGCCCCAAGTGACTCAGGCGGAGGTTTGCCCCAGGCTGGTTGGCCTTTTGAGAGATTTTGAATCTTGACCTAATTGCCCCAGATGATGGACAATAATCATGCCATGCCCCTTGATTGGAAGAGCTTTTGTTCATTAGGTATTCATCATGCGAATTTTCCTGTTGTTCAAACAAAAAGTCATATGCAAACAAAGTTATGTTAAAAATGCAACGCCTATGTCTGTCTTGGAGATTTTGAAAATGTATTCTTTTTCATAAAACAAGTGATTGTTTGTAAAACGTGATGTCAACTCCGTATTTTACCGTAGGCCTTCAGGAGTCAGGATACTTTTCGTAACAGTATGCTTTCGAACTAACCCATGCTTCAGCTAGGACTTTTAAGGGTTATAACGTGGCCTAGTTCACGGTTTAAGAAACAAAGGATAAAGGCTCAAATTTTATTTGTACCCACCCGCTCTTCGTGATGTTCTCCAAACCTAAACTCAATTGATCATACGTTAGACCTTGTTTGAGTCTTTGCTCTGATTTTCCGGTGATGGTTCGGATATTGACAGTATATTTTGATTAGGCAGTCATTTCCTTTTTTGTTGAGGGTTTGTAGGACCTCTTTCTTTTTGATTTTGTTATCCCTAGTTTTTTGCCTGAACTGTTTCCTTTTTGGAATTACAGTCAGCGGGATGCCCCAGTTTCATAAGTCCCTTTTTATAGGTTTTGACTTCTTGGGCTTTTCGTTTATGATTTTTTTTTTTGATAATGACTGCCTGTCCTTTTGATTGTTCTGAACCATCACTGTCTTTCTTTTTTCGTAAGGATCTCTTTGGTGCCATTCGTTATGCACTTGGATCAACTGAGAGACTACCCTGCCCCAGGTTATGATTAAGGGTTTTAAATTTCGAAAAGAAAAACTCCTACTTCTTTGGCTCAGAGGGGTTAACAAGGGATTATCTTCCTTATAACTCCAGTGTTTAGGAATTGAAACAATGCCTGTACCTCATCAGCGGGGTCTGTTCAAAAGCATACTGTAGATGTCGTGGTATCGTTTTCGTCATCTTCCCTCAAGAGGCTTAGAATTTTAGATCAAGAGTTGACATCAGAAAAAATATGAAAATAATTTGCATTTAGTGAATACGAATATATTGTTTCAGAATAGACATAAGCGATGCATTAATGAACTAACAACGTTTAATCATGAATAAATGTTTGAACAGTTAAAAGAAAGTTGCAACTTGAAAATTTTAATAAACACAAGTCTTCCAATCTCAGGGCTTATTACTTCGACTGGTGCATCTTGTAGGGATGGCAGGAACATTCAGCCTGGCCCATCTGGGCGAAATCCACAGCTCTTTCATTAATCAGATCTTGAATTTTATTCTTCAAAGCCCAGCAGTCGTCGGTGTCATGTCCTGGACTGTTAGAATGGTATGCACATCTTTCCTCAGGATTGTACTTTAGGGAGGTTGTATTGAGACGCCTAGGAGGGTCCCTTAACGTCACCAGATTTAACCTCAACAATTGTTGTAAAGCTTGAGACGGTGACACATTGAGCTTGGTGAACTGCCTTTTAGGCTTGTCCGGCTTGCTCTGATCAGCCCGTTGTTCATGGCGAGGTCGTTGTTGGACCTGTGAAGTAGTAGCAGCTCGGAGAGGCCCATTCATTAAACCGAACCTTTGACTTCTTGGAGGCTGATTAATGACTTGGTCCCTAACTTGGGCTGGTTTCTTCATGTTGGATCTGTCTTGGTGGAGTTGACTGATCATGGTCCTCAACTCTTCCTGCTCCCGAGCTAAACCTTGAATGAGGGCCCTTTGCCCCAGCATCTGGGTTTTCAATGTGTCTACCTCAGCTTGTAGACGTTTCAGTTGTTCGTCCTTGTCATCTTCAGGACTCTTTCTAATCAGATTCCCCATGAGGAGTGTCCTCAACTCTTCCTGCCCATTGGATAGGCTTAGAAAGATCTCCTTGAACTGAGCCTCTCGAGCGAGAAGGTCCTGGTTATCTTGTTGGGAAGCCATTGCTGAAATAAACAGCGAGAAGGGTAAGTGACCTGCAAAAGGGATACCTGTAATGCAATGATATGTATGTATGCATGCAATGTTTTCAAGGACCTCGCGGGGTAAACAAGAAAATTGGTCAGCACTTGGATCCGGCAGTTTGATTGAAAGAACTTCATATTTGTTGAGAGTCTTTCTTCCAAGGGTCAAAGGCTCACCATATCCAGTGGGTCATAGCCCCTGACAACTTTGGCTAGAGGAAAATAAATCCTCTTTGCCCCTTGCTAGATGTTTGATTCATCATGACCTGCATCACAAGCCCTTGAGATCCTTGAAATGGGTTAGGATGTATGCAATGGTATGATGTCATGATGCATGGGGTAATATGAATAAACCCTGTTATGAGCCCTTATTAAGGACTATAAACAAAACCTGCAAGAAAACTCAGTAAACCCTGTTATGAGTCCCAATCAAGGACTATAAACAAAACCTGTAAGAAACGTAGTACACTCTGTTATGAGTCCCAATTAAGGACTATGAACAGAACCTGCAAGTAGTTCATGTGTCAGATAACAAGCATGCAAGTAGTCAAGTACGAAGGCACACAAGTCACACAAGAGAAGCCCTTAGAGTTTAGGCCAGCATGGGGTCTAGGTGTTACCCTCTTTCAGTTGGTGGGCTCAACCTGTCCTATCAAAGTAACCGGGTTCTTAGAGGATCCCAATATCATTGACTACCCTCAATCGGTCATAACTCTAGCATCGCAATCTTTTCTTGCAGCCAGAACCATCACGAGAGTTTAGCCTCGATGGGCGTAGCATATTGCTACTGTTCTAATGGCCAAGTTGTGTCATTTAAGGTTCTAAGGTTGTTGGTGCTTAATGACTCCTCAGAAGACCCATATTCTCCTCGTTGCAACACAAGGGATATCGGTACAGACCAAGGTGCCACACCAATGTAGCCACTGTTTCACCCGTGTCGGTCTACGCCGGACAGGTCCCTCACAGCTTATGCTACCTAAACAGGGTATCCCCAGATCCGGGTTAGGATCTATGTAAATCCCATGCAACCCACAAATTTAAAGCAGACAAGTCAATACAATTGAAAACACAGTTATGAACTAGCCCTAAGGTACACCTCACTTTAAGTTTGATTCCCCAGCAGAGTCGCCAGTTCTGTGATCGGTGGATCTGGAACTGACTGTTTAACGCTGGTTCGCGAAATGTCGCGAAAGCAAGAGTCGCCACCGTCTTTTATTTTCTCCAAATGGAAAGGACAAAAGCACAGAAAAATTCCTTAAAGAGATTGCTCTCGGTTCGGGAGGTAGATTATAGAAAGGGAAGGTGTTAGCACCCTTTCTATCCATGGTTATCCATGGGCTCTTAGATACTTGCTCATTTGTGTTTTCAAAAATGGTTTGTTTGCTTTTCAACTGTGGGTTTTTAAAAAGTTTCTTTGAAAATTCCAGTTCGACTCTTGTATCGGTCCTCAAGAGTGTTTGAAAAATTGCTTTCGAAAGCTTTTGAAAAGGTGTTGGTGTGAAAAGTCTTTTTGAATTTGTTTTGAGATTAGAGCAAGTATCTACGAGAACCTACCTACCCTAAGGAATTCGTCTGTGTAAATGTCCTTTAAAGTAGTGCCATCCCACCATTGAGAGGTAGGTAGCACCACCGTTGGAGGTGTTCGAGTCAATTCGAAGTTCGGGACATGGTGATCACCAGAGCAATGGGAAGACACCTTAGAAGCTACCCTCATGCCAGGTTCCCGGATCATGAGGACTTACTAAGACATCCTCTACTCGACGATCACCTTTCGAGGCAAGGCAACAGTGAGACGTACCCTAGGGGTGGTGTGTGCGATTCGTGTGTCGTTTTCGTTTGCATTTATCTTGTCATGTTATTGGTGTTCTACGCTTGTTTTTATTTTGTCCATACATTCTTTCATGCTTTTGAGTTAGCAGTTAAAAAGTTGCGAGGAAGGTAAATTCTAAGCTATTACAAATGGCGCGGGTCCACATCGCCAAAATTAACCAGGACCCGATTTGACGGAAAATAAAGAAATTAAAAGAAAATAAAGAATTAAAGAGTGCGAGTAATTAAATACATGGCTTCGAGAGAGGTACATAATTATTCAAATGAAATAAAATAAATATGCGAATAAATAAGAAATTAAGAACGAGGGCGTTGGACCCTTTTGCAAAAATTAAATTAATAACGGAGTTAATTAATTAAAAGAGAAAGAACTTGTTTTTTGGTGTTTTTTAGTATTTTAAGATTTAATAGAAAAAATTAATTGCAATTAAACGCTAACCCTAATTCTATTTTATTTTAATTTATTAAGAAAAAACATTAGAATTTAACCTAAATTAAACCTAATTTTTATATATAAATTTGATTATAAAAATAAATAAAATAAACAATATTATTATAAAAAAGAAAAATTAAAAAGGAATAAAAACATTAATTAAACCTAATTCTATGTTTTTGTAGATTTTTTGTTAAAAGTATTAAAATTACAACTTAAATTAAAACTAAATAATTACATGCAAATTTATTTATGAAAATATTAGAAATAAAAATATTTATTATATTTTTTATCTTTTCTGATTTTTTTTGTGTATTTTATATTTTGTGAAAATAATTAATTAATTAAACAAATAAAAAAAAATAAAAAAATAAAAATAAAGAAAGTATGGAGAATTGCAAACCAAGGGGGGTTGTAGTCCCCAATGTGGAGGTGTTTCCTTCAGCAATTTGGCCCATCAACCTTTAGGCCTGGTGGACTTTTTAGGACACGTACATGTGCGTTGACTCAGACCTATGGTATTCCTCCAATCTGTAGCCCTTGGATTGCTCTCAACGTACGCGTGGCATGCTGGATTTGGGAGTGCATGGTGGACTTGAACGTTGGCGCTGCATGTGAAGATCAATGGAAAAATAATATTGAGAATATTGAAGACCTGGGGTTCGAACCCAGGTCACATACCTTGCCAATCCTTATGCTCACCAACCGTGCCAGTTTACGCGTTTGATATATTAATAACGAACAAATAATATAAAAGAAAACAAAAGAGATAGTGGACACTGCGCGCGAAATTCAAACGGCCCTATCACCTCTCGCCACCTCATCGTCTCCTTCGTGGGGTTTTTTATTTTTCTGAAACAAACACATTAAGCCACGGTTTTTTATATGTTCTCTTAGGTATGTTTTGAGAAAATAGCGAATAGGTCCCCTTGGCATATAAATTCAGCGCGAGCATGCCATTATTTTCGTCCAAGCGAGCTGGTTTTGTTCATGGTACTGAGGACTCCCAATTTTACAGCATGTAAAAACGCCTAAATCGAAAGCTTGGTAACCCTAGAAAATAACAATGGTGGAATCACGTGTGGTGCATAAAAATACAATTAAATATGTTGGTTAGCTTCAGAATCATTCAAGGAATAAGAATCAATAATTGAAATGCCATAAAAATGCATAGATTTCAAAGTACGATTATGAATTTTTCATGAAGTATCTTGAATTCTGTATACCGATTCCTTGAGTTTTGATGGTTGTCTTTGATTGGAATATGTCCAGTGATGCTTGAGCAAGCTATTGAAACAAGAATTCTGCCTTGAATCGCCCTCCAATGTGATTTTCAGAATTGAGTTTTAGACAAAATTTTCCAAGTTTGATAATGGCTTTTGGGCGCAGCTCAGTGTCTATGATCATTAGGGTTGTGTTTAGCCTTTTGTATTGAACAGATTAGGTCAAAGAAACCACTCCAAATCTCTTGCATTCATGATTTTGGCAATTTGATTTTCTAAGATCTTTTTCAATCTTTTTCCATGTGCTTTTTGTTCTCAATCATGCCAATCAATCCAAATCTTTCCATATTGGTACATGCACGAAATCTTGAGAGTAAAACATGCACAAAAAGATTTAAAACTTTAGGTTAGCATTTTTCATACATTTATTTTGATTTAAATGAATTATTATAAATAAAAATTCAAATAAATAAATAAAAAATGAATAAAGACTTCCCTTTGGGCCAAGTAGTCGTTCATATTTCATGGATGATGAATTATGGAAGAAAAATGGGCCCATTAGCAATTTTAGGTCATTTGAAGTAATGTTGACTTTTCAAAATATCCAAAAATTTCCCAACTTCCACAAGGCATAACTTGCTCAATTTTTAATCTTTTCTCATGTTCTTGGACATTTTGGAAAGGTCTTTGAGTCCTATAACCAATGTCTTTGGTCCCATGTCATTTGGATTTACCAGTCTCAAGTTATGGCCTTTGACTTAAAGTCCCTTTTTGTTGACTTTTGAAAATGACCTATAATGTTGAAATTGATAACCTTTTGTGAGAGAATTTCTTGGACTTGAAGTATGAATATGAGTTGTAGGAAATGTCTTTCTCTTCAAAATGAGCTTTGGATGGAATTTTTCTGATAATCCATGTGAAAGTTATGCCTTGGTCAATTTCAGTTGACTTTTTCAGCTGTCCAAATAAGGAAACTTTTGCATCTTGATGATTTCTGAGCCAAATTTTGAGAATCATGATCAAGCATTGATCAAATGATGTTTGTGGCTTCAAAATGATATGTTGACCAAAAATTTGAACTTTTGACTGCCAAATGACCATTTTGCCCCTACAGTTGACTGTAGTGCAATTAGGGCTTTGACTGTGCAATTTTGTGCTGAATGTCTTGACACTTGATATGAGGATGCTTGACCATATTTGTAGGCATGTGGGACTTGATTGGACCTTTGGAAACTTCAACTTCTTGATCAGAACAGAAACCCTAATCTTGACTGTATAGGAGGCCCTTGAACTGTGCAACCCTTGGGGAACTTTTGCAGTTTGACTTGGCAATTTCCTGAAGAATATGGGAGGGCAAATTTTGGGGTACAACACTTACCATTCCAGTAGCCCTGGGAACGACACCAATAACTACGGGGCCTTGAAAAACAAAATTCAAGACATGATTGACAACAAAGAGATTGAGTTCGATCCTACTGAGACCCCGAATGCAATTACTCCACCTATGTTGAAGCATGACAAAGGCATAAGTGCTATTGATGATGTTCTTTATGTTTCTACTGTAAGTGAATTGGTTACTCCCCTCCCAATTATAAAGAAGAGTCTGTTGCATGCCTATTTATTTTTGGGCTATATTGAAAGATGTTACTGCTACGCAGCCCAACCCAATGGCTTCTGTTGTACCCCAAAATTTGCCCTCCCATATTCTTCAAGATTTGTCAAGTCAAGGTCATAAAATCCCCCAAGGGTTATGCAGCTCAACTGTCTCCTATACAGTCAAAACTAGGGTTTGTGTTCTGATCAAAGAAAGGAAGTTTTCAAATGCCCAATCAAGTCTCATATGCCTACAAATATGGTCAAGTATCCTCATATCAAGTTTCAAGGCATTCAGCTCAAAATTGCACAGTCAAAACCCTAGATTGCACTACAGTCAACTGTAGGGGCAAAATGGTCATTTGGCAGTCAAAAGTTCAAATTTTTGGTCAACATATCATTTTGAAGCCACAAACATCATTTGATCAATGCTTGATCATGATTCTCAAGATTTGGCTCAGAAATCATCAAAGATGCAAAAGTTACTATATTTGGACAGCTGAAAAAGTCAACTGAAATTGACCAGGGCATAACTTTCACATGGATTATCAGAAAAATTCCATCCAAAGCTCATTTTGAAGAGAAAGACATTTCCTACAATTCATCTTCATATTCCAAGTCCAAGAAATGCTCTCACAAAAAGTTATCAATTTCAACATTATAGGTCATTTTCAAAAGTCAACAAAAAGGGACTTTAAGTCAAAGGCCATAACTTGAGATTGGTAAATCAAAATGACATGGGACCAAAGACATTGGTTAGAGGACTCAAAGACCTTTCCAAAATGTCCAAGAACATGAGAAAAGCTTAAAAATTGACCAAGTTATGCCTTGTGGAAGTTGGGAAATATTTGGAAATTTTTGAAAGTCAACTTTACTTCAAATGATCCAAAATTGCTAATGGGCCCATTTTTCTTCCAAGTTTCTTCATGCCAAGCCTATGCACGACCATTAAGCCCAAAAGGAAGTTTTTCTCCATTTTTATTTATTTATTTGGATTTTTTATCATTTATAATTCATTTAATTAAATAAAATGCATGAAAAATATAAACCTAATGAAAACAAATCTTTTTATGCATGTTTGATACTCAATATTTCGTGTAAATGCAAATGGGGAAAGATTTGGAGCTGATTGGCATAATTGAGAGCAAATACACTTGAAAAAGATATGGAAAAGATATGAAGAAATCAAATATGTGAAATCATCAATGCCATGGATTTTGTTCAGTTTTCTTGACCTAATCATCTCACTACATATTCAGGATGATAACCCTAATGCTAGACAACTCTCAGCTGCGCTCAGAAGCCATACACAACATTGAAATTTTATCCAAAAAACTTAAAACTGATTTCAAGGTTACAGGTGGATTCAAGGCGTAATATTGATCCCATTAGCTTCCTTGGGTGACATAGAACACATTCCAATCAAGATCAACGACCAAAGCTTCAGGAATTGGTAGTTTGAACTCACACTGCATCAAGAAAAACTCTTAATCGCACATACCGATTCATGCATTTTCTATAAGTTTTGATATGTATTTTGCATTCCTGATGAAGTTTACAAGCTAACCACTATGTTTAATTGCATTATTTCGCTGTGTATGAGATTCCACCATTGACAGATTCTAGGGTTCCAAGGTTCCAAAATTGGGGCTTTGTGCAAGGCGTAAAATTAGATCACCAAACTGGTACAGGCCAATTCGTCACGTCAAGACGAAGCAAACTCAAGCCTCGCGATTAATTTATAACCCACATAGCGCTAATCGCTATTTTTCCAAAGGGCCTCTAAAACAACGCTCAAAAAACCGTTGCCTTCGTTCTTCATGTTTCAGGAAAACGAAAGAGACGATGTGTTGTCAGCCAGTGATTCGCTAGTTTGAATTGCGCGCGTTTTTAACCATTACGCGTGGGTTTTACTTTTTGTTATTTATTCGCTATGATATATTAATTGAAACGTGATGGCTCAGCTGGCAGGTACCAATGCATGCAACCTTCAAGACCTGGGTTCAAGTCCCAGGTCTGGAAAATTTCAATGTTATTTTTCAATATAAAATCCTATGCTACGCTAACGTCCAGGTGCACCATGTTCCATCATCATCCCATCATACACGCGCCTAGCTGCTCCAAATCAACGGCCTAGATTTGAAGAACACGTGCACAAGGGTCAATGCATTAGCACACAATCTGGAAAAGTCAATGGACCCAAGCTTAATGGGCCTGATTTGCTGAACCTTACCTCCAATTTTGGGACTACACCCCACTCTGGTTTGCAATTTCTTTCAATTTTTTACTTATTTTTATTTTATTGTTAATCATTATGTTATTTATTTTATTGCTTTAATTTAATTAAATATTTTTTACAATACATAAAAAATACAGAAAATTCAGAAAAGACAATATATATTTATTTTAATTATTTTTTTCATAAAAAACTTGCATGTAAATTAGTTAATTTAAATTAGGGTTTATGGTTAATTCTTTTCATAATAAATATAAAAAATGTAGAATTAGGTTAATTACCAATTTTGATTCCTTTTCATATTTTTACTTTTTCACAGTAATAATTATTTATTTATTTATTTATATTTTGTAATTAAATTTGTACATAAATAAATTAGATTTAAATTAGGTCAAATTTCAATATTTTCACAATAAACTTAAAAAACATTAGAATTAGGGTTTAGCATTTCATTTTAATTTTAATTAATTTTTCTTTTTTTTTTAAATCTTAAAAAACACAAAAATACCCAAAACATTTAATTTTTCATTTTTCATTTTAATTCCTTATTAAAGTTAATCTTTTTTTTGCAAAAAGGGTCCAACGCCCATTGTTTTAATTATTTAATTTGCGCATTTATTTTATGTCATTTATTATAATTTTGTATCTCTCCCAAAGCATTGTAATTTAAATTTCTCGCATTTTTATTAATCGCTTTATTTATTTTCCGCTAAATCGGGTCCGGTTTAATTTTGGCGATGTGGACCCGCGCCTTTGTAATAGCCTTAGATTTATTTTTCCGCAAACTTTATAACTGTTAAATAAGCATGCAAGAATGAATGGCCCTAATTAAAATCAAGCGTAGAACACAACAAACATGACAAGACAAATAACTGAAACATGACACACAATTCGCACACACCACCCCTAGGGTACGCCTCACTGTTGCCTTTCGAAAGGTGGTCGTCGAGTAGAGGACGTCTTAGTAAGTCCTCATGATCCGGAAACCTGGCATGAGGGTAGCTTCTAAGGTGTCTTCCCATTGCTCTGGTGATCACCACGTCCCTAAATTCGAATTGACCCGAACACCTCCAACGGTGGTGCTACCTACCTCTCAATAGTGGGATGGCACTACTTTAAAGGACATTTACACAGACGAATTCCTTAGGGTAGGTAGGTTCTCAAGGGTACTTGCTCTAATCTCTAAACGAACTCAAAAAAGACTCTTCACACCAACACATTTTCAAAAGCTTTCAAAACAAATTTTTCAAACACTCTGACGTACGAGTCGAACTGAAATTTTTCAAAGAAACTTTTTTAAACCCACATTGAAAAGCAAACAAACATTTTGAAAACACATTGAGCAAGTACCTAAGAGCCCATGGATAACCATGGATAGAAAGGGTGCTAACACCTTCCCTTTCTATAACCTACCTCCCGAACCGAGAGCAATCTCTTTAAAGGAATTTTTCTGTGCTTTTGTCCTTTCCATTTGGAGAAAATAAAAGACGGTGGCGACTCTTGCTTCCGCGACATTTCGCGAACCAGCGTTAAACAGTCAGTTCCAGATCCACCGATCACAGAACTGGCGACTCTGCTGGGGAACTAATCTTATAAAGTGAGGTGTACCTTAGGACTAAGATCATGGTGTTTTCAATTGCTTTCCTTGCTTGCTTCATTATTGTGGGTTGCTTGGGAGTTCTATAGATCCTAAACCCGGATCTGGGGGATACCTTTCTTAGAAAGTAGCAACAAGGCTGTGAGGGAACTGTGCGGGGTATACCGACATGGTTGAAACAGTCTGCTACGTTGATGTGGCACTTTGGTGTGTACCGGTAACCCTTGAGTTCAGTCAAGGAGAGTACGGGGCCTCCGCGTGGTGTCGTGAAGCATCAACAGACCTTAGGAACCTTAATTGAACTATCTTGGCCTCTTTAGGGTAGTGAGATAACTGACTTTGGTGCAGTCCGAGGTTGGTTGATACTCGATACTCCACCCAATTGAGGGTTGCTTTCCTGGAATATTTCGGTCACCAGTTCAGTGGCTAAATCGAAACGATGAACAATGAAAGCAATCCCGTGATATTGGGAACCTTAGAACCCGGTTACTTTGATTAGGACAGGTTGAACCCACCAACTTCAAGAGGGTACTACCCAAACCTCAGGCTGGCCTTAAACCTTAAGGGCTTCTCTCGTGTGACTTGTGTGCCTTCGTACTTGACTATCTGCATGCTTGTGACCTAACACTTGTTTCTTGCAGGTTTTGTTTCAGTCCTTAATTAGGACTCATAACAGGGTTCACTCACATTACCCCATGCATAGCATAACATCATACCATTGCATGCATCCTGCATACATCCTAACCCATTTCAAGGATCTCAAGGGCTTGTGATGCAGGTCATGATAAATCAAACATCTAGCCAGGGGCAAAGAGGATTTATTTTCCTCTAGCCAAGGGTGTCAGGGGCTATGACCCACTGGATATGGTGAGCCTTTGACCCTTGAGGAAGGATTTTCTACAACAGGAAGTTTCTTCAATCAAGTTACCGGTTTTCAACTCTAACAAGTTTCTCTGTTTACCCCGCGAGATCCTTGAAATCATGGCATGCATGCCATACATCTCATTGCATAACAGGTACCCTTTTTTCTGCAGGTTACTTACCTTCTTCGCTGTTTATTTCAACAGTCTCGTCATGAATCCTGAATCATCAGCTGAGCAGTCTATCAAGGCCCTCCAGGCTCAGAATGCCCAATTCCAAGGGCTAATCATGAACTTGACCCAGGGGCAGCAAGATCTGAAGGCTCTGCTCTTGAAGAAGGAAAAGAAGAAGAAGAGGATTGTCTTGTTCAGCCCTAGACGCAGATCTGGGAATACACCGCAAGTCGAAACTGAGAGGACAACTCCATCTGTGAGGGAAAGCAGTCACCATGAGAGAGAGGTGCCTAGTCCAGTGGTCTCCGACAACGAGACAGATTTCAACGACGAACAATACCCTCCGGCTGAGGATAAGTACAAACAGTTGGAAGACCGGCTCAGTGCTATAGAGATACAAAAAGTGCCTGGCCTGGACTTTGAGGATCTAGGTCTGTCTTCTGGGGTAGTGATCCCGCACAAGTTTAAGGCACCTGCCTTTGCAAAGTACGACGGGGCATCCTGTCCTAAGTTACATCTCAGGGTTTATACAAGGAGGATCCAGCCCTATACAGCTGACAAAAACTTATGGATCCATTTCTTCCAAGAGAGTCTTTCAGGGACTCAGCTCGAGTGGTTTTATCAATTGAATGGAGCCAACATCCGTACCTGGGAAGACTTAGCCACTGCTTTCTACAAGCATTACCAGTACAATGCCGACCTTGCTCCCACACGCACTCAGCTTCAGGGAATGTCTATAGGTGCAGGCGAAGGGTTCAAAGAGTATGCACAGAAATGGAGAGACCTTGCTGGAAGGGTACAGCCTCCATTAACTGACCGGGAACTCGTTGATATGTTCTTGGGGACCCTATCCGGGCCATTCTTCAATCATCTCATTGGTAATTCATCTGCAGGGTTTACCGACCTCATTCTGACCGGGGAAAGAATCGAAGCTGGTATCAAGAGTGGGAAGATCCAAGAGGCCACACCTTCTGATACTCACAAAAAGCCTTACACGGGAAAGAAGGAATCTAATGCTGCATACGGCCAAAAGAGTCGCCGTGATCAACATGCAGGGGCAGTCATGATCTCTGGTTCTGCACCACGCCGTCAACCACAAAGGGGAAACCAGCAAAGGCCGGACGGGCCTAAAAGGCAGTTCACCAACATCAACATGCCATGGTCACAAGCATTGCAACATATGCTGAAGATGAACCTGATCGCGGTAATCAACCCTCCTGCCAATCCTAAGACCTTCTCTCCTAGCTACAATCCAGAAGCCAGATGCGCTTATCATTCCGATAGCCCGGGGCACGATACTGAGGACTGTTGGGCACTAAAGTACAAGATTCAGAACATGATCGACGCCAAAGAGATCGAGTTCGAGCCTGTTGAGACTCCCAACGTGATCAATGCTCCATTGCCAAAACATGGCTAGGATTGAGAATTTTTTTGTTCATTTGAATTCAAGTTGTATTTCTCCTTTCTTGTTCAGATAAACAATTATTATGTTAAACTCTTTTATTTCATGAATGCATTACACATGTCTGTCTTGATTTAATTATGTTTACTATGCTTAAAACTGCTTTCATATTTTTGCAATGGTCAACTCTTAATTGAAAATTCTAAACCTCTTGAGGGAGGATGACGAAAACGATACTACAATCTACAGTATGCTTTTGAACAAACCCCGCTGATGAGGTACAGGCATTGTTTCAACCCCTAAACACTGGAGTTATAAGGATGATAATCCCTCGTCAACCCATCAGAGCCAAAGAAGTAGGAGTTTTATTTTCGAAAATCAAAACCCTTAATCATAACCTGGGGCAGGGTAGTTCTCTCAGTTGATCCAAACGCACAATGAATGTCACTAAATGAGTTTTTTCAAAAAAAAACAAAAGACAGTGATGGTTCCGAACAATCATAAAGACAGGCAGTCATTATCAAAAAAAAAAAATCATAAATGAAAAGCCCAAAAAGTCAAAACCAATGAAGAAGACTTACCAAACTGGGACATCCCGCTGACTGTAATAAAAAAAAAAGAAACAGTTCAGGCAAAAAAGAAAGGGATAACTAAATCAAAAAGAAAGAGGTCCTACAAAACCTCAACAAAAAAAGGAGATGGCTGCCTATTCAAAATAAATTGTCAACATCTGAACCATCATTGGAACATCAGAACAAAGACTCAAACAAGGTCTAACGCACGATCAACTGAGTTTAGGTTTGGAGAACATCACGAAGAGCGGGTGGGTACAAATAATTTGAGCCTTTATCCTTTGTTTCTTAAACCGTGAACCCGGCCACGATATAACCCTTAAAAGTCCTAGCCGAAGCATGGGTTAGTTCGAAAGCATATACTGTTACAAAGGTATCCTGACTCCTGAAGGTTTGCTGTAAAATACTGAGTTGACATCGCACTGTATTACAAAAAATGCATTTTTAAAACTCAAGACAGACATAGACTTTTGCATTCTTAAAATAACCTTGTTTGCATATGACTATTTGTTTGAACAGCAGGGAAATTCGCACGATGAACACCTTGTGAACAGAAGTACCTCCAGTCAAGGGGCACAGTAGGAGCATTGCCCATTATCTGGGGCATGGCAAAATACTTCCAACAGGGGCAACTCCCTACATTCTGAGAGCGTGGACATAGTCGAAAAAATACTTCGCACAATCAAAGACCCGCTAGGCTGACACACCTAGGCAAAAATAAGGGCTTCCCGGCGAACCAAAAGGGTTCGGGCAAAATAAAGGGATGAAATGAAAAAACATGTACACCCGGCAAGTCGAAAACCTGAAAAGGCGGCGGGCAAAAATGGGTATCCCGGTGGACTGAAAACCCGAAAGGGCGGTTCAGGCAAAAGTTAGGGATCAAAGCGTACGACTATGTTCCGGTATCTCATCATTTGTCCACCCGAAGATTTGTCAATCGCCCACACTTGTATCCTTTTCCCACATCTCCGAAGCAGGGGCAGTAATGAGTTATCCAGGCAATCCAGCTGTCCTGTCAACCAAAGTACGAAGGACAGATCAACATAAAGAATGATTACCATCTACCCCTACAAATTCCAGATCGTGGGTTAACGTCCGAGACCAAACAGGACAATCATCCACTTAATCAAAATCATGCGACCCAACACCGGTTTCCTCTCAACCTTCAGACAAAGTTATACACAGACTCCTCCTCCACAAGATGACCTAACCCCGGTTCATCAAAGTTTTTACACAAACTTATCCAAGTAACCTAACCCTGGTTCCTCCTGAAGTCTTACATGGACCTATCTTAAGATGACCTAACCCCGGTTCATCAAAGTTTTTACACAAACTTATCCAGGTAACCTAACCCCGGTTCCTCCAGAAATCTCACATGGATTTACCACAAAGCAACCTTACCCCGGTTCTTCCAGAAATCTTACATGGATTTATCCCAAGATAACCCAACCCCGGTTCCTCCAGAAGTCTTACATGGACCTATCTCAAGATGACCTAACCCCGGTTCATCAAGAAGTTTTTACACAAACTTATCCAAGTAACCTAACCCCGGTTCCTCCAAGAGTCTCACATGGACCCATCTCAAGATGACCTAACCCCGGTTCATCAAAAAGTTTTTACACAAACTCGTCAAGTAACCTTACCCCGGTACCTCTAGAAATCTTACATGGGTTTATCTCGAACAACCTTACCCCGGTTCATCCAGAAGTTTTACACGAACTTAGCCCGAAGCAACCTTACCCCGGTTCATCAAAAAAATCTCACACGGATCTATCTCAAGGTAACCTAACCCCGGTTCCCCCAGAAGTCTCACATGGACTCGTCTCCAGTAACCTTATCCCGGTTCGTCAAGAAATCTCACATGGATTTACCCCAAGGTAACCTAACCCCGGTTCCTCCAGAAGTCTTACATGGATTTAGTTCAAGATAACCTCACCCCGATTCATCAAAAAGTTTTACATGAACTTACCTCACCAAGCAACCCCACACCGGTTCCCCCTATTCAAGATGCAGTTTTACATGGACTCGTCACCCAGAAACCCTACACAGGTTCTCCCTTTCCAAAAACGAAGTTTTACACGAACTCATCATCAAAGTAACCCTACCCAGGTTCCTTCTCCATTTCAGATGCGGTTTTACACGAGCTCATCAGCAGGCAACACTACATAGGTTCCCTCTTTCAACCTACAGCATTACAGTTCAAAATCTCCCCAGGAGAGTCCAATCCAGTTTCCCGAGGAAAGTTGGAATTCATATCCCCAAGCAGTAAGCTTATCCCCAGTAGATTCTGGAAGCTTATCCCTCGCAGAGCATGAACGCGTCGTCCGGCTTTATTTAAAGAGTTATTTCCTTAACAGGATATAACTGGGTTATCCTCAGCCAAAAGCCACGGAAAGAGCGTCATCAACGAAGTCTTCTTACCCCAGCGAAGTCTGTCAGCACTTCCAACAACAAGGCATCCTCCGCAAGTTATCAACAACTCAGCAAAGCATTCCTCTATCCCCACAGAGTATTGCTTCCCAGCATGGTCGTCAGAGTATCTCCTCTCCCCGCAGAATCTTCCATTTGCCAAGTTTATTCCGCAATGGAGTCATCTTCTCCTACCGGTATTCTTGCAGTTATCATCCCCAGCGGAAGCAAAATCTATTCTTCAACGTCAGCCTAGGATACAACTTCCCGGCACCCGTCAAGGATTCACTTTCCTAGACGAAAACATACATAAAACTTCACATACATCATCATAGCATGCATAACGCACTGCATCATACAAGTCTCCTTTATGTTGAGAATATCATTGCTTGATCCATATCATGCATTGCATATGACTGACTTTTACCTTTCAGGAAAGATGCAGTTTAAAGTCTCAATCACATTTCAAGACCTAGACCGGTTCAGTTAAATCGACCCTAAGATTTTCCTGATGCTTATCCAGTCAAAGGCCTTCTCTTGGTTCAGACAGATCGATCCTAAGATCTCCCTGATGCTTATCCAGTTGAAGATATTCCAAGACCTTGTCCGGTTCAGTTAAATCGACCCTAAGATTTTCCTGATGCTTATCCAGTCAAAGGCCTCCTCTGGTTCAGTCAGATCGACCCTAAGATCTCCCTGATTCTTATCCCAGTAGAAGACACCCAAGATTTTTCTCAACAAGCGTTGTTGAAGTTAAAATCGCCCAAGGTTCTCTTACCATCCATGCTAAGGCAGTAACCATCCCTGGTTCATTCATCAGCGTTTGAAGCTCCAGACTCAGCTCCTGTAACCAGTCAGGACACGCCTATATCAAGCATCTGAAATCAGCTCCTGCAACGTGTCAGGTACTCATTTTCTCTTTTGCAGGTATGCAGGTTCTCGCTAAGGAATCTCCTACGCGATCAACATCCAGATGGCATCTATAAGCCCATCGTCCTATCCAGCAATCTCTAAATGGCATCTATAAGCCCATTCCCATCATCACTGCTACTATGTGAGCGCAAATTTCTGGACACTCTAGTGTTCAATCATCTTCTACCCTCGGATTACGAAAGGCACGTCAGCCAATCTGCATCCTCAGGTCTAAGAAGATTGAACAGGGGCAACTGTTGTACCCCAAAATTTGCCCTCCCATATTCTTCAAGATTTGTCAAGTCAAGGTCACAAAATCCCCCAAGGGTTATGCAGCTCAACTGTCTCCTATACAGTCAAAACTAGGGTTTGTGTTCTGATCAAAGAAAGGAAGTTTTCAAATGACCAATCAAGTCTCATATGCCTACAAATATGGTCAAGTATCCTCATATCAAGTTTCAAGGCATTCAGCTCAAAATTGCACAGTCAAAACCCTAGATTGCACTACAGTCAACTGTAGGGGCAAAATGGTCATTTGGCAGTCAAAAGTTCAAATTTTTGGTCAACATATCATTTTGAAGCCACAAACATCATTTGATCAATGCTTGATCATGATTCTCAAGATTTGGCTCAGAAATCATCAAAGATGCAAAAGTTACTATATTTGGACAGCTGAAAAAGTCAACTGAAATTGACCAGGGCATAACTTTCACATGGATTATCAGAAAAATTCCATCCAAAGCTCATTTTGAAGAGAAAGACATTTCCTACAATTCATCTTCATATTCCAAGTCCAAGAAATGCTCTCACAAAAAGTTATCAATTTCAACATTATAGGTCATTTTCAAAAGTCAACAAAAAGGGACTTTAAGTCAAAGGCCATAACTTGAGATTGGTAAATCAAAATGACATGGGACCAAAGACATTGGTTAGAGGACTCAAAGACCTTTCCAAAATGTCCAAGAACATGAGAAAAGCTTAATAATTGACCAAGTTATGCCTTGTGGAAGTTGGGAAATATTTGGAAATTTTTGAAAGTCAACTTTACTTCAAATGATCCAAAATTGCTAATGGGCCCATTTTTCTTCCAAGTTTCTTCATGCCAAGCCTATGCACGACCATTAAGCCCAAAAGGAAGTTTTTCTCCATTTTTATTTATTTATTTGGATTTTTTATCATTTATAATTCATTTAATTAAATAAAATGCATGAAAAATATAAACCTAATGAAAACAAATCTTTTTATGCATGTTTGATACTCAATATTTCGTGTAAATGCAAATGGGGAAAGATTTGGAGCTGATTGGCATAATTGAGAGCAAATACACTTGAAAAAGATATGGAAAAGATATGAAGAAATCAAATATGTGAAATCATCAATGCCATGGATTTTGTTCAGTTTTCTTGACCTAATCATCTCACTACATATTCAGGATGATAACCCTAATGCTAGACAACTCTCAGCTGCGCTCAGAAGCCATACACAACATTGAAATTTTATCCAAAAAACTTAAAACTGATTTCAAGGTTACAGGTGGATTCAAGGCGTAATATTGATCCCATTAGCTTCCTTGGGTGACATAGAACACATTCCAATCAAGATCAACGACCAAAGCTTCAGGAATTGGTAGTTTGAACTCACACTACATCAAGAAAAACTCTTAATCGCACATACCGATTCATGCATTTTCTATAAGTTTTGATATGTATTTTGCATTCCTGATGAAGTTTACAAGCTAACCACTATGTTTAATTGCATTATTTCGCTGTGTATGAGATTCCACCATTGACAGATTCTAGGGTTCCAAGGTTCCAAAATTGGGGCTTTGTGCAAGGCGTAAAATTAGATCACCAAACTGGTACAGGCCAATTCGTCACGTCAAGACGAAGCAAACTCAAGCCTCGCGATTAATTTATAACCCACATAGCGCTAATCGCTATTTTTCCAAAGGGCCTCTAAAACAACGCTCAAAAAACCGTTGCCTTCGTTCTTCATGTTTCAGGAAAACGAAAGAGACGATGTGTTGTCAGCTAGTGATTCGCTAGTTTGAATTGCGCGCGTTTTTAACCATTACGCGTGGGTTTTACTTTTTGTTATTTATTCGCTATGATATATTAATTGAAACGTGATGGCTCAGCTGGCAGGTACCAATGCATGCAACCTTCAAGACCTGGGTTCAAGTCCCAGGTCTGGCAAATTTCAATGTTATTTTTCAATATAAAATCCTATGCTACGCTAACGTCCAGGTGCACCATGTTCCATCATCATCCCATCATACACGCGCCTAGCTGCTCCAAATCAACGGCCTAGATCTGAAGAACACGTGCACAAGGGTCAATGCATTAGCACACAATCTGGAAAAGTCAATGGACCCAAGCTTAATGGGCCTGATTTGCTGAACCTTACCTCCAATTTTGGGACTACACCCCACTCTGGTTTGCAATTTCTTTCAATTTTTTACTTATTTTTATTTTATTGTTAATCATTATGTTATTTATTTTATTGCTTTAATTTAATTAAATATTTTTTACAATACATAAAAAATACAGAAAATTCAGAAAAGACAATATATATTTATTTTAATTATTTTTTTCATAAAAAACTTGCATGTAAATTAGTTAATTTAAATTAGGGTTTATGGTTAATTCTTTTCATAATAAATATAAAAAATGTAGAATTAGGTTAATTAACAATTTTGATTCCTTTTCATATTTTTACTTTTTCACAGTAATAATTATTTATTTATTTATTTATATTTTGTAATTAAATTTGTACATAAATAAATTAGATTTAAATTAGGTCAAATTTCAATATTTTCACAATAAACTTAAAAAACATTAGAATTAGGGTTTAGCATTTCATTTTAATTTTAATTAATTTTTCTTTTTTTTTTAAATCTTAAAAAACACAAAAATACCCAAAACATTTAATTTTTCATTTTTCATTTTAATTCCTTATTCAAGTTAATCTTTTTTTTGCAAAAAGGGTCCAACGCCCATTGTTTTAATTATTTAATTTGCGCATTTATTTTATGTCATTTATTATAATTTTGTATCTCTCCCAAAGCATTGTAATTTAAATTTCTCTCATTTTTATTAATCGCTTTATTTATTTTCCGCTAAATCGGGTCCGGTTTAATTTTGGCGATGTGGACCCGCGCCTTTGTAATAGCCTTAGATTTATTTTTCCGCAAACTTTATAACTGTTAAATAAGCATGCAAGAATGAATGGCCCTAATTAAAATCAAGCGTAGAACACAACAAACATGACAAGACAAATAACTGAAACATGACACACAATTCGCACACACCACCCCTAGGGTACGCCTCACTGTTGCCTTTCGAAAGGTGGTCGTCGAGTAGAGGACGTCTTAGTAAGTCCTCATGATCCGGGAACCTGGCATGAGGGTAGCTTCTAAGGTGTCTTCCCATTGCTCTGGTGATCACCACGTCCCTAAATTCGAATTGACCCGAACACCTCCAACGGTGGTGCTACCTACCTCTCAATGGTGGGATGGCACTACTTTAAAGGACATTTACACAGACGAATTCCTTAGGGTAGGTAGGTTCTCAAGGGTACTTGCTCTAATCTCTAAACGAACTCAAAAAAGACTCTTCACACCAACACATTTTCAAAAGCTTTCAAAACAAATTTTTCAAACACTCTGACGTACGAGTCGAACTGAAATTTTTCAAAGAAACTTTTTTAAACCCACATTGAAAAGCAAACAAACATTTTGAAAACACATTGAGCAAGTACCTAAGAGCCCATGGATAACCATGGATAGAAAGGGTGCTAACACCTTCCCTTTCTATAACCTACCTCCCGAACCGAGAGCAATCTCTTTTAAGGAATTTTTCTGTGCTTTTGTCCTTTCCATTTGGAGAAAATAAAAGACGGTGGCGACTCTTGCTTCCGCGACATTTCGCGAACCAGCGTTAAACAGTCAGTTCCAGATCCACCGATCACAGCTTCAAATTACTGAAAGAAGGCATTCACCGCCTAATTAACAATCACATAATTTTGGTTGAGAAGACTCTGCTTATTGAGAATCTGTTTCAAGACTTATCTGTAATTTCTGGCACTCCTATCAGGATCACATCCAAAGGTCCTGTAAATATTACTTCCAAACTCAAAGCTGCTCCTCTAAACATCACTACACCTGAACCTATTCCATATTCCTAGGAAAAAGCTATCCCGTGGAACTATGGAGTCGACGTCTACTACCATGGCGTCAAGCAAGAACTATCTACTTTTGAAGATGAAGTTATTGAAGCTACTGATTCCAACATTAACAATATTGTTGAGACCAACAAGGTTACTAGAAGCGGAAGGGTTTTCTCTCTGGAAATCTCTCTAAAGACTACTGTTAAACCAGCTCAAGTTATCCCTACCGAGTAAGTTACTGAGACTTGGGGAAAAAAGAAAATAATGGAGCTTGCCCAAACGGAGGTGCCTAGAAAAAGTTGCAGCCAAAGACACCTCTAGGCAAGAGTTGGAATAGGTATTGAAGATTATTCGTAAAAGCGATTACAACATTGTTGAACAACTGGGGAAGACCCCCTCTAAAATCTCCATTTTATCCCTGTTATTATGTTCTGAAGCTCATGCACAAGCTTTGGTGAAATTCTTAAAGTTCGCTCACGTGCCACAAGAAATTTTTGCCGATCAATTTGGAAGTTATGTTGCTAGCCTAACTACTGATAGTGGTCTAGGATTTTTTGATGCTGATTTGACTCTTGAAGGAAGAAACCACAACAAGGCCCTATATGTCTCTATTGAATACATAGGCACTACTTTAACTCATGTATTGGTTGATATTGGTTCCTCGCTGAATGTCCTACCGAAGGGTGATCTTGACAGACTGGATTGTGAATGGGTTGTGCTAAAACCCAGTGATATTATAGTCCGAGCTTTTGATGGACCAAAGAGAATGGTGCATGGAGAGGTGTATCTTCCGATAAAGGTAGGGTCACAGGTCTTTGATTCTACCTTCTATGTCATGGATATTCTACTGGCTTATTCTTGTTTACTCATATGCCCCTGGATCCATAGGGCAACCGCTATTACCTCAACCCTACACCAGAAGCTGAAATACCTTGTGAAAGGAAAGGTCGTTACTGTTTATGGTTAAGAGGAGTATATGGTAATTCATTTGAACTCATTTCGGTATGTATAGATGGACAATGAATTCATCGAGACTCCCTGTCAGAATTTTTAAGTTATCCCTCCTACCGCCACTGAAGACGTTTCTGCTATTCCCAAAGTTACCAGGGTTCTGCCCAAAATGGCTTCTTTGAAGGATGCTAGAGCTGTTGTAGAAGAAGAGGCTCAGAGAGCTATGCGCCGTGCTCGTGCTGGAAGACCACCATTCTGTGTCACCAATAATGGAGTCAACGCGATAGAAGATGCTGACAATGATTATGACCTTGACAGTTGGATCTTTCCCACCATCAGCAATGAGCTCAGCAACTGGAAGAACGAAGACATTATCTCAATCTCCTTTAGTCAGGAGTAATAGATACTTTCTATTTTATTACTTACAAAATTTTGGTTATGTAAAGTTTAAACAATTACTTTAAACCTTGTGCCTTACCTGGGGCACAACGGTCCATTTGTTAAGGGTTGTCATTTCATAAACATATTTTCATTTAATAAAGCATTAGGCATTTTGCGTTCAAATTGTATGCCCTTTTCCTTTCTTTTATTTTTATCACTTTCAAATAGCTATGTGCTCTTACACACACCCATACAATAAATTGCATATCCACATCCACTATGGGTCCCGTTGATAACGATTCTGCTATTTCCACTTATGACTTTGAAAATCTGATCTACCAAGCCGAGGTCGAAGGTGAGGAAGATTGTGAAATACCTGGAGATCTTTCCAGACTGTTAGTGCAAGAGGAAAAGGCTATACAACCGCATGAAGATCCAGTTGAGGTTGTAAACTTGGGTACTGAAACAAACAAGAAAGAAGTCAAGATAGGTTCCAACCTAGAAGAAGGTATCAAGAACACGATAAACCAGATGTTGCATGATTGTGTTGAGATCTTTGCTTGGTCATACGAAGACATGCCAGGGCTAGATACCGATATTGTGGTTCACCGTCTACCGATGAAAGAGGGTTGTTCTCCGATAAAGTAGAAGGTTTATCGTATGCATCCCGAGATGTCCGAAAAAGATCAAGGCTGAGGTTATGAAGTAATCCAACCCAGGTCTCTTAGCTGTTACATCATATTCTCAGTTGGTGCAAATGTGGTTCCAATACCTAAAAAGGATGGCAAGGTGCATATGTGTGTAGATTAGAGAGATCTGAACAGGGCAAGTCCCAAGTATGACTTTCTGCTTCCACATATTTATGTTCTGGTCGGCAGCACTGCTCAGCATAAAGTATTCTCCTTCATCGATGGTGTTGTACCCTAAATCTCTCATCTTTCTCAAGACATTCTTACAATGCTTCTCTAACACTCAAGATACACAGGGGTTGGCTAATCAATGCTCCTCTTAGACAAGAGACCCACAATTAGGTTTTTTTATTTTCTCAAGGAAATTTGCGTTGCAAAAGACTCAAGTGGCTTCCATGGTTATTCATAGGTCCTCAACAAGGTCCATGACAAGTTTTAATCCCTACATCAAAGTTTTGCTCAGTCAATGGCTCAAATGATTAAAAATCAACTTTATTGATCAAAAAGTAAATTGTGGTCAACATACTCTCAAACTTCAATATTTTTGGTCAACATCAACATTTTGAAGTGATATTTATTATGTGATCAAGGGTTGATCATGACTCCCCAAGGAAAACCCTCAAATCATTAAAAGTCAAGAATTGTCAAATTAGGGTTTCCTTAGAAAAAGTCAACTGAACTTTGACCAGGCATAACTTTCACATACTTCATTAACTTATCCCCAACCAAAGCTCTTTTGAAGAAAATTTAATTCCCTACCACTTAGTTTTTATGCTCAAGTCCAAGAAATGCTTCATTTGAAAGATATGAGATAATACATTATAGGTCATTTTCATAAGTCAATAAAAGAACCTTTTTGTCAAGACAACTTACATCAAGATAACGTCTTCAAAAGAAAAAATTATCAACAAAGAGATTGTAGAGGACATCTTGATATTTCTAAAAAGTCAAAGATCATCTTCAAAATATGAAAATTGAGTAAGTTATGTGTTGCACAAGTTGGGAGATTTTGAAGAAATTCATGAAGTTCAAATTGGGAAATTTTGAATCTTTGAACCAATGGGCCTAATGTTTGAGACTCAAACGTGTTCATGATATGTTAGAGGACCCCTGAAACCACTCCCTTATTTTTCATGATTTTTATTTATTTTATTTTAATTTTTAATCATTTAAAACAAATTAAATCAAAATAAGAAGTGTGGCTAATGGGCTTAGGTGCATGATTGGATTTATGGGTCAAGATTGAAGCCCAAATATTCAAGCAAGCCACAATGTGTCTAGATTAATGCAAAAAATGAAAATGGCAAGATTGCTAAAAAGTTTGGCAAGTTTTCAAATTTGGATTCTTGTTTTAAAACATGGTTAAATGCTACAAAGTTTGGCAAGTTTTCAAATTTTGATTCTTGTCTTAAAACATGGTTAAATGCTACAAAGTTTGGCAAGTTTTCAAATATTGATTCTTGTCTTAAAACATGGTTAAATGTTTGGTTCATTTACATCTTTGCTAGCCCATATCAACTCCGATTGGTAAGATTGCATGGTATACATAATACTTTGACCTTCAGATCTTGAAAGATTCAGATCCAACGCCCCTGATGGAGTCCCTATGGTGAACCCCAGGGAACCGGTCACGTAGAACCACCACCAGCTCCTGGGCTCATTTTTTTACAAGATGGCCGATAAATATTTCTTCTTCTTTATTTTGTTTTAATTTAAGTTAATTCTTTTCTTTTAATAACCTTTTTTTAATAAAAATCATTAAAAAAAAATAGATATAGATTTTAATTAATTAAATTTATTTTCACAATAAAAATTAATTAATTTAATCACTTTTTAAGTTTATTTTATTAATTAAAATATAATTAGAATTAGGCTTTAATTATCATTCAATTATTTTTGTAAATAAAAACACCAAAAATATTTTCTTATACTTAGAAGTTTTTAGATTTTTTAAATATCTTGCTCTCTTCAATCTCCGCACGCTTATTTACTTTTTCGCATTTTTTTAAATATTGTAACTGTCTAAAGTTTGTAATAGCTAATTAGGACCTTTACCTTTTTATTCCCCAAATTTTGATTTGTACTCCCCATCCCTGAAGCGATGTAGTAGTGTAGTTTAAATTCTGCATTTTTATTCTCCGCACTTGTATATATTTAACTGCTAGATGTATGCTAATAGGCTTGTATGGGAAGACTAAAAGCAAACGCTAGACAACCTAACCTCGAGACTAATAACTAAAACACAACACACTTCACACATGCGCACCTCTAGGGTATTCCTCACTTGTTGCCTTAGATAAACAACAGTCATGTCCCTCGAACGTGGGACACTTTAGCAAAGTCCCTCGATACAAAGATCATAGTCCCTCGATGATCCTTTGATAATGCCTTTCGATAAATGATCTAGTCCCTTATGATAAATTTCTAAAGCATCCTACAAGTTTCATTTATGACTGTACGATGACCCGCGCCCTTCCATCTAAACATCCAATGATAGGGATACCTACCAACCAATGGTAGGATAGAAATATCTAAAGGAAAAGAGTAAAAGAACAAAGACCATTTGAGTAGGTAGGTTGTAGTTTCTTGCTCGCAAAACAAAACAAAATTTTCACACATACACTATATTTCTAAAATATTTTTCAAAGAAAAAAACACTTTGTATCCATTCTCAACAATACGAGAATCATTATAAATTTCTCCGCACTAAGGCGTCTTTTAAAAAATATTTTCAAATTCACTTACATCAAAAAGCATTTTCAAAGCGAGCTAGCAACTAAGAGCCCGTAGATAACTACATATGGAAAGGGTGCTAATACCTTCCCTTTCCATAACCTACTCCCCAAACTCAAAATCTTTAAAAAGGTCTTTCATGTTCTTTTCACCCTTTCCTTTGTTGGATAAAAGAAAATTCGGTGGAGACTCTTGCTAACCTCAAAATTTGAGATAAAACATAAAAACCAGTAAAGTCAGTTCTCCCACCGTATCACAGAATTGGCGACTCTGCTGGGGAATTTAAAACTAAAAGTGGGGTTACCTTAAGAGCTAGACCACCTTTGTTTCTTTACTTGCTTGATTTGTTTTCTTTACATTTATGTGTAATTCTTGGTTTTATTACTTGTAAATATCCTATACCCAGATCTGGGGCATATTAGGTAAGTAGAAATAGACCGTGGGGACTATGCAGTGTATACCGACATGGTCAAAGCGATGGCTATGTTATTGTGACACATTTATTGGTACCGGTGTCCCTTGTGTTGAATCAAGGAGAATATAGGGCCGTTGTGTGGTGTCATGAATCACTAGCTGACTGTAGAACCTTAGTTGAACAACTTGGCCATTAGAAAGTAGTGAGATAGCCGAATTTGGTGCAAGACTGAAGTTGGTTGATACTCGATACTACGCTCATTGAGATCGGACTTTTGGGATATTTTGGCCGTAAGAAAAGATTGATAGTGCTAAAACAACGCCTGATGAAGAAAGATCAGTGATATTGAGATTCCTTAGAACCCGGTTACTTTTGTTAGGACAGGTTGAACCAACTAAACTTCAAGAGGGTACTTACCTATAAACTCCATGCAAGCCTGAACCTAACGCTACTTGTGTGACTTGTTTACATTATCTAACTCCTTACAGGGTTTGTTTGTATTCATTATCTAACGACGTGAATTCCTTGCAGGATTTATTTGTAGTCATTATCCAATAAACTGGGCTTCTTGCAAGACTTACTTGTCTTCACCACCTTAAACTTTTGTTTGGTGCATAGCATAGACCTCATACTATATCATTATCACTGACCAGCTCAAGGATCTCAAGGGGGAGTGATGCAGGTTATCATAAACCAGGCGCCTAGAAAGGGGTAGAAGGATTTATTTTCCTCTAACCAAATGTCATCAAGGTATCATGAACCAGACGCCTAGCCAGGGGCAAGGGGATTTATTTTCCTCTAACCAATGATGTCAAAGACCAAAACACGCCATCTTGAGTAAAAGTCTATGACCCACTCGACATGGTGATCTTGATTCTCGTAGAAGGACGTTCAACGAAACGAAGCTCTTCAAATCGAAGTTGTAGTCAAAATTCAACTTCTAACATTTTCTTCTATTTATCCTGCGAGATCCTTGAAAACATTGCATCCACATATCATGTATGTCATTAAATAACAGATACTCTCAAGATAGGTTTCTCGTTTTCTAGCTATTTATTTCAATAAGAAAAATGGCTCTCAAACAGACCATTAGAGACCTCCAAACTCAAGATGCTCAGTTCCAAGAAATGTTCCTGAACCTATCCAAGGGTCAAGAGTAATTGAAAGCACTCCTCACTAAGAGCATGACCAAGAAGAATCCTGAAGACAACAAGGATGACCAGTTGGAACAATTCCAAGCAGAGATGGAAATGATGAGAATCCAGATGATGGGTCAGAAGGCTCTTATCCAAAATTTATCTCAGGGGCAAGAAGAGTTGAGAATTCTCGTTATCAAACTTCATCAAGACGTATACATTCGTATGGGACGAACGACTAGAAAGGGGGATCAAATCATTAATCAACCTACAATGAGACAGGAAGTTGGCTTGGTTAACAGTAGGTCTTCCCAGATTGCTACTACATCGCAAGTCCAACAACGACCTCCCTAACAACAATAGGGTAATCAACGTAAGCCGAATACACCCAAAAGACAATTTACTAAAATCAACATGTCTTTGGCTGAAGCATTGCAACACATGTTGAAGGCCAAGCTAGTTACATTGAGCGATCCTCCTCAGAAGTCCAATACTTCTTCTTCCCATCACAATCCTAATGTAAGGTGCGTGTATCACTCCAATAGTCCGGGGCATGACACTAACAATTGTTGGGCGTTGAATCATAAGATTCAGGACCTGATTGATGAAGGAGTTTTCGAGTTCACGTAAGATGGTCAGATCAAGTTCTTTCGTTATCCCTCAAATATCAAGGCTGCAAGGCACACCATCTAAAGTAACAAATTCAATAGGAGAAGCTTTTTGTTCATTCGAATTTTTGTTTGTAATTTCTTTCTTTGTTCAAAAACTTATCTTTATGTCAGACTTTGGTTCGTCCCATTAATACATTGCATATGTTTGTCTTGAGTTATTCCATTCATTTTCCCTATACTGTGCTTTTACTTCCTTTTGTGATATTCAACTCTCGATTAAAAATTATAAGCCTTTAAAGGGAGCATGACAAAAACAATACCATAATCTCATACGGTAGGCTTTTGAACAGACCTTGCTGACGATGTACATGCGTTGTTTCAAATCCTAAACATTGGAGTTATAAGGATGATAATCCCTAGTCAACCCCTTTGAGCCTAAGAAGTAGGAGTTTTCTTTTTCGCACAAATTGAAACCTTTAATCATAACCCGAGGCAGGGTAGTTTCTCAGTTAATTCAAAAGCATATTCATTTGCAAGCTTTCACTTCGTAGTATTAAAAATGTCCTTCCAAATTAAAATACAGTGATGGTTCCCCGTAAAGCAGACATTCATTATCTCTCAAAAGAAAAGCCCGTTAAGTCAAAACCTATGAAAGAGACTTAAGAATAAGTCGGGGCATCCCGCTGACTATAATCAGAAAAAAAATAGTTCAGGAAAAATGTAAGAGTAATAAAATAAAAAAAGTGGTTATTACGAATCCTCGACAACAGAAAAAATGTCACAAAAAATGACTGCCTTCTCAAATAAACTTCCAGTACCCGAAGCATCACCAAAATATCATTCCAGACTCAGTTACACATAATTAACTGAGTATAGGACCGAACAACATCACGGAGAACAGGTGGGTACAAATAAATTTTGAGCCTTTCTCCTTTGTTTCTTAAACCGTGAACCAGGCCACGTTACAACCCTTAAAAGTCCTAGCTGAAGCATGGGTTAGTTTGAAAGCATATTGTTACAAAAGGTATCCTGACTCCTGTAAGGCTTACTATAAATCCTGAGTTGAATTCATATTCTTACAAAATTCTGTTTTTTTTACTAAAAATGCATTTTCAAAACTTCAAGACACACATAAGATTTTCATTTTTAAATGCCATTGTTTGTATGACTAATTATTCGACAACAGAGAAATTCGCACGGAAGATATCCAATGAACAGAAATCCTCTCAATGAACAGAATCACCTCAGATGGAAAGACATTTCTAGTAACAAGCCTTTCATAATCTAGGGGCATGACATGGTGTCTAACTTATCTGGGGGAAGTCGAGTAAAGATTCAAAGAATCTCTCAGAAGTGCCGAATAGCCAGAGGCAACCTTCATCTGAATCACTTGGGGCATTGAACATAAGTTTCAGGAAAGGGCCACACGATCAAGCAAACATTTTCTGGCAGTGCTGCAACACTTACTATGGACAGTTACAATTCTCTGCACCCTTTGAAGGCGGACATAGTCGGAAAATATTACGCATGAAAAAAAGACCCACTAGGTTGACTGGACTAGGAAAAAATAATGGCATCCCAGTGAACCAAAAAAGTTCGGGCAAAAATTAGGGATATATGTGAAAATACTGTACACCCGGCAAGTCGAAAACCTGAAAAGGTGGCTTGGGCAAACAAGGGTATCCCGGTGGACTAAACATCTGAAAGGATAGTCTAGGAAAAAGTTAGGGATTAAAGCGTACGACTATGTCCCATCATCTCGTCACTTATCTATCAGTAGAAGACTTATCGTCCTGATCATTATTAACCAAGGGATCTATATGTAGAGGTATGTTCAAGTCTCCATGGATCCCCCTAGAGCCACTTCCATGAGATTATCCCCACAGAGTAATCTTCACAAGTTCATACATTCCCTGCAATTGCCACGGAAGATCACTCTGGTTGATAAAGGAGTATGATTTTCTCCCCTGAAATATCACCAATCTACGGAGTTCCAATCAATACAGTTCATGGATTTTCTCTTCCTCAACATATCTTGTTCCTCCAAAGTTGTAAAACCCCCTTTCAGACTTATGTTCTCCAGTAGAGTTCATTTCCTTAACAAGGGTGTTTCCTCAACAAGAGTATTTCACCAACAAGGTTTATTTCTCTAACCGTTTATCATCTTTTAGGTACAGTTCAGATACAATCTAGATATAGATTCATTCTGACACTCATTCTAGATTCTCTTCTAGATACAGTTCAAATACAATCTAGATATAGATTCATCCTGACACTCATTCAATATCCACTTCTAGATACAGTTCAGATACAGGCTAAATATAGATTCATTCTGACACACATTCTAGATCCACTTCTAGATATAGTGCAGATACATTCAAGATACAAATTCATTATGGAGCTCATTCCATATTTCTCTTCCAGATACAGTTCAGATACGATCAAGATATAGATTCATTCTGATACTCATTCAGTACATCTTCCAGATACAGTTCAGATACGATCAAGATATAGATTCATTCTGATACTCATTCAGTACATCTTTTATATATGGTTTAGATACAGTCTGTATATGTATATCATTCTGATACCCATTCAACACATCTTCAGATACAATCAAGGCATAGATTTATTCTGACACTCCCCAGCTTGTGTGTTGCTTCTACCACAAATCACCGGCAAAATTCCTCTCTCCAGTGAAGTTGCCACTATCCCCAGAGAGTTGCTATGGAACTTGGAATCAAATCAAAAACCAGTCAATCTTATCTTCCCTAGATAAGTCGGAAGGTTATCCACCTCTTCCATCCCCAGTCAGAGTATAAATTCCCCAATAGAGCAATGAACAACCAATGTTCTTGAATTCTTCTCCCCAAGTAGGAATTAATACTCTCTAACTGAGTTTCCTCAAACAAAGAGAAAACGTCAATGTTCCCCAGCAGAGTTTCCTCAAACCAGCAAGCAGGGGTCCCCAGCAAAAACAATCCCCAGAAGATTGAAGATACACATACTCTTCATCCCCAGTGACAGTCAGAGATTTATTTTCCCCAGACAAAGATGTTGCTCAAGTTTACAAATGCACTTAAAAAACATTCCACATTCATACATCATTTACAAGATATCATAGCATATGCATATGAAACACATATAGCACAATCTCTTTTATTTTGAGAACATCATTACGCGATGCATTTCATACATCATGACATTGCATGAAACCAACTCTTTACCTTTTCAAGAAAGATCAATCAACAGACAAACATCATCAACTACTTATATGACCTAATAGTCTTCTCAAAGGCTACATCTGGCAAAGGGCTATTTCAGCATTTTCCACATAAGGCCATTCTCAAGTACAGACATATGTTGGTCCAGTTTAAATCGACCAATGATTTATCCTGATTATTTTCCGGTGGACTCTTTCTCTGTTTTAGTTTAAATTGACTCGATGATTTATTCTGATTCTTATCCAGTTAAAGACAATTAAAGACCTCTGTTGGTTAAGTTTAAATCAACCAATGATTTATCCTAATTCTTTTCCAGTGGACTCTTACTCTGGTTCAGTTTAAATCAACTCGATGATTTATTTTGATCCTTATCCAGTTAAAGACAATTAAAGACCTCTGCTAGTTCAGTTTAAATCGACCAATGATTTATCTTGATTCTTTTCTGGTGGACTCTTTCTCTGGTTCAGTTTAAATCGACTAGTGATTTATTCTGATTCTTATCCGGATAAAGATAATTATAAACCTCTGCTAGTTCAGTTTAAATCGATCAACGATTTATCCTAATTCTTTTTCGGTAGACGCTTTCTCAGGTTCAGTTTAAATCGCCCAAAGGTTTATTCTGATTCTTATCTAGTTAAAGACCAACAAAGACATCAGCTGGTTCAGTTTGAATCGACCAATGATTTATCTTGATTATTTTCCAGTAGGCATTTTCTCTAGTTCGGTTTAAATTAACCAAAGATTTATTCCGATTCTTATCCATTTGCAGACAATAAAGACCTTTCTCTGGGTCAGTTTAAATTGCTCAAAGATTTATTCTGATTCTTATCCAGTTAAAGTTAAGTAAAAACATCTGTTGGATCAATTTAAATCTACCAATGATTTATCCTGATGCTTTTCTAGTAGACCTTTCTTTGTTTTAATTTAAATCAACCAAAGATTTATCCTGATTCTTGCCTAGTTGAAGACAATCAAGACCTTTCTCTTGTTCAGCTTAAATCCCTCAAAGATTTATTCTGATTCTTATCCAGTTAAAGTTAAGTACAGACATCTGTTGGTTCAGTTTAAATCAACTAATGATTTATCCTGATGCTTTTTCGGTAGACCTTTCTCTGGTTCAGTTTAAATAACCACAGGTTTATTCTGATTCTTATCTAGTTGAAGTCAACAGTTATTTTGGATTACATCTATAAGCCAATCTTCAACAACTCTCTGTCACCTCTCCAAATGGCATTTATAATCCCACTCCTAATACAATCAACCAACAACATTACCTCTTGCACAACCGAGTGCAAATTTTTGGGCACTTAAGTGTTCAATCATCTTCTACCTTCAAGTCACGAATGGCAAACATGCCAATCTAACTCTTCAGGTTTAAGAAGATTGAAAAGGGGAAGTTGTTGTGCCCCAAAATTTTCCCTCTCATCTTTCTCAATACATTCTTATAAAGCTTCTCAAACACTTAAGATACACAAGGGTTGGCTAGTTAATGCTCCTCCTAGACAAGAGGCCCACAATTAGGGTTTTTGAGTTTCTCTAGGAAATTTAGGTTGAAAAAGTCTCAAGTGGCTTCCATGGTTCTTCATAGTTCCTCAACAAGGTCCATGACAAGTTTCAAGCCCTACGTCAAAGTTTTACTCTGTCAATGGCTCGAATGATTGAAAATCAACTATATTGATCAAAAAGTCAATTATGGTCAACATACAGTCAAACTTCAAGATTTTTGGTCAACATCAATATTTTGAAGTGATATTCATCATTTGATCAAAGGTTGATCATGATTCACCAAGGAAAACCCTCAAATCATCAAAAGTCAAGAATTGTCAAATTAGGGTTTCCTTAGGAAAAGTCAACTGAACTTTGACCAAGCATAACATTCACATACTTCATCAACTTTTCCCTAACGAAAGCTCATTTTGAAGAAAATTCCCCATAACTTTGTATTTATTCTCAAGTCCAAGAAATGCTTCATTTGAAAGATATGAGCAAATACATTATAGGTCATTTTCATAAGTCAATAAAAGACACTTTTTGTCAAGACAACTTACATCAAGATGATGTTTTCAAACACAAAAATGATTAACAAAGAGATTGTCGAGAACATCGTGATCTTTCTAAAAAGTCAAAGATCATCTTCAAAAGATGAAAATTAAACAAGTTAGGAGTTGCACAAGTTGGGAGATTTTGAAGAAATTCATGAAGTTTGAATTGGGAAATTTTGAATCTTTGCACCAATGGGCCTAATTTTTTATACCCAAACATGTTCATGATATGTTATAGGACCCCTGAAATTATTCCCTTATTTTTCTTGATTTTTATTTATTTTATTTGAATTTTTATTCATTTAAAACAAATTAAATCAAAAGAAAAAGTGTGGCTAATGGGCTTAGGTGCATGATTGGATTTGTGGGTCAAGATTGAAGCCCAAATATTCAAGCAAGCCAGTAATGTGTCTAGTTTCATGCAAAAAACGAAAATGGAAAGAATGCTACAAAGTTTGGCAAGTTTTCAAATTTTGATTCTTGTCTTAAAACATGGTTAAATGCTACAAAGTTTGGCAAGTTTTTAAAATTTGATTCTTGTCTTAAAACATGATTAAATGATTGGTTCATTTCCATCTTTGCTATCCCATTCACTCTCTCTATAAATACTCAAGAAATGCAAGCACAAAGGACCATGAAATTTGCACCAAAGCTCTCCAAAAAGTTCTCCAAATTCAAAGAAATTATGAAAATCAAATCTCGTATCTCCAGCGGTTTTCAAATCGATCCAAACCATCCATTGTCCTCTTAAAGTTGCCAGGAGTCAGAATCAACCATTACCCTTCACAAATCAACCCCAGAAACCACCCTCACGTCAACTTTGATTGGTAAGATTGCATGATATACATAATGCTTTGACCTTCAAATCTTGAAAGATTTAGATCCAATTCCCCTGATGGAGTCCCCGTGGTAAACCCCAGGGAACCGGTCACGTAGAACCACCACCAGCTCATGGGCTCATTTCTTTACAAGAAGACCCATAAATATTTTTTATTTTTATTTTGTTTTAATTTAATTTAATTATTTTCTTTTAATAACCTTTTTTAAATAAAACTCATTAAAAAAATTAGATATAGATTTTAATTAATAAACTTTATTTTCACAATAAAAATTAATTAAGTTAATCACTTTTTAAGTTTATATTATTAATTAAAATATAATTAGAATTAGGCTTTAATTGTCATTCAATTATTTTTCTAAATAAAAACACCAAAATTATTTTCTTATACTTATAACTTTTTTAGGTTTTTTTAGATATCTTACTCTCTTCAATCTCCGCGCGCTTATTTACTTTTTTGCATTTTTTTCAATATTGTAATTGTCCAAAGTTTGTAATAGTTAATTAGGACCTTTACCTTTTTATTCCCTAAATTTTTAGTTTGTACTCCCCATCCCCGAAGGGATGTAATAGTGTACTTTAAATTCCGCATTTTTATTTTCTGCACTTGTATATATTTAACTGCTTGATGTATGCTAATAGGCTTTTATGGGAAGACTAAAAGCAAATGCTAGACAACCTAACCTCAAGACTAATAACTGAAACATAACACACTACACACATGCGCACCTCTAGGGTATTCCTCACTTGTTTCATTAGATAAACAAGAGTCATGTCCCTCAAACATGGGACACTTTAGCAAAGTCCCTCAATACAAAGATCATAGTCCCTCGATGATCCTTCGATGTTGCCTTTTGGTAAATGATTTAGTCCCTTACAATAAATTTCTAAAGCTTCCTCCGAGTTGTCTTTATGACTGTATGATGACCCGTTCCCGTCCCTCTAAACATCCAATGACAGGGCGGCCTACCAACCAATGGTAGGATAACAATATCTAAAGGAAAAGAGTAATAGAACAAAGACCGTTTTAGTAGGTAGCTTGTAGTTGCTTGCTCGTAAAACAAAACAAATTTTTCACACATTCACTATATTTTTTCTAAAATATTTTTCAAAGACAAAAACACTTTGTATGCATTCTCAACGATACGAGAATCATTATAAAATTCGTCGTACTAAGGCGTCTTTTCAAAAATATTTTCAAACGCACTTACACCAAAAAGCATTTTCAAAATGAGCTAGCAACTAAGAGCCCGTAGATATATACGGATGGAAAGGATGCTAATACCTTCCCTTTCCATAACCTACCCCACGAACTTAAAATCTTTAAAAAGGTATTTCCTAGTCTTTTCACCCTTTCCTTTGTTGGATAAAATAAAAGTCAGTGGCAACTCTTGCTAACCGTAACATTTGCAATAAAATGCAAAACCAGTAAAAGTCAGTTCTCCCACCGTATTACAGATAGTTTATCAGGTTATAATCAGATCAAGATGGCACCTGAAGATATGGAGAAAACTACCTTTGTTACACAGCTGGGTACTTTCTTCTACAAAGTTATGCCTTTTGGGTTGAAGAACATCGGTGCAACATATCAGCGTGCCAAGGTAGCTCGGTTCCATGACATGATTCATCACGAGATAGAGGTCTACATCGATGACATGATAGCCAGATCCCAGAATAAAGAGGAACATCTTGACCATCTACACAAGTTCTTTGAGAGGATGAAAAAATACAAGCTAAGGTTGAATCTGAACAAGTGCACTTTTAGGGTGAGATCTTGTAAACTCCTGGGTTTCGTTGTCAGTGGTAAAGGTATTGAAGTTGATCCCGCCAAAGTCAAAGAAATTCAAGAAATGTCTTCCCCTGTACTAAGAAGGAAGTCAGAGGTTTCTTGGGATGACTAAATTACATTGTCCGATTCATTTCTCATTTGACTGCTACTTGTGAGCCGATCTTCAAATTGCTTAAGATAGATCAGGTAGTAAAATGGAATGACGATTGTAAGATAGCCTTTGATAAGATTAAGGAGTATCTCCAAGAACATCCAATTCTGATGCCACCTGTCGAAGGAAGACCCCTGATCATGTACTTAACAGTGTTGGAGAATTCAATGTGGGCGTGTACTGGGCCAGTATGACGACTCTGATTGAAAAGAGCATGCAATATACTACCTTAAGAAAACTTTTACCGACTATGAAACAAGATAATCACTGCTCAAGAAAACTTGATGCACTTTGGAATGGCCTTCTCCCCAACTAAGATAATATATGTTGACCCATACTACTTTATTAATCTCTAAAATGGATCCCATTAAATACATATTCTAGAAGCCCGCTCTCTCCGGAAGGATAGCAATATGGTAAATGGTCTTGAAAGAATACGACCCTTAGTATAACACACAGAAAGAAATCAAATGAAGTGTACTGGAAGATCATTTTTCTCATCAAGCTGTAGACGACTACCAGTCTATGAATTTTGAGTTCCTGGACAAGAATATCATACTAGTTACAAGTTGTGAAAAACTTGGACCGTATGAAGGACCCAAGCCAGGATCCCGATGGACTATAGGTTTTGATGGAGCTTCTAATGCACTTGGCAATGGAATCAGTGCTATGATTATCTCTCCCAAGAGTTCCTAAGATGCTTCTAATGCATATGATTATCTCTGATTGCCTCCTTCAAATGGCTTTGATTGCCTCCTTCAAATGGCTCTGATTTACTCCTTCGAATGGCTCTGATTTCCTTCTTCGAATGGCTCTGATTTCCTCCTTCGAATAGCTCTGATTCAGCTCTTTCGATGGAGTCCATCCACATCAATTCGAATTTCTCAGATCTTTGATGACTCTGAATTCAGAGTTTTCCCTTATTAGAGTTTCTTTAATCAAGTCAATATCTGCATCAATTTGAATTGCCCAGAATTCTCTTCGTTAGATCATTTGTCCTTTTTAATGACTCTGGATTCGAATATGTTCAGAATTTCCTTCATCGGGGCTTCTTCGATTGAGTCTACTTGCCCTAACTGCTTGATTCAAACAACTCAAACAAAAACTTCAATCTGGCCAATCGAAAACCTCTTTTGTCACCACCTTCGAATGCTAATGCACAAAAGTCATGGGACTGGCCACATGTAGGACCTAGACCCATCATAAGACAAGCCTGTATTATGTGTCTTTTTCGAATGGCCAGCAATATGTGTATCCTTCATTTTGAACCAATGTGTATGCTCTTTTGAAGGGACCACATACATCACTTGTGTGCATCACTTGTCATTCCTTCGAATGGGCCAACAAAGTAAATCCTATGCATGTTGAAACAAACCTTCCAAGGGAGATACTGCCCAGTCGAAGCAGGAATCAAGCTTTCTCCAAAGAAAACAAATGCCCAATCGAAGCAGGAATCAAGCTTGTATGCAGGTAGTCATCAAGACAAACCTGCAGAGGCCCTTGCTCAATCGAAGCAGGCATGCAGGTAACAATTGCATTGTGAATCAAGCAAGCATGTAAAGCCAATGATGCAATCGAAGGATGTATACAGGAGGCCATTGCCATGTGCCTGCTGGCTTGAAGGAAGTTCCTGCCTTGTGAATTGAAGGCAAGCATGGATAAGGAATTTGTCTTCTGAATCGAAGGAAAGCTGCAGGAGGCCATTGCCAACACCTTCTGAATCGAAAGAAACCAGTAAGAAGCCAACTCCCTCTTAATCGAAAGAAGCCAGTAGGAAGGCACTAACTTCTGAATCGAAGGACACCAACATGAGGCTCTTCCCTTTTGAATCGAAGGAGGTTGTTTTAAAGGGAAAAAATGTCCAATCGAAGCTTGTGTACAGCAAACAAGCAAAAGGCCAAGGCTTCATCGAAGCTTGGAAGTTTGAAGCAAGCTTGAAGGAGGTTAGGTACTCAATCGAAGAAAATTTTGTGCAGCCTTGACTTAGTGGAAATTTTATGTGAAAAATCTTTGAGAGATGGGAGGGAAAATTTTGGGGTACAACAATGTTGTAGATTAGGCTTTTATGACTTTAATTGGGTTGAACCTATTGTGTTTGAAATGAATATCAGGCCTTCAAATTGTCACCAATGGGCTACCCAAAAAATACCTGGTTTAAGTCCAACTTTCTATTTTTTTACTTCTTGTGATATTAATTCCTTTCCAGGCAGCCCAACACAAACATTCCTATTAGGTCCATAAATCCATTTCTATTTGCACACTTTGAATTGTGTTTGTTGAAATGCTGCAAATTTGTGAGCTTTGGTTTATAATTGTACACTTGAATTTATTTTGCATTTGTGACTTTGGGCTTAGCAATAATTAGGCTTTGGAATGATGTTACTATGTTGTGGATAATGTTTCTATCTTTAATTATAACCATACCCTCAATTTTTCCTTTTTTCATGTGATGAATATGGCGAGCACCAAGTTGAGACCTTGAAGGAGAATGGATGAATCGAGGCTAATTAACATGGATATTTGAAGGATTTGCAAGGATGTACTCTCAAGAAGCTTTAAATAAACTTGGTCTTACTTTCTTGGAAACAAATTCCAAATATTGCACTTGTTGTGATCTTTTGTACTAGGAGCAAGAAAAATGGTGAAGTGGACAAAAAGTTTGGCCTCGGTGTTGGAGCAGGATCTATGGAATAGAATTGGTAGCTTGAAGGGAAAACTTCAAGATACTTTGTTGCTTGTCTTTAAGAACTTGTAAAAGATTTTAATTTAGGAACACATTCTCTTGTAATTCAAACTAAATTCGTGTGAAATCCTTTGAACAATTCAAGTCCTCTTCTAAAGTTAAATGTACTAGTAATGTAGTGGCACCTTGAGTTGCTTAGAAGGACTAGATTTGAACCATGAAAGTCCTGACATATTATTTGTAAGTTGAAAATGATATGAAGTTTGTTCAAAAGAATTTATGTAGAAATAATGTTGAATGGCTTGTAATGTTTTTGTGTCTTGAATCCTCTTCATTAACTTAAAGTTTTAGCAAAAGAGATATTGAATGATATTGAGATTCAACTTGTACCAAGTGAAAAATGTAGCTTAAAAATTGAATGACATTTGAATCTAGCTCGCTCTAAATAGATCATGTAGATTTAGAACTTCTAGGCATAGTAAAATTGGATTATTCATGTGTTGGATGACAACCTTTGAGAAGAACAATGAACCAAATTACAACTTGTTATATGTGAATCTAATCCGACCTTCACATTTCCAAACTTTGCTTGAATTGTCTTAAAACCAAATCATCCTTTCCATCATTTTTTAAACCATGGATGCCTTGCTCTTAGGGTAAAGACAATGATAATGAAGTTAATGGAAACTTGAATACACTTTGTGATGCGGTGGGAGAACTTACTTGAAGGTTTTGCGTTTGATTGCAAATGTTGCGGTTAGCAAGAGTCTTCACTGACTTTTATTTTATCCAAAAGGAAAGGTGAAAAAGCACAAGTAAGACCTTTGAGATTATTTCTTGAGTTAGGGGGGGTAGATTATGAAAAGGGAAGGTATTAGCACCCTTTTCATCCATGGTTTTCCATGGGCTCTTAGTTACTTGCTAGATCACTTGCTTTTGTTTGAAATTATGCTTTGTGTGGTTTTTGAAAGTATTTTGTAAAGAGGCCATTGTTTAGGAAAACTTTGTAATGATTCTCATTCGTAAGAATGTATACCAAGTGTTTGATCTTTTGAAAACATTTTCATGTTTGTAAAATGTTTTGAAAGTATAGGTGTTTGTTTTGAAAAATAGCAAGGATGTTTTGTTTTGAAATGGAGCAAGTAATTAGGAGCATTCTACCTACTCAAAAGTCTTTCTTGTTCATTTTCTTTTCCTTTTACATTGTTATCTTACCATTGATTTGGTAAGTAACCCTATCTTTGGATGTAAACGGGACGGGCGTGGGTCATTGTATAACCATGATTAGAAATGTTTCAAGGTACCTTAGCATTCTATTTTTAGGGACTAAGATCATTTGAAAGGCAACATAGATAGCGTCATCGAGGGACTATGATCTTGTTTTTTGCTTGTTTTTGCTAAGATACCTCACATGCGTAATATGGCCATTTTGTAAGGCAACCAAGTGGATTTTACCCTAAGGGTGCTTGTGTGCAAGTGTATTGTTTTTCATGCTTGATTTTGTCTTTGATTAGGGTTTTCTAATTGATTGGTTTTAGTCTTTCCATACAAACCCTAATTACTAGCATTTGTATATAAAGCGATAAATTGCAGAATTTAAAGTTACTACGCTATTATAATACTTGTGGGAGGGGTGTACAAATTTCAAATGGGGATTGCAAGAAAATAAAGCCTAAATTATCTATTTACATCCATATTTAATTTGGATGAATAATGTACAAAAATGAATAAATATACAAGAATGTAAATGTAAAGAGAATGGATATTTTGTTTGGATTTTTAGAGAAAAAAGGAGGTTTTGTTTTAAACTTATTAACTAAAAGAAAACTATTAATTAAATTAGTAAAAGGTAAAACCCTAATTTACTTAGGAAAATAAATTAAACAAAACCCTAATCTATTAATTGATTAAAAAGAAATTAAGTTTAGAAGAAGAATATTTTTGGTATTTTTTGTCTTAAAAATAATTTATAATGTTATAAAAATACTTTTGATCTTTTTATATTTTAAAACAACATATTTAAATGGTGTAAAAGAAAATAACTAAACACCCTAGCTTTTTAATTAAATGTACAAAACAACTAGTCAAAATAAATAAAGTATGATTAAATAAAATAATTTTTTTGTGTAAAAAATAAATAAACTTTATCAAAATATTAATCTAATGTTTTTATATTCTTTTTTATTTTTTAATATTAGATAAAATATTTAAGAAAATAAATAAATAAAAATAAGAAAAAGGAAATAAAAATGGGCCAGGGTGTGTAAGTGAAACAGGGGGTCAGAAAGTAAAAAAAAACAATAAGGCCCAAGGAGGAGGCCCAGCGCTTGTCCAAAAAAGTCAGAATAGGAAAAATATGGAAAAAAAAATCAAAAGGGTACCACTGGGGCTCGAACCCAGGTCCCTCAAGTCACAGGCGCGCGCTTCTACCACTGGGGTGGCTATACATTCGTTTATATAATCAAAACAACAAATATATGACAGTAAATAAGTCCAATGGCCTGAACTTCATCTTTAACCTCACGCCCAGCCAGAGCCTCTGTATCTTATTCAAATCTCAACAAAAATGAAAATTGTAAACAGGAAACTTGTAGCAAATTTCTCACGATTTCATAAATGCAAAGCAATAAAGTTATAGATCAAAGATAAGCATGAATTTTAATGGCCCTAATCTGAACCCTAAAAATCTCAGAAACTTCAATCTTAAAATTCTCTAAGCTCAAACAAAATTAATGAAAACTATGGACATGGTTAGCTTTAGGGCAATGATATCTTCATTTTTCATTCACAAATAAACCATTAATGATGCCTGTATGAAAAGTTCCAAAGTAAGAAAACTTACCTTGCAAGAGGGTATCGGGTTTGGAGTTTGAGCAGCTTTCAGTGAGTTCTAATGATTGGGTTAGCTTCCTCAAGTTCTCAGGAAGCTAATGGGATTCTTAGCTTGAGCTGAAAGTGCCTGAGGAGTTCTGGAGAAGTCCAAGTGCAAAGCTCTATTTTTGAAAATGGAAGATGGTGTTAATGGTGTTACAGTCTTGTAACATGGTGTGGGATGAGTTCTAAATGATGTTTAGAAACTTTAGGAACCAAAAGGCTTGAAAAAGCACGAGGGAGATGTGAGTTTCAAACTTTTAGGGGTCAAGCATGCGTGGGATTTGTGGCTAATGGCTTGTGTATGTATGTGCGATGTTACTTGATTTTCAAGAAAAGTGGGTAAACAAGTTTCAATGGGAAGTACAAGCATGGGATGAGTGATTGTAAGTGTCTAAACCATTTCTCTTGTGTTATAAGACATGTATGATCAGAAAAGAACAAGTGCAAAGCTCAAGAACAAGTTTTGTGCAAAAAGCCACTTTATTAAAAATGGCATTGTGCACTTTTTTTCCAAAATGGATATAAAGCATGGCCTTGTATTAAATGCTTGAAATGAGACCTCTAACAGTTGTGCAAGAAATTAATTATGGAGTTCCTAACAAGTTTGAGGCCTGTAAAGTAGAGGTTATGCAGCATAAGTTTGAATTTTGAATTTGTTTATCACAAAATGACTTGTAATTTAAGTGATAAAACCCTAACTTCATCTCTTCGATTCTCCCTACTCAAAAATGATCTCAATGAGTTCTTAGACATTTTGGAAAGCTTGCAATGTGATCTACAACCCATCTTTGAATCACTTTTTAAGATTCCCCTTTGAACTATATGAAAAAGTGTCATAAAGTTGGGTCAAAATCCTGACCAAATTAGGGCAAAAATTTCACTAAGTGTTTTGTTCTATGACCATGTGTTCTTAAAATTATAACTTGAGATTCAAGCAATTTTAGAAGGAGTTGTGTAAAGAAATAATGTAGATTTCATGGAGATCTACAACTTGAATGATGGAAGTTTCTTCTGAATCAGCTTGCATCATGGTGAAAATTTTGCTCAAAGTTATGAAAAAATAAGAAATTTCCAACACTTAGAAAAAATTTCTAAGTTTAGAAATTTTAACTTTACAAAATGAAATATTGAATTTTAGATTTCTTGATGAATAAGTTTCATATTTTGAAATTTGTTGATGAATTGTGATCTTTGACATTTGATTTTGACCAAAAAGTCAAAGTTTGACTTTTCAGTATACAGCTGACTTTTAATTAGTTGACTGAAAATTCATCTGTCAATCCATTGGACTTGAGCAATGTTTTGAGCCATGTTTTTAGGTCAAAATGATGCAATTGTACTCTTGAGATCATGCCTTAAACCAATTTATCATTTTCTAGGTCAAAAATTAGAAATTTCCCTTTCCTAGTCAAAACCCTAATTTTGACCATTTTGCCCTTTTGAAGATTTGATCAAATTTCTTGAGGAATTATGGTCCAAACTTGATAAAATGATACATATGAGTTTAAAATGTTGATGTGGCTCAAAAATTATGAAGTTTGACTGTAAATTGGCCTTAGTTGACTTTTTTCCCAATACAACTGATTTTTACGTCAACTGCTCAATTGACTGAGCAAACGTGTGATCCAAAGTTTGAAACTTAACATGAGTAATATTGAGGGTCCATCATGGTCCATGATAGTCATATGAGGCAATGGAAGTTCAAATATCCTTGTGCAATCTCAAACCCTAATTTTGGTCATCAGTGCTTAAGGAGGTGTCTTGAGCTTGATCAACCCTAATGCAGTCTTGAGCCAAAGGAGATCTTGTGAGCAAATTCTTGATAAATGAGAGGAAAAATTTTGGGGTGCAACAGCTGCCCCTGTTCAATCTTTTTAAGCCTGAAGAGTTAGATTGGCGAGTTTTTCCATTTGTGACTCGAAGGCGGAAGATGATTGGACATTAGAGTGCCCATAAATTTGCACTCGGTGATGTGATGATTGATGGTATAGGGAATGGGATTAAAGATTCCATTTGGAGGGATGATGGAAAGTTGTTGTAGATGGGCTTGTAGATGCCATCCAGAAATGATTGTTAAACTGTATCTGTAAGCTGAAACTGAATGAGTATCAGAATGGCATTCGTGTCTGGAGCGTATCTGAACTGTATCTAAAAGTTGAATCTAAATGAGTATCATGATGGCATCCTTGTCTAGAGCGTATCTGAACTGTATCTGAAAATTGAAATCTGAATGAGTATCAGGATGGCATCCGTGTCTGGAGTGTATCTGAACTGTATCTGAGAGCTGAATCCGAATGAGTATCAGAATGGCATTCATATGTAGAGCGTATCTGAAGTGTATCTGAGAGTTGAATGAGTTTCAGGATGGCATCCATGTCTGAAGCATATCTGAATTGTATCTGAAAGTTGACTCTAAATGAGCATCAGGATGGCATCCGTGTCTGGAGCGTATCTGAACTGTATCTGAGAGGTGAATCTGAATGAGTATCAGAATGGCATCCGTATCTGGAGCGTATCTGAACTGTATTGGAGAGCTGAATTTGAATGAGTATCAGAATGGCATCCTGTCGGGAGCGTATCTGTTCTAATCTGAAAACCTTTGAACATTGTTAATGGTAGCTATTGATTAACCTTATCCTGAAAAGGGTAAAATATTAGCTAATATGCAATGTCATGTTGTATGAAATTCAAGGTATAATGCATTCGTGTTATCGATGTTCATGATATATGGATTTGATGTATGCGCATGTGAGCTAATCTATTGCATTGCTTGTTTGATTTGGGGAAAATAGATCCATGACTGCTGCTGAGGATACAGAGTACAAGTCTTCATGTTGTGAAGTTGAAGTGTTGATGAATTTCTATTTAGAGAAATAAACTCTGTTGTAAGGTAAATGTCGTGTACTGCTTGTAAAATCCTGTTGGGGGATCCTGAGAAATTGGACGACTTCTACTGGGGATTGATAATTGGAAGCTTTCTTCCACTGGGGATTAAACTGCACACTGCGGGGTTTTATGGAAATAAATTATAGAGATTTACCTATATCCTAAAGCCATCAGTGACTGTCTTTCTATTTTGTTCATTTGTAAACAGTAATTATGTTCAAATGTATATGTTCAAAAATAAATCATTGGACGTTTTTGTAAGAAAAACACAAGAGTAAAGAAAAACAGATAGTTTTGCACTTTCAAAGGGATATCTTTGTATTGACTTTGAGTAAGTATTTTTATACAATGAGACAAACATTCTAGTAAGAGAACGCCATCATAAAAAAATGAAAATTTGATACAAAGAAAAGATATCTATGTGAAATAATCCCATGGGGTTCCCATTCTGTTATAGCCTTCGTGTCTCTGAGCATCTTATATGTTTGTTGCCTTGTCCGAAGCTGATTAGAATGATCAGAACCTCTGAGTTTGTCTGTTTGTCCGTAAGGTGATCCAACGGGACATAGTCATACGCTTTAATTCCCTAACTTTTTCCTGGACTGCCCTTTTGGGTTTTCAGTCCACCGGGATACCTTTTTTTCCCAAGCCGCCCTTTCAGGTTTTCAGTTTGTCGGGTGTACAGATTTTTTTGTTTTATCCCTAATTTTTTCCCTAACCATTTTGGTTCGCAAGGATGCCCTTGTTTTTCCTAGGTGTGTCAACCTAGCGGGTCTCTTATGCGTAGTATCTTCTGACGATATCTGCGTTCACAGGGTGGGGCAGGTCATCGCCACCCATGGTGGTCAAAATCATTGCTCCACCAGAGAATATGTTTTTTATTACAAATGGTCCTTCGTATGTATGAGTCCACTTGCCCCTGGGACCGCCTTGCGGCAGTATGATGCGCTTGATCACCAAATCCCCGACTTGATATACTTGGCATCTGACCTTTATGTTGAAAGCCTTGATCATCCGTTTTTGATACATTTGACCATGACAGACAGCAGTAAGCCTTTTCTCATCAATCAAGTTTAGTTGATCAAGTCGAGTCTGGATCCAATCATCTTCATTCAGCCCTGCATCCTTCATAATTCTCAAAGAGGGGATATGGACCTCAATAGGCAAGACAACCTCCATTCCGTATACCAGAGAGTGAGGGTTTTCCCCGATTGATGTGTGCACTGTGGTACGATACCCGTGGAGAGCGAATGGTAGCATCTCATGCCAGTCTTTATATGTGAATGTCATTTTCTGTATGATCTTTTTGATGTTCTTATTTGTGGCTTCGACAGCACCATTCATCTTTAGCCGGTAAGGGGAAGAATTGTGATGCTGGATCTTGAATTGCTCGCACAGTGCGGTGATCATAGTGTTGTTGAGATTCGTACCATTGTCTGTGATGATCCTCTCCGGGATACCGTAACGACACATGAGATTCTGCTTGATGAATCGGGCGACAACATTCTTGGTAACGGAAGCGAAAGAAGCTGCCTCTATCCACTTTGTAAAATAGTCAATAGCCACCAAGATGAAGTGGTGTCCATTAGAGGTGGTTGGCTTGATTTTCCCAATCATGTCGATGCCCCACATAGCAAAGGGAAAAGGAGTCGTCAAGACATTCAGAGGAACCGGAGGTACGTGCACCTTGTCAGCATAGATCTGATACTTGTGGCAGGTTCAAGAGTGTTTATAGCAATATGCTTCCATGGTATACCAGTAATAGCATTCCTGTAGGATCTTCTTTGACATCGTATTCCCACTGGAATGAGTGCCAAAAGTGCCCTCATGTAGATCAACCATGATCTTTTCTGCCTCAACCTTGTCTACGCAACAGAGCAAAACAGAGTCCTGGTTGCGTTTGTAGAGAATATCGTTACTAAGGAAGAACTTAGCAGAGAATCTCCTTAAGAAATTCTTATCATTGACTGAAGCTCCTTCCGGATATTGTTGAGCCTCAAGATACCTCTTGACTTCGTGAAACCAAGGTCGGTCCACTACTTCTTCAGTATTAATCTCGTGACAGTAACCTGGTTCATCCACTCATTCAATGGTGATCTGGGGAGCCTTGTTATCCCATTTATGTTTAAACATGGATGACATTGTGGCTAGTGCATCTGCTATCTGATTTTCTTCTCGCGGGAAATGCTCGAAGGTAATCTTTTCAAAATGTGGGATCAATGTCAAAACATGTTCTTTGTAGGGGATAAGGTTAGGGTGTTTGGTGTCACATTCCCCTATGATCTGGCTGATGACCAAAGATGAATCTCCGAATACATTTAAGGATTTGATCCCCAAATCTATGGCAGCTTTAAGACCAAAAATGCACGCTTCGTATTCCGCCATGTTATTTGTACAATTGAAGCAGAGTCTTGCAGTAAAGGGAGTATAACACCCTTCAGGAGATATGAGTATAGCACCAATACCATTGTAGAGTGCATTGGACGCCCCCATCAAAAACCAGGGTCCATCGGGATCCTTGTTCATATCCGTCATATGGTCTGAATTCTTCACAATTGTTTATCATCATGATGTCTTCATCTGGGAATTCGAAATTCATGGACTGGTAGTCTTCCATAGCTTGGTGAGCAAGGTGATCAGCTAGTACACTGCCCTTTATTGTTTTCTGGGTGGTATACTATATGTCATATTCTGTCAGGATCATCTGCCATCTCGCTATTCTCCCAGTGAGAGCAGGTTTCTCGAAGATGTATTTTATTGGATCCATCTTGGATATTAATAAGGTAGTATCGTTAGCATATATTGTCTTAGCCAGCGAGCAGCCCATGCCAGAGCACAACAAGTTTTCTCGAGCAGTGAATATCTTGTTCCACAGTCGGTAAACTTTTTGCTCATGTAGTAAGTATCATGCTCTTTTCGGCCAGACTCGACATGTTGCCCCAACACACACCCCATTTAATTTTCTAAAACAGTTAGATACATGTTCATTGGTCTTCCCTCGAAAGATGGCATCAAAACAGGAGGCTCTTGTAAGTACTCTTTGATCTTGTCAAAAGCAGTTTGGCACTCGTCATTCCATTTGACTACTTGATCTTTCTTAAGTAATTTGAAGATTGGTTTACAAGTAGCTATCAGGTGAGAAATGGATCTGGGAATGTAGTTTAAACGTCCCAGGAATCCTCTGACTTCCTTCTCAGTACGAGGAGCAGGTGTGATACGGTGGCAGAACCGACTGTTAATACTGGTTTGTGTTTTACGCTTTTTGTTCGCAAAATGTCGCGGTAAGTAAGAGTTGCCACCGACTTTTATTTTATCCAATCATGGAAAAGGAAAAAGAACAGAAAAGAACCTTTTTTCGAGATATTCTGAGCACGAGGGGAAGATTATAGAAATGGAAGGTGTTATCACCCTTTTTATCCGTAGTTATCTACGGGATCTTAGGTACTTGCTCATTTTTCAAATTGCTTGTGTGTGTTTGTCTTGAAAATGTTTTACTTTGTGATAACCCTTGTATCAGTCCTCAAGAGTGTGACGAAGTTTGTTTTGAAAATTTGTTTGAAAAGGTGTTTGTGTGAAAAGTTTTTATTGAGAAAGTACTTAAGATTCTACCTACTCGAAAAAAAAGTTTGTTCGTTTTCCTTTAGACAGCGCTATCCTACTATTAAGGAGTATGTAGCACCGTAGTTGGAGTTGTAAGGGACATTCGAAAGGGACAAGTACAATCACCAAAGCAATAGTTAGAAAAATTTAGTAGTAACCCTAGAGTCTTAAGATCTTTCCGAGGCAACATTTCCGACGCAACATTCGAATGGGACATTTTGATCTCTTAGACAGGAGGGCAACCACTAAAATCTCCTATGCTTAATGATTGTTTACCGAAGGCAACCGAATTGAGGTAAACCCTAGGAGTGAATATGTGCATATGAATTGTTTCAGTTATTTAATTTTTGCACATTAGGTGATCTACCATTTTAATTTCAGATATTCTTGCCATACAATCCTATTTAGCATACATCTAGACAGTTAAATATTTGCAGGAATTTAAAAGTGCAAAAAAATAAACCTAGCTATTACAAGGCTTCGGGGGATGGGGATTACTTACATAACCAAAAAAATCGGGGATTAATGCAGTAAATAAAACCCTAGTTTAACTATTACAAACCATTGGCAGTTGCAAAAATAATGGAAAAGAAATGATTAAATGTGCGGCGAATTAAATACGAGGAGAAATTGAAAACCCTAAAATCTAATTGAGAAATAATTAAGTTTTTCTTGAGAAAAGAATTACTTGAGTTATGTACGAATAAAACCCTAATTCTAATTATTTTAATTATGAAAAAGAAATTGAAATTAACCTAATCTAGCTAAATTAAATAATTTCAAGAAAATAAGATATTTTGTACAAAAAGATTTTGTGTATTTTTTGGTTTTTTATTTGAGAAAATAAATGTAATTGCACATTAATTAAAAACCCTAATTTCTAATTAATTTTAATTTAAAAAAAAAGAAATTAAATTAACCTATATTTCTAATTAAATTAAAATAAATATTTTATTAAAAAATGCTTTTTTTTTGTGTTTTGTGATTTATTGATTTTATGATTAATAAAAAAAGGGTAATTAATTTGGTGAAAAATAATTAAACAAAATAATTAAAATAAAAGAAATAAATAAAGAAAAAGAGAAAGGGCCTGTGTTGAATAGCAATTCTGGGGGGTGCCAATCTGAGTTTTCTAAGGCCCAAAACGCTTCAAGCTAGGTCAGCCTATGGATGTCTTGCAGTATTGACTTGAGGGCGTATCATAGGCCCTCACTGCTGGAGCGTTGGATCTGATAGCATGCTTGATCAAACAGTTGGACTCAAGGGTGTATGATGTTCTCCAAGACCAGTGATGCGCTAGATTTGTTGAAAGAAAATAACATAAAGAGAATTATTGGGACCTGGGATCGAACCCAGGTCCTTATACTCCCCACTAGCGTGCCTCACCATTTGAGCTACCTTGCTTTTTTGTTATTATAACAAAAACAAATAATATTATATAAAATCAAACGGATTAATGAATAAAGGACAAAAAACGCACGCCAGTTTCAAATAGTCCAGTGATGACTGAACACATTGTCTTCTTCTTCCTCATTCGTCGTTTTAGGCACATAACTTTTACGTACAGTCACATGTTCGTAGCCATAGCCTCTGCAAATTTCCAAAACTAACGAGACACATGATGAATGATATCTAACTATATAGATCCATTAGTTTTGATCTCGTGAACATCATGGTACCCTTCTTTTTGGCTAATTTCATCTGTGGACAAAACCCCTAAACTACACATACAAAACCTAACAATGGCAAAGGCATGTACAGGCTTCAAAAATGCAATTAAATTATCCAGTTAGCTTGCAAACACGATGAGGATCACAAATATATAACTTAAACATGTTAATGATGCAAGAAATACAGTAATCGATTTTGAAAATATGAGCAAACGGTGAGAGTGATTGTGCGTGTTTATGGGTGTTTCAAGTCTTGCAAATAATCCAATTGGCTTCTGGGAAGGTCCAGGAAACGATTGGAAGCGTTGGAATGGCTTGAATTGGCCTGTGGAATGTAAACCGATTCACACTTTTCCTTGAATTTTTTTGAATTTGCTCTGCCTCTTTCACGATTGCTAACCCTTATTTTTTGCTTTTTCTTTTCCAATATATACCTAGGGACGAATTAGGGTTATAAACTTGGATTGAATCTTGAAGTATGATGAGATTTGATTTGATTCTTTAGCCATATGCAAACTTGCAATATTAAGCCAAATCTTCCCTTTCTTGTACCAATTATGGTTGATTCGTTTTGGCTTTGATAATTTGGCATATTTTGATTGTCAATCTGTCCAAAAACCAAATCAAATCATATATTTGCTATTATTCATCAATTATTTGATTTAATTCAATTTTTAATTAATAAAAAATCAAAATAAATTGAAAAATGAAGCAAATAATGTGTGGGTGAATATTTGAGTCGTGAACCACATTATAAGTGAGGCGCAAGCATAAAAGGTTAGGCCCATTTATCAAAAAATGCATTTTTGAGCACTTTTGACTTTTGGCAATTTTGCAAAAAGGATCAACTTTGACAAGGCATATCTCTTCCAATTTTAATGCTAGAGAGGTGTTCTTGGACTTTTTAGAAATCTTAGGTTGTCCCCTAAGCAACCCTTTTAGTATCATATCAATTTAGTCTTCCATGTTCATGTAAGAAGCTTTGACCCAAAAGGTGTTTTTGTTGACTTTTCAAAAGGACCCATAATGTAGAAATTTATATCTTTTTATGAGTGCAAATTTTGAACTTGTGAGCTGAATATGAATTGTAGGGAATTGCATCCTCTTCAAAATGAGCTTTGGATGGAAAATTTCTGATAAATCATGTGGAAGTTATTCTTGGTCAAAGTTGGGTTGACTTTTACTAAGAAACCCTAATTTAGCAACTTTTGGGTTTTGATGAATTTGGAGCATTCCTTGGGGAATCATGATCAACCCTTGATCAAATGATTAAAGTCAATTAAAACTGTTAATTTTGACCAAAAATATTGAAGTTTGACTGTATGTGGATCACAGTTGTCTTTTGACCTAATACAGTCGATTCTCAAGCATCTGAGCAGTTGACTGAGCAAACTTCTTGTGCAAGGCATTAAACTTGACATGTAGGGTTTTTAGAACATATTAAGACCATGGAGAGCATATGAGGCCTTTGTGGTTCACCCATCTTGATGAAAATGGAAACCCTAATTTGAGGTACACTGCCTTAGGAGAGAGTTTGTCTGGTCCACTCTTAAGCAACCTTGAGCAAATTGAAGATCTCAATGGACATGTATTGAGTAAAATGAGAGGGAAAATTTTGGGGTACAACAGCTGCCCCTGTTTAAAATTCTTAAAGCTGAGGATGTAGATTGGCTATCCTGCCATTCGTAATCTGAAGGTGGAAGATAATTGAACACTAGAGTGCCCAGAAATTTGCACTCGCATGAAGTGGCACTTGATTTGTGATATCGGGAATGGGCTTACATATGCCATTCGGAAGTTGATGATGGAATATTGTCAGAGATGGGCTTAAAGATGCCATCCTGGATGCGACGGAGAATTGTCAGAGATGGGCTTAAAGATGGCATCTAGAGAATGTTGATTTCCTAAGATATTCTTTTGCCGAGAGTCCCTGTTGCTGTTGTTCATGAGGAATCTGCTGAGGAATGTCGGTATCTGTCTTGGGAGAAATAGAATTTTAGGAGCTTCAGTTGTCCGTTACTCTACTGGGGAAATAACTCTTACTTGAGAAAGCAGAAGTGAATTGCATATCTGGTCGATGTACAGGATGTACCACGACTTACTAGGGAAATGCGAAACCAATCGTGTTTGATCAGGTCCCGGTCTTACAGTGTTGTAAACTGTTGTCTGGAGATAAGAGAGAAGGAACCTGGATAGTAAGGTTATGAGAAGGAACCCGGATAGTAGGTTTGCTTCGATATGAAATCCTAGATGGTAGGGCTGTGAGAAGGAACCTGGATAGTAGGGTTACTTCGATATGAAAGACTGGATAGTAGGGTTATGAGAAGGAACCTGGATGGTAGGGTTACTTCGAAATGAGATCCTGGATAGTAGGGCCGTCAGAAGGAACCTGGATAGTAGGGTTACTTCGATATGAAAGCCTGGATAGTAGGGTTGTGAGAAGGAACCTGAATAGTAGGGTTACTTCGATATGAAAGCCTGGATAGTAGGGTTGTAAGAAGGAACCTGGATAGTAGGGTTACTTCTATAAGAAAGCCTAGATAGTAGGGTTGTGATAAGGAACCTGGATAGTAGGGTTACTTTGGTATGAAAGCCTGGATAGTAAGGATGTGAGAAGGAACCTGGGTCGTAGGATTACTTCTATATGAAAGCCTGGATAGTAGGGCTGTGAGAAGGAACCTGGGTCGTAGGGTTACTTCAATATGAAAGCCTGGATAGTAGGGCTGTGAGAAGAAACCTGGATCGTAGGGTTAGTTTGATATGAAATCCTGGATAGTAGGGCTGTGAAAAGGAACCTGGTGTTGTAACCCAAAATTTTCCCTCTCATTTCATCAACACTTTCTCATCACAAGACTCTTGAAACTCAAGATCAAGCTAGGGTTTGTCCTGCTCAAGACCCCTCCTTGCACTGTTGACCTAAATTAGGGTTTGAGTTTGCACAGGGATGTTTTAACCTAAAATGCCCAAAGTTACATTCATACTTCATGTTGAATTCACAAGTTTTCCCATACCAAGTTTCAAGCCTTGATTCAAATCCTTGCCCAATCAATTGGACAGTTGACCTAGAAATCAGCTGTATTGGAGAAAAAGTCAACTGTGGCCAATTGACAGTCAAACCTCATAAAATTTGACCCACATCAACATTATGAACTCATATGAATCATTTTATCAAGTTTGGATCACAATTCCACAAGAAATTTGATCAGATCACCAAAAGGGCAAAATGGTCATTTTTAGGGTTTTGACTTTACAAAGGCAATTTTTGACTGTTTGACCTAACCAATGGCAAACCAAGCTCACATATGGACTCAAGGACTCAATGACATTGTCTTTACCCATTCAACAAGTTCAAAAGATCTCAAATGCATAGGATTGACAGATGAATTTTTCAGTCAACTGATCAAAATTTGACTGTATACTGAAAAGTCAAACTTTGACTTTTTGATCAAATCCAAGTGCCAAGATTCATTTTTCATCAAGACATGTCAAATTATGGAACCTGTCCATCAAGAAACCCAAGAATGCAAATTAGGGTTTAAAATGGAAAATTTTCATAACTTAGAAATTTTCTAAGTTATGAAATTTTCTTATTTTTTCCTAACTTTGTCCCATGTTTTCACCAAGATTCAAATGGATTCAAAGAAAACTTGCAACATGAAAGTTTTAGTACATCACAAAGTATACAACTTTGATTCACAAAGTTTTCTCAAAGGAAGCTTTCATCTCAAGTTATGATTTTTGGAACAAGGGTACCAAAAACTTTTAACTTAGAAGAAATTTGCCCTAATCTAGGCAGGATTTTGACCCATCTTCTTGGCAATTTTTCACATAGTTCCACTTGGAGTTTCAAGTTGCATTACAAATATGGATTGTATTACATGTTCCAAGATTTCCAAATTGTCCAAGAACTCCTCAAGCACCCCTGTGGTTAGAGAGAATCGAATTCACAAAGTTGGCAAAAACTCACTTTTGTTCATAGCAACTTGCATTTTCAAATCAGCTTGTGTAATGCTAGCTTGCAGGCCTCAAAATCAACTTACACTTCATAATTTTATGCCTAACCATTTTTTTAAGGTGTTATCTCATCCATTTGGGCATTACATGCAAGTTTAAGCCTTAAGTAGTAAAAGTGATTTTGCCATTTTTGCAAAAGTAGCTTTATGTCAAATACTAAATCCTTGAGGCATGGGGCCAGATCTTTGAGGCAAGATTGAGTCCACAAGTTCCTGTTACCAAGAACCAAAGATGCAGCATGATAGGTAGGCTTGGACAGGGCTATAACATCATTTGCATTTTCTTGCTTCAAGTAGAAGAAACATTGCAAAAACATAACCAACTCTCATATCTGTGAACAAGAGCTTAAGCAAACATTGTACACAGTTTCCATACCTCCCAACTAACCTAAAACACGACTCATTCATCCCTCATACCTCCTAATACACCAAATCATTGTTTTGCTGCAAAACAGGGCACACCCTGCAGATTGAATTCCACAACACATTTTGCTCGTGCACTTTTGCCCAAACCTGTTCAAACATCTTCCATTTCATCCATCCAAACTACTTCAAACCTTAAACACCAGCTGTAACACCTCTAATGCACTTTTCCATTTTCATTTCCAAGCTTTGCAGGTGAACTTTTGCAGCACGATACAAGGTGTTTCAAAGCAAGCCAAGTATTGGAGAAGCTTCCTTGGACCTCAGGCAAGCTTAATAGAAGCTCAAACACCATTGAAGGTTGCTACATTGCTCTACTCGATTCAAGCTGAAACAGGTATTTCATGGACTTCTATCTCTCTATTTAGGAATGGTTACGCTTAGGTTTGTGAATGAAATATGTTGTACTCATAGCCCTGAAGCCATACATGTGATCATCTTTCATTTATATTGAGTGTGCTAGGAGAATTTCAGCCATGAATATGTGAAAAAAGTTAGGTCAGATTTTAGGGCCAGAGAAATTCTCTCTGGTCTTTGAGAGTTAGATTTAATGCTTTATATGGTTAGATTTGTGTTTAAATTCTCTACAAGTTTCATGTTTTAAGTTTTGTCAAAAGATCAAAGAATCAGGAGTTGGCATGTTGTACAAGAGGCGCGCGCGTTTTTCAAACAGAAAGCTGGAGGTTGAAGAAGGTGATGGCTTGGGCTGGGCCTGAGTCATTCTTACTTTTAGAACCCCTTTATTCAATTTGCACCCCCCTAGCCCATTTGATTGAATATTTGTCATTTTTATGTTTTTATTTTTTTATTCTTACTTTATATTTTTTGCTCAAATATAAAAAATACCAAAAATAATTTTCCACATTTTTTTCATATTTATTTGATATTTATTCACTTTATTAGGCATATATGTATAAACAAACCTTTTTTTTTAATAAAACTTCAAAAGATAATACAAAAATATATTTGTTTTTTTTATTTATTATTTTTATTTTACACTTGAAAACATCTTCTTGAAAATATCCATTTTTGTAAAGAATTAATTTTTATCTTTGTATATTTAATATGATATATATATATATGATATATATATATATATATATATATATATATATATATATATATATATATATATATATATATATATATATATATATATATATATATATATATATATATATATATATATATATATATACTTGTATATTTTATTTTATTAGATAATTAGGACAAAAATAATACACTTTTATTTTTATTAATATTTGACACTAAAAATACTTTCTTTTTTACAATGTACTTTTATTCTTACATAAATTAATATATATTGTATATAATTAATAAATATTACTATTTATTTGAAAATTAGGGTTTTGCCCTAAAATGACCAAAAATAATTAAAATTTGATTTTTTTATTTTTGTTAATATTTCACATTAAAAATACCCTTTTCACATACATAAAAAACCTTTTTTTGCATAATACATTTTTATTTGATATTATTTAATTGTATTTATTTAAATGTTAAATATGGACTTGTACATTCGATATGGTTGTAATAACTTAGAATTTATTTTCTTGTCAAAATATTCCCAATTCAAATTTGTACCCCCATCCCCATAATCATGTTGTAATAGCTTAGCTTTTAAATTCTCGCACATTTAAAAGCTTTCAATTATACCATGCCTAGACCTAGGGTTTGTATGCAAAATAAAACCAACAAGTAGTTTGACCTAATCCAAAGATAAATATGCATGAAAAACAAACACAATGCACACTTGCACCCCTAGGGTTTCGTCCACTTGTTGCCTTCAAAAATGGGCCATGGTTGCATGTTGGGTACTTTGGCGAAACAAAAACAAACAAAAAGATCATAGTCCCTCGATGACGCTATCTTGGTTTCCTATACAAAATGATCTAGTCCCTCAGAAAATTGCCAAAGATACTTGACACAATTGCTATCATGGTCTATACGATGACCCGCGCCTGTCCCGTTTAACATCCTAACACAAGGTTGTTCACCAAATACAATGGTGAAACAACACTGTTAAAAGGGTTAAAACATAGGAAAAATCTTTGAGTAAATTAGGGTAGATAGCTCTTGGTTACTTGATCAAAAATCTTGCAAAACATCCTTGCCATTTTTCAAACACACTCCGCAACACAAATTCCAAAAAAAACTTTCAAAACATTGAAACAACTTTTCAAAAAGACAAACACCTTTGTAAAACATTCAAACGAATTGTTACAAAGGTTGCCTAGACAAGGCATCTTTTTCAAAACATTTTCAAAACCACACACAAAGCACCATTTCAAACAATTGAAAAGCAAAGGCAAGTGATCTAAGCAAGTAACTAAGAGCCCATGGATAACCATGGATAGAAAGGGTGCTAATACCTTCCCTTTCTATAATCTACTCCCCGAACCCAAGAAAACATCTCAAAGATCTTTCCTGTGCTTTTTGACCATTCCTAAGGATAAATAAAAAGTAGGTGGCAACTCTTGCTAAACCGAACATTTGCGAACACAAACGCAAAACCTCAAGTCAGTTCTCCCACCGTATCACAGAACTGGCGACTCTGCTGGGGAGTTCTTTTTAAGTGGAGTAACCTTAGGGCTTAGATCACCCTTTTGCATGATTAATTGTTTGCTTTGATTGCTTTACATTTTTGGTTCTCTTGTTTGGGCTTGAAATCCTCCACCCGGATTTGGGAAACATTCATAGATAGCAATACGTTGTGGAAACTGTGCGGGGTATACCGACACGGTTGAAGCAATAGATATGTTAGTGCGACATATTTGTGAGTACCGGTAGCCTTTGAGTCAATCAAAGAGAATACGGGGCCGCTGAGTGATGTCACTAAGAACTAATGACCTAGAACCTTACTTGACCATCTTGGCCTTTATTAGGGGTAGTGAGATGACCGGCTTTGGTGCAGTCCGAAGTTGGTAGATACTCGATACTACACTCATTGAGGGTTATTTTCTTGGAATATTTTGGTCGCTAGTTAAGTGGCTAAACCAAAACAATGAACATAGAAAACAATCCAATGATATTGAGCTCCTTAGAACCCGGTTACTATTTATAGGACAGGTTTTGAGCCAACTAAACTCAAGAGGGTACTTACCTATGAAACCCCATGCAAGCCTGAAACTAGGGTTTTGTGTGACTTGCTTGTACATGTGTTTGTGCATACATCATGAACATCATAAAGCATCATATGCATCCACTAACCATTTCAAGGGTTTGGATCTTCATCTTTGTTCTTGTTTTGTAGGTCATGGAATCTCTTCGCAGGAAAACAATTCAAGTCAACCTTGTGAGAATCCCTCCTCAACTCAGGGAGCTTACATCCAGAATTCCAGAAAATTCTCTCTTCAGTGAAAGACATGGTAGACTTTTCAACCTAGTCAACACCAGCATTGAAGAAGACATGGTGAAAGTGTTGTTCCAATTCTTTGACCCCCTTCACCACTGTTTCACATTTCCCGACTACCAATTGGTGCCTACTTTGGAGGAATTTTCTCAACTCCTGAGAATTCCTATTCGTAATCAACTACCCTACAATGGTACAGAAAAAGAACCAAAACCTGAAGATGTTGCTCAAGCACTGCACTTGCAACCATCTGACATCAAGGGGCATTGGGAAACCAGAAGTGGTGTCAGGGGCTTCTTGGCAAAGTTCTTGTTTGAGAAGGCACAAGAGTGTTGGAATTCCCTGGATCTGCAAGCCTTTGAAGAGATTGTGGCACTCCTTATTTATGGGTTGGTCTTGTTCCCAAATCCTGACCAACTTATAGATGTGAATGCTGTCAAGATTTTCATATCCAGAAATCCCATACCTACATTACTTGGGGATATCATCCACTTATTTTACACACGAACAATGAGGAAAAGAGGTGTTCTCGTGTGCTGTACTCCTCTCTTAGCAAGGTGGTTTATTTCTCACCTTCCACAATCAGTTTTGAAGAACGAGCAGGGTTTAAGGTGGTCACAACGATTGATGACCCTCACACATTCTGATGTACATTGGTGTTCTCGGTCCAGAGAAAATGTCATCATCGTTGATCGTTGTGGTGAATTTCCTAATGTCCCATTACTTGGCATTAGGGGAGGCATTACCTATAACCCCTGTCTAGCTTTAAGACAATTTGGATATGCTCGGAGGGATGGCCCTCATGACATGTTGATTCCTGACCTAGTTTTTGACTTCGACAATGATGCGTAAGGACTTCGCCAAAGGTTCATCAGAGCTTGGAGGATGCCTAACAAGGTGGATAGTAAGACACTATGGAACAAGAATTCCATCCCCCTTGAGCCTTACCTCAAGTGGGTACGAACCCGCTCTCAGAATCTTATGATGCCATATCCTCACATTATCCCCTTGATTAAAGAGCCTGTTAAGGAAGGAGAGGTTCCATACACCATCCTATATCCTAACATGCCAACATCATGGGAGGAAATTCAAAAGAGTTGGATCCAACTCAAGGAAGAACGGGATACTTTTGAAGCCAGCTTATATGCCAGTGAGAAGAAGGTTTTAGAGCTCACCCGCCGACTTCACGAGGAAGAGACTCTCAACACTTACATCGCACCAAAAAGGAAGCGCAACGTCTTTTTACCTTGAGAAGCTTTGTAATATTTGGCCCATGGGGCATTTATGTACTGACAAAATTTCTTCTTATTAATATGACGTGTGTTATTTTTGTCTGTAACAACTTTGAATTTCTAAATCCTTGAATGCATTACATGAATAAACATATCATTCATCATATGCACAAACAGGTCTTCAAGCCAGGTTTCCTTATCTTTCTGCTGTTTATTTCAGCAAGATGGATTTGGAGCAAACAGTGAAGGACCTACAGGTACAAAATTCACAATTTCAACAACTCCTCATGACCTTGGCAAAGGGTCAGGAGGATCTCAAAGTTCTGCTAGAGAAGAGTAAAGAGAAGAAAAAGAAAAAGAGACCGGGGGTAGCTACTTTTGGAAGAAGATTTGAGGGTGATGCTAGAAGGACTCTTGAGTTTCCGTCAACATCCGACGAGGGGATTGGCAAGGGGAAAGGAGTTATTGTACCTTCCGAATCTGAGGTAGAAGAGGAGGAAGAGGAAGCAGACGAAGACTATTCAGAACAACAGTATCCACCAGCGGATGACAAGTATAAGAACCTTGAGGACAAATTGGCAGCTATGGAGTTGCAGAGGGTGCCCAGATTGGATTTTGAGGAGCTAGGGCTTGTGGCTGGGATTGTTATCCCTCCTAAATTCAAGGTCCCAACATTCTCCAAGTACGACGGTCTGTCTTGCCCTAAGATGCACTTGAGGTCGTATGTTAGAAAGATCCAACCACATTCATCCGACAAAGACCTCTGGGTGCACTTTTTCCAAGACAGCTTGTCTGGAACTCAGTTAGATTGGTTTTATCAGCTCGAGAGGTCAGAGGTCCACAATTGGGAAGACTTGGCAGCCGCTTTCTATCGTCAGTATCAGTATAACGCTGATTTAGCGCCGACCCGTACTCAGCTACAGAGTATGGGAATGGCTTCAAATGAAGGGTTCAAGGAGCACGCCTAGAAGTGGCGCGACCTGGCTGGGAGGGTGCAGCCATCGCTATCAGATAGGGAATTAGTCGACATGTTTTTGGGGACCCTATCTGGCCCTTTCTTCAACCATCTAATCGGAAGCTCTTCAGCATGATTTACTGAGTTGATTTTGACTGGCGAGAGGGTGGAAGCCGGTATCAAAAGTGGAAAAATTCAAAAGGATGCTTTCGCATCCACAACTGCTAGAAAACCTTTCCCAGCCAAGAAAGAAGCATCTGCTGTGTACACTCAGAAAAGCAGGGAAAGAGAGGAATGTCGGCCAACAGTAGGGGTTGTGTTAATACAGAAGTCCGCATCAGACCAGCTTAGAAACAGCCAGCCGAGGAATGATCAGCCCATAACTTATCAGCAAAGGCCACCACGACAGTTTACTCCAGTAAATATGACACCTGCTCAGATCCTTCCGCATCTCCTGAAATTGAACCTTGCTAATTTAAAAGAAGCGCCAAAGAATTTAAATACCACTTCCCCACATTATCATCCCAAAGCCAAGTGTGCTTACCATTCCGATAGTATTGGGCACGATACCAATAATTGCTGGGCACTCAAGCATAAAATTCAGGATTTAATTGACGCCAAAGAGGTCGAGTTTGACGCTCCTGAAAAGCCCAATGTTATATCCGCTCCAATGCCCAAGCACGGTCACAATGTGCATGCTGTTTTGGAAAATCTCCATGTTATTGATGTTGCCGATCTGTTGACTCCATTGTTAGTGATAAAAGAAAATTTGTTGAGAGCCGAGATCTTTCCTGGTTGTGATGAAGATTGCTATTTTTGTTTGAATATTCAAGATGATTGTCCAATGTTGAAGTCGGGTGTCCAACGCCTGATGGATACTCAAGAAATACTTTTTCAGAAAACCCCTGTTAACACTTTCAATCCAATTTCTCCTGATACTTGTGATACCTCAACCAATGACATTGCCATCATAACCATTTCCGACAATCCTCCCAAGGATTGCAAAAGGCCTGTCAGGATTACACCCAACTCTGAATGTGTACCTCTAAAGTTCACCATGCCGGGACCTGTCCCGTACCAATCAAGTAAGATGATACCGTGGAACTATGGGGGGGGGGAAATCTTCTACCACGGCGTCAAACAAATCGAAACAGTCCAAGAAATCTCTGAAGAAGACCCTGACATAGGAAACATCGCGGGTACTAGCAAGATCACCCGCAGTGGCCGGATCTTTTCTCCGGAGATTGCTCCTCCCCGAGAAGTCTTCGGACCCTTAAAAGCTTATGCACCTGTTGGACCCTCTGTGCAAGGCCCAGTGATTGAAGAGTTAAACGCTCCTGAAGAAAGACCATCCGCTGATAGCACCGACAAAGGTAAAGGGATACTGGAAATGCCTGTCAGGACGAAGGCTCGTGCTGCGGTTATCCCTGAGACCACTCAGAAGGAGATGGATGAGATCCTAAAAATAATTAGAAAAAGTGACTATGACGTTGTGGAACAATTGGGGCAAACCCCTTCTAAAATCTCAATGTTAGCTCTCCTGCTCTGTTCAGAGGCCCATGCTAAAGCTCTGATTAAATTCTTGAAGACAACACATGTCCCCCAAGAAACCTTAGCTGACCAATTTCAAAATTGTGTGGCCAGTCTTACTGGTGAAAATGGCCTGGGCTTTTCCGATGCGGACTTGACTCCCAAAGGAAGGAAGCACAATGATGCATTACATGTTTCGGTTGAGTGCCGAGGGACCACACTCTCCCATGTCTTGGTCGATACTGGTTCTTACCTGAATGTGCTTCCAAAGAAGGCCTTGGACCGATTGGATTGTGAAGGTTTGACCCTCAAGCCCAGCAACATTATCGTCAGAGCTTTTGATGGTTCCAAAAGAATGGTTCATGGGGAGGTTGATATTCCCGTCAAGGTAGGCACCAAAGTGTTTAACTCCACCTTCTACGTGATGGACATCCGTCTGTCATACTCATGTTTGCTGGGGAGACCATGGATCCATTATGTCGGGGCAGTTACGTCCTCTTTGCACCAGATGCTGAAGTATCCTGTTAAGGGTAAAATCATAACCGTGCATGGTGAGGAGGAGTACATGATTAGTCATCTCAATTCCTTTCGATATGTGGAGTTAGATGGTGAGTTCATCGAAACACCTTTTCAGCATTTCGAGGATATTTCTCCCGAGGTTGCGGTTGCGAAGACAGCAGTTGAGGTACCTATCATTCCCAAGCATGTGGCTAAAATGGCATCTCTCAAGGACGCAGAGGTTGTGATTAAGGAGGGGAAGAGAACAATGTGGGGATAGTTGCCTGACTTTCCCCATAAGACGGACAAGTTTGGTTTAGGGTTTACTGTTGCAGGACAAAAGGCTATGCGTCGCTCCAAGATTGGAAGATCACCTGTCAATATTTCTCACCACGGAATCAATGCTGCAGAAGATGAAGATGAGGAGAGCCACCTTGAAGATTGGATTTTTCCGACTGTTGAAGGGGGTTTGAGCAATTGGGAAGCAAAGGATTTCGTTCCTATCACCTTTATCGATCAGTAATTTTATCTTTGAACAATTTCCCATTTTTATGGTCTGTAATAACTAAAACAATTCGCACACTATTTTCACCTCATGCCTTGCCTGGGGCATGTAGGTCCATTTGTAAGGGTTTGATTTCCTTCATAATCATATGCCATGTTTTAATGAATCATTGGACGTTTTTCATTTATAAACTGCTGTCCTCATTTTCTTTCCTTTTTGCATTTCGTTTGTTTAAGGATGGCTATCCCTTACACACACCCACACTCACAAATGCAGGTACCCATCCACTCCGGATTCCATGGGTGACTATTCTGCTTTATCCTTCAATAACTCTGAAGATTTGGTCAATCAGGCTGAGTACGAAGTTGACGAAGATTGTGAAGTACCAGGAGAGTTAGCCAGACTTCTACAACAAGAAGAGAGGGCTATTCTTCCTCATGAAGAGTTGTTAGAAACCATCAACTTAGGGACAGAGGAAGACAGGAAAGAAGTAAAAGTGGGTGCCATCTTGGAACCAAGTGTCAAGGAACGCTTAATACAGTTGTTGAATGAATACGTTGAAATCTTTGCCTGGTCTTATGAAGACATGCCAGGGTTAGACACAGATATCGTGGTTCACCGTCTCCCTACAAGAGAAGATTGTCCACTGATCAAGCAAAAGGTTCGCCGAATGAGGCCCGACATGTCTGAGAAGATTAAGGCTGAAGTAATGAAGCAATTCAACACCGGCCTTCTGGCTGTTACAACCTATCCACAATGGGTTGCTAACATTATGCCCGTACCCAAAAAAGACGGCAAGGTCAGAATGTGTGTGGACTATCGGGATTTGAACAGGGCTAGCCCTAAAGATGATTTTCCGCTGCCGCATATCGACATCTTGGTTGACAACACAGCTCAACACAAGGTATTTTCCTTCATGGACGGATTCTCGGGCTACAACCAGATTAAAATGGCCCCCGAGGACATGGGGAAAACTACCTTTGTTACACAGTGGGGTACCTTCTGCTACAAGGTGATGCCGTTCGGACTAAAGAACGCAGGGGCAACTTATCAACGCGCCATGGTAGCTTTGTTTCATGATATGATACATCATGAGATCGAAGTTTACGTAGACGATATGATAGCTCGATCACAAACAGAAGAAGAACACCTTGAACATTTGCAGAAGCTGTTTGCCAGGTTGAAGGAGTACAAACTCAGACTGAATCCAAGCAAGTGCACTTTTGGAGTTAGGTCTGGTAAACTTCTGGGATTTATTGTCAGCAACAAGGGCATTGAGGTCGACCCAGCAAAAGTAAAGGCTATACAAGAAATGCCTGCCCCCCGTACTGAAAAGGAGGTTAGAGGATTCTTGGGACGCTTGAACTATATCGCCAGGTTCATCTCTCACCTGACGTCTACCTGTGAGCCAATTTTCAAACTATTGAAGAAGGATCGGGTAGTTGAATGGAACGATGATTGTCAAGCTGCTTTTGATAAGATCAAGGAGTATTTACTAGAACCTCCTATCCTGATGCCACCCGTCGAAGAAAAGTCATTGATCATGTATCTGACTGTTTTGGACAACTCAATGGGGTGCGTACTGGGCCGACATGACGAGTCCGGTCAAAAAGAGCATGCCATTTATTACCTTAGCAAAAAGTTTACCGACTGTGAGACTCGCTACTCATTGCTCGAGAAAACTTGTTGCGCTTTGGTATGGGCTGCTCGCCGACTAAGGAAGTATATGTTGACTCATACCACTTTGTTGATTTCCAGGATGGACCCGATCAAATATATCTTCAGAAGTTTGCTTTATCTGGAAGAATCGCTAGATGGTAGATGATCCTGACTGAATATGACATCCAGTATACTACCCAAAAAGCTATAAAAGGGAGTGTACTAGAAGACCATCTAGCTCATCAAGCTATCGAAGAATATCAGTCTATGAGATTCGACTTCCCGGACGAGGACATCATGACATTAGACAACATCGAAGGTAACGGACCGTATGACGGACCTAAAAAGGGATCCCGATGGACCCTGTACTTTGATGGTGCTTCAAATGCACTCGGAAACGGTATCGGTGCGGTACTCATTTCTACGGAAGGTTGCCATACGCCTTTCACTGCCCGACTTTGTTTCAGCTGTACCAACAACGTGGCCGAATATGAAGCTTGCATCTTTGGTCTCAAGGCTGCTATAGACCTGGGGATCAAATCTTTGGTTGTATTTGGGGACTCGGCTTTGGTTATCAGTCAAGTCAAAGGAGACTGGGACACCAAGCATCCTAATCTTGTCCCATAAAAAGAACATGTCTTGACATTGTTGCCTCATTTCGAGCAGATCACCTTCGAGCATTTCCCGCAAGAAGAAAATCAGCTAGCAGATGCTCTGGCTACAATGTCTTCCATGTTTAAACTCAACTGGGATAACGAGGCTCCCCAAATTACCATCGAGCGAATGGGCGAACATGCGCACTGTCATGAGATTAATACCGAAGAAGTAGTGGAACAACCCTGGTTTCATGAAATCAAAAGGTATCTCCAGACTAGAGAATATCCCGAAGGAGCTTCCGTCAATGACAAAAAGTTCTTAAGGAGATTTGCTGCCAAGTTCTTCCTAAGCAATGGCATCCTTTATAAGCGTAGCCATGATTGTGTTTTACTTCGTTATGTGGACAAAGCTGAAGTAGAGTTGATCATGACTGAGATACACAGCGGCACATTCGGCACCCACTTGAGCGGACATACGATGGCTAAGAAGATTCTAAGGGCAGGCTATTACTGGTCTACCATGGAAGCTGATTGCCATCAACATTCTCGTACTTTCCATAAATGCCAAATCTACACCGACAAGGTACATATTCCTCTTGTTCCTCTCAATGTTCTGACAGCTCCTTGGCCATTCGCAATGTGGGGCATCGACATGATTGGAGAGATCAAGCCCACGACATCCAATGGACATTGCTTCATCCTGGTTGCCATTGATTATTTTACCAAGTGGGTCGAAGCAGCTTCCTTTGCCTCTGTTACAAAGAATGTGGTTGCCCGCTTCATCAAGCAGAACCTCATACGCCGGTATGGTGTCCCCGACAGGATCATCACAGACAACAGTACAAATCTGAACAATACTATGATCACCGCTCTATGCGAACAGTTCAAGATTTATCATCACAATTCATCTCCCTATCGGCCGAAGATGAACGGTGTTGTTGAAGCCACGAACAAAAACATCAAGAAGATCATTCAGAAAATGACAGTTACCTACAAGGACTGGAATGAGATGTTATCGTTTGCTCTGCATGGATATCGTACCACGGCACGTACTTCAACAGGGGCAACCCCATTTTCTTTGGTGTATGGCATGGAAGTTGTTCTACCCATGGAGGTTCAGATTCCTTCCTTGAGGATTATGAAAGACGTTGGTTTGAGTGAAGACGATTGGATTCAGACTCGGCTTAATCAACTTAATTTGATTGACGAGAAGCAGCTTACTGCTGTTTTCCATGGTCAGACGTATCAAAAACGCATGATCAAGGCTTTCAACAAGAAAGTAAGGCGTCAGATATATCAAGTCGGAGATCTTGTAATCAAGCGGATCATCTTACCGCAAAGTGATTCTGGGGGCAAGTGGACTCCTACTTACGAAGGACCATTTGTGATCAAGAGCATATTTTCTGGTGGGGCAATGATTTTGACCACCATGGACGACAATAATTTGCCACACCCTGCAAACGCAGACATAGTCAAAAGATACTACGCATAAAACGACCCAGCAAGTTGAAAACCCGAAAGGGCGACTTGGGCAAAAATGGGCATCCCGGTGAACTGAAAACCCGAAAGGGCGGTTCAGGCAAAAATTAGGGATAAAACAAAAAAAATCTGTACACCCGGCAAGTTGAAAACCCGAAAGGGCGACTTGAGCAAAAAAAGGGTTTCCCGGTGGATCGAAAACCCGAAAGGGCGGTCCAGGAAAAAGTTAGGGAATTAAAGCGTATGACTATGTCTCGTCGAATCACTTTAAAGAATAAATCTCTTCACCAACAAGCTCCAAGCTTATGATCAATCCAATCACCGGCGGACGAAGCAGTGAATGGACAAAACATTCAGAGTTACGAAGGCTATAGCAGAATGGGAATCCCATGGAATTATTGCACATAGCCATCTTTCTTTTGTATAAATGTTTTCAATTTTTACGACAACATTCTCTTACTAGGATGTCTGTCTCCTTTGTACAAAAATACTCATAAAAAGTTAATACAAATACACTTCCAAGTGCAGAAATTTGCTTTGCCTTCCTTTTCTTTTTACACTTATGTTTTATTTGAAAAAACGTCCAATGTTTTGTTAAATAGGCATATGCATTTGAATATAATCATTTCTTATAAATAAAAACTGAGAAAAGGATAATTACTGATAGGTTGAAGGAGTAGGAAGAAATCTTTATGCCCTTTCAGAAGAAATCCCCCAGCGGAATTAAAATTCAAGATCCTCAACAAAGTTAAAATTCGGAATATATTTCCCCAACAGAGTTAAACTTCAGGATCCTCAGCAGAGCAAAAGCTTTCTAAAAGATGGATTCCCCAGCTAAAGTGCATTCCATAACTTAATTCCCCCCAGAGTCAAGTTTCAAAATCCCCGGTGGAGCCCAAAAAACCTGAAAATCCTATCCCCCAGTGGAACCAGAATAGTGAACATTCTCCCCACAGAAATACTTCCTAACAGATTAAAGATTCTCAGTCCCATTTCTCCAGCGTAAGTCTCCCAGGTTTTAAACTTCCCAGTAGAGATTTTCAAAGCTTTCCTTGTTCCCCAAGCAGTCAGCAGTCAACAAGCATTTTTCATCTTCAGTAATCAAAAATTCTTGCAATCCCCTGCAGCAGTCAAGGATTCACTTTCCCTGGCAGCAGTCAAAGAATCCATTATCTCCAGTTATCCAGATTTTATCTTCCTCAACAAGACAGCTACTCAGCTTACATGCACATCCATTACATTCATATATCATAAACATTGATATAACATATATATTGCATCATACATTTCATGCAACATAACTTTGTGTTTCAGCTAATATTTTACCCTTTTCAGGATAAGATTAATAAGCTTTGAATCAAGACTTCTGAAAATAGTTTACGGATTCTCCAAATACGGATGTTAATCTATCGCTTGTTCAGATTCAATTTTTTAAAACAGTTTACGGATTCTTCCCAACATGGATGCTGATCTATTGCTTATTCAACTTCAACTTCTGAAAACAGTTTACGAATTCTCCAAATACGGATGTTAATCTATCGCTTGTTCAGATTCAACTTTTGAAAACAGTTTACGGATTCTCCAAATACGGATGTTAATCTATCGCTTGTTAAGATTCAATTTTTGAAAACAGTTTACGGATGCTTCCCAACATGGATGCTGATCTATTGCTTATTCAACTTCAACTTCTGAAAACAGTTTACGAATTGTCCAAATATGGATGTTAATTTATCGCTTGTTCAGATTCAACTTTTGAAAACAGTTTATGGATGCTTCCCAACATGGATGCTGATCTATTGCTTATTCAACGTCAAGACTTCTGAAAACAGTTTACGAATTCTCTAAATACGGATGTTAATCTATCGCTTGTTCAGATTCAACTTTTGAAAATAGTTTACGGATGCTTCCCAACATGGATGTTGATCTATTGCTTATTCAACTTCAAGACTTCTGAAAACAGTTTACGGATTCTCCAAATACGGATGTTAATCTATCGCTTGTTCAGACTCAACTTCTGAAAACAGTTTACGGGTGCATCCAAACATGGATGTCAATCCATTGCTTATTCAGACCCCCAGCTCAGAGATGTTCCAAAACATGGACACCTTTCTGATACTCACCCACTCACCTACGACATACAGTTCAACAAACAATCTCCAGATGGCATCTTTAAGCCCATCCCCGACAAGATTCTGTCACATCTCCAGATGGAATCTCTAAGCCCATCTCCAGCAAGATTCCACCATCTCCAAATGGCATCTTTAAGCCCATTCCCGCATCCATGTCTTGACGAGTGCAAATTTACGGGCACTCTAGTGTCCAATCCCCTTTTACCTTCGAGTCGCGAAAGGCAAACTTGCCAATCTAACTCTTCAGGTTCAAGAAGATTGAACAGGGGCAACTGTTGTACCCCAAAATTTTCCCTCTCATTTCATCAACACTTTCTCATCACAAGACTCTTGAAACTCAAGATCAAGCTAGGGTTTGTCCTGCTCAAGAACCCTCCTTGCACTGTTGACCTAAATTAGGGTTTGAGTTTGCACAGGGATGTTTTAACCTAAAATGCCCAAAGTTACTTTCACACTTCATGTTGGATTCACAATTTTTCTCATACCAAGTTTCAAGCCTTGATTCAAATCCTTGCCCAGTCAATTGGACAGTTGACCTAGAAATCAACTATATTGGGGAAAAAGTCAATTGTGGCCAATTGACAATCAAACCTCATGAAATTTGACCCACATCAACATTATGAACTCATCTGAATCATTTGATCAAGTTTGGATCATAATTCCACAAGAAATTTGATCAGATCACCAAAAGGGCAAAATGGTCATTTTTAGGGTTTTGACTGCACAAAGGCAATTTTTGACTGTTTGACCTAACCAATGGCAAACCAATCTCAAATATGGACTTAAGGACTCAATGACATTGTCTTGACCCATTCAACAAGTTCAAAAGATCTCAAATTCATAGGATTGACAGATGAATTTTTCAATCAACTGATCAAAATTTGACTGTATACTAAAAAGTCAAACTTTGACTTTTTGATCAAAATCAAGTGCCAAGATTCATTTTTCATCAAGACATGTCAAATTATGGAACTTGTCCATCAAGAAACCCAAGAATGCAAATTAGGGTTTAAAATGGAAAATTTTCATAACTTAGAAATTTTCTAAGTTATGAAATTTTCTTATTTTTTCCTAACTTTGTCCCATTTTTTTACCAAGATTCAAATCGATTCAAAGAAAACTTGCAACTTGAAAGTTGTAATACATCACAAAGTCTACAACTTTTATTCACAAAGTTTTCTCAAAGGAAGCTTTCATCTCAAGTTATGATTTTTGGAACAAGGGTACCAAAAACTTTTAACATAGAAGAAATTTTCCCTAATCTAGGCAGGATTTTGACCCATCTTCTTTGCCATTTTTCACATAGTTCCACTTGGATTTTCAAGTTGCATTACAAAGATGGATTGTAGTACATGTTCCATGCTTTCCAAATTGTCCAAGAACTCCTCAAGAACCCTTGTTGTTAGAGAGAATCGAATTCACAAAGTTGGCAAAAACTCACTTTTGTTCATGGCCAAGGCATGTTCATAGCAACTTGCATTTTCAAATCAGCTTGTGTAATGCTAGATTTCAGGCCTCAAAACCAACTTACAATGCATAATTTAATATCTAACCATTGTTTTAAGGTGTTATCTCATCCATTTGGGAATTACATGCAAGTTTAAGCCTTAAGTAGTAAAAGTGATTTTGCCATTTTTGCAAAAGTAGCTTTATGTCAAATACTAAATCCTTGAGGCATGGGGCCAGATCTTTGAGGCAAGATTGAGTCCACAAGTTCCATTTACCAAGAACCAAAGATGCAGCGTGATAGGCAGGCTTGGACAGGGCTATAACATCATTTGCATTTTCTTGCTTCAAGTAGAAGAAACATTGCAAAAACAGAACCAACTCTCATATCTGTGAACAAGAGCTTAAGCAAACATTGTACACAGTTTCCATACCTCCCAACTAACCTAAAACACGACTCATTCATCCCTCATACCTCCTAATACACCAAATCACTGTTTTGCTGCAAAAGAGGGCACACACTGCAGATTAAGTTCCACAACACAATTTGCTCGTGCACTTTTGCCCAAACCTGTTCAAACATCTTCCATTTCATCCATCCAAACTACTTCAAACCTTAAACACCAGTTGTAACACCTCTAATGCACTTTGCCATTTTCATTTCCAAGCTTTGTAGGTGAACTTTTACAGCACGATACAAGGTGTTTCAAAGCAAGCCAAGTATTGGAGAAGCTTCCTTGGACCTCAGGCAAGCTTAACAGAAGCTCAAACACCATTGAAGGTTGCTACATTGCTCTACTCGATTCAAGCTGAAACAGGTATTTCATGGACTTCTATCTCTCTATTTAGGAATGGTTACGCTTAGGTTTGTGAATGAAATATGTTGTACTCATAGCCCTGAAGCCATACATGTGATCATCTTTCATTTATATTGAGTGTGCTAGGAGAATTTCAGCCATGAATATGTGAAAAATGTTAGGTCAGATTTTAGGGCCAGAGAAATTCTCTCTGGTCTTTGAGAGTTAGATTTAATGCTTTATATGGTTAGATTTGTGTTTAAATTCTCCATAAGTTTCATGTTTTAATTTTTGTCAAAAGATCAAAGAATCGGGAGTTGGCATGTTGTACAAGAGGCGCGCGCGTTTTTCAAACAGAAAGCTGGAGGTTGAAGAAGGTGATGGCTTGGGCTAGGCCTGAGTCATTCTTACTTTTAGCACCCCTTTATTCAATTTGCACCCCCTAGCCCATTTGATTGAATATTTGTCATTTTTATGTTTTTATTTTTTTATTCTTACTTTATATTTTTTGCTCAAATATAAAAAATACCAAAAATAATTTTCCACATTTTTTTCATATTTATTTGATATTTATTCACTTTATTAGGCATATATGTATAAACAAACCTTTTTTTTTAATAAAACTTCAAAAGATAATACAAAAATATATTTGTTTTTTTTATTTATTATTTTTATTTTACACTTGAAAACATCTTCTTGAAAATATCCATTTTTGTAAAGAATTAATTTTTATCTTTGTATATTTAATATGATAAATAGATATATATATATATACTTGTATATTTTATTTTATTAGATAATTAGGACAAAAATAATACACTTTTATTTTTATTAATATTTGACACTAAAAATACTTTCTTTTTTACAATGTACTTTTATTCTTACATAAATTAATATATATTGTATATAATTAATAAATATTACTATTTATTTGAAAATTAGGGTTTTGCCCTAAAATGACCAAAAATAATTAAAATTTGATTTTTTTATTTTTCTTAATATTTCACATTAAAAATACCCTTTTCACATACATAAAAAACCTTTTTTTGCATAATACATTTTTATTTGATATTTATTTAATTGTATTTATTTAAATGTTAAATATGGACTTGTACATTCGATATGGTTGTAATAACTTAGAATTTATTTTCTTGTCAAAATATTCCCAATTCAAATTTGTACCCCCATCTCCATAATCATGTTGTAATAGCTTAGATTTTAAATTCTCGCACATTTAAAAGCTTTCAATTATACCATGCCTAGACCTAGGGTTTGTATGCAAAATAAAACCAACAAGTAGTTTGACCTAATCCAAAGATAAATATGCATGAAAAACAAACACAATGCACACTTGCACCCCTAGGGTTTCGTCCACTTGTTGCCTTCAAAAATGGGCCATGGTTGCATGTTGGGTACTTTGGCGAAACAAAAACAAACAAAAAGATCATAGTCCCTCGATGACGCTATCTTGGTTGCCTATACAAAATGATCTAGTCCCTCGGAAAATTGCCAAAGATACTTGACACAATTGCTATCATGGTCTATACGATGACCCGCTCCCATCCCGTTTAACATCCTAACACAAGGTTGTTCACCAAATACAATGGTGAAACAACACTGTTAAAAGGGTTAAAACATAGGAAAAATCTTTGAGTAAATTAGGGTAGATAGCTCTTGGTTACTTGATCAAAAATCTTGCAAAACATCCTTGCCATTTTTCAAACACACTCCACAACACAAATTCCAAAAACAACTTTCAAAACATTGAAACAACTTTTCAAAAAGACAAACACCTTTGTAAAACATTCAAATGAATTGTTACAAAGGTTTCCTAGACAAGGCATCTTTTTCAAAACATTTTCAAAACCACGCACAAAGCACCATTTCAAACAATTGAAAAGCAAAGGCAAGTGATCTAAGAAAGTAACTAAGAGCCCATGGATAACCATGGATAGAAAGGGTGCTAATACCTTCCCTTTCTATAATCTACTCCCCGAACCCAAGAAAACATCTCAAAGGTCTTTCCTGTGCTTTTTGACCTTTCCTTAGGATAATTAAAAAGTCGATGGCGACTCTTGCTAAACCGAACATTTGCGAACACAAACGCAAAACCTCAAGTCAGTTCTCCCACCGTATCACACCTGGATAGTAGGGTTACTTCGATATGAAAGTCGGGATAGTAGGGTTGTAAGAAGGAACCTGGATAGTAGGGTTACTTCGATATGAAAGCCTAGATAGTAGGGCTGTAAGAAGGAACCTGGATAGTAGGGTTACTTCGATATGAAAGCCGGGATAGTAGGGCTGTGAGAAGGAACCTGGGTCATAGGGTTACTTCGATAGAAAAGCCTGGATAGTAGGGTTGTGAGAAGGAACATGGGTCGTAGGGTTACTTCGATATGAAATCCTGGATAGTAGGGCTGTGAGAAGGAACCTGGGTCGTAGGGTTACTTCAATATGAAAGCCTGGATAGTAGGGCTGTGAGAAGGAACCTGGATAGTAGGGTTACTTCGATATGAAAGTCGGGATATTAGGGTTGTGATAAGGAACCTGGGTCGTAGGGTTACTTCGATATGGAAGCCTGGATAGTAGGGCTGTGACAAGGAACTTGGGTCGTAGGGTTACTTCAATATGAAAGCCTGGATAGTAGGGTTATGAGAAGGAACCTAGGTCGTAGGGTTAATTCGATATGAAAGTATAGATTAGTTGACCCGTTTGATTTTGAGAACTGAGTTTCCATTGGTCGTCTGTAGATGTGATCTATATATTTGCCGAATTTGTTGAAGTTAATCCTCTTTTCCTGAAAAGAAGTCAGGGTTAGTTATATGCGATTCATGAAATGCAGGGTGAGATGATGTTCTCGAAATAAATGAGATTATGTTGTATATGATATGTATGTGTATGTCATGATGTATGTTTATGAGATGCTATTGGGGTATGCTCGCGTTCGAGAAAATAAATCCCTGACGGTTGGTGGAGATTTGTGAATATTCTGTCGGGAAGAGATGCTGGAGAATAACTCTACGAGGAACAAACTTAGGGGAAGATATACTTTGTTGATATACTTGCTGATCTGGAGGAATAAACTCAGCTGGGGATGAAAATTACAACTCGCTCGCGATTATGAACCTCGGTTGGGAATAGTTATGTCCTGTTTCGAAGAAGCTGACATCAGTGTCCTTGGATACTTTTTACTCTGTGGGGAGTGTATGTACGAATAATTATGTTTCCAAGCTGGCTCTATCCTGGTACCTGCTGGGCAGAGTAACGGTAGGGTTTGGCACTTCTTGTTTTTCCATGTTTCTGGAATTACGAGTAATTGTCTTTTGTTTCTTATGTAAATATTTATGAGCGGCAATCATTTTCAAATGCATATATCAAAAATAAATTATTGGGTGTTCTTGCAAAAACAAAACAGAAAAAGAAAAAACAAATTGAAGTTTCTTTTGAAAATGACTTGTATTGATTTTTGAAATTGGCCCTTAATAGGAGTTTTGTACAAATAGGCTGACATCCTAGTAAGAGAATTCCGCCAAAAGATAGAATTTATACAATTTGTGTAAAATAAAGAAAAACAGTTATGTGAAACAACCCCATTGGGTTCCAACTCTGCTATTTCCTTTATATCTTCAAGTGTCTCATCACTTTGCTTTTTGGCTGAAAGTTGATCAGATTGGTTGGCGTCATCCGAGCTTGATAGTTGATACAAAAGTCTGGTCGCAAGATGATCCAATGAGACATAGTGATACGCTTCAATCCCTGACTTTTGCCTAGACTTCCCTTTCGGGTTTTCAGTCCACCGGGATACCCTTTTTTGCCCAAGCCGCCCTTTCGGGTTTTTGACTTGTCGGGTGTACAGATTTTTCATTTTCATCCCTTACTTTTTCCCGAACCCTTTTGGTTCACCGGGAAGCCCTTATTTTTTCCTAGGCCGGTCGACCTAGCGGGTCTTTGATCATGTGTAGTATCTGTTCACTATGTCTGCATTGACAGGGTGAGGAAGGTCGTAATCATCCATGGTGGTTAGAATCATAGCTCCTCCCGAGAAAATGTTCTTAACCAAAAATGGTCCTTCGTACATGGGGGTCCATTTTCCCCTGGGATCACCTTGCGGTAGTATGATGCGTTTGATCACTAGATCCCCAACTTGATATTCTTGACGCCTGAATTTCTTGTTAGAAGCCTTGATCATTCTCTTTTGATACGTCTGACCATGGAAAATAGCAGTAAGTCTCTTTTCATCGATTAGGTTCATCTGATCAAGTCGGGTTTGGATCCAGTCGTCTTCGTTCAAACCTGCATCCTTCATAATCCTGAGGGAGGATATCTGGACTTCTGTGGGTAGGACTGCCTCCATGCCATATACCAGAGAGTATGGTGTTTCCCCTGTTGACGTCCGTGCTGAGGTACGGTACCCATGAAGAGCAAATGGTAACATCTCATGCCAGTCTATGTATGTCACCTTCATCTTTTGTACAATCTTCTTGATGTTCTTGTTAGCTGCTTCAACAATTCCATTCATCTTCGGCTGGTAGGAAGAAGAGTTATGATGTTGTATCCTGAACTATTTACAGAGCTCCGTGATCATTGTGTTGTTGAGATTCATACCATTGTCAGGAATAATTCTCTCTAGCACACCATATCGATAGATCAGATTGTGTCAGATAAACCGCTCCACGATGTTCTTAGTAACTGTAGCAAAGGAAGTTGCCTCAACCCACTTCGTGAAGTAATCAATGGCTACTAGGATGAAGTGATGCCCATTGGACGCAGTAGGTCTGATCTCGCCGATCATGTCGATGCCCCACATCGTAAATGGCCAAGGAGTAATCAAGACATTCTGAGGAACCGGAGGTACATGCACCTTATTAGCATAGATTTGGAATTTATGACAAGTTCGAGAGTGCTGATAACAATCAAATTCCATGGTGGACCAGTAATATCCTGACCGTAGGATCTTCTTAGCCATGGTATGTCCACTAGGAAGGGTTCCGAAGGTGCCTTCATGTAGATCTATCATGATCCTCTCTGCTTCGCTCTTGTCTACACACCGTAGTAGTGTGGAGTCATGGTTGCGTTTATAGAGGATTCCATTACTGAGGAAGAACTTTGCAGCGAACCTTCTCAGAAACTTCTTATCATTGACAGATTCCCCTTCGGGATACTCTTGAGTCTCGAGATACCTTTTGACTTCGTGAAACCAGGGTTTGTCTGCCACTTCTACGGTATCGATTTCAATGTAGTGTGCTGGTTCATCCAACCTCTCAATGGTAATCTGGGGAGCTTCATTGTCCCATCTAACCTTGAACATAGAAGACATGGTAGCTAGCACGTCCACTAACTGGTTCTCCTCTCGTGGGAAATGTTCGAAGGTTACCTCCTCAAAGTGTGGGAGCAATGTCAATACATACTCTCTGTAAGTAATGAGATTTGGGTGCTTTGTATCCCACTCGCCATTGATCTGACTTATCACCAGAGCGGAATCCTCGAATACATTCAAGAACTTGATCCTCAGGTCAATAGCAGCTCGAAGACCCATGATACATGCTTCATACTCTGCCATGTTGTTGGTTCAGTTGAAACATAATCGTGCAGTGAATGGAGTATGACAGCCCTCGGGAGATATGATTACAACGCCAATGTCGTTACCCAGGGCGTTCGAGGCTCCATCAAAATACATATACCATCGGGATCCCTCCTCAGGTCCTTCATCCGGTCCAGGTTCTTCGTAGTCAGTCACCAACATATATTCTCATCCGGAAACTCGAAATTCATGGATTGGTAATCATCCATGGCCTGATGAGCCAAATGATCAGCCAATATACTCCCCTTGATTGCTTTTGGGGTTGTATATTATATTTCGTACTCGGTTAAGATCATTTTCCACCTTGCTATCATTCCGGAGAGAGCGAGCTTCTGGAAAATGTACTTGATCGGATCCATCTTTGATATCAACAAGGTAGTGTGAGTCAACATATACTGCCTCAGTCGGCGAGCAGCCCATGCCAAAGCGCAACAAGTTTTCTCGAGCAATGAGTATCGTGTCTCACAGTCGGTAAACTTTTTGTTGAGGTAGTAAATTGCGTGCTCTTTTCGACCAGACTCGTCATGCTGCCCCAACACACACCCCATTGAATTGTCTAGCACTGTCAAGTATAATATCAAAGGTTTTCCTTCAATTGGAGGCATCATAATTGGAGGTTCTTGAAGGTATTCTTTGATTCTTTCGAAAGCGTTCTGGCATTCATCATTCCACTTTACCACTTGATCTTTCTTCAAAAGCTTGAAGATTGGCTCACAAGTAGCAGTCAGATGTGAAATGAACCTGGCGATATAATTCAGACGTCCCAAGAAACCCCTAACCTCTTTCTCTGGGCGGGGAACGACATCTCTTGTATGGCCTTTACCTTCGCAATGGCCAACCTGAATACCCTTGTCACTGACGATAAAACCCATAAGCTTACCAGACCTTACCCCGAAGGTACACTTGCTCGGATTCAACCTCAGCTTGTATGTCTTCAACCTGTCAAACAATTTCTAGAGATGATCAAGGTGCTCTTCCTCAGTCTGAGACCTGGCTATCATATCATCAATATAAACTTCGATTTCATGGTGAATCATATCATGGAACAAAGGGACCATGGCGCGCTAATAAGTTGCCCCAGTGTTCCTCAACCCAAAAGGAATCACCTTGTAGTAGAAGGTGCCCCACTAAGTAACGAAGGTCGTCTTCTCCATGTCTTCAGGAGCAATCTTGATCTGGTTGTAGCCATAGAAACCATCCATGAAGGAGAAGACTTTATGTTGCGCGGTGTTGTCGACTAGAACATCAATGCGAGGAAGAGGAAAGTCATCCTTGGGGCTTTCTGAGTTCAGATCTCTGTAATCAACACATATCCATACCTTACCGTCCTTTTTAGGTACCGGAACGATGTTGGCAACCCAATGTGGATACGAAGTGACAGCTAAGAACCCTACATCGAACTATTTCATGACCTCTGCCTTGGTCTTCTCTGACATTTCAGGGCGCATACGACGAACCTTCTGTTTAACCGGAGGGTAGTCTTCTTTAGTTGGCAGGCGATGTACCACAATATCAGTGTCCAAACCAGGAATGTCTTCATAGGACCAGGCGAAGATCTCGACATAGTCATGCAACATCTGTATCAACCTCTATTTGACGCTAAGCTCCAGATTTGCACCTATTTTAACCTCTTATATGTCTTCCTCAGTACCCAAATTCACTATCTCAATCGAATCTTCATGAGGCTATATGGCCCTTTCTTCCTGCTGTAATAGTCTAGCAAGTTCTCCAGGTACCTCACAATCATCCTCACCTTCGTCCTCGGCTTGGTTGATCGAATTTTTGAAGTCATAATTGGCAATAGCAGAGCTGTTATCAATGGGATCCATAGTGGATATGGATCTGCATTATGATACGTGAGTGTGTGTAAGTGAATAGCTATTTTGATAAAGTGAAAAATAGAAAGAAAAAAACAGAGATCGCAAAATTTGTATGCAAGAAAACATCCAATGCTTTATTAATGATATGTGAAATGACAAATAATAGCCCTCACAAGCAAAGCCAATATTCCTCGGGCAAGGCACGGGGCCGTAAAGTTTTAAATTGTTCATTACAAATCTCAAAACAGGTAAGTCAATTACTGCGGAATAAAAGAAACAGGTATAAAGTCCCTAGCCGTCCAGTTACTCGGTCCACCTTTGGTAGTTGGGTAGATCCAACTGTCAATGTCTGACTCCTCTTCGTTGTCTTCAATGGTGTTAATTCCTCGATTGTTGATGCGTAGGGGAGGTCCTCTAGCCCAAGCGCGTCTAACATCCCTTTGAGCCCCTGTAGTAAAGACCAAACCAAATTTTTTAGTTTTCTGAGTGAAATCAGGGAGCTGACCCCAATTGGCACACCCATCTTCTTCAACCACGGCCTTGGCGTCCTTGAGAGAAGCCATCTTTAAAGGAGGTTTGTTAGTAGTAGTTTCAGTTGATGCCAAGATCTAAGGGACCTCTTAGAAATTTTAACAAGGAGTTTCTATGAATTCCCCGTCCATCTCTACGTAGCAGAAGGAATTGAGGTGGCTCACCATGTACTCTTTTTCACCCTGCACGGTGACAATCTTTCCTTTCACCGGATACTTCAGCATTTGATGAAGTGTGGAAGTAACTTCCCCAGCCTCGTGGATCCAAGGACGACCCAACAAACAAGAATATGATGGCCTAATATCCATCATATAGAATGTGGACCCAAAAGTCTGAGAACCCACTTTAACAGGGATGTCCACCTCCCCGTGCACCATTCTTTTCGATCTGTCAAAAGCCCTTACCACAATGTTACTAGGCTTTAGAGTTAGACCCTCGCAATCCAACTGGTCCAACGCCTTCTTCGGCAGAACATTCAGTGAAGACCCAGTATCTACCAGCACATGAGCCTCAGTGGTGCCCCTGCATTCAATCGAGACATGCAGAGCATCATTATGCTTCCTTCCCTTTGGTGTCAAATCTGCATATGAGAAACCCAGCCAATTATCAGCAGTCAGGCTGGCCACACAATCTTTGAACTGATCAGCTGAAGTCTCTTGTGTCACATGCGCAGTTTTGAGGAATGCAATCAAAGCCTTCGCATGGGCCTCGGAGCACAACAACAGGGATAACATGGATATCTTTGATGGGGTCTGCCCCAGCTGCTCGACCACATTGTAGTTGTTTTTCTTAATGATTTTCAGTATTTCCTATATTTCTTGCTTAGAGGCTTCCACAACAATTTTCTTTGGCGCCTCTATCCGGGCAGGCTCACCTATAATCTCCTTGTCGCGGGTATCATACGATTTGCCGACAGGGGTAATAACTGGAGTAAGAACAGGAACAGTAGTCAATGTACTAGCAGGAACAGCAGATGGAATGACAATAGGCTTGTTGACAGTCTTCGGGGAAATCTCGAGAGAAAAAACCCTTCCACTTCGGGTAACTTTGTTGATTCCGACAATGTTACCAATATCAGGATCAGCCTCTTCATCTTTCAAATCTTGTTTGATTCCATGATAGTATACATCAGCACCATAATTCCAGGGGACAGCTTTGTCCGAGACATACGGGACATTACCAGGAATAATAATTATCAGCGGAGCAATTCTTGGAGTAGATGTAATCCTAACAGGTCTTCTCGAGGAGACCTTGGAAGAATTGGAGGAAATGGTTATAATAGCAACGTCTTCAGATGGAATAGAGGGAACCAAATTTTTCTCGAACAAAATTTCTTTGTTGTCTATCAGGCGTTGAACACCTAACTTCACCAAATGGCAACCAGAAGGTAGAAAGAACACATGTGGCAACCTTCAACACAACCCGGAAATAAACCGGGCAACAGCAAATTCTTCTTGACAGTCATGAGAGGAGTGGAAACTTCATCAACAGAGGTAACAAACAAATCAGTGTCAATAGCATTAACTCCACGACCGTGTTTAGGCATGGGAGCAGTTATGACGTTGGACTTCTCTGGAGCATCAAAATCTATTTCCTTTGCTTCAATCAAGTCTTGTACTTTATTCCTCAAAGCCCAGCAATCATTTTTATCGTGGCCAGGACTCTCAAAATGATAGGCACACCGGGAATTCGGATTATATCAGGGAGATGTAGTATTTGGATTCTTGGGAGCCTCTTTCAAGGTTGCAAGTTGGATCTCAGCAGGTGAGGTAGCACTTCAGCAAATGTCATGTTGATGCGGGTAAATTGTCGTTGTGGTATTTCCACCCTTTGTTGATTGTTTCATTGTGGAGCAACTGCAGGTCTAGGTATCATCACAGCACTTACTGTCTGAAGATGTTCAACCCTGTTTTAGCCCCTCGGGCTATAGATGGCACTGGCTTCCTTCTTACCAGCAAATGGCTTCTTTACTGATCTTGAAGAGGCATCCTTTTGTATCTTTCCGCTCTGAATCCCAGCTTCTACTCTTTCTCCAGTTAGGATCAGCTCAATGAAACCAGCTGATGAGTTGCCGACAAATGATTGAAAAATGGACCAGATAGCATCCCCAAAAACATATTGACCAACTCCCTATCAGATAACGAGGGTTGAACTCTCCCAGCCAAGTCTCTCCATTTTTGTGCATACTCCTTAAAGCCTTCACTTACACCCATGGACATACTCTGAAGTTGAGTACGAGTAGGATCAAGGTTGGCGTTGTACTGATACTGCTTGTAGAAAGCAGCAGCCAGATCTTCCCAGTTTCGGATATTGGCTCCCTCCAGCTGGTAGAACCATTCAAGATGATTCCCTGATAGACTATATTGAAAGAAATGAAGCCACAGATTTCTATCATCAGTGTGGGGATGAATTTTCCTGACGTAGGAACGGAGATGGAGCTTCGGGCAGAACACCCCATCATACTTAGCAAAAACTGGAGCTTTGAACTTCTGCGGGATGACTACTCCCGACACCAATCCCAATTCTTCGAAATCCAGTCCAGGCATCCTCTGAACTTCCATGGCACTCAAACAATCTTCCAACTGTTTGTATCTATCCTCAGCAGGAGGATATTGCTCATTATTGTAATCGGTATCATTGTCAGAAACTACAGGATTGTGGTCATTCTTTTCTTTCTGATTCTCCCCTTCCTTAGATGAAGAGGTCAGATGACTTGTCACTTCAGCCGCTCTTCAAACCTTCTGCCCATATTCAAAATACCGGTAGCCTTCTTCTTTTTCTTCTTTTCTTTCAGGATGAAGGCTTTCAGATCCTCCTGCCCTTTTACCAGACTTATGAACATTTGTTGGAACTGGACGTTCTATGCCTGAAGGTCCTTGATGGTTTGCTCGGAAGACATTTCGTGCTGAAATAAACAGCGAAGAAGATGAGAAACCTGTAATGGTACTTGTACATGATGTGTATGATAATGGGATGCGCATGCAATGATTTCAAAGACTTCGGGAAATTTAAATTTGTAAACCAAAATAAATAAAAACTTTATTAGCTGAATCTGAAGTTCAAATGCCTTTTAGGCGTTACAATTAAAAACAAATCTGAAACTATAAAAGACATCAAAATTCCCATGGATACTTCCTCTTTGTGCCGAGATAGTCATTGAGTCCTTTTTCCTCATGGAGTTGCTTTGTGAGCTCTAAAACTTTCCTCTCCTGAGCATGGAACTGGTCCTTGTAAGTATCCCTCTCCTTCATCATCTAAATCTAAGACCTCTGTAACTCTCCAAGATCCATGGGAATATAAGGATAGAGAACCGTGTAAGGAATACCTTCTTCAGTAGTGGGTTCCACAATCACTGGTAAAACGGCCACATAGGGCATCATAAGCTTTCGGGCACGAGCTCGTACCCATTAGAGGTAAGGTTCCATAGGAATGGAAGTTTTTGGCCATAAATCCTTGGTGCCAGATCTGTTTACCATGCCCCAAGCTCGTATGAACCTCCGACGATACTCGTTAACATCATCCTCATAGTTGAACACAATGCCCTCGATAAGTAACTCATGGGGATCATCTCTTCGAGCGTGACCAAATTGTCACAGAGCTAAACAAGGATTGTAGGTTATACCCCCTCTAATGCCAAGTAGAGGGACATTAGGGTACTCTCTACAGCGGTCAATAATAGCAATGTTTTCCATAGCTCGAGAACACCAACGAATATCCATATGAGCGAGCGACATTATCCTTTGCGACCATCCCAGACCTTCTTCATTCTTCAGTATGGACTTAGGGAGGTGAGAAATTAACCACCTCGACAGCAATGGCGTGCAGCACATAAGAATCCCTCTTTTCTTCATGGTACGAGTATGGAGAATATGCAGAATATCTCCGAGCAAGGTAGGCACAGGATTGCGAGAGAGGAAGATCTTGATAGTATTCACATATACGAATGAGTCCGTATTAGGGAATAGGACTAACCCATAGATTAGAAGAGCCAAAACCTCCTCAAAATCCTTAAAATCCATATCATCCCAAAACAGTTGGGCCTTGTCTATCAGAAACTTATCTAGAAAACCCTTAACTCCGCTTATTGTTTCCTAATTGGATACCACGTTGGCCCGTTTTAGGTGCAAAGCTGAGGCAATGACTTCTGGCTTAGGAACATCTTCTACACCTGTGAAGGGCAACTGTTCAAGAATGGGTATATCCAACAGTTGAGAGAATTCTTCCAAGATAGGTACCAACTGATAGTCTGGAAAGGTGAAGTAGTGGTGCTTGGGATCAAAGAACTGAAAGAGTACATTCGTCATCTTTTCATCAAAGTTTGAAGTAACCAGGTTGAGAAGTTGACCATGTCTCTTAGTGAACGCAGAAGTTTCAGAAACCCTTGATACTAGCTCTTTGAGTTGGGAAGGTATCTTCACAAAGCTGATTCGGATAGTGTTCCTACAAACGGAAGCCATGATCTACAAAACAGAACAAAGATAAATTCCCTTGGTCTTTGAAATGGTTAGTGCAATAAAAATGGATGCCATGTTATGATGCATGATGTCATGATAAAACACAGGTATAACAAGCACAGTTAAATCACACAAAGTCCTTAGGTTTAAGGCCTGCATGAGGTCAAAGGTTATACCCTCTTGATGTTTAGTTGGTTTCAAACCTATCTTAAAAAGTAACGGGTTCTAGAGGATCTCAATATCACTGACCATCCTTTACCGGGCAATGTCTCAGCTCAAGTAATCTTTTCTTGCTGCCAAAATATCCCGAAAGTCTGATCTCAATGAGTGTAGCATAGAGTATCAACCAATCCTAAGCTCCACACCGAGGCCGGCTATCTCACTACTTTCTAATGGCCAAGTTTGTTCAACTAAGGTTCTAAGGTCCATTAGTGCTTCACGACACCACGCGGCGGCCCCGTATTCTCCTCGTTTCACCATGAAGGATACTGGTACCAACCAAAGTGTCACACCAACATAGCCATCGCTTAAACCATATCATTCTACGTCGTACAGTCTCCATGATCTATTGCTGTTCACCTAAAAAGTGTCCCCAGATTCGGGTGTAGGATCTATAGCAATCCCAAACAAACCCTCAAAAGTAAAGCAATCAAGACAATCAAGAGAAGCAATTTAATGACCTGGATCCTAAGGTATACCTCACTTATTTATTCCCCAACAGAGTCGTCAGTTCTGTGATACGGTGGCAGAACCGACTGTTAATACTGGTTTGCGTTTTGCGCTTTTTGTTCACAAAATATCGCGGTAAGCAAGAGTCGCCACCGACTTTTATTTCATCCAATCGTGGAAAAGTAAAAAGAATAGAAAAAACATTTTTTCGAGATATTCTGAGTACGGGGTAGATTATAGAAAGGGAAGGTGTTAGCACCCTTTCTATCTGTAGTTATCTACGGGCTCTTAGGTACTTGCTCATTTTTCAAATTGCTTGTGTGTGTTTGTCTTGAAAATGTTTTACTTTGTGATAACCCTTGTATCAGTCCCTAAAAGTGTGTCGAAGTTTGTTTTGAAAATTTGTTTGAAAAGGTGTTTGTGTGAAAAGTTTTTATTGAGCAAGTACTTAAGATTCTACCTACTCGGAAAAAAAAAAGTTTGTTCGTTTTCCTTTAGACAGTGCTATCCTACTATTAAGGAGTAGGTAGCACCGTCGTTGGAGTTATAAGGGACATTCGAAAGGGACAAGTACAATCACCAAAGCAATAGTTAGAAAAATTTAGTAGTAACCCTAGAGTCTTAAGATCTTTCCAAGGCAACATTTTTGAGGCAACATTCGAATGGGACATTTTGATCTCTTAAACAGGAGGGCAACCACTGAAATCTCCTATGCTTAATGATTGTTTACCGAAGGCAACCGAAGTGAGGTAAACCCTAGGAGTGAATATGTGCATATGAATTGTTTCAGTTATTTAATCTTTGAACATTAGGTGATCTACCATTTTAATTTCAGATATTCTTGCCATACAATCCTATTTAGCATACATCTAGACAGTTAAATATTTGCAGGAATTTAAAAGAGCAAAAAAATAAACCTAGCTATTACAAGGCTTCGGGGGATGGGGATTAATTACATAACCAAAAAAATCGGGGATTAAAGCAGTAAATAAAACCCTAGTTTAACTATTACAAACCATTGGCAGTTGCAAAAATAATGGAAAAGAAATGATTAAATGCGCGGCGAATTAAATACGAGGAGAAATTGAAAACCCTAAAATTTAATTGAGAAATAATTAAGTTATTCTTGAGAAAAGAATTAATTGAGTTATGTACGACTAAAACCCTAATTCTAATTATTTTAATTATGAAAAAGAAATTGAAATTAACCTAATCTAGCTAAATTAAATAATTTCAAGAAAATAAGATATTTTGTACAAAAATATTTTGTGTATTTTTTGGTTTTTTATTTGAGAAAAGAAATGTAATTGCACATTAACTAAAAACCCCAATTTCTAACTTCTTTGAATTAAAAAAAAAGAAATTAAATTAACCTATATTTCTAATTAAATTAAAATAAATATTTTATTAAAAAAATGCTTTTTTTTGTGTTTTGTGATTTATTGATTTTATGGTTAATAAAAAAAGGGTAATTAATTTGGTGAAAAATAATTAAACAAAATAATTAAAATAAAAGAAATAAATAAAGAAAAAGAGAAAGGGCCTGTGTTGAATAGCAATTTTGGGGGGTGTCAATCTAAGTTTTCTAAGACCCAAAACGCTTTAAGCCCGGTCAGCCTCTGAATGCCTTGCAGCGTTGACTTGGGGGCGTATCATAGGCCCTCACTGCTGGAGCGTTGGATCTGATAGCATGCTTGATCAAACGGTTGGACTCAAGGGTGTATGATGTTCTCCAGGACCAGTGATGCGCTAGATTTGTTGAAAGAAAATAACATAAAGAGAATTGTTGGGACCTGGGATCGAACCCAGGTCCTTATACTCCCCACTAGCATGCCTCACCATCTGAGCTACCTTGCTTGTTTGTTAGTATAACAAAAACAAATGATATTACATAAAATCAAATGGATTAATGAATAAAGGACAAAAAATGCACGCCAGTTTCAAATAGTCCAGTGATGACTGGACACGTTGTCTTCTTCTTCCTAATCCTTCATTTTAGGCACATAACTTTTACCTACAGTCACATGTTCGTAGCCATAGCCCCTGCAAATTTCCAAAATGCACGAGACACATGATAAGTGATATCTAAATATATAGATCCATTCATTTTGATCTCGTGAACATCATGGTACCCTTCTTTTTGGCTAATTTCACCTGTGGACAAAACCCCTAAACAACACATACAAACCCTAACAATGGCAAAGGCATGTACAGGCTTCAAAAATGCAATTAAATTATCCAGTTAGCTTGCAAACACGATGAGGATCACAAATATATAACTTAAACATGTTAATGATGCAAGAAATATAGTAATCAATTTTGAAAATATGAGCAAACCGTGAGAGTGATTGTGCGTGTTTCTGGGTGTTTCAAGTCTTGAAAATGATCCAATTGGCTTCTAGGAAAGTCCAGGAAACGATTGGAAGCGTTGGAATGGCTTGAATTGGCCTGTGGAATGAAAACCAATTTACACTTTTCCTTGAATTTTTTTGAATTTGCTCTGCCTCTTTCACAATAGCTAACCCTCATTTTTTGCTTTGTTCTTTTCCAATATATACCTAGGGACGAATTAGGGTTACAAACTTGGATTGAATCTTGAAGTTTGATGAGATTTGATTTGATTCTTTAGCAATATGCAAACTTGCTATTTTGAGCCAAATCTTCCCTTTCTTGTACCAATTATGCTTGATTCGTTTTGGCTTTGATAATTCAGCATATTTTGATTGTCAATCTGTCCAAAAACCAAATCAAATCATATCTTTGCTATTATTCATCAATTATTTGATTTAATTCAATTTTTAATTAATAAAAAATCAAAATAAATTGAAAAATGAAGCAAATAATGTGTGGGTGAATATTTGAGTCGTGGACCATATTATAAGTGAGGTGCAAGCATAAAAAGTTAGGCCCATTTAGCAAAAATGCATTTTTGAGCACTTTTGACTTTTGGCAATTTTGCAAAAAGGGTCAACTTTGACAAGGCATATATCTTCCAATTTTAACTCTAGAGGGGTGTTCTTGGACTTTTTAAAAAGCTTAGGATTTTCCCTAAGCAAACCTTTTGGTCTCATCTCAATTGAGTCTTCCATGTTCATGTAAGAAGCTTTGACCCAAAATGTGTTTTTGTTGACTTTTTAAAAGGACCCATAATGTAGAAATTCATAACTGTTTATGAGTGAACATTTTGAACTTGTGATATGAATATGAATTGTAGGGAATTGCATCCTCCTCAAAATGATCTTTGTATGGAAAATTTCTCATAAAGCATGTGGAAGTTATGCCTGGTCAAAGTTGGGTTGACTTTTACTAAGAAACCCTAATTTAGCAACTTTTGGGTTTTGATGAATTTGGAGCATTCCTTGGGGAATCATGATCAACCCTTGGTCAAATGATGAAATTCACTTAAAATGTTAATGTTGACCAAAAATCTTGAAGTTTGACTGTATGTGGATCATAGTTGACTTTTGACCTAATACAGTCGATTCTCAAGCATCTGAGCAGTTGACTGAGCAAAATTTTTGTGCAAGGCATGAAACTTGACATGTAGGGTCTTGAGAACATATTAAGAACATGGAGAGAACATGAGGCCTTTGTGGTTCACCCATCTCTATGAAAATGGAAAACCTAATTTGAGGTACACTGCCTTAGGAGAGAGTTTGTCTGGTCCACTCTTGGGCAACCTTGAGCAAATTGAAGATCTCAATGGACATGTATTGAGTAAAATGAGAAGGAAAATTTTGTGGTACAACAGCAGGCATCTCTTGTATCGCTTTTACCTTGGCGGGATCCACTTCAATTCCTTTATTATTGACAACAAAGCCTAGTAGTTTACCAGACCTCATCCCTAACGTGCATTTATTCGGGTTAAACCTCAACTTGTACTTCTTTAGCCTTTCAAACAGTTTATGTAAATGGTCAAGATGCTCTTCTTCTGTTTGAGATCTAGCTATCATGTCTTCCAGATAGACCTCTATTTCTTGATGTATCATGTCGTGAAATAGAGCTACCATGGCACGCTGATAGGTTGCCCAGCATTCTTCAGCCCGAATGGCATAACCTTGTAGTAGAATGTGCCCCACTGTGTGATAAAGGTTGTTTTCTCCATGTCCTCAGGCGCCATTTTGATTTGGTTGTAGCCTGAGAAACCGTCCATGAAGGAAAACACTTTATGTTGTGTCATATTGTCAACTAGAATATCAATGTGGGGGAGTGGGAAATCATCCTTAGGGCTTGCCCTATTCAAATCTCTGTAGTCCATGCACATTCGTACCTTGTTGCCCTTTTTGGGCATGTGAACAACATTTGCAACTCATTGTGGATAGGAAGTGACAGCCAAGAATCTGACATTGAATTGCTTCATGACTTCTGCTTTGATCTTCTCCGACATGTCTAGTCACATATGATGTACCTTTTGCTTTACCGGAAGGTAATCCTCTTTTGTAGGTAGACGATGTACTATGATATCTGCAACAAGTCCTGGCATGTCTTCATACGACCAGGCAAAGATATCGACATAATCGTGTAGCAACTGAATCAGACGCTCTTTGATACTGGGTTCTAGATTAGCACCCACCTTGACTTCTCTTTTGTCTTCTTCGGTACCTAGGTTGATTGTGTCCACTGGTTCTTCGTGGGGAAGAATGGTTCTCTCTTCTTGTTGTAGTAACCTGGTGAGTTCCCCTAGCACTTCACAATCTTCCTCACCTTCGTCTTCAGCTTGGTAGATTAGATTTTCAGAGTCATAAAAGGCCATAGCAGAACCGTTACCCATGGGATCCCAAATGGATGTAGATATGCAATTTGAATGTGAGTGTGTGTAAGAGTATAACTATCTTTGAAAGAAATGAAAATGTAAAAAAGAAAAGAAAAACAATGAGCGCAAATTTTGTATGCAAAAACGTACATGATTCATTGATGTCATATGGAAATGAGATAATAACCCTTACAAATGGACCATTATGCCTCGGGTAAGACACAAGGTTTTAAGAGTCTGAATTGTTTAATATTACAGATCCGACAAAATTTAAAGACAAATTATTGTGGGATAAAAGTGATCGGAACAAAATCTCTAGCTTCTTAGTTGTTGAGCCCTCCACTGACAGTTGAGAAAATCCAATCCTCCAGGTTGTAGCTGTCTTCATCATCCTCCATTGCGTTGGCTTGGTGGTTGTTGATCTTCAAGGGTGGTCCTCCGGCACGAGTGCGGCGTATAGCTTTCTAGGCTTCTGAAGTGAAACCCAACGCGAATTTGATAGATTTGTATGGGATATCTTGGAGTTGACCCCAAATAGTGCACCCACCTTCTTCTTTCACTGCCTTGGCATCTTTCAAAGGCGACATCTTGAGCGAAGGCCTTGTAATCTTGGAGACTTGAGACACAACCTTGGTTACTGCCACAGTCTGTGGGACTTCTTCAAAATGCTGGAATGGAGTTTCAATAAATTCACCATCTAATTCCACATATCTTAAGGAATTTAGATGGCTGAGCATATACTCTTCTTCTCCATAAACAGTGATGATTTTCCCCTGAATTGGATATTTCAGCATTTGATGCAACGTAGAAGTAACAACACCAGCATTGTGAATCCATGGTAGACCTAATAAGCAGGAATATGAAGGTATAATATCCATTAAATAAAAATTTGAATCAAAAGTTTGGGTTCTAACTTTTATGGGGATATCCATTTCCCCATGCACCATCCTTTTTGAGTCGTCGAAGGCTCTCACTACTATGTTGCTCGGTTTCAATGTCAATCCTTCACAGTCAAGCCTATCAAAAGCCTTTTTAGGAAACACATTCAGAGATGAACCAGTGTCAACAAAGACATGAGCCAAAGTCGTGCCCCTGCATTCGACTGAGACATGTAATTCCTCATTATGCTACCTCCCCCTTGGCGTTAAATCAGCATCTGACAAACCTAAGTCATTATCTGCAGTCAAGCTGGCTACGCAGTCTTGGAACTGGTCGGCAGATGTTTCTTGGGGTACATGAGCAGTTTTAAGGAATTTTACCAATGCCTTTGCATGATCCTCAAAACATAATAATAAAGCCAGCATGGAAATTTTTGATGGAGTTTTCCCCAGTTGCTCGACTATATTGTAGTCGCTTCTTTTTATGATCTTTAGAATTTCCTCCATCTCTTTTCGGGAGGTCTCAGGGATAGCTACTGATTGTGACTTCGTCCGGACAGGCTCAACCAGAATACCTTTACCTTGAGTCTCAGTTGACTTGGGAACAGGAATGTCAATAGGGGTGATAAGAGGGATTGTAACAGTTTTGTCAACAAGAGTATTAGTAGAGATGATTGTAGGAATGGGAATAACCTTTGGAGGAGCAACAACAATAGGAATGATTACGGGTCCAGAAATAGCTTTTGGAGGAGCAATTTCTGGAGAGAAAACCCTTCCACTTCGGGTTATCTTACTAGTCCCTGCGATATTACCGATATCGGAGTCAACTTTCTCAGAACTTGAATCTTCAGCAGCTGCCCAATCTTGCTTGATATCGTGGTAGTAGACATCACCTCCATAATTCCATGGGACGGTTTTGTCTGACGAATACGGGATTAGTCCAGCCATTGTGATTATCAACTGAGTCACTTTAGGAACTGATGTAATTCTAACGGGTCTTTTGGTGGAGACCCTGGAAGAATTGGCGGAAATGGTCACAATGGAAACATCATTATAAGAAACAGTTGGAATAGAAGTCTTCTCGAACTAAATTTCCTTGTCATCTATTAGGCATTGAATGCCTGCTTTTAACAAATGATAGCTGGTTGGTGAGGACAAACAGAAATGACAGCTTTCATCATAGCCTGGGAATACATCGGCATTCAACAAGTTCTTTTTGATAGTTAGGAGTGGGGTCACAAGTTCATCAACTGAAGTAACAAACATATCTTCCTCAACGACATTGACATTACGGTCGTGCTTGGGCACAGGGGAAGTGATGACATTGGAGATTTCTGGCGCATCAAATTCAATCTCTTTGGCTTCAAGAAGGTCTGGTACCTCGTTCTTCAGAGACCAACATTTGTTAGTGTCATGGCCGAGACTCTCATAGTGGTATGCACAACGGGCATTAGGATGATAGTCAGGATAGGTTGTATTAGGATTCTTTGGAGCTTCTTTCAAAGTCACTAGATTGGATCTTAACAAATATGGTAATACTTGAGATAGTGTCATATTAATTCGGGTGAACTATCTGACTGGTGTTTCCATTCTTGGCTGGTTGCTTCTTTGCTGAGCAGGTGCGGGTTTAGGAATCATGACAGCCCCCACCATTGGACGGCGTTCATCCCTATCTTGATTTCTCTGAGGATATACAGCAACCACTTATTTCTTTCCAATGAATGGTTTCCTTACAGCAACAGAGGATGCATCTTTTTGAATCTTCCCATTCTTTATCCCGGCTTCCACCCTTTCGCCGATCAATATAAATTCGGTAAAACCTGCCGAGGAACTCCCAATTAAGTGATTAAAGAAGGGACCAGACAAGGTGCCCAAAAACATCTCTACCAACTCTCTTTCAGATAGAGGAGGCTGAACTCTTCCTACTAAGTCTCTCCTTTTTTGCGCGTAGTCTTTAAAGCCTTCACTTGAAACCATGGCCATACTCTAGAGTTGAGTACGGGTGGGAGCAAGATCTGCATTGTATTGGTATTGTTTGTAAAAGGCGGCGGCAAGATCTTCCCGGTTATGAACATTGGCTCTTTCTAGCTGATAAAACCAATCAAGTTGAGTTTCAGACAAGCTGTCTTGAAAGAAGTGTACCCATAAATCCTTGTCGGCAGTGTGAGGCTATATTTTCCTCACATAGGACCGGAGATGCATTTTGGGGCATGAAACTCTGTCATACTTGGTGAACACCGGTGCTTTGAATTTTGGAGGAATGACAATCCTCGATACTAAACCCAATTCCTCAAAGTCCAATCCAGGCAATTTTTGGATTTCCATTGCACTTAACCGTTCTTTCAAATGCTTATACTTGTCGTCGGCTGGAGGATATTGTTCTTCAGAATAATCTTCTTCTTCCTCTTCCTCTTCTGAATCTGGTTGGACAACTGCTTCCTTTCCTTTCCCATCTTGATTGTCTTTCTCAACAGATGACGTTGCAAAGTCTAGGGTCCTTCTTTCTTGCCCTTGGAATCTTCTTCCCATGTTTAGAACTCTGGTTATTTTCTTTGTCTTCTTTTTCTTCTCTTCAACCAGCAAGGTCTTCAACTCTTCTTGTCCTTTGGCTAGAGTTAAGAACATCTATTGAAACTGGGAATTCTATGCTTGGAGGTCCTTCACCGTTTGCTCGAGATCTATCTTACTAAAATAAACAGTAGAAAGATGAGGAGACTTGTTGGAAGAAACCTTCTTATGTTATGATGAATGGTAGATGCATATGCAATGATTTCAAGGATTTGAAAGATTCAAATTTGTTTTAGACAAAAAGGAAACACACGTTATATTAATAAACTAAAGCTTGAGTACATCAATGCCTCTTTGGGCAACAAAAAAATACAAAAACTATAAGATAAAAAGGTTGTACGCATCCTCTTTGGTGCGATGTAGGCATTCAGGTTCCTCTCCTCATGAAGTTTCTTAGTGAGTTTAAAAACCTCTCCTCATGTAGATCCAAAGAATTCCAACAGTTTTGGGCTTTCTCAAACAAGAACTTTGCTAGGAAACCCTTGACACCACTCCTTGTTTCCCAATTGGTTGTGACATTAGATGATTGCAAGTGTAGAGCTTGAGCAATATCTTCTGGACTTGGATCTCTTTCCATACCGTTGAAAGGTAGTTGATTGAGAATGGGAATCCTAAAGAGTTGGGAGAATTCTTCCAAAATTGGCAGAAGTTGATAATCGGGAAATGTGAAGCAATGGTGTAAGGGATCAAAGAACTAAAAGAGAACCTTCATCATGTCTTCATCAGTGTTGGAGGTGACCAAGTTTAGCAGGCGACCATGTCTCTCGGTGAATGGATAATTTTCAGGAATCCTTGAAGCTAGCTCCTTAAGTTATGGAGGGATCCGTACAAGATTGACTTGAACGGTTTTCCTGCGAATAGAATCCATGTCCTACAAAATAGAAACAAAGATAAATTCCAAGATCCTTGAAATGGTTAGTATGAATATGATGTTATGATGTTCATGATTTCATGTATAAGTAAATATACACAAACAAAGCAAACAAGTCCTTAGGTTTAGGCTTGTGTGGAATCTCATAGGTAAGTACCATCTTGAAGTTTAGTTGGCTCAACCTGTCCTAGTAATAGTAATCGGGTTCTAAGGAGATCAATATCACTGGTTAGTTTCTTTGGTCATTGTTTCAGCACAAGCCTCTTTAATGGCGACCGAAATATCCCAAAAAACCAAACCTTGATGAGTGTAGTATCGAGTATCTACCAACTTCGGACTGCACCAAAGCGGGTCATCTCACTACATCCTAAAGGCCAAGTTGGTCATGTAAAGGTTCTAAAAGTTCATTAGTGCTTCATGACATCATTCAGCGGCCCTGTATTCTCCTTGATTAACTCAAGGGCTACTGGTACCCACAAATATGTCGCACTAACGTAGCTATTTCTTAGATCATGTCAGTATACCCCACACAGTTTCTACAACGTATTTCTACTTACCTATAAGGTATCCCAAATCCAGGTAGAGGATTCAAACCCAAACAAAGAACCATAATGTAAATCAAACAAGTCAAACAAATAAAGCAATTAAATGTGATCTAACCCTAAGGTAACCCCACTTTTAGAAAATTCCCCAGTAAAGTCACCAGTTTTGTGATACGGTGGGAGAACTGACTTGAAGGTTTTGCGTTTGATCGCAAATGTTGCAGTTAGCAATAGCCTCCACCAACTTTTCTTTTATCCAAAAGGAAAGGTGAAAAAGCACAGGAAAGACCTTTGAGATTATTTCTTGAGTTCGGGGGGTAGATTATGAAAAGGGAAGGTATTAGAACCCTTTTCATCCATGGTTTTCCATGGGTTCTTAGTTACTTGCTAGATCACTTGCTTTTGTTTGAAATCGTGCTTTGTGTGGTTTTTGAAAGTATTTTGTAAAGAGGCCATTGTTTAGGCAAACTTTGTAATGATTCTCGTTCGTAAGAATGTATACCAAGTGTTTGATCTTTTGAAAATGTTTTCAAGTTTGTAAGATGTTTTGAAAGTGTAGGTGTTTGTTTTGAAAAATAGCAAGGATTTTTTTTTAATGGAGCAAGTAATTAGGAGTATTCTACCTACTCAAAAGTATTTCTTGTTCATTTTCTTTTTCTTTGACATTGTTATCTTACCATTGATTTGGTAAGTAACCCTATCTTTGGATGTAAACGGGACGGGTGTGGGTCATCGTATAACCATGATTAGCAATGTTGCAAGGTACCTTAGCATTCTCTTTTTAGGGACTAAGATCATTTGAAAGGCAACATAGATAGCGTCATCGAGGGACTATGATCTTGTTTTTTTGCTTGTTTTTGCTAAGATACCTCACACGCGTAATATGGCCATTTTGTAAGGCAACCAAGTGGATTTTACCCTAAGGGTGCTTGTGTGTAAGTGTATTGTTTTTCATGCTTGATTTTGTCTTTAATTAGGGTTTTCTAATTGATTGGTTTTAGTCTTTCCATACAAACCCTAATTACTAGCATTTGTATATAAAGTGATACATTGCGGAATTTAAAGTTACTACGCTATTACAATACTTGTGGGAGGGGGTGTACAAATTTCAAATGGGGATTTCAAGAAAATAAAGCCTAATTTATATATTTACAACCATATTGAATTTGGATGAATAATGTACAAAAATGAATAAATATACAAGAATGTAAATGTAAAGAGAATGGATATTTTGTTGGGATTTTTAGAGAAAAAGGAGGTTTTGTTTTAAACTTATTAACTAAAAGAAAATTATTAATTAAATTAGTAAAAGTTAAAACCCTAATTTACTTAGGAAAAAAATTAAACAAAACCCTAATCTATTAATTGATTAAAAAGAAATTAAGTTTAGAAGAAGAATATTTTTGGTATTTTTTGTCTTAAAAATAATTTATAGTGTTATAAAAATATTTTTGATCTTTTTATATTTTAAAACAATATATTTAAATGGTGCAAAAGAAAATAACTAAAAACCATAGTTTTTAATTAAATGTACAAAACAACTAGTCAAAATAAATAAAGCATGATTAAATAAAATAAAATTTTTTGTGTAAAAAATAAATAAACTTTATCAAAATATTAATCTAATGTTTTTATATTTTTTATGATTTTTTAATATTAGATAAACTATTTAAGAAAATAAATAAATAAAAATAAGAAAAAAGAAATAAAAATGGGCCAGGGTGTGTAAGTGAAACAGGGGGTCAGAATGTAAAAAAAAAACAATAAGGCCCAAGGAGGAGGCCCAGCGCTTGTCCAAAAAAGTCAGAATAGGAAAAATATGAAGAAAAAAAATCAAAAGGGTACAATTGGGGCTCGAACCCAGGTCCCTCAAGTCACAGGCGCGCGCTTCTACCACTAGGGTGGCTATACATTCGTTTATATAATCAAAACAAAAAATATATGATAGTAAACAAATCCATGGCTTGAACTTCATCTTCAACCTCACACCCAGCCAGAGCCTCTGTATCTTATTCAAATCTCAACAAAAATGAAAAATTGTAAACAGGAAACTTGTAACAGATTTCCTCACGATTTCAGAAATGCAAAGCAATAAATATATAGATCAAAGATAAGCATGAATTTTAATGGCCCTAATCTGAACCCTAAAAATCTCATAAACTTCAATATTAAAATTCTCTAAGCTCAAACAAAATTAATGAAAACTATGGACATGGTTAGCTTTAGGGCAATGATATCTACATTTTTCATTCACAAATAAACCATTAATAATGCCTGTATCAAAAGTTCCAAAGTCAGAAAAATTACCTTGCAAGAGGGTATCGGGTTTGGAGTTTGAGAAACTTTCAGTGAGTTCTAATGATTGGGTTAGCTTCCTCAAGTTCCCAGGAAGCTAATGGGATGCTTAGCTTGAGCTGAAAGTGCCTGAGGAGTTCTGGAGAAGTGCAAGTGCAAAGCTCTGTTTTTGAAAATGGAGGATAGTTTTAATGGTGTTACAGTCTTGTAATAGGGTGTGGTATGAGTTCTAAATGATGTTTAGAAACTTTAGGAACCAAAAGGCTTGAAAACGCACGAGGGAGATGTGAGTTTCAAACTTTTGGTCAAGTTAGGCAACAACGGAGGTATGTGATACAGTTCTGAGCTCTTGGTATCTTTAGGGGCCAAGCATGCGTGGGATTTGTGGAAAATGGCTTGTGTATGTATAAGCAAAAATGTCTTGAGTGGTTTGGAAAGTCAGAAGTACAAGTTACAAGCTATTTGCTATGTTACTTGATTTTTAATAAAAGTGGGAAAACAAGTTTCAAGGGGAAGTACAAGCATGGGCTGAGTGATTGTAAGTGCCTAATCCATTTCTCTTGTGTTATAAGACATGTATGATCAGAAAAGAACAAGTACAAAGCTCAAGAACAAGTTTTGTATAAAAAGTCACTTTATCAAAATGGCATTGTGCACTTTCTTCCCAAAATGGATATAAAGCATGGCCTTGCATTGAATGTTTGAAGTGAGACCTCTAACAGTTGTGCAAGCAATTAATTATGGAGTGCCTAACAAGTTTTAGGCCTGTAAAGTAGAGGTTATGCAGCATAAGTTTGAATTTTGAATTTTTTCATCACAAAATGACTTGTAATTTAAGTGATAAAACCCTAACTTCATATCTTCGATTCTCCCTACTCAAAAATGATCTCAAGTAGTTCTTGGACATTTTGGAAATATTGAAATGTGCTCTAAAACCCATATTTGAATCACTTTTGAAGATTCCCCTTGGAACTATATGAAAAAGTGTCATGAAATTGGGTCAAAATCCTGACCAAATTAGGGCAAATATTTCACTAAGTGTTTTGTTTCATGACCACGTGTTCTTAAAATTATAACTTGAGATCCAATCACTTATGGAAGGAGTTGTGTAAAGCAATGTTGTATATTTCATGGAGATCTACAAATTTCGTGTTGGAAGTTTCTTCTGAATCAGCTTGCATCATGGTGAAAAGTTTGCTCAAAGTTATGAAAAAATAAGAAATTTCCAACACTTAGAAAAAATTTCTAAGTTTAGAAATTTTAACTTTTCAAAATGAAATCTTGAATTTTGGATTTATTGATGAATAATTTTCATATTTTGACATGTTTTGATGAATTGTGATCTTTGACATTTGATTTTGACCAAAAAGTCAAAGTTTGACTTTTCAGTATACAATTGACTTTTGATTAGTTGACTGAAAATTCATCTATCAATCCATTGGACTTGAGCAATATTTTGAGCCATGTTATTAGGTCAAAATGATGCAATTGGACTCTTGAGATTATTCCTTAAACCAATTGATCATTTTCTAGGTCAAAAACAAGAAATTGCCCTTTCCCAATCAAAACCCTAATTTTCACCATTTTGCCCTTTTGATGATTTGATCAAATTTCTTGAGGAATTGTGGCCCAAACTTGATAAAATGATATGTATGAGTTTAAAATGTTAGTGTGGATAAAAAATTATGAAGTTTGACTGTAAATTGGCCATGGTTGACTTTTTCCCTAATACAACTGATTTTTAGGTCAACTGCTCAATTGACTGAGCAAAAGTGTGATCCAAAGTTTGAAACTTGACATGAGTAATCTTGAGGGTCCATCATGGTCCATGATAGTCATATGAGGCATTGTAAGTTCAAATATCCTTGTGCAATCTCAAACCCTAATTTTGGTCATCAGTGCTTAAGGAGGTGTCTTGAGCTTGATCAACCCTAATGTAGTCTTGAGCCAAAGGAGATCTTGTGAGAAAATTATTGATAAATGAGAGGGCAAACTTTGGGGTACAACACACTTGCATACTGAAATAAAATTTGAACTAAAGCTTGCCATGTAGTGAATTCCACTTCAATATTTTCAATCCTTCCAAATTGAAATGTTTCTTGCAACACTGATATCAAATTTAGGAAAACTTAGCATTTATGTATATTTGACGGTATCTTTATGTCATTTGGTGCACCCTTGCATTAGAGGTATTAGGAAGTATTCAAAACAAGTTTAAAATTGATCCAAATAATGAAAAATCAGTTTCTACACAAATAACAGGCTTATATGCCGACACATACAATTTATGTGCCGACACATGTGCTTTAAAACTACAGTACGTAAGCTGACTTGAAAGTCATATGAGCCGACACATGTTCTACATTATTAAAGCCTACAACACATTCAACATTTTTTATTTAAAATTGCAGTACATGAGCCGACCTGGAAATACTATGAGCCAACACATGTACTGCATTGTTAAAGCCTGTAGCTATTTTTTGTATATGCCGACTCATAATATCTTCAGGCCGGCTCATATTGTTTTATGGGTCATTTTTGCATTTTTTTTCATTCCAAAACTTCTCTTTTTAGCCTAAAAAGTTTTCAACTATAAATATATCATTCATGTATCATTCCAACTTGATGATACCATAAAAATTTCTTGCGATTGCTCTTCACCTTCAACCTCCAACCTATGCTTACACACTAACAAATCATCATAATAATCTTTTGTTGGGGTGCCATCTAGAAGAGATTTGATAACGTCCAATTAGATTCTTGTGTACTCGAGAATATTAGATTGAGATTTACATGGGTCTTCATCCGGAAAAACTACAGATTTGTCCTCCAAGATCATTTGTTGATTTAAGGGCTTTCGTGTAAGAAATTCAAGATATGATTGCGCACTAGTTAGAGCCTTTGGAGATAATGAACGCAATGACCCTTTGGAGATAAAGAATGCAAAGGATATAGCACGAGAACGGAGAATCAAATTGAAGTCTTATGTTGCAATAGATGCAATTGATGGTGCACAAAAGCTTTGGAGATAAAGTATGCAAAGGAGTAGTAAGATCCAGATAATCAATTGGCAGATATTGTGTCTTGATCATGTTGAAGATCAAAAGAAGAGAAAGGGTTGAATCAACATCAAACGGTTATGTCTTATAGGGATGGTTTTGAACACTTCTCTTGTAATCATACTTTTTTGTAAAGTAATAAAGTATCCTAATTCCACATTGGAATTGGGCACAAACGTACCCACACGCGGGACGAATATGGGGAACTGTGAAAATAAATCCTTGTGTCACTCTCTATTATCTCTTTACTCGTTTTCATTTTCATTACATAATATGTCAAATAGCATTGTTTAATCGATTGACTCTTACGAATTTTTCTGCAATGTTTTGTTTAAAGGGGTGTGTTGATTAGCTTATAATCACTTTGACTATAAGTGGTTTACATATCAACACAACTCAAAGAAAAATTCTAAAAATTCGAACGCACACCAAGTGTTTGACAAATTGCAATGTTCTATCTCTTACTCTCATATGTAATTTGTTGAATGTGTTATTTGATCGACCGGTTCATATATAATTTCTCTTTGATTGTTAAAGTTTAAATTTTTTGTTGATTAACTTATAATGACTTTGATTGTAAGTGTTTTTTCATATCAACAAAGCTCAAAGAAAATTCTAAAATATTGATTGTGCGCCACATGTTCGATAAATTATCAAGTTATATTTTTAATATGATTTCATTGGAAATAGGAAATCGTTGTATTTGATATTAAACTATTAATTGAGATATTATTATGTCGATTGATTTAATCATCATCTTAATTTCGTATGGCTTGTGCATATCCGAATTTCTAATAATTAGGTTCGTTTAGACTACTATTTTGATCTAGGCCAAAAACATTCCGTTTAACATTGTTTTTCAAATATTTTTTTTTTAAATACCTATTTTGAAAGGTGATATTTAATTTGGGGATCTATTCACCCCCATCTAGATAAGTCGTTGTAGTCTAAAAGTTAAATTGGAGGATGGGTCGTGAAACTTCGACAAAATCTCCAAGGAAATTTCCTTCACCTCTAGTGTAGATCTAGATCTAGATCTAGGAACATTTATTGTGTCGTGTAGCAGAGTTCTCGATAGAATAAAAAATGTGAGAATCTGACAAATTGTAGTTGAAACAGTGATTAATTGAATCGGCAACAAAAAATCTATGTGTTTACTTCTGAGCGTTCCCGATTTATTGACCTAATGTGGTTACAAATTGGTAAATCGGAGATTGAATCTGAATTCGTAGAAAAATCGTAAGAATCAGAAATCCATTCCCAAAAACGACATCATTGTTCCGTTCAAAAACTAAAAATGAATATAATTGAAAAGATAATGATGTTGAAACTGATGCTAATCTTCGTTACGACGAAGCATGATAGATTTGCATGATTAACACCCTAATCCAAAGTCACTCAAACCTCCCCTATTTTTCTTTATTTTTCTTTGAATAAGCCTATGTTAAAAAAATGGTTGGTGAATTTGGATTATACAAAATAGTGTTTGTTTTTTCTGATAGCTAAACGTTCATTGAATAAGAAAAGAACAAGCAGGTATACATGACTGAATCCCAAGAATCTTACATTACACAACATCACTACTAGGATCGAAGTTTAAGAATTATCAAAATTTTATTGAAGATTTCACATCTTTCTGATTGTAACAAGAACCAATAAAAATTTTGTGGCCATTAATTGATGATAAATTGTTTTCAATTATGTACTAGTAGTATTCTTGTACAAGACAATTTGAAGTCTGCAGAGTTGTGTGGAATGGAATCATCTATGATCTATCCAATATTATCAGTTTTATTAAAAATATAATATTTTAATTATTTATTATCTGATACTAGTTTTTTTGGAATTTTTTTTATCTAATAGTTTAATAGTAAAACTTTTACTCCTTAAAATAAATATCTAAAGATAAATAGTCGTGATATCATATATTAAAGTGTCAATAGATGTTTTTGTAAAACTGTTAAGTTGTCTTAACGAAATAATCATTTAATTCTAGTATTAAATTCCATTTAATTTTTTTTCTCATTATATCAGTGTTTTAATATTTTACATTATAGTTTGGGTCTAAATAAATATTTTTCAATCATAGTAACTAACTTAAAAATAAATAGAAACTATATATTAAACAAAACTGGAGTTTAATAATTTTAAAAATTAAATGTATTAATTTTTAAATAATATTTTTATGAGAAAAAATAAAATATAATTAAAATAAACTTTATTTTAAAATAATGAAATGACATGATAAAGATAAACATTTTGATTAATTGTGCCTATAACATTGATTTACGGTGTGTACTATTTTTAAACTTTATTTTTATATTAAATTAAGACATATTTTGACATATTTTTAAATAATTATTTCCTTTAATTTTATTTACAAAAAATAAATTATTTTTTAAATTCATTTAATAATTAATATATCTGACTTAATAATAAATTAAATACATTAATTAATCAATAAATAAAAAATAACTTATTTTTTATAAATAAAACCCTAGGGAGTATTAAATATAAGCACCTAAAAACTGGAGAAAGTCTTTATCATAATAAAATGAAGCCAAACAAATCTGACTCAAGAGTGAAAAAGACGTATAGGGGAATTTCACAAAATGATCATACAAAACGAAAACCAAAATAAGTTGAATAGACGAAGATTGCGACAGTTTCCCAAGATTCTCTCCCCATTAAATTTTTCTCCGGTGCAATATCAGCCATTTGAGCATCTTTCACGGTTACGTTGGTTTGTCAATTTGTTTTCCATATTGTTATGTATTCTCATCTTATTTATAAAAAGATCACTTTTTTTTTTCTATATTAAATGAATTATGTATTTGATATTATGTAAATTAGATATGTTATCTATTCAATAAATTTAAAAAATAAACCATTTATAATAAATAAAATTAGAGAATAATGTGTAAATTAAACTTGTTTTTTTAATTTTGATTAATGAATATGAGTAACGGTATTTAGATATGAACAAATATAAAGTTTGTTGCAATGTACGTTATAAAAATTTGTTTAAACTATGGTTATAAAGATGAATGTTATAGATATGGATGGTAAAACAGATCGGGTCTATTGGGTCAGCCCGCTTGACCCATTATTTTTGGCGAGCTGAGCTGAGGTTTTCGACTCGATATCTTATATTAGCTCGCCCCGTCTAACCTACTTTAAAAAATGGGTTTAGGCAGGACGGGACATGTTTTGTTCGCAGGCTTTTTATTACAATTTTTTTTTACTTTTTACTTAGAATTAAAACAATTTTAACTATAAAAACAATCGTATTCTCTTTGGATTATGGTGATTGAATTACATTTTAAATTATTATATAGACAAATTGAATTATAATTGTAGTATTTTTTATATAACTTTCTAATACATGTATTGGTTGGAAAAACTTGAAATACAAGAACAATTGTATAGCATGAAGAATTATTAAGTTGTCAGTATATTACCTCACATATTTTCTTTAAAAACAAATGTTAATTTTAAAGAAAGGAAAAATTGGATTAGAGTATACGTGTGACTAATTTAAGATATAACTATTAAAGAATCAGTCAATATAATAGTCTATATGACGTAAACAATGAGAAAGTCATGTGTTAATATTTTATACACTACTGTTTTATGTACTATAATGTTATCATTGTTTGTCTTGTGCAAACAATTAATTGGATTCTTTTAGTAATTAGTTTTTAAATAGGATTATGACGATATGTGTTGCTTATTTATTTATTTTGATACTTTTTTTATTGTGCTAGAGTCTATTCGGTATGTTTTTCTTGAAATTTGTCTTTATCTATTTTTTTAAGTGTTTGGACTTAAAACATGTTGAAGTTATATTATGCGTTGTTAAAAAAATATCTTTTGTCGACTTCTTTAGTAATGATTAAAATTTTTGTAAATTATATAATAAATTAAATTGTAAAATAAAAAAACTAAAAAAATTGATAGGACAGCCCGCAAATCCGTTAACTCGTTAGTAAACAGAGTGAATTTGACTTTTAAGCTCGGATGCCTAAGTTTGTCTACCCCGTTCTATCTCACTTTTATACAGACTTAAACGAAGCGGACCGCCCACTTTACCACCCCTAACTATAGGACCTACTCAAATCTTACTTAATAGTATTCTTTAGTATTATTATGTGTTGGAACATGTTAATATTTTAATATTGTGATAAATTTGCAAAAAAATTAAGTCTCATAATATTAGAAATATAAATGTGTTTATGTTTTAATTGAAAAAAAAATCTTTAATCTCAAAATGCTTAGATTATATTTCTTGTCTGACTTATTCCATTATATAAGGAAAACAAAAACTTCTTCTTTAATCTTTTTAAATTCTGTTTTTAAATTGACCAAACACTATTTCTTTCTATTTCTTTCTATTTAAATTTTTTAAATATTTTTCTTGAGTTCTCTTTAAAAATTGAGAAATTATAAATATCTTTTTTGAATTCTTTTTAGAGAATGATTTGAATTTCTCATTATTTGAGAAATTATTTTAAGTGGTTAAACGACCATTATTGAATTCTCTTGGAAAATTATTTGAATTTCTTCTTGCTTGAGAAATTATTATGACTGATCTTTACATTAAATATTATGAGTGATATTTATACCATATTCGACTGATCTTTATACCAACAGATGATGTATTTCTAGACCGATTATCTATCGTGCAAGTAGTAATCGTATAATATAGAGCTGGCCGATTTGGTTGCTTTACACAATTTTGGACAATATCGTGAAATATCTTATAGAGAGCGGCCTTGTCCGCAACTCGATCCGATAATTTATTTAGTGAAAAATTTTAAAATTTGTGAAACAACAATTTTAAGACTTTTTTGAACTATCGTGACCGTCAAAGAAATTATTAGTGCTTTTGTTGCTATCTTTGGAAAATCGTTCAAGTTTGAGGGAACTCAATTCAAATGATGGCAATGAAAAAAATGATTTTTCTTAACCTTACAAATATTTGTCAATGTTTTGACCAATGACATTCTTGTTGTTCCTTCTAGATCAAACCAACAAACTAATGGTAAGAAATCTGTGGATTCAAATGTAACTTTTAGTTCCATGTTTTAATGGTTGACTAAAATTTGGCTAAGCATGATTCTATGTTAATATTGAGTGAGATGATGCATCGTCTTTATCAACTGCCATAACAGTTTTGCTGTTATGAGTTTTTCTACTAGATGTCGTAGAAGATGTTGTGACATCCTGGTCTGATGCAGCAGGCGCTGCTTTTGGATATCCTTGAAGATTTAATTTGAAGATATGAATATGTAGAATATTATATACTCATTATAGGCGAAGACCAATAAAGGATTTTGTTAGAAACAAGTGCAGATTTGATTGGTTACTAAAAAGGATCGACTAAGACTTTTTAGGAAACTTTTTATGAAGATTGTTTATATTTTTATGCAGAATATTCTGTAGAGAGTTTTTAGCTGAAGATTGGAGTTGATTGAAGAAACCAAGTCAGTCCAAGCCCACCTGCAGAAGCCTATATAAGGAGTCGTCCAAGACCTAATTTTTTAAGCAAAGTTTTAATTGTAAAACTTTGTAAAGAAATAAGGGTTTAAGGTTGGAAGTTCCTTAGGTTCTCCGTGTGTTTTGTTGTATGTCCTCATGTATCTCTGATACATCTGACTTGACTAATTATTGCTTGTTCATCAAGCTATTGTTCTCACTTAAAGCCCGTAGGGACGAGTTGAGTATTGTTCTTGGAGGAAGCTTTTAAGAAAATCCTAGTATTTGTAATTTGGAAGTGTGTTCTTCCTTTTTGGTTTCTTGAGACATTCCCTGGGACTGGAAGTGTTTTTTTATCACTGCAGTGCCTAGGTAGAAGTTGCACTGGGTATGGATTAGGCGAGAAGTTGTAAACGAATGACTTTAGCTTTGAACTAGTACTAATGATAGTAGATTTCCTTCTTGGATTGGTATCCCCCAGAGTAGGTGAGTTTCACTGAACTGGGTTAACATATCATTGTGTTCTTTACTTTCTGCAAGTTATATTTCTGCATTGTTGTTATTGTTGTTGTTATGTCAACAAATGTTATAAATGAAGGTGTGAAAAACACAAGAAAGGGAGAGTTTAAATTGGGTTTTTAGAAAAAAACTATTCTTATAAAAATATTCCCCTTTAAGTATAAAATTCTTTTTCCTTCACTCTTGATAATTGTGATACGGTGGCAGAACCGACTGTTAATACTGGTTTGCATTTTTTGTTCGCAAAATTTCGTGGTAAGCAAGAGTCGCCACCGACTTTTATTTTATCCAATCAGGAAAAGGAAAAAGAACAGAAAAACCTTTTTTGAGATGTTTATAAGTACGGGGGGTATATTATAGAAAGGGAAGGTGTTAGCATCCTTTCTATCTATGGTTTTCCACGGGCTCTTAGGTACTTGCTCATTTTGAAAATTGCCTGTGTGTGCTTTGCCTTGAAAAGTTTTGTTTTACTTCGTTTTAACCCTTGTTTCTGTCCTCAAGAGTGTTACGAAGTTGTTTTCCAAAACTTTGTTTGGGAAAGTGTTGGTGTGAAAAAAGTTTGTTTGTTTTGAGCAAGTACTTAAGAACTAATCTACCTACTCGAAAAAAGTCTGTTCGTTTTCCTTTAGACAATGCTATCCCATTATTGAGAAATAGGTAGCATCGTTATTGGAGTTTTTAAGGGACATTCGAAGGGACGAAATGGTCATTGAAGGCAACATGTAAGGATACCTTAGCATTTCGAAGGGACCGTCATCATATATTCGTAGGCAACATCGAGGGACCAGATCATTTCTCGTAGGCAACTCGAGGGACAGTAAGGGACCATGATCTTTTATGATGACTTTTATACCGAGGGTCTTTGCTAAGATATCCCTACGTTCGAGGGACCTGACCATTGTTTTCCGAGGCAACCAAGTGAGGCATACCCTAAGGGTGCAAGTGTGCAGCAATGTTTGTTTTTAGTTATTTAATCTTTGCACAATTAAGGTGATCTACTGTTTTAATTTTATTTGTCTTTTGCATGCAAGCCTGTTATCTATACATCTAGACAGTTCATAGTTGTGGAAATTAAAAGCGGGAAAGTAAATCTACGCTATTACAAGGCCTTGGGGAAGGGGGTTACATAATCAAACCTAGGAGTAAACAGTAAATAAAAGGCAGTAAAATAAACCCTAATTAAAAGCTATTACAAACTCGAAGCATGTACAATAATTGGAAAAATAAATAAATAACTGCGCGCGAAGAATTAAGACGAGAATAAAGTTTATGTCCTAAAAAATATAATCAATTAAAGAGAAAATATTTTTGTATTTTTATTATTGAGAAAAATAATTGAAATCTTAACCTAAATCTAATTAATTAAAGAAAAATATTTTTTGGTATTTTATTGAGAAAATTAAATATTTGTGAATTAAACCTAATTTGTCTAATTAATTTTAATTATGAAAACAATCAAGTCAATATCATTAAATTAATTATTTTTCAAAAAAACTAATTTTAATAAAAAAACCTAATTCTACATTTTTGTAGTTTTCTTGATTTTATGATTAAATAAAAAATGATTTTTGTGTTATTTTTGTAAAGGGAAATAATTAATCAAATAATTAAAATAAAGGAAATAAAATAAAAAAAGAAAATAAATTGGGCATGTATTTTTGAGCAATTCAGGGGGTGTAGCACTGAATTTGTTAGGCCCATTCCTTACTCAGTCCAGTCAACGCGCTAGATCCAGTGTGATACTCTTTCTGATGGTCCATGGTATGACTTGAGCGTTGGGCATTGGATCTGGATTGATGATGAATCCAATGGTTGGATGGTTGGATGTATGATAGACGCCTGGCAACATAATGTACAGAACCTGCAATTAAATGTTAAGAAAAATAGAGAAAACGCTGGGATGGTTAGTTGTAAATATAATAACATAAATAAAATATAAAGGAAATAAAATGGTCTTTCCCAAATGCGCGCGTGATTCAAATCACCCAATGGGATCCTGCCACCTAATTGTCACCTTCCCTATAACTGTTGTTTTTGGCCACACTTTTACCTACAGTCGTTTCCGTCACTAAAAGCTATAGTGACAGATTTTGTTCGTAGCCAAAAACCTGTAAAATTCAAAATGCAGCACAAGCAGAATAAATTCAAACTAAAGAACTGGATCAATTGCAAATCATCTTCTAAGCATGATAGTACCCCTGATTTTGTCCAATTTTGCCTCTATATGGAATTCCCAATTTGGGACCTCAAAACCCTAACAATGGCATCGTGTCATTCCTGCACTTAAACTTTAATCAAACCAATCAAAAACATTGCAAATATGATAGCAAGCATGGATATATGATCAAAACATGTTTATGATGGATAAATTATTGAAAACGAATCTTGAAAAAGGATGCAAATCGTGGCAATATGAGGCGTGATTTCTGAAGGTTTTAAGGCTTGAGGATGATTTGAATGGCTTCAGAAAATGTCCAGGAACGGATTGTTGGCCTTGGAATTGCTTGAATCAGTCTATGGAGGAATATGTGATCAACACTTTTTTTTTTACAAAAAAATGAAGTTGACCTCCTTGTTTTCACGACCCCAAAACCCTCCTTATGCTTTGGAAATGTTGTGTATATATCATAGAATGATTTAGGTCAACAAAAACTGATCAAATCTTTGCAAATTATGGAGATTTAATTTCATTCTTTGTCTTGTATGATTTGTTTCCAAAATAGACCAAACTAAGATCTTTTCCAATCAATTGGCTCTTGCAAGAATTTTTGATTTGCTAGCTGTTCATGGACTCATAATATGCTCATAAAATCAAATCTTTGATTTTATTTGATTATTCTACTATTTAAATTGATTTATTTTTATTTAAATGGATAAAAAATCAAAATAAATAATAAAAATAATAAAATAATAGGTGGATAAGATCAGGGGTTATGGGACATTTAGGAACAAGTTTCAAACAAGAAAACATGGACCCATTTAGAAAAAAAAGTCATTTTGATCAATGTTGACTTCCTGCATATTTCCAAAAATTGGTCAACTTTGAAAATACACATCTCTCTCATTTTTAACCCTAAGAAGGTGTTCTTGGACTTCTTAGACAGCTCAAGATGCCCCCTAAACAACCATTTTTGTTTCATCTTAATTGGGTCTTCCATGTTCATGTAAGAAGCTTTGACCCAAAAGGTGTTTTTGTTGACTTTTCCAAAGGACCTATAATGTAGAAATTCATATCTTTTGATGAGTGCATATTTTGAACTTGTGGGATGAATATGAATTATAGGGAATTTCATCTTCTTCAAAATGAGCCTTGGATGGAAAATTTCTGATAAAGTATGAAGAAGTTATGCTCGGTCAAATTTTGGTTGACTTTTCTTGAGAAACCCTAATTTAGCAACTTTTGGGTTTTGATGAATTTGAGGGCATTAGTTGAGGAATCATGATCAACCCTTGATAAAATGATGGATATATCTTTAAAATGTTGATGTTGACCAAAAATCTTGAAGTTTGACTATATATGGGCCACAGTTGACTTTTGACCCAATATAGTTGATTTTCAGGCATCTGGGCAATTGACTGAGCAAACTTCTTGTGCAAGGAATGAAACTTGACATGGATGATATTGAGAACATATTAGGACCATGGAAAGAATTTCGGACCTTTGGAGTTCCCACACCCTGATGAAAATGGAAACCCTAGTTTGAGGTACATTGCCTTAGGAGAGGGTTTGTCTGGTCAACTCTTGGGCATCCTTGAGCAAGTTGAGGACCTCAATGGGCATGTGTTGAATAAAATGAGAGGTAAAATTTTGGGGTACAACAGCTGCCCCTGTTCAATCTTCTTAAACCTGAGGATGTAGATTGGTTGTCTGCCTTTTGTAATCTGAAGGTGGAAGATGATTGAACACTAGAGTGCCCAAAAATTTGCACTCGTCTGAGATGGTGCTAGACTATCAGGTAGTATCAGGAATGGGCTTACAGATGCCATTTGGATAAGATGACGGAAGGTTACCGGAGATGGGCTTAAAGATGCCATCCAGAAGATATGACGGAGAATCTTCGGAGATGGGCTTAAAGATGCCATCTAGAGGATGTTGATTTCCCGAGATAATCCTTTGATGAAAATTCCTGTTCCTATCATTGAGGAGGAATCTGCTGAGGAATGTTGGTCTCTGTCTTGGGAGAAATGGAATTTTAGGAACTTCAGTTGTCCATTACTCTACCGGGGAATCATCTCTTAGTCGAGGAGATGAAAATGAACTGCTATTTGGTCGTGCTCCAGGACTTACAGTGATTTACTAAGGATAATAAGATTGACTGCTCTCTGGTCGTGCTCCAGGTTTTACAGTGACTTACTGGGGAGATGAGATTAAACTTGTTATCTGGTCGTGCTCCAGGCTTTGCAATCTTAAAAACTGTTATCTGGTCGTGCTCTAGGCTTCAGAAGGAATTAAGTGGTTATCCGGTCGCATCCGGGTTTCAACTTGAATTTAAGGCATACTAACATCCGGTCGTTTCCAGACTTTAGAAGGAATTAAGTGGTTATCCGGTCGCATCCGAGTTTCAACTTAAATTTAAGGAATACTAACATCCGGTTGTTTCCAGGCTTCATAGTAATTGGCCGAGTAAACTACTATCTGGTCGAATTCCAAGCTTCGCAGTCCCTCATACTTTTATCTGGTCGTGCTCCAGGTTTCACAGTGTCTCTTGCCGCTATCTGGCCGTGTTCCAGACTTCACAGCGTCTCATACCGTTATCTGGTCGTGTCCCAGGCTTCAGTAATTTGGAGAAATTCAGATATTATCTGGTCGATTTCTGGGCTTTATAGCTTGAATTTGAGATATACCACTATCTGGTCGATTCCAGGCTTCGTAGTATTTTGTACTGTTATCCGGTCGTGTCCCAGGCTTCAGTAATTTGGAGAAATTAAGATATTATCCAGTTGATTTTCGGGCTTCATAGCTTGAATTTGAGATATACCACTATCTGGTCGATTCCAGGCTTCATAGTATTTTGTACTGTTATCCGGGTCGTGCTCCAGGTTTCACAGTGTCTCTTGCCGCTATCTGATCGAGCTCCAGACTTCACAACATCTTATACTATTATCTGGTCGTGCTCCAGGCTTCAGTAATTTTGGGAAATTAAGTTGTTATCCGGTTGATTTCCGGGCTTCATAGCTTTTTTAACTGGAATAGAAATCTTAGTATTGATTTGACTGAACCAGGGAAAGGTCTCGAGTTGTATTCAACTGGGAGAGAAATCTTAGTATTGATTTGACTGAACCCGAGAGAGGTCTCAGAATAACTTTGACTGGCATAGAAATCAGGGAATCTTAGCGGTGATTCGGCTGACCCAGACGAAAGTCTTAGAACATCTTAGTATCGGTTTGACTGAACCAGAGAAAATCTTGAAAAGTGTTGGAATATCTTCAACTGGAATAGAAACCTTGGTGTCAGTTTGACTGAACCAGAGAGAACTTGTGAGAACTTGATTGCATCTTTCCCTGAAAGGTAAAGAGTTAGTCGTATGTAATGTCATGATGTATGAAATGTATTGAATAATGATGTTCTCAAAATAAATGAGATTGTGTTGTATAATATGTATGCACATGCCATGATGTATGGATATGAAATGCTATTGTGATATTCTCTAGCTGGGGAAAATAAATCATGGACTGCTGCTGGAGAGTATAAGGAGTTGAGTTCTTCGTTTCCGCTGGGGATAGTGACCAAAGATGATTAGCTGGAGATTTACTCCTTTCTGCTCGAGAATATTCTGCCGGGAGAGACTCTGTTTGAGAACAATCCTGCAGGGGAATGACTCTGTTGGGAAGGGAGATACTCCGTTGGAAGATCGGCTGATTTGGAGAAATAAACTCAGCCGGGGATGAACTTCCATTGCTGGAGAGAAGAGCTCTGTTGGAGATTGAGCTTCTGCTGTAAGAGAAATAAACTCTACTCAGGAGATGGCTTTAAAAACTGCTCATAGTTATAAAACTCGGCTGGGGAATGCAGATATCAGCTTTCTGAAGGAACCTACTGGGGAAGGAATTCCTGCTTGGGGATACGGAGGTCGGACCTTGTTTGTCTCAGCTCTGTGGGGAGTATAGGTTTCACTAGCTTGTATGTGATAGTGGCTTCACTTCCAACTGTCTCTGCCCCTTGTACCATGTTGGAAAAAGTACATGCAGAGATTTGTGGATGGATCTATGTCGTGATTGTACTTGAACATGTACTTAATGAGTGTCAGGATGACATCTGTCTCTGGATAGTATCTGAAATGTACTTGAAACATGTGTTGAATGAGTGTCAGAATGACATCCGTCTTTGGATCGTCTCTGAACTATACTTGAAACATGTGTTGAATGAGTGTCAGAATGACATCCGTCTCTGGATCGTATCTGAACTGTACTTGAAACATGTGTTGAATGAGTGTCAGAATGACATCCGTCTCTGGATCGTATATGAACTGTATCTGAAAGTTGAATCTGAATGAGTATCATAATGGAATCCGTATCTGGAGCATATTTGAACTGTGTCTGAAAGTTGGATCTGAATGAGTATCAGAATGGCATCCGTATCTGGAGCGTATTGGAACTGTATCTGAAAGCTGAATCGGAATGAGTATCAGAATGGAATTCGCATCTGGAGCGTATCTGAACTGTATCAGAGAGCTGAATCTGAATGAGTATCAGAATGGCATCCGTATCTGGAGCGTAACTGAACCGTATCTGAAAGTTGGATCTGAATGAGTATCAAAATGGCATCTGTATCTGGAGCATATCTGAACTGTATCTGAAAGTTGGATCTGAATGAGTATCAGAATGGCATTCGTATCTGGAGCGTATCTGAACTGTATCTGAAAGATGGATCTGAATGAGTATCAGAACGGCGTCCGTATCTAGAGCGTATCTGAACTGTATCTGAAAGTTGAATCTGAATGAGTATCAGAGTGGCATCCGTATCTGGAGCGTATCTGAAATGTATCGAAAAGTTGAATCTGAATGAGTATCAGAATGGCATCCGTATCTGGAGTGTATCTGAAATGTTTCTCAATTTTTGTGCTCTTGCTGAATGCTGATCAAGGTATAAGTCTTCCACTGATAGACAGGTGACAGGACATAGTCGTACGTTTTACATCCCTAACTTTTGTCTGGACCGCCCTTTCGGGTTTTTAGTCCACCGAGATACCTTTTTTCCCAAGCCGCCTTTTCAGGTTTTCGACTTGTCGGGTGTACAATTTTTTTTATGTATATCCCTAACTTTTTCCCGAACCCTTTTGGTTCGCCGGGATTCCCTTATTTTTTCCTAGGTATGTCAACCTAGTGGGTCTTTTTTTTTCTTTCATGCGTAGCATTTTCCGACTATGTCCACACTTTCAAGATGTAGAGAGTTGTCACTGTCCATAGTGTTGTGTTGTAGTACTGTCAAAAATGTTTTCTTGATGGCACATGATTCGTTGTTGGAATGCGTGTGTAATGCCCCAAGCAATTCAGATGGAGATCTGCCCCTGGTTATTTGGCACTTTTGGAGAGACTGCCCCAGGTGTGTTTAGACATCATGTCATGCCCCTTGCTTATGGAAGACCTGTTATTGGAAGTGCCTTTCCCGCTGAGGTGATTTTGTCCATTGAGAGGATGTCTGTTCATTGAATATCCATTGTGCGGATTTCTCTGCTGTCAAACAATTAGTCATATGCAAACAATGTCATTTAAAGAATGAAAACCCCAGTTTGTCTTGAAATTTTTTTGAAAATGTGTTTTGTGTAGTAAAACGAAATTTGCAAGAATGTGATATCAACTCAGGATTCATAACAAAGTCTACAGGAGTTAGGATACCTTTGTAACAATATGCTATCAAACTAACCCATTCTTCATCTAGGACTTTTAAGGGTTATAACATGTCCTGGTTCACGGTTCAAGAAACAAAGGATAAAGGCTCAAATTTTATTTATACCCAACCCGCTCTTCATGATGTTCTTCAGTCCTATGCTCAGTTAATTGCGCGTTTAGATCCCGATTGAGTCTGAAATCTTTGCTCTGATACTTGGTGATGATTCAAAAATTGAACATTTGTTTTGAAAAGGCAGTCATTTTTGTAATCTTCTTTTTGTCAAGGATTTGTAGGACCTATTTCTTTTTGATTTTATTATCCCTCTCTTTTTCCTGAACTGTTTCTTTTGTGATTACAGTCAGCGGGATGCCCCAATTTTTCTCTTAAGTCTCCTTCATAGGTTTTGACTTAATGGGCTTTTATTTCGAGAGATAATGATTGTCTGTCTTGACGATTATACAGAACCATCACCGTCTTTTGTTTTGGAGGAACGTCTTCGATGCCATTCATTGTGTACGAAGCGACAGATTGTGACTGAATGCACCTCTGAGTTAACTGAGAAAACTAACCTGCCCCAGGTTATGATTAAGGCTTTTAATTTCTGTGAAAAGAAAAAATCCTACTTCTTTGGCTTGAAGGGGTTGACTAGGGATTATCTTCCTTATAACTCCATTGTTTGAGATTTGAAACAACGCCTGTACATCGTCAGCAGGGTCTATTCAAAAGCATACTGTAGAGATTGTGGTATCATTTTCGTCATCCTCCCTCTAAGGCTTAGAGTTTTTTAATCGAGAGTTGAATATCACAAAAGGAAATAAGAACGCATTTTTGAAATAGTGAATACGAATGAATTGATTCAAGACAAACATGTGCAATGCATTGATGAAATAACGAGGTTTGATATGAATAAATGTTCAAACAAATCAAAAGAAAATTACACATTGAAAATTATAATGAACGAAAAGTCTTCTTATGGGAACTTGTCACTTCAGATGGTATGCCTTAGAGAGATGGCAGAAGAACTCAGCCTGACCGTCTTGTGAAAATTCTAGCGCTCCATCATCAATCAGGTCTTGAATTTTATTTCTCAACACCCAACAGCTGTTGGTGTCATGTCTAGGACTGTTGGAGTGGTACGCACATCTTGCATTTGGATTGTACCTTGGGGAGGCTATGTTGGGATTTTTAGGAGGGTCCCTTAATATAACAAACTTGGCCTTCAACAGGCGTTGCAATGCTTGAGCCAATGACATGTTGATTTTAGTGAAGCGTCTTTCGCATGTATTCTTCTTATGCCGATTGCCCCGTTGTTGTTGGCGAGGTTGTGGTTGGTCTTGTGATGTAGTAGCAATCTGGAAAGGTCTGTTCCTGACCAAACCAACCTCTTCTCTCACTGGGGGCTGATTAATGCCTTGATCCACAATTTTAACTATTTGTTTCATTGATCTGCATCCATCTTAGTGAAGCTTGTTAAGGAAGGCTCTTAGCCCTTCTTGTCCTCGAGCTAAGTTTTGAATAAGAGCCATCTGCCTAAGCATATGGATTCCCATTGCTTCTACCTCAACTTGCAGTTGTTCCAATTGTTTATCCTTGTTGTTGTCAGGATGTTCCTTGGTCAGATTCCCAGCGAAGAGTGTTTTCAAGTCTTCTTGCCCCTTGGATAGATTCAGGAGAAATTCCTTGAACTGGGCATCTTGAGCTTGGAGATCTCTGTTGTCTTGTTGGAGAGCCATTGCTGAAATAAACAGCGAGAACATGAGAGACTTGCTTTGAAACCTGCTTATGCAATTATATGTATTATATATGTATCCAATGTTTTCAAGGATCTTGTAGGGTAAACAAGAAAATGTCAGAAATTGAATTTTGCAACTTTGATTGAAGAACTTTGTATCATTGAAAGTCCTTCTACGAGAGTCAAGCTCACCATATCAAGTGGGTCATAGCCCCTGACTTAAGTTGTTGAGTTTTGATCTTCTGACGACATTGGCTAGAGGAAAATAAATCCCCTTGCCCCTTGCTAGACGTCTGATTTATCATAACCTGCATCATAGGCCCTCGAGATCCTTGAAATGGTTAAGGAAATGTTAAGGCATGATGTTATGATGTGTATGCTATGCTTTTAAGCGAAGGTGCGAAGTGATGTAAGCAAGTAAACCCTGCAAGAAATCCAAGTTATTAGATATTAACTGTAAACAAAACCTGCAAGGAACTCATGTCGTCAGATAATAAAACCCTGCAAGTAGTTCAAGTTGAAAGCACACAAGTCACACAAACAGCCTTAGGTTTAGGCTTGTATGGGTTTTAAGGTCATACCCTCTTGAAGCTGGATTGGTTCAACCTGTCCTATAAATATGTAACCGGGTTCTAAAGGATCTCAATATCACTGATCCTTCCCCTAGCTTCGTTCAATAGGTGATTGACACGCAACCAAACAAAATTCAAGAGTCAAACCTCAATGAGTGTAGCATCGAGTATCTTTCGACCTTGGGAATACACTAAATCTGGCCATCTCGCTACGTCCTATTGGCCAAGTTATGCAATTAAAGGTTCTAAGGTAAGTTGATGCTTTATGACACCACGCGGCGGCCCCGTACATCTCCCCGATTGACTCAAGGGTTACAGGTACCAACCAAAGTGCCACATCAATGCAGCTACTACTTCAACTATGTCGGTATACCCCAGCACAACTCCCTCACAGTTTATTGCTACGTACCTAAAAGGTGTTTTCCCGATTCGGGTGTAGGATCAATAACCCAAACAGTTCCCATAAATATAAAGCAAGCAAGACAATCAAGAGAAAGCAATTAAATATGACCTAGATCCAAAGGTTTACCCCACTTTATATTATTCCCCAGCAGAGTCTCCAGTTCTGTGATACGGTGGCAGAACCGACTATTAATACTTGTTGCACCCCAAAATTTGCCCTCCCATATTCTTCAATATTTGTCAAGTCAAAGCTGCAAAATTCCCCAATGGTTGCACAGTGCAAAGGGCTCCTATACAGTCAAAACTAGGGTTGTGGTCTGATCAAGAAAAGAAAGTTATCAAAGGCCCAATCAAGTCTCATATACCTACAAATGTGGTCAAGCATCCTCATATCAAGTTTCAAGGCATTCAGCTCAAAATTGCACAGTCAAAAACCCTAATTGCACTACAGTCAACTGTAGGGGCAAAATGGTCATTTGGCAGTCAAAAGTTCAAATTTATGGTCAACATATCATTTTGGAGCCACAAACATCATTTGGTCAATGCTTGATCATGATTCTCAAAATTTGGCTCAGAAATCATCAAGATGCAAAAGTTGCCTTATTTGGACAGCTGAAAAAGTCAACTGAAATTGACCAGGGCATAACTTTCACATGGATTATCAGAAAAATTCCATCCAAAGCTCATTTTGAAGAGAAAGAAATTTCCTACAACTCATCTTCATACTTCAAGTCCAAGAAATGCCCTCACAAAAAGTTATCAATTTCAACATTATAGGTCATTTTCAAAAGTCAACAAAAAGGGACTTTAAGTCAAAGGCCATAACTTGAGATTGGTAAATCAAAATGACATGGGACCAAAGGCATTGGTTAGAGGACTCAAAGACCTTTCCAAAATGTCCAAGAACATGAGAAAAGCTTAAAAATTGAGCAAGTTATGCCTTGTGGAAGTTGGGAAATTTTTGGACATTTTGAAAAGTCAACATTGATTCAAATGGTCTAAAATTGCTAATGGGCCTATTTTTCTTCCATGATTCATCATCCATGACATATGCACGACCACTTGGCCCAAAGGGAAGTATTTTCTCATTTTTTATCTATTTATTTGAATTATTATTTATATTAATTCATTTAAATCATTTAAATATATGGAAAATATATAACTTGACCTAATAAATCTTTTCATGCATGTTTTGCCCTCAATATTTCGTGCACATTCAAAAATAGGAAGATTTGATTTGATTTGAGCATAATTGATACAAATGCACATGAAAAAAGATATGAAAAGATCCTTAGAAAATCAATTATCAAAAACAATGAATGCCATGGATTGGATTGAGTTTTGTTGACCTAATGCATTCACTACAAAGGCTTGATCATAAACCTAATCTTGCTACACACAAAAGCTGCGCAGAAAGGCCATTGCAAACTTGGAAAAATTCCTTAAAAAACTCAAAACTGAAAACAGCATTCCAGGTGGATTCAAAGCACAAGACCTATTCCATTAGCTTCCTTGAAGGCTCCTGATCACATCCCAATCAACGACAACCATCAAAGCACGAAGAATTGGTATATTGAATCAAAACTATACAGAAAAAAATTGACAATCGTGCATCATGATTTAAGCATTATTTGTGAAATTTATTTATGGATTCATGTTCATTATGATGTTTTGATGCTAACCAACATATCCAATTGCTTTTTTGTGCGCTATATACGATTATGCCATGTTTGACTTCTAGGGTTTTCAGAGTTTTGAATTGGGGTTTTTCACCCAAGGAAAAATTAAGGCTTGTGACCACCACCATTCAAACCAGCAAGCTTAGACGAAGAAGAATCTACACTCGCGATCAATTTATGAATACTATAGGGCTAATCGCTATTTCTTGATATGTTACCTTAGGCAACGCGTGAAAACCGTTGCCTATGTTTCTCTTATTTCAGGAAAAAACAAAGATGCGAGGAAGACGACTACGTGGGAGGCATTGGTTGGTTCGTTTAAATTTAGCGCGCGTTGGAGGCCACTAACTCTCTTTTCTTTTATAATATTTGTTAACTATTATATATTAAATGTGATTCAGATGGCTTAGTGGCACAGGTGTTGATTTGCAATGTCCAAGACCTGGGTTCGAGTCCCAGGTCTGTGTAATTTCCATAATATTTTTCATTAGCAATTCCTATGCAGCGCTAACGTTCAAGGTACACCATGCGCCTCAAGATCAGGCCTTGCCACGTTCATCTCAAGAGCAATTCAAAGGTGCAGATTGGAGAACACGGTGAACCCAAGTCAGCGCAGGTGTACGTTCCCAGGAAAAGTCAACAAGGCCAGCTCCTTAATGGGCCTGGATTTCTAAAAGCATACCTCCATTTGGGGACTACCCCCCCTGGTTTGCAATTTTTTTTTATTTTTTCTTCATATTTTATTTTTTTCCAATTATTGTTTTATTTGCTTTATTGTTTTAATTTAATTAATTATTTTTTTTTACAAAATATAAAACACATAAAAAACTCAGAAAAAGATAAAAAATATAATGATTATTTATTTTGATATTTTCTTGTAAATAAATTAGCATGTAATTAATTAGTTTTAAATTAGGTTATAATTTTAATTCTTTTCATAATAAAATCTAAAAAATGTAGAATTAGGTTTAGTTAATTTTTATTCTTTTTTAATATTTCTTTTTCACAATAATAATATTTATTTTATTTTTTTTATAATTAAATTTGCATGAAAATAATTTAGGGTTAATTTAGGTTAAAAACTTCAATATTTTCTTAATAACTTAAAAATAATTAGAATTAGGTTTAGTATTTTATTTTAATTAATATTTTCTATTAAATCTTAAAACACTAAAAACACCAAAAAATAAATTCTTGCTTTCTTTTAACTTTAATTTTAAGTCCTCATTAACTTTAATTTTTGCAAAAGGGTCCAACGCCCTCGTTTCGTTTAATTGTTTAATTTCGCATATTTATTTTATTTCGCTTGAATAATTATGTACCTCTCCCGAAGCCTTGTAATTACTTCTCGCACTTTCCAATTCTTTATTTATTTTGCTTTATTTATTTTCCGTCAAATCGGGTTCGGTTTAATTTTGGCGATGTGGACCCGCGCCATTTGTAATAGCTTTAGATTTACTTTTTCCGCAAATATCTTTTAACTGTTAACAAAAAGCATGAAAGAATGAATGGACAAATAAAATCAAGCGTAGATCACTTTAAACATGACAAGACAAATATAAATGAAAATGACACACAAATCACACACCACCCCTAGGGTACGCCTCACTGTTGCCTTGCCTCGAAAGGTGATCGTCGAGTAGAGGATGTTTTAGTAAGTCCTCATGATCCGGGAACCTGGCATGAGGGTAGCTTCTAAGGTATCTTCCTATTACTCCGGTGATCACACTGTTGCCTTGTCCCTCGAAACGTGGTCGTCGACTATAGGACGTCTTAGTGAGTCCTTATGTCCCATTGATCTGGTTGCCTCAAAACAAGTTGCCTCAGAATAGTTGCCTCGGAATAAAAGATCAATGGCATAAGGGTAGCTCCTAAGGTATCTTACCTTTGCTTGGTGGCCACACTGTCCCTTAATCGAATTGACCCGAATACCTCCAACGGTGGTGCTACCTACCTCTCAATGGTGGGATGACACTACTTTAAGGACATTTACACAGACGAATTCCTTAGGGTAGGTAGACAAATCTAAGATACTTGCTCTAAATTTCAAAACAAATCAAAAATACTTTTCACACCGACACCTTTTCAAAAAGCTTTCGAAAGCAACTTTTCAAACACTCTTGAGGACCGATACAAGAGTCGAACTGGAATTTTCAAAGAAACTTTTTAAAACCCACAGTTGAAAAGCAAACAAACCATTTTTGAAAACACAAATGAGCAAGTATCTAAGAGCCCATGGATAACCATGGATAGAAAGGGTGCTAACACCTTCCCTTTCTATAACTTACCTCCCGAACCGAGAGCAATCTCTTTAAGGAATTTTTCTGTGCTTTTGTCCTTTCCATTTGGAGAAAATAAAAGACGGTGGCGACTCTTGCTTCCGCGACATTTCACGAACCAGCGTTAAACAGTCAGTTCCAGATCCACCGATCACAGAACTGGCGACTCTGCTGGGGAGTTAAGCTTAAAGTGAGGTGTACCTTAGGGCTAGTTCATAACTGTGTTTTCACTTGTATTGATTTGCTTGCTTTACTATTGTGGGTGGCATCGGAGATACATAGATCCTAACCCGGATCTGGGGACACCCTGTTTAGGTAGCATAAGCTGTGAGGGACCTGTCCGGCGTAGACCGACATAGGTGAAGCAGTGGCTACGTTGGTGTGGCACCTTAGTCTGTACCGATATCCCTTGTGTCGCAACGAGGAGAATATGGGTCTTCTAAGGAGTCATTGAGCACCAACAACCTTAGAACCTTAATTGACACAACTTGGCCTTTAGAATTGTAGCAGTATGCTACGCCCATTGAGGCTAAACTCTCGTGATGGTTCTGGCCGCAAGAAAAGATTGCGATGCTGGAGTTATGACCGATTGAGGGTAGTCAATGATATTGGGATCCTCTAAGAACCCGGTTACTTTTGATTAGGGCAGGTATGAACCAACAAACTGAAAGAGGGTAATACCTAGACCTCATGCTGGCCTAAACTCTAAGGGCTCTTTGGTGTGACTTGTGTGCCTTCGTACTTGACTATTTGCATGCTTATTACCTAACACAGGAATTACTTGCAGGGTTTGTTTATAGTCCTTAATTAGGACTCATAACAGGGTTTGCTAAGTTTTTGCAAGTTTTGTCCAAAGTCCTTAACTAGGACTCATAACAGGCTTACTAAGTTTCTTGCAGGTTTCTGTTTTAGTCCTTAACTAGGACTCATGACCAGGTTTACCGAGTTTCTTGCAGGGCTTGTTTATAGTCCTTAATTAGGACTCATAACAGGGTTTACCAAATTTCTTGCAGGTTTTGTTTATAGTCCTTAATAAGGGCTCATAACAGGGTTACTTACATTACCCCATGCACCATGACATCATACCATTGCATACATCCTAACCCATTCCAAGGATCTCAAGGGCTTGTGATGCAGGTCATGATAAATCAAACATCCAGCAAGGGGCAAAGAGGATTTATTTTCCTCTAGCCAAAGTTGTCAGGGGCTATGACCCACTTGATATGGTGAGCTTTGACACTTGAAGAAGGTTCCCCTAGCCAAAGGCTGTCAGGGGCTATGACCCACTGGATATGGTGAGCCTTTGGCCCTTGAAGAAGAGTTCTCAACAAATATGAAGTTTCTTCCAATCAAGCTACCGGATCCAAATGCTAACAAATTTCCTTGTTTACCCCGCGAGGTCCTTGAAAACATTGCATGCATATCATACACATCATTGCATTACAGGTATCCCTTTTGCAGGTTACTTACCTTTCCCGCTGTTTATTTCAGCCATGGCTTCACAACAAGATAACCAAGACCTTCACACTCAAGAGTCTCAGTTCAGGGAAATCTTCCTAGGTCTATCCAAGGGGCAGGAAAAGTTGAGGGCACTCCTCATGGGGAATCTGATCAGAAAAAGTCCTGAAGATGACAAGGACGAACAGCTGGAACGTCTACAAGCTGAGGTAGACACATTGAAAACTCAGATGCTGGGGCAAAGGGCCCTCATTCAAGGTTTAGCTCAGGAGCAAGGAGAGCTGAGAGCCATGGTCAGTCAGCTTCCCCAAGGCATGAAGCAACCAGCCCAAATCAGGGACCAGGGCATGGAACAGCTTCCAAGAGGGCAAAGGTCGGGTCCAGTGAATAGACCTCTCCGAGTTGCTACTACTTCACAGGTTCAACAACGACCTCGCCAAAAACAGCGAGTTGATCAGAACAGGTCGGACGAGCCTAAGAGACAATTCACCAATATCAACATGCCATGGTCACGAGCCTTGCAACACATGTTAAGGATGAACCTGATTGCGGTGATCAACCCTCCTGCAAATCCAAAGACCTCCTCTCCAAGCTACAACCCAGAAGCAAGGTGCGCTTAACATTCTGGTAGCCCGGGGCACGATACCGAGGATTGTTGGGCACTGAAGTACAAGATTCAAGGCATGATCGACGCTGGAGAGATTCAGTTTGAAGTACCCGAGACTTCCAACGTGATCACTGCTCCCTTGCCAAAACATGGCTAGGATAGAAAGCACTTTTTGTTCATTCGAATTCAAGTTGTGATTTTCTTTTGTTTAAACATTTATTCATGTTAAAACATTATTATCACATTAATGCATCGCTTATGTCTATTTTGAAACAATATATTCGTATTCACTATATGCAAACTGTTTTCATATTTTTTCTGATGTCAACTCTAGATCTAAAATTCTAAGCCTCTTGAGGGAGGATGACGAAAACGATACCGCAATCTCTACAGTATGCTTTTGAACAGACCCCGCTGATGAGGTACAGGCATTGTTTCAATCCCTAAACACTGGAGTTATAAGGATGATAATCCCTCGTCAACCCCTCTGAGCCAAAGAAGTAGGAGTTTTTCTTTTCGAAATTTAAAACCCTTTATCATAACCTGGGGCAGGGTAGTTCTCTCAGTTGATCCAAGTTCATAACGAATGGCACCGAAGAGATCTTTACAAAACGAAGAAAGACAATGATGGTTCTGAATAAATCACAAGGACAGGCAGTCATTATCTCAAAAAATGAAAAAACCCATTAAGTCAAAACCCATGAAGGAGACTTGCAAAACTGGGGCATCCCGCTGACTGTAATTCCAAAAAAGGAAACAGTTCAGGAAAAAAAGAAAGGGATAACATAAAATCAAAAATCAAGAAAGAGGTCTTACAAACCCTCAACAAAAACAAAAAATGACTGCCTATTCAGAATAAATCATCAACATCTGAACCGTTATTGGAAAATCAGAGCCAAAATTCAAACAAGGTCTAACGTATGATCAACTGAGTTTAGGTTTTGAGAACATCACGAAGAGCGGGTGGGTACAAATAAAATTTGAGCCTTTATCCTTTGTTTCTTAAACCGTGAACCAGGCCACGTTATAACCCTTAAAAGTCCTAGCTGAAGCATGGGTTAGTTCGAAAGCATACTGTGACGAAAGGTATCCTGACTCCTTAAGGCTTACTATAAAGAAGGAGTTGACATCATGTTTTACAAACATTCATTTGTTTTATGAAAAAAGAATGCATTTTCAAAATCTTCAAGACAGACATAGGCTTTGCATTTTTAACATAACTTTGTTTGCATATGACTTTTTGTTTGAACAGCAGGGCAATTCGCACGATGAATACCTAGTGAACAAAAGCACTTTCAATCAAGGGGCATGACATGATCATGGTCCATCATCTGGGGCAGTCCAATCAAGATTCAGAGAATCTCTCAAAGGCTAAATAGCCTGGGGCAAACCTCCACCTGAGTCACTTGGGGCATTCCAACAATGAATCTTGCCTGATTAAACATCTTTTGGTGGCATGACAGAGCACTTCTAAACATGGGCAACTCCCTACATTCTGAGAACATGGACATAGTCGAAAAGATACTACGCAAAATTAAAGACCCGCTAGGTTGACACACCTAGGCAAAAATAAGGGCTTCCCGGCGAACCAAAAGGGTTCGGGCAAAAATAAGGGATGAAATGAAAAAATCTGTACACCCGGCAAGTCGAAAACCTGAAAAGGCGGCTTGGGCAAAAATGGGTATCCCGGTGGACCGAAAACCCGAAAGGGCAGTCCAGGCAAAAGTTAGGGATCAAAGCGTACGACTATGTCCTGTCACCTCGTCACCTGCCTACCAGAAGAAGGTCTGTCTATCAACAAGCTATCAGCACCTCTCAGGTCTTCCTCTCCAATATCAGAAACAGGGGCAGTGATGAGCCGTCCAAGCGATCTAATTGTTCTATCCTCCAAGGTACCAAGGTAGGTTCAGCTAAAGAACATAACCAGATACCTTAAATCCCCAGAGAGTGATTCAGCAAAACAGTGCATTCTTCTCCAAGCAGAATCATCAAATCTTAAGGAAATTGGGTATCCCCCAGCAGATCCCAACATTCCCCAGCAGCATATATTCTTAACAAGCATCCCCGACAGTCTTGGTCTAAAGATTGTTCCCCCGGCGGTATATCAACATTTAAAGGAATCACTTCCCCCGAAGTTTCAAAACTTCCCAGAAGAGTCCAATCCAGCTTCCCCAGGAAAGTTGGAATTCATATCCCCAAGCAGTAAGCTTATCCCCAGTAGATTCTGGAAGCTTATCCTCACAGAGCACGAACGCGTCGTCCGGCTTTATTTAAAGAGTTATTTACTTAACAGGATATAACTGGGTTATCCTCAGCCAAAAGCCACGGAAAGAGCGTCGTCAACGAAGTCTTCCTATCCCCAGCAAACTATTACCAACGTTCAGCAAAAGCATTCCTCTCCCCACAGAGTATTGCTTCCCAACATGGTCGCTAGAGTATCTTTTCTCCCCGCAGAGTAATCCATTCGCCAAGTTTATTCCTCAACGGAGTCATCTTCTCCTACCGGTATTCTTGCAGTTATCATTCCCAGCGGAAGCAAAATCTATTTCTTCAACATCAGCCCAGGATACGACTTCCCGGCACCCGTCAAAAATTCACTTTCCTAGACAAAAGCATACATAAAACATCACATACATCATTATAACATGCATAGGCGCATCATATCATACAAATTTCATTTATGTTGAGAACATCATTGCTTGATTCATATCATGCATTGCATATGATTGACCTTTACCTTTCAGGAAAGATGCAGTGGAAATTCTCAATCATATTTCAAGACCTAGACCGGTTCAGTTAAATCGACCCTTAAGATTTTCCTGATGCTTATCCAGTCAAAGGCCTTCTCTGGTTCAGTCAGATCGACCCTAAGATCTCCCTGATGCTTATCCAGTTGAAGATATTTCAAGACCTTGTCCGGTTCAGTTAAATCGACCCTAAGATTTTCCTGATGCTTATCCAGTCAAAGGCCTTCTCTGGTTCAGTCAGATCGACCCTAAGATCTCCCTGATGCTTATCCAATTGAAGATATTTCAAGACCTTGCCCGGTTCAGTTAAATCGACCCTAAGATTTTCCTGATACTTATCCAGTCTAAGGCCTTCTCTGGTTCAGTCAGATCGACCCTAAGATCTCCCTGATGCTTATCCAGTTGAAGATATTTCAAGACCTTGTCCGGTTCAGTTAAATCGACCCTAAGATTTTCCTGATGCTTATCCAGTCAAAGGCCTTCTCTGGTTCAGTCAGATCGACCCTAAGATCTCCCTGATGCTTATCCAGTTGAAGATATTCCAAGACCTTGTCCGATTCAGTTAAATCGACCCTAAGATTTTCCTGATGCTTATCCAGTCAAAGGCCTTCTCTGGTTCAGTCAGATCAACCCCAAGATCTCCCTGATGCTTATCCAGTTGAAGATATTCCAAGACCTTGTCCGGTTCAGTAAATCGACCCTAAGATTTTCCTGATGCTTATCCAGTCAAAGGCCTTCTCTGGTTCAGTCAGATCGACCCTAAGATCTCCCTGATGCTTATCCAGTTGAAGATATTTCAAGACCTTGTCCGGTTCAGTTAAATCGACCCTAAGATTTTCCTGATGCTTATCCAGTCAAAGGCCTTCTCTGGTTCAGTCAGATCGACCCTAAGATCTCCCTGATGCTTATCCAGTTGAAGATATTCCAAGACCTTCTCCGGTTCAGTTAAATCGACCCTAAGATTTTCCTGATGCTTATCCAGTCAAAGGCCTTCTCTGGTTCAGTCAGATCGACCCCAAGATCTCCCTGATGCTTATCCAGTTGAAGATATTCCAAGACCTTGTCCGGTTCAGTAAATCGACCCTAAGATTTTCCTGATGCTTATCCAGTCAAAGGCCTTCTCTGGTTCAGTCAGATCGACCCTAAGATCTCCCTGATGCTTATCCAGTTGAAGATATTTCAAGACCTTGTCCGGTTCAGTTAAATCGACCCTAAGATTTTCCTGATGCTTATCCAGTCAAAGGCCTTCTCTGGTTCAGTCAGATCGACCCTAAGATCTCCCTGATGCTTATCCAGTTGAAGATATTTCAAGACCTTGCCCGGTTCAGTTAAATCGACCCTAAGATTTTCCTGATGCTTATCCAGTCAAAGGCCTTCTCTGGTTCAGTCAGATCGACCCAAAGATCTCCCTGATGCTTATCCAGTTGAAGATATTTCAAGACCTTGTCCGGTTCAGTTAAATCGACCCTAAGATTTTCCTGATGCTTATCCAGTCAAAGGCCTTCTCTGGTTCAGTCAGATCGACCCTAAGATCTCCCTGATGCTTACCCAGTTGAAGATATTCCAAGACCTTGCCCGGTTCAGTTAGATCGACCCTAAGATTTTTCTGATGCTTATCCAGTCAAAGGCCTCCTCTGGTTCAGTCAGATCGACCCTAAGATCTTCCTGATTCTTATCCCAGTAGAAGACACCCAAGATTTTTCTCAACGAGCGTTGTTGAAGTTAAAGTCGCCCAAGATTCTCTTACCATTCATGCTAAGGCAGTAACCATCCCTGGTTCAGTCATCATCTTTCGAAGCTCCAGACTCAGCTCCTGTAACCAGTCGGGACATACCTACGCCAAGCATCTGAAATCAGCTCCTGCAACGTGTCAGGTACTCATTGTTTCTTTTGCAGGTATGCAGGGTCTCGCTAAGGAATCTCCTACGCGATCAACATCCAGATGGCATCTATAAGCCCATCATCCTATTCATCAAACCTCTAAATGGCATCTATAAGCCCATTCCATCATCACTGCTACTATGTGAGCGCAAATTTTTGGGCACTTTAGTGTTCAATCATCTTCCACCCTCGGATTACGAAAGGCACGTCATCCAATCTGCACCCTCAGGTCTAAGAAGATTGAACAGGGGCAACTGTTGCATCCCAAAATTTGCCCTCCCATATTCTTCAATATTTGTCAAGTCAAATCTGCAAAATTCCCCAATGGTTGCACAGTGCAAAGGGCTCCTATACAGTCAAAACTAGGGTTGTGGTCTGATCAAGAAAAGAAAGTTATCAAAGGCCCAATCAAGTCTCATATACCTACAAATGTGGTCAATCATCCTCATATCAAGTTTCAAGGCATTCAGCTCAAAATTGCACAGTCAAAAACCCTAATTGCACTACAGTTAACTGTAGGGGCAAAATGGTCATTTGGCAGTCAAAAGTTCAAATTTTTGGTCAACATATCATTTTGGAGCCACAAACATCATTTGGTCAATGCTTGATCATGATTCTCAAAATTTGGCTCAGAAATCATCAAGATGCAAAAGTTGCCTTATTTGGACAGCTGAAAAAGTCAACTGAAATTGACCAGGGCATAACTTTCACATGGATTATCAGAAAAATTCCATCCAAAGCTCATTTTGAAGAGAAAGAAATTTCCTACAACTCATCTTCATACTTCAAGTCCAAGAAATGCCCTCACAAAAAGTTATCAATTTCAACATTATAGGTCATTTTCAAAAGTCAACAAAAAGGGACTTTAAGTCAAAGGCAATAACTTGAGATTGGTAAATCAAAATGACATGGGACCAAAGGAATTGGTTAGAGGACTCAAAGACCTTTCCAAAATGTCCAAGAACATGAGAAAAGCTTAAAAAGTGAGCAAGTTATGCCTTGTGGAAGTTGGGAAATTTTTGGACATTTTGAAAAGTCAACATTGATTCAAATGGTCTAAAATTGCTAATGGGCCTATTTTTCTTCCATGATTCATCATCCATGACATATGCACGACCACTTGGCCCAAAGGGAAGTATTTTCTCATTTTTTATCTATTTATTTGAATTATTATTTATATTAATTCATTTAAATCATTTAAATATATGGAAAATATATAACTTGACCTAATAAATCTTTTCATGCATGTTTTGCCCTCAATATTTCGTGCACATTCAAAAATAGGAAGATTTGATTTGATTTGAGCATAATTGATACAAATGCACATGAAAAAAGATATGAAAAGATCCTTAGAAAATCAATTATCAAAAACAATGAATGCCATGGATTGGATTGAGTTTTGTTGACCTAATGCATTCACTACAAAGGCTTGATCATAAACCTAATCTTGCTACACACAAAAGCTGCGCAGAAAGGCCATTGCAAACTTGGAAAAATTCCTTAAAAAACTCAAAACTGAAAACAGCATTCCAGGTGGATTCAAAGCACAAGACCTATTCCATTAGCTTCCTTGAAGGCTCCTGATCACATCCCAATCAACGACAACCATCAAAGCACGAAGAATTGGTATATTGAATCAAAACTATACAGAAAAAAATTGACAATCGTGCATCATGATTTAAGCATTATTTGTGAAATTTATTTATGGATTCATGTTCATTATGATGTTTTGATGCTAACCAACATATCCAATTGCTTTTTTGTGCGCTATATACGATTATGCCATGTTTGACTTCTAGGGTTTTCAGAGTTTTGAATTGGGGTTTTTCACCCAAGGAAAAATTAAGGCTTGTGACCACCACCATTCAAACCAGCAAGCTTAGACGAAGAAGAATCTACACTCGCGATCAATTTATGAATACTACAGGGCTAATCGCTATTTCTTGATATGTTACCTTAGGCAACGCGTGAAAACCGTTGCCTATGTTTCTCTTATTTCAGGAAAAAACAAAGATGCGAGGAAGACGACTACGTGGGAGGCATTGGTTGGTTCGTTTAAATTTAGCGCGCGTTGGAGGCCACTAACTCTCTTTTCTTTTATAATATTTGTTAACTATTATATATTAAATGTGATTCAGATGGCTTAGTGGCACAGGTGTTGATTTGCAATGTCCAAGACCTGGGTTCGAGTCCCAGGTCTGTGTAATTTCCATAATATTTTTCATTAGCAATTCCTATGCAGCGCTAACGTTCAAGGTACACCATGCGCCTCAAGATCAGGCCTTGCCACGTTCATCTCAAGAGCAATTCAAAGGTGCAGATTGGAGAACACGGTGAACCCAAGTCAGCGCAGGTGTACGTTCCCAGGAAAAGTCAACAAGGCCAGCTCCTTAATGGGCCTGGATTTCTAAAAGCATACCTCCATTTGGGGACTACCCCCCCTGGTTTGCAATTTTTTTTTAATTTTTCTTCATATTTTATTTTTTTCCAATTATTGTTTTATTTGCTTTATTGTTTTAATTTAATTAATTATTTTTTTTTACAAAATATAAAACACATAAAAAACTCAGAAAAAGATAAAAAATATAATGATTATTTATTTTGATATTTTCTTGTAAATAAATTAGCATGTAATTAATTAGTTTTAAATTAGGTTATAATTTTAATTCTTTTCATAATAAAATCTAAAAAATGTAGAATTAGGTTTAGTTAATTTTTATTCTTTTTTAATATTTCTTTTTCACAATAATAATATTTATTTTATTTTTTTTATAATTAAATTTGCATGAAAATAATTTAGGGTTAATTTAGGTTAAAAACTTCAATATTTTCTTAATAACTTAAAAATAATTAGAATTAGGTTTAGTATTTTATTTTAATTAATATTTTCTATTAAATCTTAAAACACTAAAAACACCAAAAAATAAATTCTTGCTTTCTTTTAACTTTAATTTTAAGTCCTCATTAACTTTAATTTTTGCAAAAGGGTCCAACGCCCTCGTTTCGTTTAATTGTTTAATTTCGCATATTTATTTTATTTCGCTTGAATAATTATGTACCTCTCCCGAAGCCTTGTAATTACTTCTCGCACTTTCCAATTCTTTATTTATTTTGCTTTATTTATTTTCCGTCAAATCGGGTTCGGTTTAATTTTGGCGATGTGGACCCGTGCCATTTGTAATAGCTTTAGATTTACTTTTTCCGCAAATATCTTTTAACTGTTAACAAAAAGCATGCAAGAATGAATGGACAAATAAAATCAAGCGTAGATCACTTTAAACATGACAAGACAAATATAAATGAAAATGACACACAAATCACACACCACCCCTAGGGTACGCCTCACTGTTGCCTTGCCTCGAAAGGTGATCGTCGAGTAGAGGATGTTTTAGTAAGTCCTCATGATCCGGGAACCTGGCATGAGGGTAGCTTCTAAGGTATCTTCCTATTACTCCGGTGATCACACTGTTGCCTTGTCCCTCGAAACGTGGCCGTCGACTATAGGACGTCTTAGTGAGTCCTTATGTCCCATTGATCTGGTTGCCTCAAAACAAGTTGCCTCGGAATAGTTGCCTCGGAATAAAAGATCAATGGCATAAGGGTAGCTCCTAAGGTATCTTACCTTTGCTTGGTGGCCACACTGTCCCTTAATCGAATTGACCCGAATACCTCCAACGGTGGTGCTACCTACCTCTCAATGGTGGGATGACACTACTTTAAGGACATTTACACAGACGAATTCCTTAGGGTAGGTAGACAACTCTAAGATACTTGCTCTAAATTTCAAAACAAATCAAAAATACTTTTCACACCGACACCTTTTCAAAAAGCTTTCGAAAGCAACTTTTCAAACACTCTTGAGGACCGATACAAGAGTCGAACTGGAATTTTCAAAGAAACTTTTTAAAACCCACAGTTGAAAAGCAAACAAACCATTTTTGAAAACACAAATGAGCAAGTATCTAAGAGCCCATGGATAACCATGGATAGAAAGGGTGCTAACACCTTCCCTTTCTATAACTTACCTCCCGAACCGAGAGCAATCTCTTTAAGGAATTTTTCTGTGCTTTTGTCCTTTCCATTTGGAGAAAATAAAAGACGGTGGCGACTCTTGCTTCCGCGATATTTCGCGAACCAGCATTAAACAGTCAGTTCCAGATCCACCGATCACAATACTGGTTTGTGTTTTTTGTTTGCAAAATGTCGCGGTAAGCAAGAGTCGCCACCGACTTTTATTTTATCCAATCAGGAAAAGGAAAAAGAACAGAAAAAACCTTTTTCGAGATGTTTCTGAGTACGGGGGGTAGATTATAGAAAGGGAAGGTGTTAGCACCCTTTCTATCCGTGGTTTTCCACGGGCTCTTAGGTACTTGCTCATTTTGAAAATTGCTTGTGTGTTCTTTGCTTTGAAATGTTTTGTTTTACTTTGTTTTAACCCTTTTTTCTGTCCTCAAGAGTGTTACGAAGTTGTTTTTGAAAACTTTGTTTGGGAAAGTGTTGGTGCGAAAAAAGTTTGTTTGTTTTGAGCAAGTACTTAAGAACTAATCTACCTACTCAAAAAAAGTTTGTTCATTTTCCTTTAGACAATGCTATCCCATTATTGAGAAATAGGTAGCATCTTTGTTGGAGTTTTTAAGGGACATTCGAATGGACGAAATGGTCATTGAAGGAAACATGTAAGGATACCTTAGCATTTCGAAGGGACCATCATCATATATTCGTAGGCAACATCGAGGGACCGAATCATTTCTTGAAGGCAACTCGAGGGACAGTAAGGGACCATGATCTTTTATGATGACTTTTATACCGAGGGTCTTTGTTAAGATATCCCTATGTTCGAGGGACCTGACCATTGTTTTCCGAGGAAACCAAGTGAGGCATACCCTAAGGGTGCAAGTGTGCAACAGTGTTTGTTTTCAGTTATTTAATCTTTGCACAATTAAGGTTATCTACTGTTTTAATTTTATTTGTCTTTTGCATGCAAGCCTATTATCCATACATCTAGACAGTTCATAGTTGCAGAAATTAAAAGCGGGAAAGTAAATCTACGCTATTACAAGGCCTCGAGGAGGGGGGGAGGGGGGTTACATAATCAAACCTGGGAGTAAACAGTGAATAAAAGGCAGTAAAATAAACCCTGATTAAAAGCTATTACAAACTCGAAGCAGGTACAATAATTGGAAAAATAAATAAATAACTGCGCGCGAAGAATTAAGACGGGAATAAAGTTTAAGTCCTTAAAAATATAATCAATTAAAGAGAAAATATTTTTGTATTTATATTATTGAGAAAAATATTTTAAATCTTAACCTAAATCAAATTAATTAAAGAAAAATATTTTTTGGTATTTTATTGAGAAAATTAAATATTTGTGAATTAAACCTAATTTTTCTAATTAATTTTAATTATGAAAACAATCAAGTCAATATCATTAAATTAATTATTTTCCAAAAAAAAACCTAATTCTACATTTTTGTGGTTTTCTTGATTTTATGATTAAATAAAAAAATGATTTTTGTGTTATTTTTGTAAAGGGAAATAATTAATCAAATAATTAAAATAAAGGAAATAAAATAAAAAAAGAAGAAATTGGGCCTGTATTGTTGAGCAATTCAGGGGGTGTAGCACATAATTTGTTAGCCTCATTCCTTGCTCAGCCCAGTCAACGCGCTAGATCCAGTGTGATACTCTTTATGATGGTCCATGGTATGACTTGAGCGTTGGGTATTGGATTTGGATTGATGATGAATCCAATGGCTGGATGGTTGGATGTATGATAGGCGCCTGGCAACATAATGTACAGAATCTGCAATTAAATGTTAAGAAAAATAGAGAAAATGCTGGGATGGTTAGTTGTAAATATAATAACATAAATAAAATATAAAGGAAATAAAGTGGTATTTCCAAAACGCGAGCGTGATTCAAATCACCCAATGGGATTCTGCCACCTAATTGTCTTCTTCCCCATAACTGTTTTTTTTGGACACACTTTTACCTACAGTCGTTTCCGTCACTAAAAGCTATAGTGACGGATTTTGTTCGTAGCCAAAAACCTGTAAAATTCAAAATGCAGCACAAGCAGAATAAATTCAAACTAAAGACATGGATCAATTGCAAATCATCTTCTAAGCATGATAGTACCCCTGATTTTGCCCAATTTTGCCTCTATATGGAATTCCCAATTTGGTACCTCAAAACCCTAACAATGGCATCGTGCCATTCCTGCACTTAAACTTCAATCAAACCAATCAAAAACATTGCAAATATGATAGCAAGCATGGATATATGATCAAAACATGTTTATGATGGATAAATTATTGAAAACGAATCTTGAAAAAAGATGCAAACCGTGGCACTGTGAGGCGTGACTTCTGAAGGTTTTAAGGCTTAAGGATGATTTGAATGGCTTCAGAAAATGTCCAGGAACGGATTGTTGGCCTTGGAATTGCTTGAATCAGTCAATGGAAGAATATGTGATCAACACTTTTTTTTTGACAAAAAAATGAAGTTGACCTCCTTGTTTTCACGACCCCAAAACCCTCCTTATGCTTTGGAAATGTTGTGTATATATCATAGAATGATTTAGGTCAACAAAAACTGATCAAATCTTTGCAAATTATGGAGATTTAATTTCATTCTTTGTCTTGTATGATTTGTTTCCAAAATATACCAAACTAAGATCTTTTCCAATCAATTGGCTCTTGCACGAATTTTTGATTTGCTAGCTGTTCATGGACTCATAATATGCTCATAAAATCAAATCTTTGATTTTATTTGATTATTCTACTATTTAAATTGATTTATTTTGATTTAAATGGATAAAAAATCAAAATAAATAATAAAAATAATAAAATAATAGGTGGATAAGATCAGGGGTTATGGGACATTTAGGAACAAGTTTCAAACAAGAAAACATGGGCCCATTTAGAAAAAAAAAGTCATTTTGATCAATGTTGACTTTCTGCATATTTCCAAAAATTGGTCAACTTTGAAAATACACATCTCTCTCATTTTTAACCCTAAGAAGGTGTTCTTTGACTTTTTAGAAAGGTTGGGATGTCCCCTAAATAACCCTTTTGTTTTCATCTCAATTGGGTCTTCCACGTTCATGTAAGAAGCTTTGACCAAAAAGGTGTTTTTGTTGACTTTTCAAAAGGACCTATAATGTAGAAATTCATATCTTTTTATGAGTGCATATTTTGAACTTGTGGGATGAAGATGAATTATAGGGAATTGCATCCTCTTCAAATTGAGCTTTGGATGGAAAATTTCTAATAAAGTATGAAGAAGTTATGCTTGGTAAAAGTTTGGTTTACTTTTCTTGAGAAACCCTAATTTAGCAACTTTTGGGTTTTGATGAATTTGGGGGCATTCCTTGAGGAATCATGATCAACCCTTTATCAAATGATTGATATCTCTTCAAAATGTTGATGTTGCCAAATCTTGAAGTTTGACTGTATATGGGCCAAAGTTGACTTTTGACCTAGTACAGTTGATTTTCAGGCATCTGGGCAATTGATTGAGCAAACTTCTTGTGCAAGGCATGAAACTTGACATGGATGATCTTGAGAAAATATTAGGACCATGTAAAGCATTTGGTACCTTTGGAGTTCCCACACCCTTATGAAAATGGAAACCCTAGTTTGAGGTACATTGCCTTAGGAGAGAGTTTGTCTAGTCAACTCTTGGGCATCCTTGAGCAAGTTGAGGACCTCAATGGGAATGTGTTGAATAAAATGAGAGAGAAAATTTTGGGGTACAACAATAATAAGAATAAGTAAGAACATGAAGTAAAGAACAATGTATGTTTATACCAGTTCACTTGAAAATATCAAGCTACTCTAGTCCACCCGCCAAAGTGATTTTGCCTCACTCAACCGAGTACTTAATTCACTATAACCAAACTGATTATAATTTGCACAAGCTGCCCGAAAGTGACTAACAACCTCTAAGACTTGCAAGCCCTAGACTTATTAAGGATTCAGACCTACCCAGTCCCTTAATGAATATCAACTAATAATCAATTTGACTATTATAATGCACAAGATACCCGCAAGTGACTAACAACTTCTAAAACACACAGCTATAGACTTCTTAAGGATACATATCCACCCGGTCCCTTAAGGAATATCAAACAACTGTTTGAATACAAGTTTTGTTTACAAGAGAATTGCTTCTAAAAAGCTGAGTATGTAAACTAGTTTATGAACAATGACTTAAGAATGTGAAAGCAATGAACATCGTTTTTGCGTGAATATTCAGTGAAATTGGACGCTTAATTTCTTAGTATCCAAGTCTTTATATAACCATTAGCATAATGTATCCGTTGAGGGATACTCTTGGAATTTCCAAAAACATTGGCAGCTTGAACAGTAATGTGGGGGACAAGATCATGCGGCGCGTCCGTCCTTTCATGGTAGTGGAATGAAATGTTGATTGTACAATGTATTTTTGTACCATGTTAACATTATTTTCTTTCATTCTGAATCTTAGAGGCTTCTACGAGCATGCGTTTAGAAGCGATAACATAACATCAGGTTATCGGAACTTCAAGTCTTTAGAGTCTTCAGAACTGCGTCTTTAGAGTCTTCAACACTTGGTTATGAGAACCTTTTCTTGGAACCTTGGGTATTTAGAACTTCAAGTCTTTAGAATCTTTAGACCTTATGTATTTTAGAGTTTCCAACACTTGGTCTTTAGAATCCTTATCTTTAGAACTTCATTAATAGAAAAACAACTTTCAGCATCTGGACTTCAGTAGAAACTTTGTCTTTAGATCTTCTTAACTTTGTTTCATTGGAACATGTTGTCTTGAGAAGCTTGAGTCTTTAGAATCTGGACGTAAGTATAAACTTGAGTCTTCAGATCTTTTTACTGGTTTCTTGTAGGCAAATATCAGAGTTTACACTTCAAAGCCTTTTGGAGTGTCTTACTACTGTTCAACAGAACTTGTGTAACATAGAAGCAGAATTAATTCTCTTCCACTGTCTTGGCCACGCTATCCATCAGAAGTAGAACCTGTTTGTTAAGTACTCAACAATAACAAACATTAGTACAACAAAATTGTTTATACAATCATACTCATTTGTTATCATCAAAACTCAGATATAATATTGCAGAACTAGATCGTGTTCTTACAATAACATCTATCGTGACATTGTGTGTTATTAAGACATCAGTCTTGACTTATGATATTGTGCGTGCTAGAATTTCAATTGGCATCTAGAGTGGACACCCTATTCTGGTTACTGGGTGAGATTAAGGGATATGTTTTTTGTAAATATGGAGAAAGAAGGAGGATATAACAACAAACCACATATGTTGGATGGTTCAAACTATGACTTGTGAAAAATTAGAATGATAGCTTTTCTAAAATCTATGGACAACAAAGCTTGGAAGGCTGTTCTGAAAGGATGGAAGCATCCTGTTCTGAAGGTCATTGACAAAGATGGGAAAGAAATTGAAACTGCAGCCATAAAACCTGAAGAAGACTGGGATGAAAATGATGATAAGGAAGCCATTGGAAACTCCAAGGCTTTAAAGGCTCTATTCAATGGAGTAGACAAAAATGTTTTCAGGATTATTAATATGTGTATCATGGCCAAGGATGAAGAAGTGAAAAACATAAGAATGGGGGGGGGGGGGGAGGTTGAATTGAAACTTAAAAATCAAATGCAATAGACTCAATATTTTTATCCTGGTTCTCTTGATCTCAAACTACTCCAGTCCACCTGCCAAGGTGATTTCGCCTCTCTCCAACAAGGACTTAATCCACTGATCAAACAAATTACAAAACTACTTTGACAACTGCCAAAGTCTTCTTGAGTATGACCACAACCCGGTTTATCTCAAGGAAAAATATATTAATCACAGAATAATTAACTGTGTACTATATGTTTTTTTTTACAAAAATTGTATCACTGCTGTGATGTATTACACAATTTGAGTATATGAAAGAATATGAATATTTGCAGCTTTTTGAGATGTATGAGCAGTCGTTGGTTCAAATCATAAACTATTTACCCTTTGAGCTTGTTTATATAGGCGTGGAAATATGTCCAAAATAAAACGTGATAATAGACATTCAATGCACTTTCCATAATGAGAAGATTCTTGTCTGAATGAAGCCGTTGCATATGATACTGTCTTAATTGAAAAGTAACGCCTCAGAACTTGGGAATCTTGCATGCTGTTTTACTTCAGAACATTGATAACTCAGAGATATGAGGATCTGTTGGCGCGTTAAACTTCTATTCAGAATCAAAGTATCTTTTACTTTAGTGCAGATTCTGATCATTATTCTTCAGAACATTCTGATTGCTCAGCTTGAAAGCTTCTATGGCTTAACTTCTGATTCCGTTTCAGTCAGAACTTCTGTATAAACTACAACACAAATTTAGAGCTCATATTTGTTCTTTTTGTTTGTTATCATCAAAAATCTAAAGAGGGTCGTAGAATCTAATTGTGTTCTAACAATCTACCCCTTTTTGATGATGACAAAAACTAGGATTTTCAATAAAAAGTTATAGAACAAAAAGGTTAACAGAGTCTCCCCCTGAGTTAAGTACTCAGATAGAGATGAGTTACTTCCCTGAAGTTCCTTCTCGTCAGAGCTTTTGATGCATCTCCTTCTGTCCTTATCAGATTATGTTCCTGTTCATTCTTTCAGAAAAAAAATAGAAGTTAAGATATTCAGAATTTTTGAGACTTTGTCCCGGTATACTGTTATTGAAAATGTCTTACATTCTCCCCCTTTTTGTTAGGTATCAAAAAGCAATATAATCAGAGTCAAAAAGATGATTTGTATTGAAAACAGATAGTAATGACATTTTTCAGAAACAAATAGGATAAGATGAAGAATACAGAATATAAGTTAAAGAAAATCTAAGATGGAGGGGAAAGTCGTGTGAACAACGCTTCCAACAAGCTCTTAATCTGAGTGCTTGATTTTGTTCTGCTTTCCCAGAATATATTTGATTTCTTTTGTTGTATCTTCTTGTTTGTCCAATATATCCCTGATCTCTTCGTTTGTTTCTTCTTGCTTATCCAGCCTTGCATGGATTAAAGCATTCTCCTTCTTCAACTCTTCCAGAGTTTGCATGACTAGAGACGAAACTAGTGTATCTTCCGAGGTTGTATGTCATTTAGAACACTCTGCAGACTCTTCTGATTGAACAAATTCTTCTGTTGCAATTTCCTTTTCTGGAGCAGTAGTCAGAGGGTGACTATCAGAATCTGGTTCAGTGGCTTCTGAAGGTTGGTGCTCTTTCCAGGGAGCATTTTCTAGCAGAAGAATTTCTTTCTTGTCCCAGTGACTTAGAACTTGGTCTTTGAAGGCTTTCAGCTGATTAATAAAGTTCTGCTGAGCCATCTCATAGCTCAATTCTTTCAGTCTCTTGGATTCAGAATTGAACCATTTTCTGAATCTATCCTATAGAGAATCAGAAGCAGCAGGATTAAAATTCTCTTACCTTGCATGCTTCAAATAAGTAACCCATTCATGTATTTCTGTTCCAAAAATCAACAAGTTCTTACCAACATCTGATTTGGTTAAGGTTGGTTTGGGTTTGGGAATGGAAATTTTATTTGAGGTGGAAGCTAGATGGTCCAGTGCTTCTAGATCAATGACAGTTCTGAGATGATCAGCTGGACGGTTAATTGGTGAGGGAGTAGAAGAATTAGAAATCAGGATTGGTGAGTGAGGAGTGTTTGGTGGTGTGGAATCATATGGTGAAGGTATTTCTGAAATATCATGGATGGAGAGAGGTAAACGAACTATAAGAGGTTCTATTATTCTAGGAATTGGGGTAGTGGTATTAGAGTCTGTAAGGGAGTTCTGTATGGTTTGCGGTAGCATGTTGATTTTCTGGTTCAGGTGTTTCAGAGTTTGGATTTTCAGATTCAGGAGTGAGATGGTTTTCATTTTCTGGTTGGGGTGAGTTGAGATTTTGATGTTCTGGTTGTGGAGAGTGTGGGTGTGGATTTTCTGGTTGTTGAAACTGGATATTTGGATTTTCTGGGATTGGTGAGTGAAAGTCTTGATCAAACAGTTCAATATCAAAGAGAACTCTTGCATGGTCTGGTTGACTTTGTTCTGGATTTAGATTGGGGGAGTGAGGTTCATTTAAGAAATTGCCAAGAGTCACAGATGGATCAAACTCTATGTCAAAATCCTCAAATGTTTGTGGTGAGGGATTTTATGTTGGTTGAGGGGGAATGGTTTCAGATGTTGGAACAACTATAGATTCTACAACAGAAACAAAAGATGTGTTACCTTTCTTTTTCGCAGCTTTGTGTGTCCTCTGAGAGGATCCTTCTCCTGCTGCCTTCCTCTTTCTGGATTTCATTAGCACAACCTCTGGAGCTGGGTTGTGCAGGTCACGAATGTTGATTTCAGGAATAGGCCCATATTCCTTGCAAGCTTCAAGGTATCTGACCACAACCTCTGGAGAAGCATCTATCTCAGAGAATAGTGGAAAATCCTTAAGAGGGATTCTCCTAGAAGTTATGACCTCATGAGAAGCAATTGTTGGTTCCTTCTTAATGCTTTCGATAATCTTCATTTTCTTCAGATTCTTGGCATTCAGTGGTTTCCCAGCAGTTGCTGCCAGAGTGTTGATCTGTTGAGCCTCTGTTAGATGTTCTATTAGCCTGTTTTCTGTTAGAATATCTGAAATCAATCTCCCCAGAGGATTCCAATCCCTCTTAGTTCTTTCTTCTTCTCTTGTCTCTTTCACACTTGTTCTCAGATGGTTGAAGAGCAAATGTGGAAGATTCATTTTAGTCTTCTTTGTAATGAAGTATAATAGAAACTGCTGATCAATGTTTATGTAATCAGGGGAGCTTGTAGGCTTCCTATGATTGATACATCCCAAAATGATCCTAGCCCAGATTTTGTAATAATCTTTCAAGTCTCTGATCTTGCTGGATGGATGTCCAGAAGTGAAATTGACTCTAGCAATGGATTTTAGGTCAGAAAACTTATCAGCCATATCAATGCATCTGACTCCGCCGCCATTGTACCCAATGAGTTTCCCAATCAAATCTTTTATAATCACTATCTTCTTCCCCAAAACATATGAGTGACCTGGTGGTTGGATGAAGTAGCATGAATCCAAAACTCTTTAACAAGAATGGGAAATGTTGGACCCAACAGACGATCAAAGTATCTGCTCCATCCCTGTGTAGTTACATCTTCATACAGATCAAACTCGTTTTCCTATAAACTCTCAAAGTCGATGATCAATTCATATAGAACTTCAAGGTTGTCGACCGAAGTGAGCAGTGTTCTAATGGGCTCCTCATACTGTTCTATTGACAAAGAACCAGGAGCACTGTTGATATTATTGAGGCTTGATGAGGATGCCATTGTTCACCCGAATTCTTTGAAGAAAACTGATAGAAAGGGTTTTTGAAAAACTAGAGCAAGAGAGAATATTGAAAGTAGTAAGACGTGAATGAAATAGTCAATTGAGTTTTATAAACACTTTTAAAAACGTAATCAGTAAGAAAGAGAAAATGAGTAATGATTATATTGAATTAATGAAACCTAAAATTAGGGGATTTCGTGAGATACTGAATAGTTACCAATGACAAGTGTCTCAATGCATCCAATCAGAGCCTTGGACCCTTCAGAATTTGAACGCGTGTTCAGCCTTAGAGGGTAGCTTGTGAGAGGATGACATATGTTTGATGGTGTGAACTGCACGCTTCTATCTTTGAAATGAAAAGTTCAGATCTTCATAGATAGATTCTGAGGCAACTGCAGGTTGATCAGATGTTCACAGAAAACAATAAAGTTCTGAGGGTTAGAATATGCAAATAAAACATTTTATTCTGGACACAATTTCATGCTGAGATGTTTCAGAATGAAATTGAATCTATCTTCAGAAAGAGGTTTTGTAAACACATCATCCCATTGAGGCTCTGTGTCAATAAATTTTAAAGTGAGAATTCCTTTCTGAATATAATCCCTAATAAAATGATGTTTTATTTATATATGCTTAGCCATAGAATGCAAAATTGGATTTCTGGATAGACAGATGGCAGAAGTATTATCATAGAAGATAGGGATTTTACTCTCAAATATTTTGAAGTCTTCAAGCTGACTTTTCATGCAGAGCATTTGTGTGCTACATCCAGCAGCTGCTATGTATTCAACTTCTGCTGTTGATAATGCAATTGTGGACTGTCTCTTGCTGGTCCATGAGATCAGATTGTCTCCCAGAAACTGGCAGCTTCCAGAAGTACTTTTACGCTCTACTCTGTCTCCAGCAAATTCAGCATCACAGTATTCTACTAAGCTGTATTTATTGGATTTTCTCTGTAGATCTTCTGTTCTACCTTTTTACTTACCTCTTCCTTTTCCAGAATGCACGTGGGACGCATTAAAGTCTTTGATGGCTTACATTCTGAGAGATCAAATTTCTTTATAAGTTCTCTGACGTATTTGCTCTGGTGAATGTAAGTTCCTTCTAGAGTCTTGCTTATCATAATGCCCAGAAAGAATTTAAGTTCCCCCATTAAGCTCATCTCAAACTCTTCCTGCATGCACTTAGAAAATTCTCTTCCCAGAGAAGGTTTAGTAGATCCAAAAATAATGTCATCTACATAAATCTGACAAACTAAGATGTCATTCTTAAATGTATTACAGAATAGGGTTGTGTCCACTTTCCCTCTGGTGAATTCATTTTCTAACAGAAAGTTACTTAGCCTTTCGTACCAAGCTCTGGGAGTTTGTTTCAGACCATAAAGTGAATTTTTGAGTTTGAGAACATATTCTGGGTGTTTGGAATTTTCAAACCTAGGGGGTTGGTGCACATATAACTCTTCATCAATGTAACCATTTAAGAATTCAATTTTGACATCCATCTGATACAGAGTGATGCCATTATTTATAGAAAAAGAGATTAAGAGTATGATAGATTATAACCTGGAGACTGGAGCAAAGGTTTTTGTATATTCTATCCCCTCTTGCTGACTATAACCTTGTGCCACCAGTCGTGCCTTCTTTCTGATGACTTCTCCTTGCTTATTCAGCTTGTTTCTGAACACCCACTTTGTTCCAATGACGTTGAATCCTTTTGGTTTAGGAACCAGATCCCATACGTCATTTCTGGTGAACTGGTTTAACTCCTCCAGCATTGCCTACTGTTCCAGAGCTACTGATCTTCCTTCTTTGGTTGCCTCCAAAGCCTACGTAGCCTCCAAGTTTAAGTTCCAGGCTTTGGAACATATGCTTTCTGCCCGTCATGTGTCGAGAGCATCCAGAGTATAGGTACCATGGCTGGTGTTTTAGCCTTGCTGCTAAAGACATCTGCTACATATATAATTTTGTCCTTAGGTACCTATGATCGGTGGATCTGGAACTGACTGTTTAACGCTGGTTCGCGAAATGTCGCGGAAGCAAGAGTCGCCACCGTCTTTTATTTTCTCCAAATGGAAAGGACAAAAGCACAGAAAAATTCCTTATAGAGATTGCTCTCGGTTCGGGAGGTAGATTATAGAAAGGGAAGGTGTTAGCACCCTTTCTATCCATGGTTATCCATGGGCTCTTAGATACTTGCTCATTTGTGTTTTCAAAGATGGTTTGTTTGCTTTTCAACTGTGGGTTTTAAAAGTTTCTTTGAAAATTTCAGTTCGACTCTTGTATCGGTCCTCAAGAGTGTTTGAAAAATTGCTTTCGAAAGCTTTTGACAAGGTGTCGGTGTGAAAAGTATTTTTGATTTGTTTTGAAATTAGAGCAAGTATCTACGAGAACCTACCTACCCTAAGGAATTCGTCTGTGTAAATGTCCTTTAAAGTAGTGCCATCCCACCATTGAGAGGTAGGTAGCACCACCATTGGAGGTGTTCGGGTCAATTCGAGGTTCGGGACATGGTGATCACCAGAGCAATGGGAAGACACCTTAGAAGCTACCCTCATGCCAGGTTCCCGGATCATGAGGACTTACTAAGACATCCTCTACTCGACGATCACCTTTCGAGGCAAGGCAACAGTGAGGCGTACCCTAGGGGTGGTGTGTGATTTGTGTGTCGTTTTCATTTGCATTTATCTTATCATGTTATTGGTGTTCTACGCTTGATTTTATTTTGTCCATACATTCTTTCATGCTTTGATTTAACAGTTAAAATATTGCGAAAAAGTAAATTCTAAGCTATTACAAAAGGCGCGGGTCCACATCGCCAAAAGTTTCTCGAACCCGATTTGACAGAAAATAAATAAAGTAAAAGAATTTAAAGTGCAAGAAATTGAAAGGTTACATGGCCTTGGGAGAGATACATAATATTATAAAGAAATAAAAATAAATGCGAATTAATAAGAATTAAAACGAAACGAGGGCGTTGGACCCTTTTGCAAAAAATTGAATTAATGATGAATTAATTAATTAAGAAGAAAGAAGGGATTTGTTTTTTTTGGTTTTTTATGTTTTTTAAGATTTAATATGAAAAGGGAGAATTAATTAAAGTCAAAATAGGATGCAAACCCTAATTCTAGTTATTTTTTAATTTATTAAGAAATATTGAAATTTTTAACATAAATTAAACCTAATTTTTACATGCAAATTTGATTATAAAAATAAATAAATATTTAATTATTTGAAAGAAAAAAAATGACAAGGATGAAAAATTCATTAAACCTAATTCTATGCCTATTTTAGATTTTTATTATGAAAACATTAACTTAAACCCTAATTTAAAGCTAAATAATTATTTGCATTTATTTACAAAAAAAGTATTAAAATAAAATATTTATTATATTTTTTATCTTTTCTGATTTTTATGCATTTTTTATATTTATGAAAATAAGTAATTAATTTAAACAAATAATAATTAAAAGAAATAGAGTTAAATAAATAAAAATAATAAAAAAAGTGAAAAATATGCAAACCTAGGGGGGTGGTAGTCCCCAAAGTGGAGGTATGGCCCAAGAAATCTGAGCCCAATAACCTTCAGGTCCGCTGACTTTTCCAGACACCATGTGGCACCTTTGACTAGGGTTTAGTGTATTCCTCCAATCTATGCCATTGATTTGGTGCTCCGGGACGCGTGGACGACTGGATTCGGAAGATGCATGATGGTCTTCAGTTCAAACGCTACATATGAACGTTAATGGAAAAATAATATTGAAAACCTGCAGACCTGGGGCTCGAACCCAAGTCATGTGCTTTGCCACCACTATCGCTTACCAGCTGAACCAAATGCGCGTTGTTAATATTAAATAATCAACAAATATTATAAAAAGAACCATTGCGTTAGTGATTCAAAACGCGCGAAACTTTGAACCCTCCAATCAGCGCCGGCCAACACATCATCTTCTTCATGTTCCTGAAATACAAACAACATAAGCAACGGTTTTTACACCGTTGCAGAAAGTATCTTTACAGAAAATAACGACTAGCACTAGGGCACTCATAAATTAGGCGCGATAGTTCTATTATCTTCGTCCACATGCGCTGAGTTGAATGGTGGTGGTCTTGAGGGCCAATTTTTCCCCATTCAAAAACCCCTAATCCAAGGTCCTGTAAACCCTAGAAAACGATAATGGTGAAATCGTCCACAGCTTGCAAAAACTCAATTAAACGCATGGGTTAGCTTTAGAATCATACCAGGAACACGAATCAATAATTAAAATGTCATGAAAATGCATAGATTTGAAAATACGATTATGAATTTTTCATGAGATATTTCAAGTTCTGTATACCAATTCCTTAAGCTTTGATGGATGTTCTTGATTGGGACACGTTCAATGGACCTTTAGCAAGCTAATGAAACAAAAATTAGGTCTTGAATCGCCCTGGAAGTGAGTTTGCAGTTTTGAGTTTTAGACCAAATTTTCCAAGTTTGATAATGGCTTTTTTGAGCAGCTGCGCGTGTATGATCATTAGGGTTGTCTTTTGGCTTTTGTATTGAGTCCATTAGGTCAAGAAAAATAGAACAAATCCATTGCATTCATTGATTTTGAAAATTTGATTTTCAATATCTTTTTTCAATCTTTTCCATGTGTTTTTTGTTCTCAATCATACCAATCAATCCAAATCTTTCCATGTTGGGATATGCACGAATTATTGATGATATAATGTGCACAAAAAGATTGAAAAAATTAGGTTAGACATTTTTCATATATTTAATTTGATTTAAATGAATTATTATAAATAAAAATTCAAATAAATAAAAAAAAATGAATAAAGACTTCCCTTTGGGCCAAGTAGTCGTGCATATGCTATGGATGATGATTTGTGGAAGAAAAATGGGCCCATTAGCAATTTTAGGTCATTTGAATCAATGTTGACTTTTCAAAATATCCAAAAATTTCCCAACTTCTACAAGGCATAACTTGCTCAAATTTTAAGATTTTCTCATGTTCTTGGACATTTTGGAAAGGTCTTTGAGTCCTCTAACCAATGCCTTTGGTCCCATGTCATTTTGATTTACCAATCGCAAGTTATGGCCTTTGACTTAAAGTCCCTTTTTGTTGACTTTTGAAAATGACCTATAATGTTGAAATTGATAACTTTTTGTGAGAGCATTTCTTGGACTTGAAGTATGAGGAGGAATTGTAGGAAATGTCTTTCTCTTCAAAATGAGCTTTGGATGGAATTTTTCTGATAATCCATGTGAAAGTTATGCTCTGGTCAATTTCAGTTGACTTTTTCAGCTGTCCAAATAAGGAAACTTTTGCATCTTGATGATTTTTGAGCCAAACTTTGAGAATCATGATCAAGCATTGATCAAATGATGTTTGTGGCTTCAAAATGATATGTTGATAAAAAATTTGAACTTTTGACTGTCAAATGACCATTTTGCCCCTACAGTTGACTGTAGTGCAATTTAGGGTTTTGACTGTGCAATTTTGAGCTGAATGTCTTGAAACTTGATATGAGGATGCTTGACCATGTTTGTAGGCATATGAGACTTGATGGGACCTTTGGAAACTTCATTTTCTTGATCAGAACAAAAACCCTAATCTTGACTGTATAGGAGACCTTTGCACTGTGCAACCCTCGGGGAATTTTGAAGCTTGACTTTGCAAATCTTTGCAGAATATGGGAGGGCAAATTTTAGGGTACAACAGTTGCCCCTGTTCAATCTTCTTAGACCTGAGGATGCAGATTGGCTGACGTGCCTTTCGTAATCCGAGGGTAGAAGATGATTGAACACTAGAGTGCCCAGAAATTTGCGCTCACATAGTAGCAGTGATGGAAATGGGCTTACAGATGCCATTTAGAGGTTGATGAATAGGATGATGGGCTTATAGATGCCATCTGGATGTTGATCGCGTAAGAGATTCCTTAGCGAGAACCTGTATACCTGCAAAATAGAAAATGATTACCTGACACGTTGCAGGAGCTGATTTTCAGATGCTTTTGTGTAGATATGTCCTGACTGGTTACAGGAATTGGATCTTCGAATTCTTCAGACGTGCCCTGGTGAGATACAGGAATTGAGCCTGGAATTAGAAAGGTTGGTGAATTGTCTCTATTGACAGGTTATTTCCATGGATGGGTGGTCTATAACGACGAGTGTCTATGACGACGAGTGTTTATAACGACGAGTGTCTATACCGACGAGTGTCTATGACGATGACTGTCTATAACGACGAATGTCTATCACGACGAGTGTCTATCACGACGAGTGTCTATAACGACGAGTGTCTATAACGACGAGTGTCTATAACGACGAGTGTCTATAACGACGAGTGTCTATAACGACGAGTGTCTATCACGACGAGTGTCTATCACGACGAGTGTCTATAACGGCGAGTGTCTATAACGACGAGTGTCTATAACGACGAGTGTCTATCACGACGAGTGTCTATCACGACGAGTGTCTATCACGACGAGTGTCTATCACGACGAGTGTCTATCACGACGAGTGTCTATCACGACGAGTGTCTATCACGACGAGTGTCTATCACGACGAGTGTCTATCACGACGAGTGTCTATTACGACGAGTGTCTATTATGATGAGTGTCTATCACGACGAGTGTCTATCACGATGAGTGTCTATCACGACGAGTGTCTATCACGACGAGTGTCTATCACGACGAGTGTCTATCACGACGAGTGTCTATCACGACGAGTGTCTATCACGACGAGTGTCTATCACGACGAGTGGAAGTAAATTTAACTGGATATGTCTTCTTTGACGAGTTGTCTTTAATGACTGGATGTCTTCAATGACGAGTGTCTATACTGACGAGACGTCTTCAATGACGGGTGTTTTCTTTGACTTTAGGAGGTAATTTAACTGGACATGTCTTCTTCGACTGGTCTTCTTTGACTGGATTTGTCTTCTCTGACTGAATTTGTCTTCTCTGACTGAATTGGTCTCTTTTGACTGGATTTGTCTACTCTGACATAGCTGATCATTTAACTGTATCCTTCCTGAAAGGTAAAGGTCAATCATATGCAGTGCATGATGTGGATCAAGCGACGACATAAATGAGATTGTATGACATGACGCACATATGTATGTATCATGATATATGAAAATGTGATGTTTATGGATGTATTTTCGTCTAGGAAAGTAAATCCTTGACGGGTGCCGGGAAGTCATTCCTGGGCTGATGTTGAAGAATGGATTTTGCTTCCGCTGGAGACGATAGCTGCAAGAATACCGATAGGAGACGATGACTCCGTTGAGGAACAAACTTGGCAAATGGAAGATTCTGCGGGGAGAAAAATACTCTAACGATCATGCTGGGGAGTGATACTCTGTGAGGAGAGGGATGCTTTGCTGAATAGTAACTTGCTGATGATATCTTTGCTGTGTTGGAAGTGTTGATAGACTTTGCTGGGGGTAAGCAGACTTCGTCGAGGACGCTCTTTCCGTGGATTTTGGCTGAGGATAACCCAGTTATATCCTGGTACAGAAATAACTCTTTGAATAAAGTCGGACGACGCGTTCGCTCTTGGTCGCATTCTTCAGCTGAACTTACCTTGCCACTTTGGTGGACAGAGCAACCGGATCATCTAGACAACTCATTATTGCCCCAGTTTCTATGGGGGAGGCACATGTGGGATGCTGATAGTTGTTGATGGACCAACCTCCTTCTGGTAGGCAGGTGACAAGATGACAGGACATAGTCGTACGCTTTGATCCCTAACCTTTGCCTGGACCGCCCTTTCGGGTTTTCAGTCCGCCGGGATACCCATTTTTGCCCAAGCCGCCTTTTCAGGTTTTCGACTTGCCGGGTGTACTGATTTTTCATTTCATCCCTTCATTTTGCCCGAACCCTTTTGGTTCGCCGGGAAGCCCTTATTTTTGCCTAGGTGTGTCAACCTAGCAGGTCTTTGATTATGCGTAGTATTTTTTTCGACTATGTCCGTGCTTTCAGAATGTAGGGAGTTGCCCTTGTTAGAAGTGTTTTGCCACGCCCCCAGAAGGTGTTTGATCAGGCAAGATTCGTTGTTGGAATGCCCCCAAGTGACTCAGGCGGAGATTTGCCCCAGGCTACTTTGGCATTTTGAAAGATTCTCCGAATCTTGACTGAATTGCCCCAGATGATGGACAATAGTCACGTCTGCCCCTTGATTGGAGGTACTTCTGTTCATTAGGCATTCGTCGTGCGAATTTCTTTGCTGTTCAAACAAAAAGTCATGTGCAAACAAAGTTATGTTAAAAATGCAAAGCTTATGTCTGTTTTGAAGATTTTGAAAATGCATTCTTTTTTCATAAAACAAGTGATTGTTTGTAAAACGTGATGTCAACTCGTTATTTTATCGTAGGCCTTAAGGAGTCGGGATACCTTTCGTAACAGTATGCTTTCGAACTAACCCATGCTTCAGCTAGGACTTTTAAGGGTTATAACGTGGCTTGGTTCATGGTTTAAGAAACAAAGGATAAAAGCTCAAATTATTTGTACCCACCCGCTCTTCGTGATGTTCTTCAATCCTAAACTCAGCTGATCGTACGTTAGACCTTATTTGAGTTTTTGTCCTGATATTCCCGTGATGGTTCGGATGTTGATAGTTTATTTTGAATAGGCAGTCATTCCTTTTTGTTATTGAGGGTTTGTGTGACCTCTTTCCTTTTTTTTTTTGATTTCGTTATCCCTGTTTTTTGCCTGAACTGTTTCTTTTATGATTACAGTCAGCGGGATGCCCCCGTTTTGTAAGTCTCCTTCATAGGTTTTGACTTAATGGGCTTTTATTTTGAGAAATGATGACTGCCTGTCTTTATGGTCATTCAGAACCATCACTGTCTTTTGTTTTTGTTTTGTAAGGACTCCTTTGATACCATTCATTGTGCGCCTGGATCAACTGTGAAATTACCCTGCCCCAGGTTATGATTAAGGGTTTTAATTTTCGAAAATAAAAACTCCTACTTCTTTGGCTCGAAGGGGTTGACGAGGGATTATCTTCCTTATAACTCCAGTGTTTAGGAATTGAAACAATGCCTGTACCTCATCAGCGGGGTCTGTTCAAAAGCATACTGTAAAGATCGTGGTATCGTTTTCGTCATCCTCCCTCAAGAGGCTTAGAGTTTTTTAATTGAGAGTTGATCATCAGAAACATGAAAGCAATTTTAAATATAGCAAATGCGAATATATTGATTCAAAACAGACATATGCGATGCATTGATAAAGTAATAAAGTTTGCTATGACAATAATTGTTTGTATAAGCAAAGAAAATACAACTTGAACATTCGAATGAACAAAAAGTATTCTCATTTCAGGACTTGTTACTTCAAATGGTGAATCCTGTAGGGATGGTAGAAGCATTCAGCCTGACCCACTTGGGTGAAATCCACTGCTCCTTCATTAATCAGGTCCTGGACCTTGTTCTTCAGAGCCCAACAGTCAGCCGTGTCATGTCTAGGACTATCAGAGTGGTATGCACATCTTCTATTGGGATGATAGTTAGGGGCAGAGATATTGGGGTTCCGGGGAGGAGCCCTTAGTGTAATCAGGTTCAACCTCAACAGGTGTTGTAGAGCTTGAAATAGCGACACGTTAAGCTGGGTGAATTGCCTCTTGGACCTGCTTTGCTTATTCTGATCAACCTGTTGCTCTGGGCGAGGTTGATGTTGGGCTTGTGAAGTGGTAGCGATTTGGAGAGTTCTATTCTTCACCATACCAGATTCTTTTCCTCCTGGAAGCTGATAAAAGACCCGGTCCCTGACTTGGACTGATTGCTTCATGTCTTGATGAAGCTGACTGATCATGGTCCTCAACTCTTCTTGCTCCCGAGCTAAACCTTGGATGAGAGCCCTTTGCCCCAGCATCTGGGTTTTCATTGTAACTACCTCAGCTTGCAGACGTTTCAGCCGTTCGTCCTTGTCATCTTCGGGACTTTTCTTGGCCAAATTCCCCATGAGGAGTGTCCTTAACTCTTCCTACCCCTTGGATAGGCTTAGAAAGATCTCCCTGAACTGAGTCTCCTGAGCGTGAAGACCCTGGTTATCTTGTTGGGAAGCCATTGCTGAAATAAACAGCGAAGAAGGTAAGTGACCTGTAACAAGGATACCTGTAATGTAATGATGTGTATGATATGCATGCAATGTTTTCAAGGACCTCGCGGGGTAGACAAGAAAATTTGTTAGAACTTGAATCCGGTGGCTTGATTGAAGGAACTTCATGTTGTTGAGAGTCCTTCTTCAAGGGTCGAGGCTCACCATATCGAGTGGGTCATAGCCCCTGACAACCTTGGCTAGAGGAAAATAAATCCCCCTTTTCCCCTTGCTAGACATTTTGATTCATCATGACCTGCATCACAAGCCCTTGAGATCCTTGAAATGGGTTAGTCCTTATGTAGAATGCATGCAATGGTATGATGTTATGCTATGCATGGAGTGATATATGCAACCCTGTTATGAGTCCAGGTTAAGGACTGTAAACAAAACCTGCAAGAAACTCAAGTGTCAGATAACAAGCATGCAAGTAGTCAAGTACGACAGCACACAAGTCACACCACAACCCTTAGTTTTTAGGCCAGCATGGGGTCTGGGGTACTACCCTCTTGAAGTTGGTGGGCTCAACCTGTCCAATCAGAAGTAACCGGGTTCTAAGGGTCCCAATATCATTGGATTGCTTTCATTGTTCATCGTTTCGATTTAGCCACTGAACTGGCGATCAAAATATTCCAAGAAAACAACCCTCAATTGAGTGTAGTATCGAGTATCAACCAACCTCGGACTGCACCGAAGTCAGTTATCTCACTACCTTAAAGAGGCCAAGATGGTTCAATTAAGGTTCCTAAGGTCTGTTGATGCTTCATGACACCACGCGGAGGCCCCGTACTCTCCTTGACTGAACTCAAGGGTTATCGGTACACACCAAAGTGCCACATCAACGTAGCAGACTGTTTCAACCATGTCGGTATACCCCGCACAGTTCCCTCACAGCCTTGTTGCTACTTTCTAAGAAGGTATCCCCCAGATCCGAGTTAGGATCTATAGAACTCCCAAGACAGTCCCACAATTTAAAGCAAGCAAATCAATACAATTGAAAACACAGTTATGAACTATCCTAAGGTACACCTCACTTTAAAAGATATCCCCAGCAGAGTCGCCAGTTCTGTGATCGGTGGATCTGGAACTGACTGTTTAACGCTGGTTCGCGAAATGTCGCGGAAGCAAGAGTCGCCACCGTCTTTTATTTTCTCCAAATGGAAAGGACAAAAGCACAGAAAAATTCCTTATAGAGATTGCTCTCGGTTCGGGAGGTAGATTATAGAAAGGGAAGGTGTTAGCACCCTTTCTATCCATGGTTATCCATGGGCTCTTAGATACTTGCTCATTTGTGTTTTCAAAGATGGTTTGTTTGCTTTTCAACTGTGGGTTTTAAAAGTTTCTTTGAAAATTTCAGTTCGACTCTTGTATCGGTCCTCAAGAGTGTTTGAAAAATTGCTTTCGAAAGCTTTTGACAAGGTGTCGGTGTGAAAAGTATTTTTGATTTGTTTTGAAATTAGAGCAAGTATCTACGAGAACCTACCTACCCTAAGGAATTCGTCTGTGTAAATGTCCTTTAAAGTAGTGCCATCCCACCATTGAGAGGTAGGTAGCACCACCATTGGAGGTGTTCGGGTCAATTCGAGGTTCGGGACATGGTGATCACCAGAGCAATGGGAAGACACCTTAGAAGCTACCCTCATGCCAGGTTCCCGGATCATGAGGACTTACTAAGACATCCTCTACTCGACGATCACCTTTCGAGGCAAGGCAACAGTGAGGCGTACCCTAGGGGTGGTGTGTGATTTGTGTGTCGTTTTCATTTGCATTTATCTTATCATGTTATTGGTGTTCTACGCTTGATTTTATTTTGTCCATACATTCTTTCATGCTTTGATTTAACAGTTAAAATATTGCGAAAAAGTAAATTCTAAGCTATTACAAAAGGCGCGGGTCCACATCGCCAAAAGTTTCTCGAACCCGATTTGACAGAAAATAAATAAAGTAAAAGAATTTAAAGTGCAAGAAATTGAAAGGTTACATGGCCTTGGGAGAGATACATAATATTATAAAGAAATAAAAATAAATGCGAATTAATAAGAATTAAAACGAAACGAGGGCGTTGGACCCTTTTGCAAAAAATTGAATTAATGATGAATTAATTAATTAAGAAGAAAGAAGGGATTTGTTTTTTTTGGTTTTTTATGTTTTTTAAGATTTAATATGAAAAGGGAGAATTAATTAAAGTCAAAATAGGATGCAAACCCTAATTCTAGTTATTTTTTAATTTATTAAGAAATATTGAAATTTTTAACATAAATTAAACCTAATTTTTACATGCAAATTTGATTATAAAAATAAATAAATATTTAATTATTTGAAAGAAAAAAAATGACAAGGATGAAAAATTCATTAAACCTAATTCTATGCCTATTTTAGATTTTTATTATGAAAACATTAACTTAAACCCTAATTTAAAGCTAAATAATTATTTGCATTTATTTACAAAAAAAGTATTAAAATAAAATATTTATTATATTTTTTATCTTTTCTGATTTTTATGCATTTTTTATATTTATGAAAATAAGTAATTAATTTAAACAAATAATAATTAAAAGAAATAGAGTTAAATAAATAAAAATAATAAAAAAAGTGAAAAATATGCAAACCTAGGGGGGTGGTAGTCCCCAAAGTGGAGGTATGGCCCAAGAAATCTGAGCCCAATAACCTTCAGGTCCGCAGACTTTTCCAGACACCATGTGGCACCTTTGACTAGGGTTTAGTGTATTCCTCCAATCTATGCCGTTGATTTGGTGCTCCGGGACGCGTGGACGACTGGATTCGGAAGATGCATGATGGTCTTTAGTTCAAACGCTACATATGAACGTTAATGGAAAAATAATATTGAAAACCTGCAGACCTGGGGCTCGAACCCAAGTCATGTGCTTTGCCACCACTATCGCTTACCAGCTGAACCAAATGCGCGTTGTTAATATTAAATAATCAACAAATATTATAAAAAGAACCATTGCGTTAGTGATTTAAAACGCGCGAAACTTTGAACCCTCCCTCAGCGCCGGCCAACACATCATCTTCTTCATGTTCCTGAAATACAAACAACATAAGCAACGGTTTTTACACCGTTGCAGAAAGTATCTTTACAGAAAATAACGACTAGCACTAGGGCACTCATAAATTAGGCGCGATAGTTCTATTATCTTCGTCCACATGCGCTGAGTTGAATGGTGGTGGTCTTGAGGGCCAATTTTTCCCCATTCAAAAACCCCTAATCCAAGGTCCTGTAAACCCTAGAAAACGATAATGGTGAAATCGTCCACAGCTTGCAAAAACTCAATTAAACGCATGGGTTAGCTTTAGAATCATACCAGGAACACGAATCAATAATTAAAATGTCATGAAAATGCATAGATTTGAAAATACGATTATGAATTTTTCATGAGATATTTCAAGTTCTGTATACCAATTCCTTAAGCTTTGATGGATGTTCTTGATTGGGACACGTTCAATGGACCTTTAGCAAGCTAATGAAACAAAAATTAGGTCTTGAATCGCCCTGGAAGTGAGTTTGCAGTTTTGAGTTTTAGACCAAATTTTCCAAGTTTGATAATGGCTTTTTTGAGCAGCTGCGTGTGTATGATCATTAGGGTTGTCTTTTGGCTTTTGTATTGAGTCCATTAGGTCAAGAAAAATAGAACAAATCCATTGCATTCATTGATTTTGAAAATTTGATTTTTAATATCTTTTTTCAATCTTTTCCATGTGTTTTTTGTTCTCAATCATACCAATCAATCCAAATCTTTCCATGTTGGGATATGCACGAATTATTGATGATATAATGTGCACAAAAAGATTGAAAAAATTAGGTTAGACATTTTTCATATATTTAATTTGATTTAAATGAATTATTATAAATAAAAATTCAAATAAATAAATAAAAAATGAATAAAGACTTCCCTTTGGGCCAAGTAGTCGTGCATATGCTATGGATGATGATTTGTGGAAGAAAAATGGGCCCATTAGCAATTTTAGGTCATTTGAATCAATGTTGACTTTTCAAAATATCCAAAAATTTCCCAACTTCTACAAGGCATAACTTGCTCAATTTTTAAGATTTTCTCATGTTCTTGGACATTTTGGAAAGGTCTTTGAGTCCTCTAACCAATGCTTTTGGTCCCATGTCATTTTGTTTTACCAATCTCAAGTTATGGCCTTTGACTTAAAGTCCCTTTTTGTTGACTTTTGAAAATAACCTATAATGTTGAAATTGATAACTTTTTGTGAGAGCATTTCTTGGACTTGAAGTATGAAGAGGAATTGTAGGAAATGTCTTTCTCTTCAAAATGAGCTTTGGATGGAATTTTTCTGATAATCCATGTGAAAGTTATGCTCTGGTCAATTTCAGTTGACTTTTTCAGCTGTCCAAATAAGGAAACTTTTGCATCTTGATGATTTTTGAGCCAAACTTTGAGAATCATGATCAAGCATTGATCAAATGATGTTTGTGGCTTCAAAATGATATGTTGATCAAAAATTTGAACTTTTGACTGTCAAATGACCATTTTGCCCCTACAGTTGAGTGTAGTGCAATTTAGGGTTTTGACTGTGCAATTTTGAGCTGAATGTCTTGAAACTTGATATGAGGATGCTTGACCATGTTTGTAGGCATATGAGACTTGATTGGACCTTTGGAAACTTCATTTTCTTGATCAGAACAAAAACCCTAATCTTGACTGTATAGGAGACCTTTGCACTGTGCAACCCTCGGGGAATTTTGAAGCTTGACTTTGCAAATCTTTGCAGAATATGGGAGGGCAAATTTTGGGGTACAACAGTACCCCTATCTTTTTGGGTCCTGGTTTGTTAGTTTTACCAAAATTCTTTTTGAATTTTGGTTTGGCAGAATAATCATTGCTAGTGTATTTCAGATCTTGTGTGTTCCCATATGTGAAGTGTGATTTTAGTGGTGTGCGTTTTATTACTAGGTCCATGACTATCTTAGGTGGAGATACCTTACCTTGGTATCCTATTCCTTTTCTGCCATTCCTGCTAACTCCATAGATCATTGAAGCCATCTTGCTTCTATATATGTTTTTAGCCAGAAACTTCTGAAAGCTGTGATCATATTATTTTATGATTTTATCAGCACTACTGGGAGCCTATGAGATTATTTATTTCTGAGAGTTTTGTAAATAAATTTATAGTTTTGAAATCTTTTCTTTTAGCTCAGACTTTTCTAATCTAAGACTCATAGTTTCTTCAGAGTCAGAGGCAAGATCCCTTTTCAGGTTCTTGAATTTGACTCTGATATGCTGATACCTTTCTAGAATCTCATTCAGGCTTTCTGCTAGTTTAGCTTTAGTGAAATTAACAGTAAAATCAGGAAATACCTCTTCTGTGTCTGATTCTAAGTCTGACTGAGATGCTTCACTGTCTTCTGTCACATTAGCCATAAGAGAAATGTTGGCTCTTTCATCATCTGTTTCTGAGTTTGTGTCAAAAGAATCTGAATCATACCCTGTTGCCATGAGACTCTTCTTCTCCTTGAAGAACTTCTTTTTGGGCTTCTCCTTCTGAAGTCTTGGACAATCACTTTTGTAGTGCCCCTGTTCATTGCACTCATAGTAGATGATGTCTCTGTTGTTTGACTTTTTGTGACCAGACGAAGGTTCAGATCTTCTGTGTCCAGAGGAGGCCTCAGATTTTCTGTATCCAGAGGAGGATTCATTATGATTTCCTGACCTTTTGGAATTTCTGAATTTTCTTTGCCTCCGCTTCCATAGCTGATTGAACCTTCTAGAGAGAAGAGATAGTTCGTCTTCTTCTGATGAGGATCCATCATAGGTTTCTTCCATATCCTGCAAAACCTTATAATCAAGTTTTTTGTTAGATTTTAATGCTAAAGGCTTACCTTGCTTCTGAGGCTCGTCATCTTCTAGCTCTATCTCATGGCTTCTTAGGGAGCTAACAAGTTCCTCCAGAGAGATCTTGTTGAGATATTTAGCCAGCTTAAGAGCAGTGACCATTGGCCTCCATTGCTTTTGTAGACTCCTGATGATCTTCTTTACGTGATCAGCAGTAGAATACCCTTTGTCAAGAACTCTCAGCCCAACAACAAGAATCTGGAATCTTGAGAACATCGCTTCTATGGATTCACTGTCTTTCATCTTGAAAGCTTCATATTTCTGAATGAGCGCAAGGGCCTTGGTTTCTTTAACTTGTATGTTGCCTTCATGCGTCATTCTCAGAGAGTCAACGTGTTTTTGGTTGTCTCTCTGTTTGAGATCTTCTCATATTCTGAGTATGAGATGGCACTGAGAAGTATTGTTCTGGCTTTATGATGGTTTCTGAGATCACGCTTTTGCTGGTCAGACATTATTTTTCTATCTATCTTCTGACCGCTTTCCTCCACTTGATGTGTGTATCCATCAATTACCATGTCCCATAGATCAACATCATGAGCCAGAAAGAAGCTCTCAATTCTGTCTTTTCAGTAGTCAAAATTTTCTCCATCAAAGACTGGAGGTTTGTCGCTGATTATGTCCTTGTTATCATGATAGTCATTGCTGATGTTTTGGCTTGGTCCCACCATAGTGTTTTTCTAAAGCTTGGATCTTGTACTGACCCGGTTAAGTGTATGAACTCAGAACCAGGCGCTCTGATGCCAATTGAAGAAGTGAAAAGCACAAGAAGGGGGGGGGGGGGGGGGGGTTGAATTAAAACTTAAAAATCAAATGCAATAGACTCAAGATTTTCATCCTGGTTCGCTTGATCTCAAACTACTCCAGTCCACCCGCCAAGGTGATTTTGCCTCTCTCCAACGAGGACTTAATCCACTAATAAAATAGATTACAAAACTACTTTGACAACTGCCAAAGTCTTCTTGAGTATGACCAAAACCCCTTTTATCTCAAGGAACAATATATTAATCAAAGAACAATTAACTGTGTACTATATGTTTTTCGTTACAAAAACTGTATCACTACTGTGATGTATTACACAATTTGAGTATATGAAAGAATATGAATATTTGCAGCTTTTTGAGATGTATGAGCAGTCATTGGTTCAAATCGTAAACGATTTACCCTTTGAGCTTGTTTATATAGGCGTGGAAATCTGTCCAAAATAAAACGTGATAATGGACACTCAATTCACTTTCCATACTGAGAAGTTTCTTGTCTGAATGAAGCCATTGCATATGATACTGTCTTAATTGAAAGGTAACGCCTCAGAACTTGGGAATCTTGCATGCTACTTTACTTCAGAACATTGATAACTCAGGGATATGAGGATCTGTTGGTGCGTTAAACTTCTGTTCAGAATCAGAGTATCTTTTACTTTAGCGCAGATTCTAATCATCATTCTTCAGAACATTCTGATTGCTCAGCTTGAAAGCTTTTGTGGCTTAACTTCTGATTCCGTTTCAGTCAGAACTTCTGTATAAACTACAACATAAATTTAGAGTGCATATTTGTTCTTTGTGTTTGTTATCATAAAAACTCTAAAGAGGGTGGTAGAATCAAACTATGTTCTAACAAAGGAGGCTTGGGAAATTCTCAAGACAACTTATGAAGGTACCTCTTAGTTGAAGATTTCAAGACTTCAACTTTCCACTTCAAAATTTGAGAGCTTAAAGATGAATGACTATGAGACAATTCAAGAACATCAAATGAAGATTATTTAAATTGCTAGTGCATCAAGTGTATTGGGAGAGAAGATGTCAGAAGGCAAGCTGGTTAGAAAGATCCTTAGGTCCTTGACTAGGAGATTTGACATGAAGGTCACAACAATTGAAGAAGCTCAAGACATCAATAACATGAGAGTTGATGAACTTATTGGGTCACTTCAAACATTTGAATTGGCTATTGGTGACAAAGTTGAGAAAAAGAACAAAAGTATAACTTTTGTATCAAATATTGAAGGCGATAAAGGTCAAGTTGAGCTGGTTACTGACAAGGATCTGTCTAATACTATTGTTGTACTTGGGAAACAATTCAATAGGGTATTAAAAAGACTGGACATAAGAGGGAGAACAAATGTCAGGATCATCTCATATGACATCAGTAATGAAGAAAATCTTCAACAGAATACCATGTCTAAGGAAAAAACCAATCAAAGCAAAAGAATTAAATGTTATGAGTGTGAAGATTTTGGTCACATCAAACCAGAATGTCCTAATTTTCTCAAGAGGCAGAAAAAGAGATTTTTTATGTCCTGGTCTGATGACGATGAATCAGAAGATGAGGCTAACGATGAATCTATAAATCTTGTGATGGCTTTGTCAAGAAGATGGGAAGGTGAAGTAAAAGCTAATGATGATAGTGTCCTCCATGAAGATCCTGGTATATCCTATAAAGATACCTGTGACAAATGTGAAGCAAATGTACAAAAAGAGGAAGATCAAAGAAAGATCATAGCTGACTTGGAAAGTGAGAAGAAGAACCTTCTATGTACTGTATCTCATCTTCAAAGTGAGGAAACTCTTCTAAATTACAAGATTAATAACATGTGAGACTCATTTAAAAATTTGGATGATGGTCGGCTATGGTAAAAGAGACTGAAGAATTAGAAGGTGACTATCAAGTTGATAATGATCAAAGAGGAGTGTCTTTGGTGAAGCCTTTTCCTGCTGGAAGAAAGGAAATAATTAACATGTCCAATCACATGTTATAACATTCTAGAAGACTTGATCAAACATGGTCCACAAGTCAGTCATCAACTTGGACATCCATTCTTGTGGTGAGTATGGTCATATAAATCCCTTATGCTATAAACTATATGGAGATAAAAAATCTTCAGTACATTCTAAGGATGAGAAAATGAGCCAAAAGAAAGGGACTAATAATATGGGTGTAAAATCCAATACTCATACATTCTAAAGAAACTCAAATGGAGAAGACATGAATGTTGAAAGTTTGTGTGTTAGGTGTTATGAACTGGCCCAATGACTAGAATTGGCCCAATATACTTCGACCCTTAGCACGACCCAACAAGATTGGACCAACATTCTGGTCGACCATGCCTCGAGCAGAGGACCGGATTTTCCCGACAGTCGCGCCTGATCCGGTCAGCGGTTGTCTCCTGTCAGCCCGACAATCAAGTAGACAACCAGGAAACATTCAAAATGAAAATCTTCCCGTAATCTGCCTCCTCGGAACCAACGACTAGTTACGTGCATACCCACCAGTTTTTACCAAGCCCTGGTAGTTACCTATTTTTGCGGACCCGCATATCTAGGTCCTAAAATAGGGAACAATGGCCAAGAGCTAGGGGCCCTATATAAACCCTCACACATGTGAGGGCCAAGTATCGAATATCCACCATTCATCGCTAAAACCCTAACACTTTGCTTGTATCTTATAATCTCAGAGATTTTGCAACTAGTTCCCATTCCTCATAATGCTGACCCAACCATTGCAGTGTTGCTCACTTCCCTCAACCAGACTAACGCCCTTATCCTACAGCAGAGCAAGAAGATAGGGGCCCGGGAGAAGAAGCAGTCAAAGTCTCCTCCTCAAAGACACCGACGACATTATTCCCCCAATATATCCCAACCTAGATGTGTCCGTCCGCCAAGAAGGGAGAAGCACAACGTTTCTTTCTTCAAGAAACGCAACACACACCTCCCAAGAAAGATCAACGCTCATCATCTTCCAAGAAGAAGAAGAGCGACCGCTAAGTTGACCGTGGCCGATCACTGTCGCCCAAACCAAGACAACACCGAAGGATCCCTTCCCCCTGACGAGACAATGATGTTCGACGGGGAATGAACTATCACTACCTGTAAATACCTATTTTCCACATCTCATATTTGATAAATCAGAGTAATTTAAAAATTCCAATCAACGTCAAAATAGGATGTTACATTTGATCATCTCAAAAATTGCTCAAACATTTAACAAATGGATACATAACACACTTATTTATGATGAACCGACAACATCTTCGAAAGAAGATTTTCAACTTATCCTTATTAATGCAAAGGAAGACAATTCAAAATATATTCAGTCATCCACTCCAACAATTCATAAGCAGCGTCTTATCAAGTAAACTAGAGTTTACAATGCTCTCATAATCCTTTTAAAATAAATAACAACTAAGTAAGAAGACAAGCGTTCATCCCCGATTTTACATACATGAGCAAGACTCGGCTCAATCTACGTAATACTAGGCGCAACTCCATACCTCAAACGATCTAATCTTTGTCACATGCGTGTTACCCATATAGAGGTAACATTCAAATAGAAGGGGAGAGATATCATAAAAATATAACAGGTTATATAATTATAAGTAAACAACAGGTATATCATGCAAGATTTCAAGTTCGACAATTATTAGTTACACCACTCCAACAAGTCCGCAATTCAAAAATCCGATAAATGCGATGCAACTGACTCTAATGCGGATGCATGTGGTACCATCAGGGCATAAGCCCTCTCCCAACAAATTTCCATATAGGCCAAAGCATAAGCCCACAACAATTGCCATATAGGCTAGAGCATAAGCCCTCAATAGTTTCCATATATGTTAGGGCATAAGCCCTCAACAATTTCCATATAGGCCAGAGCATAAGCTCTTAATAAGTTGCCAACACAGGCCAGAGCATAAGCCCTCAACAATGCATGAAATGTGACATGTTACAACCACACTTATGAAATCCCAAGCATACCATCAATGTCAAGACAATTTTAAGGCCAACATTAACTTCTTATTACAATAACATCACCTGTAGATTCTTCGCACATCATGGGTACGACAAAGATACAACTTATCACGACATTTGGTGTCATAACTCATCCAACATACACATTCATTGCAATTTTTCCGATAAAATATTAGGTCACTGTTATAAAAATTAACTTCATATTATAGAAAATATTTTTAGCTTCCCAACGGTTCAAACGGTGCGTCAAACAGACACTCGAGGCGAAAGTTATGATTTTTCAAAGTTTTCCAAAATCTGTCAGTTTCAATAGGGTACCCGGGTACCCATATATGGTAACGGGTTACCCCCTGTTAAAATGGAGAAAAACACTATTTTTAGAGTGGTAAACAGGTACTATATATGGTAACTGATTCCCACTGTTCCGGAATAAAAAAAATAGATTTTTATGTTATGAAAATCACTTATTTGTCCGGTAAACATGTCTAAATTCCACCTATTATACCGTTAATGTTTATAATTGAACTTCCCACATTCATACCTCAATACCAACCATTTTAATTCAGACAAAAACATAATTAAGCACTTAAATTAAGTGATTCTTTCATCCAAATCAAAAATCATTGTTATAGCAATTACACCCAAACATCACCCATCAATCAAATTCATTTATACAACAACAAATGCAAGAATTTCACACCCATTCATCATCAACAATTGTCACATAGATAAATCCCATAAAACACCTAATTCTCACAAAGATGAACATATAATTACATAAGCTAACTCTACCATAACCCATCATTAAACAATCCCTTATAGAGTTAGAACTCCACTCTTACCTTAGGTTTTGAGTTCTGTTCCCTTCTCCAATGGAGTCTTCCCTTTAGCCCTAGCTTCTTCCTTTTCTCCTCTTCTCTCAAAAGCATTATTTTCCCCTCTTTTCTGGTTTCTACGATCGATAGAGAATAAGGATTCTCTCTATCTCTTTAGACCCCTAATATCAATAACCCCATATTTCCCTTCCTTATTTTTAATTAATTATTTAATTACTAATATTTTAAATAACTTGTATCTATAATAATAATAATAATAATAATAATAATAATAATAATAATAAAATGATTACTAGTCTTCTCACCACACCCCCACAATTCTATGGTTTCGGTCATACACCCTTAACACCTCATCTTCTATAATTTCTAAGACATCTCATCATCAACAAACACATCATATCACATCACATCACATCACATCATAATATCTATCCACTCATGCAAATACACCACATCGACTAATTTTCCATAATTTATATATTCATCAATAATCACTGATATTCATACTAAATTAATTAAATAATTAATCTAGATTTTTGGGGTGTTACACTCCCCGCCTTCATCCCCCGAGGAAAGCGATGATGATGATCCTCACGGCCCGTTATCTAGACAGATTACAGAGACTTAGCTCTCAGTCGGCCTGGAAAAGCCACCCCCATTGGGAACATATGATGGTACGAGTCATATTGATGAACACATAAAGAATATCGTCACCCTCCTCGACTACCGAGTGGTCCGGGGTGCCATAATGTATAAATATTTCCAGACTACCCTGAGGAAAGGAGCCATGTCTTGGTACAAAATCCTCCCTGAGAAGTCTATTAGCTCCTAGAAATAGCTGGGGAGGATGTTCTCAAGACACTTCATCGTCTCCCATCATCATCCAAAATTAGAGGCTTCACTTGAAGCGGTTATCCAGGGCAAAGCTGAGTCTCTACGAGCGTATATCGAGCGCTTCAATAAAGAAGCATTACAAGTCTCCACGACCGACACCATGAAGAAATACCTTCTTGAACATGGGCTCCGTCCCCGTAGCGACTTTGCAAAAGTAGTGGGAATCGAATCACCAGCCATGTTCGATTCCTTCCTCTTGAAGGCTCAAGCCTACATTCAATACGAGGAGAAAGAAGTCTCCAACAATGCCAGGGAGTCAAGGCACTGAGAAAGTGCCAAGTCCTCAAGAAGTGACGAGCCCTTGACATCTCGTCTGGGGGGGGGGGGGAAAGAAGCGGGAGGATAGATCCTGAGACTCCAAAGATTACAAGGGGCCTGCTGTCAGTTTCACGACTACACCCCTTTGACCACTTCGAGGGAATGTATCCTGTCAGAATGCGCCAACTCTGAATTCAAATAGGATGGGGTGCGCTTTCCCCGACAAACTCCTACCAAGCCTGGAACCAACAAGAGAAAATATTGTAGGTTCCACAAAATCCATGGTCACAACACCGACGATTACATCCATCTCAAGAATGCGATCAAGATACTAATTCGAGACGAGCACCTCAAGTAATACAAGAAGAAAGAGGGTGGCCACATGGAGGCTTCAGAAACCAAGAGCATCGAAGAGGGGAACGAGTCCCCCGACATGAGCACTCTATCAGTCGCCATGAGTATCTCACGACCAGAAGATTTCTATTTCCCAGACATGGAAAAGGTCCTATCGTACTTCTCCTCTCACAGTCCTTGGGAGTCATTCCCCGCTGGAATGGTCATCTCCGGTGGGGGATTAAACAAGCATACAGTGGGATCTATGAAAAGAAGGTTCGAGCAACTTATAAAAGCCAACTCTGACATGGATGCCATGCTGGATAAGTTTCGAGGAGGCTCTTATCCCCTTGCTTTCTACAGGGAGGAACTGTCAGGCGGAGCCTCCAACTCGTCTATCCCACTAATCGTAAGGGCTCACATGGAAAACTTTGATGTTCGGCGCATACTGGTTGATCAAGAGAGCTCGGTGGACATTAATTACACCCAGCTGTTTACTACCCTATAGTTGGACGAAAGCCACCTGACCCCATACATGGGCTCATATCTCCATGGCTTCAACGAGGCCAGTACAAACCCTGGGGGTATGTCGAACTGATCGTTACCTTCGAAAGGGGGGTAACCGCCAGAGCCATCAAGACTCAATTCTCCGTAGTGGATTTCCCGTCTCTCTACCAATATATCTTCAAGAGACCCACTCTGACCGAACTGATTGCGGGGAAATTCAGGTGGCACGAAGATGTTTTTAAGCCTCATCCAAGGGTCTGAGTTCCATCAACGCTCAACCCCGAATGACCACTGGGCCCACAATGCCCTCTAGCTCCGAGGAGGCCAAGCCACTGCCAAGGATCGACGCCATTGACCTTAGCAGCCGCTTTTCCAAGGAAGATCACGCAAAGTAGAGAAAGAAAGGGAAAGATCCCATGGTCGAAGGTGAAGGTTCATCCGTATCTGCAAATAGTGAGGAACTCTCAGATCCCGCACGACCCATCCCGAGAGCGATCCCACCAAAGGAGTAAAGATTGGAGCTGACCTCCCCGACTTGGCGAAGAGGCAACTTAAAGCTTGTTTGAGGGACAACGCTGAGCTGTTCACCTGGAGCACAACTGAGATGCCCATATTGGACCCATATATTGCATGCCATCACCTAGCCATAAACTATGCCCTCAAGGCGTTTGCCCAGTGCAGAGGAAAATAGTCCCCCGAAATAACAGAGGCTGCCGAACTAGCTGTAAGAGACCTTCTAGAGGCACACTTTATATCTGAATCCCAATACATAACATGGCTCTTGAAAGTAGTTCATGTAAAGAAATCTAATAGAAAATTACGCATGTGCATTAATTATATCGATCTAAATTGAGTTTACCCGAAAGATACTTATCCCTTCCCCAATATTGACAAACTCGTCGACAACTCGGCTGATTTCAAATTATCATCTTTTATGCACGCATATTCGGGATACAGCCAGATTCTAATGGTGAAAGTGGACAAAAAATATATCGCTTTCATGACCGAGTCGGGAAACTATTAATACGCAATTCCCTTCAGCCTAAAAAACGCAGGCGCTACATAACAGTGCATGATGAATAAAGTCTTCTGCAATGAAATAGATGACATGCTCGAAGTCTACATGGACGACATGATCGTAAAATTAAAGGAAGAAATCGACCACTCCCTCCACTTTAAGAAAGTGTTCAAGAAGGACAGAAAGTGCCAGATGCGATTTAACCCAGAAAAATGCACCTTTGGCATACGGGCAGACAAACTCCTCGGACTCTACCTCACAAAACGAGGGATTAAGGAAAACCCCGACAAATGCCGAGCATTTTCTGAGTTTCCAACACCCACTTTAAAAAAGTCCATTTAAATCCTAAATGACATGCTCACTTCTCTCTCCCAATTCTTGGCAAACTTTTCCCAGTACGTGCCCCCCTCTTCAAACTACTCCACAAGGAAGATGCCTTCGAATGAACGACCGAATGCGAGCAAGCTCTCACCCACTTGAAGCAAGCACTATCGCAACCTCCTGTCCTTTCTCGACCAATGAAGGATGAAATCCTCTATCTCTATCTGGCCGTCGCCTCCGAGGCAATAAGTGCAGCGTTAATCAGAGAAAGCCCAGAAGGGAAGAGGTCTATCTACTTTACGAGCAAGGCCTTGCAGGGCCCAAAAGTAAGATATCATCAAATTGAAAAGGTGGCCGTAGCCCTCATCAATATGGTGAGGAGACTTAGGCACTATTTCTTGGTGCATACCATAATCGTGCGAATAAATCAACCAATAAAGAAACTGCTCGGTAGGCATGACATGGCGGGCAAAATGTTGAAATGGTTGTTAGAACTGTCTGAGTTCGACATCCAGTACGAAGGCAAGAAAGTCCTCAAAGCTCAAGCACTGGCCGATTTTGTGGCCAAAATGACCTTGCCTGCACCCCCAGATGGAGCATGCCAGTGGACAATTTTCGTCGACGGTGTCTCCAGTTCGACGAGAAGCAGTGCAAGCATTATATTGGAAAACAAATAAGGATCCATAATCGGGATCTCCCTTGAATTATCCTTCCCGACCTCGAACGACCAGGAAAAGGCATTCCTAGCAGGTTTATGCTTAGCCAAAGACCTAGGAGCCGAGGAGGTGAAAATCTTCATCAAATCTCAGCTCATTGCGTCCCAAGTCCATGGAAAATATGAGGTGAAAAACGATCACCTCGCTGAATATTGGGCCCTGGTTCAGGAGAGAAAAAATAAATTCAAATATGTGGATGTAGAACATGTTCCTCACGAACATAACGCCCAAGAAGGCATCTTGTCCAAACTAGAAAGCACAAAGAGGAAATGGGGGACAAAGTCAGTGATTTAGGAAATCCTTCCTTGATCGAGCACCCAGAGACCCCCCTCGACTTTAGAAGTATTCGCCATAGGGGACAACGACTGTTGGATGATCCCCATGCACGACTACCTCGCAAAAGGGGAGCTACCCTCTGACTCGAAAGAAGCGACCATGGTCAGACGAAGAGCCTGCTCGTACGTCCTGGTCGAAGGAAAATTATATATGAGAAGGTTTTTCATTCCCCTCCTCAAATGCGTTGACCAGGGCAAAACGGATTACATCCTTCTCGAAATCCATGAAGGGATAAACTTCCAGCATCTAGGCAGAAGATCCCTCGCGGGAAAGCTCTACGAGCAGGGTATTAATGGACCACCATGCTATTGTACCCCAATTTTTCCCCCTAAGATCCCTTCATCATACCATGTTGATTCAATCACAACAAGATCACATTAGGGCTTTTGGTTCTTCTCCCTATCTTTAGCTTTGCACTTTGAGGAATCCCAAAGCACCTTGACTTGTTTTCTTTTATGATCATGAATATTTTGTTTTTATTTTATTTCTAATTAATAAAATGCAATGTTGGTTTGTCTTACTTGTTAATAATGTAGGTAAAGGTAATGAGGTTTAGCAAGTTGCTTCATGGGTTCATGAGTTTATTTCCATGCCCTAGTCAATAAATCTTGAGAAATTCAAACCTCACCATTGAAGTTTTTTTGGAAGAAATGGCATGACACGGCTTATTTTGGTTCAACATATTTCAAAGTTATCAAAATTGATTCAAAAGTGCAAGGGGTTGATGGAAGAAGTTGTCATGATTGGACAAGGTCTTGTTCCCATTTGTCACAAGAGCATATTTCTCTCAAATTTCAAGATATGGAAGTGGTTTTGGTGGCTATGAGTCCTCATCATCATCCTCAACAACTTCTATTCACAAAACATGAATATTGGCACAAGAAGTTTGTTCAAACTTGTCAAAGTTCCTCAAAGCTTTCTCTTGATCTAGAAGCTATGGTTTTGAACTTCAAAGGAGCATATCTTGCTCACCTTTTGGTATTTTTGAGTGATTCCAAAGAAATTTTTCTCTTAAAAGGGTTATCAACAAATAACTTCAAAAGTTACAAGGAGTTTTCATGTGGAAGGATCTTGGTGAAGAAGAAAGATTACAAGTCATCCAGATGAATCTACAATTTTCCATATGTGACCTCAAATGGTCATAACTTGGTCAATTTTTATCACCTTGAGTCCATTATTTTTCCATGATGATCTTGAAAATGTGTACCTTTTTCCTTCTTTTATGTGAAAAGTGAGAAAATGGATGAAAGTTTCCTTAAGGATACAAAAGATTACATTTCATTTCGTGATTTTTGGCCAACTTCAACAAGTCATAACATGCTCAAGTTTTGGAGATTTTGAGTGGTTCAAGTTTCAAAATGTCATTCAATAGATCTACTTCATTCTATATTTTTTGGTCAAGAGAAAATTCCAAGTGGAAGGCCATGTTTGGATGCAAAATATTATATTTTGAAGAAGAATTTGAAATATTTCTAAGTATGGAAAGTCAACTCTTTTTCTTCAACTTTGACTCCATGTAACTTTCAGCTCAAGAATCCATTTGGTTCCATTATTTTTCCATTGCAAAGCTTATAACCTCATATTTCCAAAGCATCAAGAATTATGCCCTAAGACCCCTTGAGTTGGAAATGCCATGGATTTGAATTTGGTAACTTGAAACTTAATTTTTCACAAAGTCAGAATTTTGAAATCCATAATGTGACTTCTAAACACAATATTTATGCGAGTTTTTGATTTAAACTTGATTAGAAAACTTGCCATAAGTGATTAGCACCCCAAAACGCAAGATTTGGTTGAGTTTTGATGGAAATGAAGTCACACTTCACTCGTGCTCGACCTTCACTCAATTTCCCTCCAAACTTCCTTGTTTCTTCAAATTTTCATTCCCATTCACTTCCCTATAAATAGAGGGTCATCCCCCATCCATTTTCCCAAGCTTAGAGAGCCAAGAACACCCTGCCAAAACCTCACACGAACCCATCTTTTTTGAATTCAGTTTTTGAGATTTAAGCTCCCTTTTCCAAAATTCTTTGCGCATTCATCATCCTTGAGCATCATATAAACTCTCCATCACTTAAACCAATCAAAACGAGCCATAATTCAAGCTACAGAAGTCCAAATTCAGAGCTTCTTACTTGAACTTCGAAAAGGTAGAATTCTCCACCATTTGGATCCGAATCAAGCACTAATCTATTCTACTCCTTCTCCTGATTCTAATGCTACTTACAATTTTTAAATCCATTGAGAATTGAGAGAGAAATCTCAAATTGAAGGTGCTCGCTATTTTCTGTTTTTTTGATTCATATCTCTCTCCATACTTTATATAAATTTGGCGCGATGTTTGTGTTAGAATCGTCTTGAAGAGACGAGTTCAATGATGCTAGCCTAGGATCCTAATTTTTCCATTTTGAGGATCTCACAAAATCTCTATTTCAGGGTGTCTGGTGGTTGAAGACGATGACATGTCTCGTCTCAGCCAATGATAGCGTGCCGAACGTTTTAATTTCATTGGTTGCCCTTTTTCTGATCCCATGTGTATTTCACTAAGGTCCATATCAAGCACAACGCGTCTGGTCCATTGGATTAGCTTACTAACGCGTTTTGACTATGATATGATGGTCCACATCTTTTTGGTTTTATTTTATTTTCTGATCATATATTTTTATTGATTAAATTTTCCAAAATTCATAACTCTTTTATTTTTTATCCAAAAATTATGAAAAAATTCACAAAAATACTTTGAATTATTTCTGATCTCAAGACTATTTTTTCAATTTTTATTTTAAATTTGGTATATTTTATATTTTTTGTATTATTTACTTTCTTTTAATTACTTAAAAAATACTTTCTGACATTTTTTAATTCTGGAAAAATTCATACATATTATTTTGCATATTTTTGACTTTCTGAAATTTTTATGGAATTTTATATTGAGGTTTACTATTTTTGACCTATTTTATGTTTGTTTTAATAATTTTAAATAGTTTAAAAATAGTTTCTGACTTTTAAAAATCACCAAAATTTTTATAAAAATATTTGGATCCATTTGTGGTTTTTCTATGGCCTTACTTCTCATTTCTTGATTAATTTGAACATAATTGATATTTTTCTCATTATTTTCTATTTTTTAAAACATTTTTTTAATCCTCTTTTTATTTTAAATGTGATATTATTTTGTGATTATTTTCTGGCTAATCTTGGGTTAGGTTTTGGATCATGAACTTTTTTAACATCATTGGATCCATGGTGTTGAGTTTAACTCCACAAAAATGGATGAATGATTTTAATAATAGTTTGATTAAAATTTAATTCAAATGTTGTTTGTACATTTTTTTCCCATCCCTCTTCATCTTATCCCCTTCTTATTGCACTAAATGTTGTTGGAGCATGATCTCTATATCATGTCTCAAAACAAATGGTGCATAGAATTCTATTGACCGGCCTCAAAATAGGTGTGACTTCTATATAAGTCCACTTACGATTGCTTAACATAGCGCTAAATTTTGTCCCGATTCGAATAAATGATCATTCATGGCCCAAACATATGATTGCAATCCCAAGTATGTTAATTTGATCTCTTTGATCCAATAACCTTGAGATCCATTGTGTGGAGGCTTTGGTTCTACCAATCCTCTAATGGATCTACAACACCTTTGGTTAACGCGGATCACTTAAACATCGTTGATCATTAAATGGTACTTGTGAGAATTCCAAATGGATGATATACTTGACAAAAAAAAATGCAACTTGTTGTGTTGAGGCTTTGGTTATACCAATCCTCTAATGAGTTCCAAATGCAAGTTTCAAGATGGTCATCCAACTAACCACTAATTATTGACTTGTTTTATCTTATGCTTTTATTATTTTTTATGCTTTATGTACTATTTATTTTTCTTTAGCATTTACATTTCATTCCATTTTCATCTTTGCTCATTTGAGCATTTAATTTGTTACCATCTTTACTTTGCTCACTTGAGCTTTTCTTTTCTTTTCTTAAGATACTTAATAATCAACATAAACCCTAAAAAATATTTAATGTCACTTGGACTATTTGGTTACTATCCTTGGCATTATGGAGCATGGGACTTTTTCTTAGACTTAGGATTAGAAACCTTGGCCTATCTTGGAGATCTTGTGATCTTATCTGATTATTTTGTCTGGAGTTCTTGAGGTTTACCTCAAGACATTGGGTTGCTTGTTTGTTTTTGTGTGCAGGTTTTTGTGATTACACCCTTTGTTTGTAATCTGGAATTCACCCGTATACAACCGTTACTCTGCCCAATTTTTGTGAAGACTTAATACACTTGAAGTTTGGTTCTCTCAAGAGGTTTAGTATCTTTGCTTGCTTGGTTTCAATCCAAAGAATGGGAATTCTATCTGGACACATAATGTCAAGTATTGGCTTCTTGTTGGTTAGATGGTTCTTATCCCTAGCTTTTACATTTTGCTTTAGGATAGCCTCTTCTTCTCCTCCCATCTTTTTTAATTTCAAAAATATCCCCCCTTCTTTTTGAAAAATCTTCTTGTTTCTAAACTTGAAACACTTTCATAATAAACTTGGACTTATGTCCATGCATTTTCAAAATATTTTCATAAATAAACTTCAATCAATTTAATAATACCTTGACATTTTTTGTGGGAAGACTAAAAGTCAATCAATCTCATTTCAAACCATTTTACCACTTTGGCTTTTACTTTAAACTTTTCTCAAAAGATTAGACTCTTGTCAATCCTTGTAGTGATGCAAACAACTATACTTCTACAATATATAGTGAAGTGAGATATTTTCCACTTGGGTGTTGAGCGAGGCATTGTTGATTTTAAAATCATAGCCATATCCTCCACTTTGAGATGATGCAAATTCTCCTTCCTCGTGATTGTGGGTAGTAAGAATGTTTTCCACACGGGCAATGACGATGATGTCTTATCTCATAAAATTAACCAACACACTTGTGTTTCAAATTTTTAAAAGAGGAACTACGTGTAACCTGATCCCCTATTGCACGAAAGGTGGTACATAGGAACTAAAGGTTCGCAACCACGGCAGGCGCAAAAATCATGAAAAATATTTCTCTTCTCACCTCCACCATCTATTTCTATACAACACATTTTTATAGCCAAAATATACAGATTTTTCAAAGAGGTTCCTGCGGAGTACCGTAGATGTTTAGGGTGCTTATACCTCCCTTTGCATAACAAACCCCCTTACCTTGAATCTTTCCCCATCTTTTTGGGTTATTAGCTCTTTTCCCATTCCTTTGGAAATAATAAAGCGCGGTGGCGATTTTTATTTTTGATCTGTATAAAGTATAGCCAATCCAATGGCTTAGTCTTGAACATTTCTACTGCTACAGAAAAATGGCAACTTCACTGGGGAAAGATTGACCTCTTGCTGATCCATCCCTAAGTGGGTTGAGCCTATCTTTGTTTATATCTGTATATGTGCTATTGTTGTTTATGTGTTATATTTTGTATATATGTTTGTTTGGATTTTCCTGGTTTTCAGGGTGCTTGGTGATTACTCATAAGTCCTATACCCGGACTTGGGAAAACTTTAAGATAGGACGGGTGGTATAGTCATGTTAACTTTCAGGGAGTAATCCCAAAAAAGGAGGCATGAGATCCCCCACTCAGTGGAGGCCCCTTTGACTGTAGTGTCATTTACTGAGTAATTGGGAAGACGTGTTGCATTCGACCTAGGAGCCTGCTGAACTTGAGGACCGTAGAATACCAAACCAATCATGTCCTTTTAGGTGTAGTGCGGAAGCTATGACAGAGTAATCCGGAAATAGTTGTCACACAATACTATGCTTGGACGAGTCTTTCTTGAGAATATTACTAATTACCGAGTTAATTGGGAAGTTGGTAATATCCGAATGAAGGATGTAGACTCTGGGAACCTCTAGAACCTTGTTCGGCAGGTGATAACTCTTAGACAAACACCTTATGGGTAGTACCTTCGACCTCATGCTCGTGACGTTGAACCTATGAACCCTATATGTGTGATCTTGTGTGTGATTGTTGCATCATGCATCCATGCACTCATAAGCATCTTTTGAAGGAAATAATATTTCAGGGGATTTAAAGGTTGACTATTTGTTAATATCTCAGATACTTTTAACCATGGATTCTGGAAAGAGAAAGACCGGGAAATACAGTTTCAAGGATCCCAAGATAGATGAGTTAGTCAGTCTAATTCCAGAGATCGAGTGTTCTGCAGACTTTCGGAAGAAGTATGGATCTATTATTCCTCTCATGAAGCTGAAATGAAGGAGGGTAATCTCTCGACCTTGGTCCAGTTCTATGATCCGATGTATCACTGCTTTACTTTTCCCGATTATCAGTTGATGCCTACACTGGAGGAGTATTCTTATCTATTGGATTTACCAATTACCAATCGTGTTCCTTTTAATGGTTTGGAGGGTGAGCCAAAACCACATGAGATTGCTGCTTTGATCCATCTGGGAAAGTCTAAGGTGGAATCCCATATGACTACTAAAGGAGGGATTAGAGGATTACCAGCTCAGTTCTTATTGGAGAAAGCTCGTTACTTTTCCAGAATGAAGAGTACGGTTGCTTTAGAGGCCATATTTTCTCTACTTGCTTACGGATTGTTCTTATTTCCTAATGTGGACAAGTTTGTCGACATTAACGCTATCAGGATTTTAATGATTAGAAACCCAGTTCCTATACTGTTGGGTGATGCTTATTACTCTGTTCATCTTTAGAGTTCTTATCATGGGGGAATGATTATCTGTTGCACGCCTTTGTTGTACCAGTGGTTCATCTCTCATATGCCTCAGTCTGATTCTTTTTGGGATGTCAAGAAGGAACCCCGGTGGGCTCCTATGATCATGGCACTTACTCACTCAGATATTGATTGGTATCATCGAGCTTATCAGGATATAGAGATTATTGACAGTTGTGGTAGTTTCCCCAATGTACCGCTTCTTGGTAGAAAGGGAGGAATTAACTATAACCCTGTTCTTGCACGATGACAGCTTGGTTATCTGATGAGGGATAAACTGAATAGTATTCATTTGAGTAGTTTCTTTCTGAAGGAAGGAGAAGACCATAGGGAAGCAAGGGAGGAGATTGCGAAGGCCTGGCGTCACATTCATAAGAAGAGAATGAAGGATTTGGGACCTAGGGGTGCTGTTTCTTTGGAGCCATATCTCCAATGGATCCGATTGAGAGCTATTCAGTTAAAGATGCCGTATACCCGGGAGACACCCATGCCTGATCTATTTGTGAAAACCACTCCTCCATTATTAAATGATCTAGAAGAACTGCAACTCGCTTTGGTTAGGATGCAACAGGAAAGGGATGTGTTGTACCCCAAAATTTGCCCTCTCATTTTATCAATATTTCTCAACACAAGGCTCTTGGAATTCAAGATCAAGCTAGGGTTTGCTCTGCTCAAGGCACCTCCTTGCACTGTTGACCTACACTAGGGTTTGAGTTTGCACAGGGATTTTTGGACCTTCAATGCCCAAATTTACTTTCATACTTCATGTTGGACTCACAAGTTTGTCCATACCAAGTTTCAAGCCTTGAATCACATTTTTGCCCGGTCAATTGGACAGTTGACCTAGAAATCAGCTGTATTGGAGAAAAAGTCAACTATGGCCAATTTACAGTCAAACCTCATGAATTCTGACCCACATAAACATTACGAACTCATATGAACCATTTGATCAAGTTTGGACCATAATTTCACAAGAAATTTGATCAGATCACCAAAAGGGCAAAATGGTCATTTTTAGGGTTTTGACTGTACAAAGGCAATTTTTGACTGTTTGACCTAGCCAATGGCAAATCAAGTTCAACCATAGACTCAAGGGCTCAAAGGCATCATCTTGACTTATTCAACAAGTTCAAAAGATCTCAAATGCATGGGATTGACATATTAATTTTTCAGTCAACTGATCAAAATTTGACTGTACACTGAAAAGTCAAACTTTGACTTTTTGGTCAAAATCAAGTGCCAAGGGTCATTTTTCATCAAGATGTGTCAAATTATGAAACTTATTTATCAAGAAACCCAAAATTGCAAATTAAGGTTTGAAATTGAAAATTTTCATAACTTAGAATTTTTCTAAGTTATGAAATTTTCTTAAACTTTCCTAACTTTGCCCCACATTTTCACCATGATGCAAATGGATTCAAACAAAACTTACAACATGAAAGTTGTAGTCCTCCACAAAGTATACAACTTTTATTCACAAAGTTTTCTCAAAAGAAGCTTGGATCTCAAGTTATGATTTTTGGAACAAGGGTCCCTAAAACCTTTAACTTAGAGAAATTTTGCCCTAGTTTAGGCAGGATTTTGACCCATCTTCTTGGCCATTTTTCACATAGTTCCACTTCGAGTCTCAAGTTGCATTTCAAATATGGATTATATTACATGTTTCAAGCTTTCCAAATTGTCCAAGAACTCCTCAAACACATTTGTGGTTAGGGAGAATTGAATGCTTGAAGTTGGCAAAAACTCACTTTGTATCTATGGCCAATACATGTTCATACAAGTTGCAAAATCTGTCCAAACTAGCTTAGTACTTGATTACAGGTCTCTAAACCCTTCAACACTCAAAAACTGAATGCAAACTCATTGGAAATTGGTGTTATTATGATCATTAGAGCTTGGCACAATGAATAAATCCATTTATGGCATAAAGGTTGCAATACCATTTCCATAAAGCATACTTTTTGCAATTTTGTATTTCTTGAGCCTTGGACCTCTTTCTTTGCACCAAAAAAGTACCACAAACTCAAGCAAAGGTACAAGAAGCTTGTGCATGCTTGGAGATAGCCTGTACAAGCCTACCTCATATCACTTCACACTTTTCTTTCAAAACAAGTCAACTTGCCAAAAGGACATAACTTGCATATCTGATATAATCAACTCTTGCCAACATTCCAAACAAGTTTTTTGCATTGCCTTGAGTCAGAAACACGAATTGTTGAACCCTCAAGCCTTCCAAAACACCAAAACATCAAGAACTTGCAAAACAGGGCACTCCCTGCAGATTCACATCCATCACACAAACCACTCGTGCGTTTAGCCTCAAACTTGTTCCAATAACTTCCATTCAACTCACTCAAGCTATCCCAAACCTCCATTGCCAACTGTAACTCCATTTACAGTATTCACCATTTCTGTTTTGAAGCTTTGCAGGTTGAGTTCTATAGAGAGATTCAGACCATTTTAAAACAAACTAAGCATTGGGAAAGGTCTAGGGAACATCAAGCAAGCTCAAAAGAACCTCAGGCCTCACTGAAAGTTGCTGCATTGCCATACTCGAGCTTGACTGAAACAGGTATTTCTCAAACTTCTATCTCTCTATTTAGGAACATTTAGCCTTAGGTTTGTGAATGAAAGATGTAGTACTCATTGGCATGAAGCTGTACATATACTCAGTTTTCATTTATATTAAGCGTGTTAAGAGAATTTCATCCATGAACATGCTGAAAAAACTAGGTCAGATTTTAGGGCCAGAGAAATTCTCTCTGGACTTTGAGAGTTAGATTAATTTTTTTATATGGTTAGAATCGTGGTTTGATGCTCTACAAGTTTCATGTTTTGAGTTTTGGCAAAAGATCACAAATACAGGAGTTAGCATTTGAACAGGGCAAGCGCGCGTGTTTCAGTCACAAGGACAGGGACGAAGTTGGACTTTGGGCTGGGCTGGCTTGTTCTTGCTTTTGACACCCCCTATTTCCTTTTTGCACCCCTGGCCCATTTTCTTTATATTTTGTTATTTTTTGTATTTTAATTTCATTTATGATTTTATTTATTTATCCTCAAATATAAAAAATGCTTAAAAATATTTTCACATTTTTTTTACATTTATTTGATATTTTATTTTGATTTTTCTAAACATTAAAACATTTTGAATACTTTTTATAATTTATTTGAAAACTTGAAAATAATGTAAATAATACTTTTATTTTTATTTCTTATTTTTTATTCACACTGAAAATATTTTCTTGAATATATTTTATTTTTATAAATATTTTATTTTATTTTACACATACTTAATATATTTAATATATATATATATATATATATATATATATATATATATATATATATATATATATATATATATATATATATATATATATATATATATATATATATATATATATATATATATATATATATATATATATATATATATATATATATATATATATATATATATATATATATATATATATATATATATATATATATATATATATATATATATATATATATATATACTTTTATTTTATTAAATAATTAGAATAAAAATACAAAAATATTACTTTTTTATTTTTATTATTATTTATACTAAAAAACACTTTTCTTCAATATATTTCATTTTTGTACACATTAATATGTTTTTGTATATAAATAACATATAATATTATTTTCTTAAGGAAAATTAGGGTTTACCCCTTAATTAAATAAAATCAACTTTTTTTATTTTATTTCTTTACACCTTTTTCACATTAAAAAATACTTTACATACATAAACATAAACAAAAATAAAAACTTCTTTTTTGTATAATACATTTTATTTATTTATTTTGTTTATTTAAATAATTGTACATTTAAATATTGTTGCATTGAGATTCAATTTGGATGTAATAGTAATCTAGGGTTTATATTTCTTGTCAAATACCCCCTATTCAAAATTGTACCCCCATCCCCATAATCATGTTGTAATAGCTTAGAATTTAAATTCTCGCACTTAACGCTTTCAATTATGCCATGATTAGAGAATTAGGGTTTGTATGCAAAATCAAAACCAACAAATAGTTTGACCTAATCAAAGACAAAAATGCATGAAAAACAAACACAATGCAAACTTACACCCCTAGGGTTACAATCCACTTGTTGCCTTCAAAAATGGGCCATGGTATGCATGTTGAGAACTTTGGAAAACCAAAAGCAAAACAAAAGATCATAGTCCCTCGATGATGCTATCTTGGTTGCCTAAACAAAAATGATCAAGTCCCTTAAGAAAATTGCCAAAGATACTTGACACAATTGCTATCATGGTCTATATGATGACCAGTGCCTGTCCCGTTCAACATCCTAACACAAGGTTGTTCACCAAATACAATGGTGAAACAACACTGTTAAAAGGGTTAAAAACATAAGAAAGATCTTTGAGTAAAATAGGGTAGATAGCTCTTAGTTACTTGATCAAAAGCTTGTAAAACATCCTTGCTTTTTTTCAAACACACTTCATAACACAATTTCAAAATCCAACTTTCAAACATTGAAAACTTTTCAAAAGACAAAAACACCTTTGTATACATTCAAACAAGAATCATTACAAAGGTTTCCACAACGATGGCCTCTTTTCAAAACATATTTCATAACCACACACAAAGCACCATTTCAAACAATTGAAAACCAAAGCAAGTGATCTAAACAAGTAACTAAGAGCCCATGGATAACCATGGATGAAAAGGGTGCTTGTACCTTCCCTTTTCATAATCTACTCCCCGAACCCAAGAAAACATCTCAAAGGTCTTTCCTGTGCTTTTTGACCTTTCCTTAGGATAAAATAAAAAGTCGGTGGCGACTCTTGCTAAACCGAAACATTTGCAAACATAAACACAAAACCTCAAGTCAGTTCTCCCACCGTATCACAAAACTGGCGACTCTGCTAGGGATTGATTCTAAAATTGGAGTAACCTTAGGGTTTAGATCACCTTTGCATGCTTATCTTGTTTGCTTTGATTGCTTTACATTTGGTTCTCTTGTTTGGGCTTGAAATCCTCTACCCAGATTTGGGAAAAATTCATAGGTAAATAGCAATACATTGTGGAAACTGTGCGGGGTATACCGACATGGTTGAAGCAATAGCTATATTAGTGCGACATATTTGTGAGTACCGGTAGCCTTTGAGTCAATCAAAGAGAATATGGGGCCGCTGAGTGATGTCATGAAGCACTAATGAACTCTTAGAACCTTACTTGACCATCTTGGCCTTTATTAGGGGTAGTGAGATGACCGGCTTTGGTGCAGTCCGAAGTTGGTAGATACTCGATACTACACTCATTGAGGGTTGTTTTCTTGGAATATTTTGGTCGCCAGTTAAGTGGCTAAACCAAAATAATGAACACAGAAAATAATCCAGTGATATTGAGCTCCTTAGAACCCGGTTACTATATATAGGACAGGTTTAAGCCAACTAACTTCAAGAGGGTACTTACCTATGAAACCTCATGCAAGCCTGAAACTAGGATCTTGTGTGACTTGTTTGTACATGTGCTTGTGCATACATCATGAACATCATAAAGCATCATATGCATCCACTAACCATTTCAAGGGTTTGGATCTTCATCTTTGTTCTTGTTTTGTAGGTCATGGAATCTCTTCGCAGGAAAACAATACAAGTCAACCTTGTGAGAATCCCTCCTAAACTCAAGGAGCTTACTTCCAAGATACCAGAGAATTCTCCTTTCAGTGAAAGACATGGTAGACTTCTCAGCTTGGTCAACTCCAACATTGAAGAAGACATGGTGAAAGTTCTCTTCCAGTTCTTTGACCCCCTACACCACTGTTTCACATTCCCTGATTATCAACTAGCACCTACTTTGGAGGAATTTTCTCAACTCCTGAGAATTCCTATTCTTCATCAACTACCCTACAACGGTACAGAAAAAGAACCAAAGCCTGAAGATGTTTCTCAAGCATTACTCTTGCAACCATCTGATATCAAGGGTCATTGGGAAACCAGAAGTGGTGTCAAGGGTTTCTTGGCAAAGTTTCTGTTTGAGAAGGCACAAGACTGCTGGAATTCTCTAGATCTACAAGCTTTTGAAGAGATTGCGGCACTCCTCATCTATGGGTTGGTCTTGTTCCCAAATCCTGATCAGCTTATAGATGTGAATGCTGTCAAGATTTTCATATCTCGGAATCCTGTGCCTACATTGCTTGGGAACATCCTACACTCATTTTACACACGAACAATGAGGAAAAGAGGTGTTCTCATGTGTTGTACTCCTCTTCTAGCAAGGTGGTTTATTTCTCACCTTCCACAATCATTTTTGAAGAATGAGCAGGGTTTAAGGTGGTCTCAACGATTGATGACCCTCACACATTATGATGTACATTGGTGTTCTTGGTCCAGAGAAAATGTCATCATCATTGATCATTGTGGGGAATTCCCTAATGTCCCACTACTTGGCATTAGGGGAGGCATTACCTACAACCCCCGTCTAGCTTTGAGACAGTTTGGATATGCTCGGAGGGATGGCCATCATGACATGCTGATCCCTGACTTGGTTTTTGACTTCGACAACGAAGCTCAAGGACTTCGACAAAGGTTCATCAGAGCTTGGATGATGCCCAACAAAGTGGATAGTAAGACACTGGGGCACAAGAATTCCATCCCCCTTGAGCCTTACCTCAAGTGGGTACGAACCCGCACCCATAGTCTTATGATGCCATACCCTCACATTCTCCCCGTGATCAAAGAGCCTGTTATGGAAGGAGAGGTTCCATACACCCTCCTACATCCAGACATTCCAACATCATTGGAAGAATTGCAAAAGAGTTGGATACAACTCAAAGAAGAACATAATACTTTTGAAGCCAGCTTCTATGCCAGTGAGAAGAAGGTTTTGGAGCTTACCCGCCGACTTCATGAAGAGGAGACTCTCAACACTTACATTGCACCAAAGAGGATGCGCAATGTCTTTTTACATTAAGAATTTTGTAATATTTTGCCCATGGGGCATTTATGTACTAACAAATTTCTTCCTAATATGACGTGTGTTCTTTTTGTTTGCAACAGATTTGAATTTCTGAATCCTTGAATACATTACATGAATAACATATCTTTCATCATATGCATAAACAGGTCTTCACACCAGGTTTCCTTATCTTTCTGCTGTTTATTTCAGCAAGATGGATGTGGAGCAGCCGGTTAAGGATCTGCAAGCACAGAATTCGCAATTCCAGCAACTCCTCCTGACCTTAGCAAAGGGTCAAGAAGACCTTAAAGAACTGTTGGAGAAAGAGAAAAATAAGAAAAGGACAGGTGTGGTTACTATGGGAAGAAGGTTTAAAAGCCAGGCTAGAAAGGCCCTCAAGTTCCCCTCGACGTCTGATGAAGGGGCTGGTAAAGGAAAAGGAGTTGCAATGCCTTCCGAATCTGAAGTTGAAGAAGAAGAAGAGGAAGAGGATGAAGATTACTCTGAACAGCAATATCCCCCGGCGGATGATAAGTATAAAAATCTTGAGGATCGGTTGGCAGCCATGGAGTTGCAAAGGGTACCTGGTTTAGATTTCGAAGAACTAGGGTTGGTCGCTGGAATCGTCATTCCTCCCAAGTTCAAAGTACCTACATTTGCTAAGTATGACGGTTTGTCCTGTCCAAAGATGCATCTGAGATCCTATGTCAGAAAGATCCAACCCCACTCTTTTGATAAGGATCTTTGGGTCCATTTTTTTCAAGACAGTTTGTCAGGCACACAATTGGACTGGTTCTATCAACTTGAGAGATCAGATGTTCATAACTGGGAAGACTTAGTTGTTGCGTTCTACCGACAATACCAATACAATGCTGATTTAGCGCCTACTTGTACTCAACTACAGAGTATGGGTATGGCTTCTAATGAAGGATTTAAAGAGTATGCCCAGAAGTGGCGTGATCTGGCTGGAAGGGTGCAGCCACCATTGTCGGATAGAGAGCTGGTTGACATGTTTTTAGGGACCCTGTCTGGCCCATTCTTCAATCATTTAATAGGGAGCTCATCTGCAGGATTCACCGAATTAATTCTGACCGGTGAAAGGGTCGAGGCTAGCATTAAAAGTGGTAAAATTCAGAAGGATGCGTCCGCTTCCACTGCTGTTAAGAAGACCTTCCCAGCCAAGAAAGAAGCTTCCGCTATGTATTCCCAGAGAAATCAAGGAAGAGCAGAGCGCCGACCAACAGTGGGGGCTGTGATGATTCAAAACTCTTCAACCGATCAACCTCGAAGCAGTCAACCTAGGGCTAACAAGCAAAGGGCAGAAAGGCCACAACGGTAGTTCACCCGAATCAACATGACACTGACTCAAGTCCTCCCTCATTTGTTAAAGCTGAATCTCACCAATTTGAAAGAAGCGCCGAAGAACCCCAATACCTCTTCTCCTTATTATCATTCCAATGCAAAATGTGCATACCACTCTGACAGTGTAGGGCATGATACCAATAACTGTTGGGTGCTTAAAAACAAGATCCAAGACCTGATAGACGCCAAGGAGGTAGAGTTTGATGCTCCTGAAAAACCCAACGTGATATCCGCTCCAATGCCTAAGCACGGTTGTTGTACCCCAAAATTTGCCCTCCCATATTCTCCAAAATTTGCAAAGAGCATGCTTCAAAATCTCCCCAAGGGTTGCACAGTTCAAGGGCCTCCTAACAGTCAAAAACTAGGGTTTTGGTTCTGGCAAAGAAATTGAAGTTTTCAAGGGTCCAATCAAGTCCCACATGCCTACAAATATGGTCAAGCATCATCATACCAAGTTTCAAGACTTACAGCACAAAATTGCACAGTCAAAAACCCTAATTGCACTACAGTCAACTGCAGGGGCAAAATGGTCATTTGACAGTCAAAAGTTCAAATTTTTGGTCAACATCTCATTTTGAAGCCACAAACATCATTTGATCAATTCTTGATCATGATTCTCAAGGCATGGCTCAAAAAGTCTCAAGATGCAAAAGTTTCCATATTTGGACAGTTGAAAAAGTCAACTGTAACTTGACCAGGGCATAACTTCCACATGGTTTATCAGAAAAATTCCATCCAAAGCTCATTTTGAAGAGAATGACATTTCCTACAACTCCTCTTCACACTTCAAGTCCAAGAAATGCTCTCACAAAAAGTTATCAATTTCAACATTATAGGTCATTTTCAAAAGTCAACAAAAAGGGACTTTAAGTCAAAGGCCATAACTTGAGATTGGTAAATCAAAATGACATGGGACCAAAGGAATTGGTTAGAGGACTTCAAGACCTTTCCAAAATGTCCACGAACATGATCAAAGCTTAAAAATTGAGCAAGATATGCCTTGTGGAAGTTGGAAAATGTTTGGGTATTTTGAAAAGTCAACTTTGCTTCAAATGCCTTAAAATTGCTAATGGGCCTCATTTTCTTCCAAGATTCATCATCCAAAGCAATGCACGACCATTTGGCCCAAAGGGGATTTATTCATCATTTTTATTTATTTATTTGAATTTTTAATTACAATTAATTCATTTAAATTAAATAAAATATGGAAAAATACTAAACCAAAGTTTTTAAATCTTTTTGTGCAGAATAAACTCTCCTTAAAGGCTCAAGATTCGTGCACAACTCAAATGGGGAAGATTGGCTATGATTGACATCAAAAACATGTGAAAAAGATTTGAAAAATTATGCATGAAAATCAAATATTGTTCTCATCAATGCAAAGATCTTTTGATTGAAAACTCAACCCTAATTCACTCCATACATAAGCCAGATGCTAGACCTAATGCACAAAGACCTGGAAGCTGCGTCCAAAGCTGAAGAAGAACATTGCACTTTTTGTGAAAAATTCCAAAACTGAAAACGTGATTCCAAAGCATTTCAAGGCAAGAAAACTATCCCATTGCATTCCTGAGGCTTCAAGGAACGTGTCTGAATCCAAATCATCAACTCTAACATCAAGAAACGGTAGAATCAAGTGATCCTATTTCAAATTTTGTACATATTCGTGTTTCGATTTATAAGCATTTTCATTGCATTCTTTCTATTGATTTGGACTAATCTGACCATTCTGAAGCTAACCATGAGTTTTAATTAAGTTTTTGTACATCATACACGATTTCACCATTGAAGCTCGCTAGGGTTCCTCAAGCTCCAAATTGGGCATTTTCGTATACTGTAAAATTAGGACATCTCAGTACCATGGCTAAACTCAGGAAGCTTGGACGAACTTAACACGCTATTCGCACTCAATTTATGAGCCACCATATTCTATTCGCTATTTTTATGCTTGCTATTTAGTGGGGGTTTAAAACCCCCGCTATTCAATTTGTTTTTGTTTCAGGCATAGCAAATAATTGGAGAAGATGATGATGTGTAGGCCAACGAATGGTACATTTGAAATTCGCGCGAAAATATTCCACTAACCCTTGTTTTATCTCATATTGATTATTTGTCATATAATAAACAAAGCGCGTGGTTGGTACAGATGGTTAAGGCGTTGTCTCATAAGGCACTGGGACCTGGGTTCGAATCCCAGGTCCCCCCATATCCTTGTTATTTTTCTTTGCAAAATGTTCAGGTACTACACAAGCTCAAAGGCCTACCATACGCCCATAATCCAAGCGTGCCACATGGCCACTGAAGGCAATCCAAGGGTCCTGATTTGAAGAGTATCATGGGCACCAGTCAACGCATACGTACGTGGCTCAGAAAAGTCAACAAGGCCAGGGTTTCAATGGGCCAAAAATGCTGATGATACCTCCCAATTGGGGTCAACACCCCCAGCAGAGTCGCCAGTTCTGTGATCGGTGGATCTGGAACTGACTGTTTAACGCTGGTTCGCGAAATGTCGCGGTAAGAAAGAGTCGCCACCGTCTTTTATTTTCTCCAAATGGAAAGGACAAAAGCACATAAAAATTCCTTATAGAGATTGCTCTCGGTTCGGGAGGTAGATTATAGAAAGGGAAGGTGTTAGCACCCTTTCTATCCATGGTTATCCATGGGCTCTTAGATACTTGCTCATTTGTGTTTTCAAAAATGGTTTTTTTGCTTTTCAACTGTGGGTTTTAAAAAAGGTTCTTTGAAAATTTCAGTTCGACTCTTGTATCGGTCCTCAAGAGTGTTTGAAAAATTGCTTTCGAAAGCTTTTTGAAAAGGTGTCGGTGTGAAAAGTATTTTTGATTTGTTTTTGAAATTAGAGCAAGTATCTAGAGTCGTCTACCTACCCTAAGGAATTAGTCTGTGTAAATGTCCTTAAAGTAGTGCCATCCCACCATTGAGGGGTAGGTAGCACCACCGTTGGAGGTATTCGGGTCAATTCGAAGGTTCGGGACGTGGTGATCACCAGAGCAATAGGAAGACACCTTAGAAGCTACCCTCATGCCAGGTTCCCGGATCATGAGGACTTACTAAAACATCCTCTACTCGACGATCACCTTTCGAGGGAAAGGCAACAGTGAGGCGTACCCTAGGGGTGGTGTGTGATTTGTGTGTCGTTTTCAGATATTTTTGTCTTTGTCATGTCATGGGTGATCTACGCTTTTGTTTTTATTTTAACATTCATTCTTGCATGCAAATTTATTAACAGTTAAAAAAGTGCGGAATGTAAAAGTCCTACGCTATTACAAAGGCGCGGGTCCACATCGCCAAATTAAATCCAGGACCCTATTTGACAAAAAAATAAGGTAAAGTGCGAGAAATATAAATATCCAATTTACACGGCTTTGGGAGAATTACATGAATATTATAAGAACGGAAATAAAAAAATGCGAAGAGAATTAAAATCGAAAGCGAGGGCGTTGGACCCTTTTTAATGAAATTAAATTATGATTAACAAATTAATTAAAATATAAAAATAAAAAGAAAAGATTTTTTAGAGTTTTTTGTATTTATGAATTTTTATGAGAGAATTAAATGGAAATTAAACCTAATTCTAGCTATTTTTATTTATTAAGAAAACTATGTTAAAATTAAACCTAAAGTTAACCAAATTAATTAATGCAATTTTATTTACAAAAAAATAATAATTAATATGGTGGAAAAAAGGAAACAAGGATAAAAATATAAAACCCTTATTCTATAATTTTTAAGTTTATGAAAAAAATGTTAAAATTAACCCTAAAATTAAAGAACTAAATTAATTAACAAGATTTATTTACAAAAATAACATTAAATAAAATATATTTATTATTTTGTCTTCCTGATTTTTTTTATTATTTTTATGTTAAAAGAAAAATATTGATGGAATTAAATAAAATAGAGAAAAGAATTAAAATGACTAAAAAAAAATATAAAAGAAATAGAGAGAAGAAGGCAAACATGGGGGGTTTGTAGGCCCATTTGGAGGTATGACTCAGTAATTCTGGCCCAATTGATTCCTGGCCTGGTTGACTTCTGGAAATTACGCGTGGACTCGTTGACCAGCACCCATAATACTCTTCAAACATTGGCCTTTGGATTGCCCTCAGTGGCCATGTGGCACTCTTGGATATAGAGTGTATGGTGAACCCTGAGGCTTGAAACTGCATGGGATTAAATTGAAACAAAATATATGAATAAAGTGAGGGGACCTGGGAATCGAACCCAGGTCCCAAAGCTTGCCAGCATGATGTTCCACCAACTGTGCTGCGTTGTTACTTTGTATATGGAATAGAAGATAAATAATATAAAAGAAAATTGGTTAGTGGCATGGAAACAAAAAAAGACGCGCGCTGAATTCAAATTGCCCAATCATATCACACCACATAATCTTCTTCTCCACTCGTTTGCACTGTTACCTGAAAAAACAATCTAAATAGCGGGGGTTTTAAACCCCCACAATCTGAGATGCAGAAAAATAGCGAATAGGAATTAACAAAACATAAAAAGGGCGCGATGGATGTTCTAGATCCCTTGGAACGTCACGAATTCAATGGTGCAAGTCTCGTGTTCTAATTTTACCATAAGCCAAAGTCCCCAATTCAAGGTTTCTGAAACCCTAGGCATCGTTCATGGCAATTCTTCATATATGCAATTATTCTTCAATTAAATCATACTACTAGCTTCAGAATCAACACATTAGTATAAATCAATAATAAAAATGCATGGATATGTCGTGTAGATTTGAATACGATTAAAGAAAAAATCAGGTACAGGGTAACTGCGTTCTACCGTTTCTTTGCGTTAGTGATGATGGTTTTGATCCAGAAACCTTCCTTGAAGCCTCAGGAATGCAATGGAATCAATGTTTTGCCTTGAAACCCCTTGGAATCGTGGTTTCAGTTTTGAAAAATTTCACAAAAAGTGCAAAGTTGTTTATGGTGTTTGGGCGCAGCTTAGAGGTCCCTTGCACTAGGTCTAGCATCTGGCTTATGTATGGAGTGAATTAGGGTTGAGTTTTCAATCAAAAGATCAATGCAATCATGAATCAAATATTGGATTTAATGGCATATTTTTCAATCTTTTTCACATGTTTTTGATGTCAATCATAGACAATCTTCCCCATTTGAGTTGTGCACGAATCTTGAGCCTTTAATGAATGATTACACTGCATAAAAAGATTCAAATGCATTGGTTTGGTATTTTTCCATATTTTATTTAATTTAAATGAATTAATTGTAATTAAAAATTCAAATAAATAAATAAAAATGATGAATAAATCCCTTTTGGGCCAAAAGGTCGTGCATATGCTTTGGATGATGAATCTTGGAAGAAAATGTGGCCCATTAGCAATTTTAAGACATTTGAAGCAAAGTTGGAATTTTTTTTATTAATAACCAAGTATTAAAAAAATATTTCGCAAATAACCGGGTTTCGGAAAAAAATTACGCAAATAACCATGTTTGAGATGGCTCCACAAAGGAGGAGCCATCTCATTTGGTGCATGCACCTAGGGTTTTTCCCTAGGCGCCATCTCACTTGGCGCCTCCATTGGCTTTTAGCCAAGTGAGATGGCGCATGCTCCTTAAAAAGGAGAGGAGGCGCCATCTCACTTGGCGCCTAGGGCAAAACTAGGGTTTTTTGCTGTTTTATAAATAATTCGTCCGTTTCTTTGAAATTTCTCACACTTTCTCGCACTGTATTTTTATTTTGTACTCCCTTATTTACGTAATGACGTCGCCTATGATTTTTAGCAGAGATGGTTACGTTATATTCTCCGCCACGAAACCTGCGATGAAAATGAAATTCTGGCACATTCACTCCATGGAGCGTCTGAAGCGGGAGTTGATGCGGTGGCTAGATGGAGACATCGTCGAGGGGGAAAAAATTCGAAGGATCCAGCGAAAACGAACAACAACCTCGTATGCGACAGGAAGACCTAATGTGTGGTTGGAGGAAGTCAAAACAGACAGTGATGTAATGATGATGATGCATGGGTCAGATGAAATTGTGTTAACAGTTGTAATTTCCTAGATTGATTATCGTTAATCATTGTTGTACGCAAAAACCCTAATGTAATTTCCTATATTGAATTTCTTAAATTGTGTGAACAGTTTTATTAACGGAAAACCCATAATGTTTACAACACAAATATTGAAAAGATTTATTGTATTACAAAATTTATGTGGTCGAGCCAGACGCCCGATTCGGACAGTTTTTGCGATTGTGTCCGACCTGACGGCATAAACCACACTTTCTTTCCAACCTGTCAAGATCGTCCATTTCTGTTGTTATGCGCCTGCTTTTGGGACGACCCTTCTTGTTCCTTCGCATTTGGTCATTGTGCCAAACTATATCACCGTTGTATTCAGGCCAATAGTCCGGTTTTGCCACCAAAGGAAAGTTGTTGTTGTAAACAGTGAGCAACGTTTCAGATTTATAAACGTTTGAGAGCAGTTGAAGCGCGTCTTGATGGGTATGCGCACAAGCGGCAATGACATGAGAGCAAGGCATACGAAAAGCTTGAAACCTGCCACAATCGCACCATTGAGAAGGTAAAATGACCCTGTATTCCTGTCTTGCCAGGCCTTCATTGTGGTCAATTGTCTCTTTCACAATGAAGTTGTGGCTATGGCGGTCAAACCGTGTAACCATGTGAGTGTTGGCTTTAGCACTTTCAGCCTTAATGTATTTCATACAGCTTTCACTCCATAGTTGTCCTGATTGCAAGACCGAATACCACATTTCACCTCTTTTGGCAAATAACGCAGCCATCCTAAAATACGTGGATTTCACCAAGGCAGTGATGGGGAGGTTTTGTATGCCCTTGAATACCCCATTCATTGATTCAATAAGATTTGTTGTCATATGCCCCCATCTTTGGCCATTGTCGTATGACCTAGTCCACTTTTCGACCGGTATGTTGTCGATCCACGTACCGGCTTCTGGGTTAGACAAACGGATCTCGTTGCGGTAATATTTGAATGTGGGCTGTGTCAGTGCGTATCCCGCATTCATCACCGCTTTCCTCAAAATTTTGTCCTTGACCTCCCTCGAGAAATTCTGGACGATATGCCTGATGCAATAGACATGCGTAGAAGGAGGGTCATGCCAACCATTTGCCGGATTATTATAGGCACTTTCAATGGAGGCATGTCTGTCCGAGATCAAACATAGATCTGGTTGAGGAGCCACGTGTGTACGAAGATTTTTCAGGAAAAAGCTCCAAGCACCACCGGTTTCCCCCTCGACAAGGGCAAACGCAACGGGGAAAATGTTATTGTTGCCATCTTGTGCAACTGCCATCAAAAGCGTGCCTTTGTACTTCCCATACAACCAAGTCCCGTCTATTTGTAGAATTGGTTTACATGATGCAAACCCTGTGATGCATGGTTGAAATGCCCAAAAGACGCGACTGAATATTCCGTTGCCATGTAGTACACTACCATCTTGGGCGTACGCGGGCAATGTTTCCAGAACATAAACACTACCTGGAGAATATGTCTTTAGTGCATTGAGGTAGCGGGGAAGTTCTCGGTATGACTCCTCCCAGTTTCCATACACCCTTTCAATCGCCTTAGTCTTTGCTAACCACGCCTTACGGTAAGATGGGTAACCGACTGTACCAGAGCGGATCTTCGAGATATGGAGATCTTACTGATTTTATGGATTCGGATCGCATTGACTTCGCTGGGCCATCGACCTTGCCGCAACAGGAAACGAGACGGCACCCAGCAAGAGAAAGGCGAGGATGGGGATGCGGAACTGGGGGTCATTACCGGGTTCCTGGGGATCATTGATGTATCTTTTTTTTTTCCAGTATTTTTTGTATCTTTTTTTTTACTGTTATTTAAATGTAAAACAGTTCAATGTAATTATTTTTTATCAAATAAAAAATCAATTTTGTTTATCTCTGTCTAATACGCAACGCGCAGGAAAGAAAAAAAATTTTTTTTTTTGACCTAGCTTTGTACATAGGCGCCATCTCACTTGGCTTAGGGCTTGCCATTTGCCCTTAGGCGCCAAATGAGATGGCGCCTCCCTTAAAAAAAGAGGAGGATGCGCCAAATAAGATGGCTCCTCCTTTGTGGAGCCATCTCAAACATGGTTATTTGCGTAATTTTTTCCGAAACCCGGTTATTCGCGAAATATTTTTTTAATACTTGGTTATTAATAAAAAAAATTCGCAAAGTTGACTTTTCAAAATTCCCAAAAATTTCCCAACTTCCACAAGGCATATCTTGCTCAATTGTTAATCTTTGATCATGTTCTTGGACATTTTGGAAAGGTCTTGAAGTCCTCTAACCAATGCCTTTGGTCCCATGTCATTTTGATTTACCAATCTCAAGTTATGGCCTTTGACTTAAAGTCCCTTTTTGTTGACTTTTGAAAATGACCTATAATGTTGAAATTGATAACTTTTTGTGAGAGCATTTCATGGACTTGAAGTGTGAAGAGAAGTTGTAGGAAATGTCTTTATCTTCAAAATGAGCTTTGGATGGAATTTATCTGATAAACCATGTGGAAGTTATGCCTTGGTCAAGTTACAGTTGACTTTTTCAACTGTCCAAATATAGAAACTTTTGCATCCTGAGACTTTTTGAGCCATGCTTTGAAAATCATGATCAAGAATTGATCAAATGATGTTTGTGGCTTCAAAATAAGATGTTGACCAAAAATCTGAACTTTTGACTGTCAAATGACCATTTTGCCCCTGCAGTTGACTGTAGGGCAATTAGGGTTTTTGACTGTGCAATTTTGTGCTGTAAGTCTTGAAACGTGGTATGAGGATGCTTGACCATGTTTGTAGGCATGTGGGACTTGATTGGACCCTTGGAAACTTCATTTTCTTTGTCAGAACCAAAACCCTAATTTTTGACTGTTAGGAGGCCCTTGAACTATGCAACCCTGGGGAGATTTTGAAGCATGCTCTTTGCAATTCTTTGAAGAATATGGGAGGGCAAATTTTGGGGTACAACAGTTGCCCCTGTTCAATCTTCTTAGACCTGAGGATGCAGATTGGCTGACGTGCCTTTCGTAATCCGAAGGTGGAAGATGATTGAACACTAGAGTGCCCAAAAATTTGCGCTCACATAGTAGTGTGATGGTGGAATGGGCTTATAGATGCCATTTGGAGATTGATGAATAGGATGATGGGCTTATAGATGCCATGCTAAGAGATGATGGGTAGGCTGATGGGCTTATAGATGCCATCTGGATGTCGATCGCGTAAGAGATTCCTTAGCGAGAAGTTGCGTACCTGAAAAAGAAAATGATTACCTGACTTGTTACAGGAGCTGGTCTTTAAACTCTTTGTGTAGATGTGTCCTGACTGGTTATAGGAATTGAATCTGGAGCTTCAAACGGTGATGAATGAACCAGGGATGATTAGTACCTCAACAGGAACGGTGAGAGAACCTTGGATGATTACTACCTCAACAGGAACGCCGAGAGAACCTTGGACGATTACTACCTCAACAGTAACGCTGAGAGAATCTTGGGCGACTTCAACCTCAACAGTAACGCTGAGAGAATCTTGGGCGACTTCTACCTCAACAGTAACGCTGAGAGAATCTTGGGACGATTACTACCTCAACAGTAATGCTGAGAGAATCTTGGATATCTTCTACTGAGTCTTTATCAGGAAAATCTGTTAGGGGTCGATTTAGCTGGACTAGAGAAGGCCTTTGACTGGATAAGAAACAGGAAAATCTTAGGGTCGATTTAACTGAACCGGTCTAGGTCTTGAAATCTTCAACTGGATAAGAAACAGGGAGATCTTAGGGTCGATCTGACTGAACCAGAGAAGGCCTTTGACTGGATAAGAAACAGAAAAATCTTAGGGTCGATTTAACTGAACCGGTCTAGGTCTTGAAATCTTCAACTGGATAAGAAACAGGGAGATCTTAGGGTCGATCTGACTGAACCAGAGAAGGCCTTTGACTGGATAAGAATCAGGAAAATCTTAGGGTCGATTTAACTGAACCAGACTAAAGTTTTGGAATATAGCTGAGAACTTAACTGAATCTTTTCCTGAAAGGTAAAGGTCAGTCATATGCAAGGCATGATATGAATCAAGCGATGATGTTCTCAACATGAATGAGATTTGTAAGATATGATGCGTATATGCATGCTATAATGTATGAAGATGTGACATTTATGAATGTATGTTTTCGTCTTAGGAAAATATATCCTTGACGGGTGCCGGGAAGTCGCTCCTGGGCTGATGTTGAAGAATAGCTCTTTGCTTCCGCTGGGGAGTGATGGTTGCAAGAGTGCCGGTGGTAGAAGATAACTCCGTTGGGGAATAAACTTGGCGAATGAATTACTCTGCGGGGAGAAAAGTACTCTAACGATCTTGCTGGGAAGCAACACTCTATGGGGAGAGAGATGCTTTGCTGAAATGTTGATGGTAACTTGCTGGGGATACCCTTGTTGTGTTGGAAGTGTTAATAGACTTCGCTGGGGATAAGAAGATTTCGCCGAGGATGATCTTTCCGTGGCTTTTGGCTGAGGATAACCCAGTTATATCCTGGTAGGGAAATAACTCTTTGAATAAAGCCGGGAGATGCGTTCGTGCTCTGCGAGGGTAAGCTTCCAGAATCTACTGGGGATAAGCTTGCTGCTTGGGGAGATGAATTCCAACTTTCCTTGGGAACTAAATTGGACTCTCCTGGGGAAGTTTGAGCTGTATCGGGGAAGTGACTCCATTGAATGTTTGGTATACCGCCGGGGAACAATCTTAGATCAAGACTGTCGGGGATGCTTGTTAGGAATGTTCGTATATTGCTGGGGAATGTTGAGATCTGCGGGCGGATACCCAACTTCCTTAAGGTTTGATTGTACAGCTTTTCTTGGGGAGAGTGCACTGACTTGCTGGCTCACTCTCTGAGGAATTAAGATATCTGGTTATGTTCTTCAGCTAAACCTACCTTGATACTTTGGAGGACAGACAATTAGATTGCTTAGACAACTCTTTATTGCCCCTGTTTCTAATGTTACCTGTAATTAATCCTTTGTTTTGTATGCAAATATTCATGAGTTAGCAAATTATTGTCAATGCATATATCACAAATTGAACCTTGGACGTTCTTCGCAAAACAAAACAGAAAAGGAAAAAACAAATGGCAATTTTAACTGAAAAGTGATTTTATATTAATTTTTTGAATTTGCCTGTAAAATAGGCGTTTTATGTACAAGAGGCTGACGTCCTAGTAAGAGAACGCCGCCGAACAAAAGAATTTATACAAGTTTGTACAAAAGAAAATAAAACAGCTGTGTGAAATGAATGATCCACTGGGTTTCAACTCTGCTATCGCCTTTATGTCTTTGAGCGTCTCATCACTTGACGACCTTAGTTGAAGGTGAAGCTGACTGATCGATGCCGTCAGAACTTGATGTAGATATCGGATTCTGGATGCAAAGTGATCCAATGAGACATAGTATTACGCTTTATCCCTAACTTTTGCCTGGACCGCCCTTTCGAGTTTTCAGTCCACCGGGATACCCATTTTTGCCCAAGCCGCCTTTTCAGGTTTTCGACTTGCCGGGTGTACAGATTTTTTTTTTTCATTTCATCCCTTCATTTTACCCGAACCCTTTTGGTTCGCCGGGAAGCCCTAATTTTTGCCTAGGTACGTCAACCTAGCGGGTCTTTTTCATGCGTAGTATTTTTTTACTATGTCTGCATTGGCGGGGTGAGGAAGGTCGTCACCATCCATGTTGGTTAGAATCATGGCTCCTCCTGAGAACACATGTTTAACCACAAATGGCCCTTCGTACGTAGGGGTCCATTTGCCCCTTGGATCACTCTGAGGAAGGATGATACGCTTGATTACTAAATCCCCAACTCGATATTCTTGTGGTCTGACCTTTTTGTTAAATGCCCTGATCATCCGTTTTTGGTACGTCTGACCATGACAGATAGCAGCGAGTCTCTTTTTGTTAATTAAGTTTAGCTGATCAAGTCGTGTCTGGATCCAATCATCTTCACTCAGATCTGCATCCTTCATTATCCGGAGAGAGGGTATTTGCACTTCAATCGGTAAGACTGCCTCCATACCGTAGACCAAGGAGAAAGGAGTTGCCCCGGTTGACGTCCTGGCTGAGGTGCGGTACCCATATAGAGCGAACGGTAACATCTCGTGCCAATCTTTATAAGTCACTGTCATCTTCTGCACGATTTTCTTAATGTTCTTATTTGCTGCTTCTACAGCCCCATTCATCTTCGGCCGGTAGGGAGAAGAGTTATGGTGTTGTATCTTAAACTGCTCGCAGAGCTCAATGATCATCTTGTTATTAAGATTGGTACCGTTGTCTGTAATGATTCTTTCAGGGACGCCGTATCGACAGATCAGGTTGTGCCGAATGAACCGTGCCACAACAGTCTTGGTTACCGTAGCGTAGGATGCTGCTTCGACCCACTTCGTGAAGTAATCAATCGCTACCAGGATGAAGCGATGCCCGTTGGATGTCGTAGGTTTAATCTCACCGATCATATCTATGCCCCACATTGCAAACGGCCAAGGCGCAGTCAGAACATTCAAAGGAACTGGAGGAACGTGCACCTTGTCTGCATAAATCTGGCATTTGTGACATGTCCGAGAGTGCTGGTAACAGTCGGCTTCCATTGTGGACCAGAAATACCCTGCCCGAAGGATTTTCTTTGCCATAGTGTGTCCACTGGAATGTGTTTCGAAGGTCCCTTCATGTAGCTCTTCCATGATCCTTTCTGCTTCTGTCTTGTCCATACAACGCAGTAAGGTCGAATCATGATTTCGCTTGTATAGGATGCCGTTGCTAAAGAAGAACTTCGCTGCGAACCTTCTCAGAAACTTTTTATCATTGACAGATGCACCTTCAGGGTATTCCTGAGCTTCTAGATATCTCTTCACCTCATGGTACCAAGGCTTCTCAGTCACCAATTCAGTCTCGAGATCACAACAGTATGCTGGTTCGTCCAGTTTCCAGATGATGATCCGGGGAGCCTCATTGTCCCATTTGACCTTGAACATAGAAGACATCGTAGCCAACGCGTCCGCTAGATGATTCTCCTCTCTTGGGAAATGTTCAAAAGTTATCTCTGTAAAGTGGGGGATCAAGGTCAACACACATTCTCGGTAAGGAATAAGATTCGGATGTTTCGTATCCTACTCCCCTTTGATCTGATTGATCACGAGAGCGGAATCTCCGAAGACACTCAGAAACTTGATCCTTAAGTCGATCGCAGCCTGGAGACCCATGATGCATGCCTCATACTCCGCCATGTTGTTGGTGCAGTTGAAACATAGCCGGGCAGTAAGTGGAGTATGGGTGCCTTGAGGGGATATGATTACAGCGCCGATGCCGTTACCCAAAGCGTTGGAGGCTCCGTCAAAGTGCATAGACCATCGGGATCCTTCCTCAGGTCCTTCATCCGGTCCAGGTACTTCACAATCAGTCACTATCATGATGCTCTCGTCTGGAAACTCGAAGTTCATTGACTGATAGTCATCTACTGCTTGATGTGCCAAGTGGTCTGCTAATACACTTCCCTTGATGGCTTTCTGAGTTGTGTATTGAATGTCGTATTCTGTCAAGATCATCTGCCATCTTGCTATTCTCCCAGACAGAGCAGGCTTTTCAAATATGTACTTTATAGGATCCATCTTTGAGATCAACAAGGTAGTGTGAGTCAGCATATACTGTCTCAGCCGGCGAGCAGCCCATACCAAAGCGCAACAAGTTTTCTCGAGCAGTGAGTATCGAGTCTCACAGTCGGTAAACTTTTTGCTAAGGTAATAAATGGCGTGCTCTTTTCGGCCAGACTCGTCATGCTGCCCCAGCACACACCCCATTGAGTTATCAAGTACTGTCAGGTATAGTATCAGAGGTCTCCCTTCAACCGGTGGCATAAGGATGGGTGGTTCTTGGAGATACTCCTTGATTCTGTCAAAAGCAGTCTGACATTCATCATTCCAACGTACTACCTGATCTTTCTTCAGCAGTTTGAAGATTGGTTCACAAGTAGCAGTTAGATGCGAGATGAACCGAGCAATGTAATTCAGGCGTCCTAGAAAGCCTCTGACCTCTTTCTCTGTCTTGGGAACTGGCATTTCTTGAATGGCTTTAACCTTTGCAGGGTCCACTTGAATACCCTTATCGCTTACAACGAAGCCTAGCAACTTTCCAGATCTTACCCCGAAGGTGCACTTGTTCGGATTCAAGCTCAGCTTGTACATTTTCAGACGGTCAAACAATTTCTGCAGATGATCTAGGTGTTCTTCTTCAGTCTGGGACCTTACGATCATGTCGTCAACATACACTTCTATCTCATGATGGATCATGTCGTGAAATAAAGCAACCATGGCACGTTGGTAGGTTGCCCCAGCATTTTTCAGTCCAAAAGGCATGACCTTGTAGCAGAAGATGCCCCACTGAGTAACAAAGGTAGTTTTTGAAATTCCTGGTATGTCACAGACTCAGGATGTCTAATGGAATGTTAAGACATCTGATCTGACATTAAGCGCTGTACAGGTAGAATAGGCTGTACTTTTGATATCTGTTCTACAACAGTCACTGGACTATCATACCAGAGCCTGCAACACCTTTTGACAAACGCAGGTTCTGATTTACTGAAGTTCAGAACAGTTAAGGTTAATCAAATACATTGATGTCACGAGGAATGCTGTAACATCAAACACATAACCAATGCAGAAGGTAAATAACACACAGAATTGTTCACCCAGTTCGGTTCAACCAACCTACATCTGGGGGCTTCCAAGCCAGGGATAAAGTTCACTATTAGTAGTATCAATTCAAAGACCCTACAGCCAACACACCCGTTGACAGCCTTCTCACTTAATCACTACCCAATGACACTTTTACCTAAGATCCAATCCTAGATATGAGACCCCTCTCACTCCCCCTCAATCACCGCAGTGATAACTTTCTACAGTACATAAACTGTTCAGAAGATACACTTCCATTACACATCTTAATCATGCTTAAAAGCTTCAATCAAGTACAATGCATACATCCTTTTACCTACAGGTTTCAAGGAGTATGGTGACCATCCCACAGCCCGGGTGGTTCACAACAAAACTAGCCCTAAATCATTACATCTTTTCAATCCGCAAACTTCCTTAAATTAGGTTACAATGCTTCTATTTATAACCCTCTTTACCCAGCTGGATTTGGGCCTTCACATAACAGCAATGCAGCTCTAACAACCTGCATAAAATAAGCAGAAAACTTCTGCTACAAGTTAGGTCTTCAATCGAGCTTTTCTCCTTATCCTTAGCTTCTGATTGAATCTTCTAGGGCTCCACGTATGCCTTCAATTTTCGCTACTTGTTATGCATTCTATTTGGCAGAATATTCTGCATAACTTTAGGAACAGAACTGCATCAGTCTTGACAGTTCAGTAGCTTGATGTCTGGTATGATGTTATGACATCTCTTGAGACATGTTGTTCCAGAGCATGTTTAGGCATTTACAATAGAATTTTCAGGCTGTTCCTATTGTACATTACATTACATTATTGTTGCTATTTGTTTTACAAGAGATGAGCCAATCCCAAACGAAGGCACTTTCAATCTCCCCCTTTGGCTAATTTTGGCTAAAACAAATACAACAATAATACTCACCATTCAGGACCTCTTGTGGCACAGGAGGAAGAGGATGCACCTTATTCCCTTTTAGACCACGAACCATTTCTTGTCACTGATGGTGGAAAAAGAGGACCGTGGGAGATAAACTATCCTTTCAGAGGCATCAGAGAACCTTTAAGGAGTGACCAGAATATCTCCCTTGTAACTCAGAACACATGTCACAACTGTGTTCATAACTCAGATCACAAGTCACAAAGAAATTCACGCCATTTGAATTTCTGCTGAGTTTGTGACAAGTCTCTTTGTGATCAAAATTTTGAGTAGCTGCTGCAACGAGGACAATGTCAAACAGTGACAGTACTCCTTTCTCCCCCTTTTTGGCCAAAAATTGACAAAGAAAGCCCTCACAAAACCAGATCCAAGAACAGTTTTCCCAAATCCGTATAAACCCCATGATGGTTGTGAGAGAATAGAATGTGTGACAGGAGGTTATATAAGGAGATAACAGGTTCAAGAAGATGGTAATATAAAATCTTGGTCAAGGATACCTGTTAAAGTTGTTTGCATATTTCAAACTGACTGTGCATGCATTTGTTTGTTTCTGCCAAAAGAACCAGTCCTAATACATGCATAAGTTTGGGTCAAAGCAATTCCTGAATAAAATCAGCCTTTGACCGACTTTTAAGGTTGAAGATTCTTTTGGGAAACAGAATACCAAATATAGCTTCTGAATAGCTACAATTACGTGGTGACGTTATTTTCCACGTATTCTTCTTGATTTCTCCAAGGATGTAATGTCGTTGGTAATGTCATGACACTTACTTAGACATTCTTCAACAACAGCAGCCTTCTTTTTACTTCTCTCAGTTAGGCACAGAGAAGGACACTTTAAACAGCTAGTAACAAGAGACTAGTAACATTAAGCATGGCCATCAATCATGCTTTCTTAAATGTTGCTGAGATCCACCACAATTACTTTCTACCATCTTCCAGACAGCAAAATAAGGAAGGAGGGAATAAACCAGAAGGCTCCAAAATGCTTCACAAGACATCACAGATTAGTTCTAATACACAAAATTTAGATGCCACGTCAATTTCTTGTAGTAAAAGGACCCCTTGAACATATGCTGAATATATCAGATTTCTTAATCTGATTTACTTCTTCTGATCTACCATTCACTAGTAGTAGCTAGAGCTAGTGAAGTCTTTACCACAAAAGCATTTCTGATTTGCCAGACCAAGTTGTTATTGATAAGATCTGAATCTTCCAAATTGCTTCAAAGTATCAAAACTGCCACTTATGAGATTTTTAAGAATCTCTGAGATTTTCTTCCTGAACCCAGACAGATAACAAGAGCAATTCTTCAATCTCCTGATGTTGAGACATTATTCATGACTTCACTTAGAAGTTCACAATGTCATATTATCAGAACACATAAACATCAGTATACAACCGTCCTCTTCTGACTTCTGATCTTCAGATCAAGTTCAACAATACACATACAAAGTCTCCCTTTAATGTATATTGTAATTGGGGAAAGTGCAACTCTCAGTGACTCCCCTTGTTAAGGCCAATCAAAACCGTAGCGTGGAAACCAGTAGCACTAGCTCTGAGGTAGTAACTTCAAGCACCCTGAACTAGTCGTAGAATAGTAAGGATATCTCTGATTCATGACCTTGCACTTCCACAGTTATCATGACTCTTTGGATGGCTGAGAAATCATGTAGCCATAGTCTGAAACCAACCTCCAACCTTCTTAGTGTGCTTACAAGCTTTTACTAAGATTCAGACTTTCTAGAAGGATTATCCTTTGATCATGTATAATATATTTACTAGTAGTTGCTAATACTAGTAAGTTCTTCAGACCACAACAGTAGTTATGCATTGTTAAGCATACTACTTTTAAACACAAGTAGAATCTACTTATTCCAAACCAACAATAGAACTGCCACTTCTGAATGAGGCAATAGAATATTAAGATTCACAGACCCAAGTCTCTGCCACTGACTTCTAACAATAATGATGTTACAGCATGAATCTATCTGCTTGGGTTCTGACGTTAACATCCAGGGGATTGATGCCCTTTTATATTCCCCATAAGAAGGTATGATCTTCATCTTCAGCAATAATTACTCACCAGAATACTCTTAGAGAAAAATAAACTCTCTACCAAGTTCTGAGAAATAGGTTCAGAAAACAGCCTTGCATGCACTTAGTCTCCCATCAAGGTGCTTATATATATCTTTATCCAAGATCCTAATGAATACTTAGTCTCCCGTCAAAGTATTCATTATTAGTTAGATTATGCCATCTTCTCAAGGTAGTATAATTACTCCATGCATGAAGAACCAACTGGTCCTTACAAGTTTCCTCTACTGAAGAGACCCTTCGTTTGAGATGATGTTGCAACATTGATCCCAAGCACACTTTTCTTGTAGAGGATACAAGAGTACACCAGAAGCTAATCATCCTTTATGATCAGATCCATAACAACCACATAACCTGTTCTTATTCCTATCCTCCTTGGAAATCACTAAGATCATGAGAAATAAACCCAAGCATCTTACAGAACAAGGTAAGATGAACTCCCTTTCACATCAGCTTGATCATATTACTGCCTCTGAACAAAGGGTTATCCAACTTCCCTCTTTATGGATACATTGTTGAGCTCTTTACTTTAGACACATAGTAAGTACTCTTTATTTGGAATTTGCCACAGGTTTCAAATTAAGAGTCCTTAGTTTGCTTGCTGTACAAGTTTCAAATTGCCACATTCTGTAACTTGTACTAGAAGAAACTTCATTATCAATCATGAGGATGTTTGATAAGTCTGGAACAACTGAAGTCTTCAATAGTTGTGATGTTGTACATCCTTTTTCATCACGAGCTTTTGATTCTGATTTCCACATATTTATCACAGAATTATTTAATCACACTAGATGTTCCTGACTGATTACTTCTTCATGCTTGCTAAGCATATTTACTTGACTGAAGATCCAGAAATGATGTTCCATCATCCATCACATGAGGGAAAACCTGGAAATCACAGCTTTAAAGTCCTTTTAAGTGCATTTAGCTCAGTACATATACTCCCTTAAACTCATAACTGGAGTAGATGACCTGTTGATCGTGTCCTGATCAATTATTCCAAAACAGATGTCTCCTCTTCCAGATCAGGAGTAGGTTCCAAACATATGTACTCACATTACATGTGTTTAGCACCCAGAACATCTGTTCTTCAACTGGCAGTTGCATGATGTTCTAACATCCTTAAGAACATCAATTCCATCTCCTTGGAACACATTATCCTTGATAATCTTCAAGGTCTTCAAGCAGCTTGCAGATGTATATGAGAATCATTGATCAATTGATACTCATCAACACTTACAATAAAAGCCTTTATGAGTGGACTTGAGGAATTCTCAAGTATCTTTGACATTATTGATAGATTGCAAAATCTGCTTACAAATTCTGTTGAAAATAATAACCCTAGAGTTCTTCTTTCACTTTAGGGGTTGTATCAGAAGTTGTGCAGCGGAATAGCAGTAGAACCTGCTTAAATTAATCCTTCAAGTTGTTTGCTTCTTCACCAAGCAACTTTCTAGACCCAACTCTACAGCCCTGTTAAAAGGAAGCTTTATAAGCACATATGATGCCTTATCAATATCTTCACTCCCGCATGAAGGTTTTGATAATACTGAATATAGGTTGAACAATGCTCTCCAAAATCTTCACTCCCGCATGAGGTCTTTGAATTTGTTCAAACATTTTCACCTTCCTTCAACATAGCTGATCAGATTGATCTAGTTTCTCCCAAATTGGTCCATCCTCCAAAAAAAAACTACTGTTTCAAACAATGTTCTACCTTGTACACAACAGGAAAGTATCCCCCATGGATCTCATCCAGAGACAGACAGGATGCCCGCTTTGATACCAATTGAAATTCCTGGTATGTCACAGACTCAGGATGTCTAATGGAATGTTAAGACATCTGATCTGACATTAAGCGCTGTACAGGTAGAATAGGCTGTACTTTTGATATCTGTTCTACAACAGTCACTGGACTATCATACCAGAGCCTGCAACACCTTTTGACAAACGCAGGTTCTGATTTACTGAAGTTCAGAACAGTTAAGGTTAATCAAATACATTGATGTCACGAGGAATGCTGTAACATCAAACACATAACCAATGCAGAAGGTAAATAACACACAGAATTGTTCACCCAGTTCGGTTCAACCAACCTACATCTGGGGGCTTCCAAGCCAGGGATAAAGTTCACTATTAGTAGTATCAATTCAAAGACCCTACAGCCAACACACCCGTTGACAGCCTTCTCACTTAATCACTACCCAATGACACTTTTACCTAAGATCCAATCCTAGATATGAGACCCCTCTCACTCCCCCTCAATCACCGCAGTGATAACTTTCTACAGTACATAAACTGTTCAGAAGATACACTTCCATTACACATCTTAATCATGCTTAAAAGCTTCAATCAAGTACAATGCATACATCCTTTTACCTACAGGTTTCAAGGAGTATGGTGACCATCCCACAGCCCGGGTGGTTCACAACAAAACTAGCCCTAAATCATTACATCTTGTCAATCCGCAAACTTCCTTAAATTAGGTTACAATGCTTCTATTTATAACCCTCTTTACCCAGCTGGATTTGGGCCTTCACATAACAGCAATGCAGCTCTAACAACCTGCATAAAATAAGCAGAAAACTTCTGCTACAAGTTAGGTCTTCAATCGAGCTTTTCTCCTTATCCTTAGCTTCTGATTGAATCTTCTAGGGCTCCACGTATGCCTTCAATTTTCGCTACTTGTTATGCATTCTATTTGGCAGAATATTCTGCATAACTTTAGGAACAGAACTGCATCAGTCTTGACAGTTCAGTAGCTTGATGTCTGGTATGATGTTATGACATCTCTTGAGACATGTTGTTCCAGAGCATGTTTAGGCATTTACAATAGAATTTTCAGGCTGTTCCTATTGTACATTACATTACATTATTGTTGCTATTTGTTTTACAAGAGATGAGCCAATCCCAAACGAAGGCACTTTCAGTTTTTTCCATGTCTTCAGGTGCCATCTTGATCTGATTATACCCTGAGAAACCATCCATGAAAGAGAACACCTTATGCTGAGCTGTATTGTCAACAAGGACATCAATGTGAGGTAGGGGGAAGTCATTGTTGGGGCTGGCCCTGTTCAGATCCCTGTAGTCGACACACATTCTGACCTTACCGTCCTTCTTTGGCACTGGCACCACGTTAGCAACCCACTGAGGGTAAGAAGTCACTGCAAGGAACCCGGCATCAAACTGTTTCATAACCTCAGCTTTAATCTTTTCAGACATCTCTGGACGCATACGGCGGACCTTTTGCTTGACCGGAGGACAGTCTTCCTTGGTAGGCAAGTGATGGACCACAATGTCGGTATCCAACCCGGGCATGTCTTCGTAGGACTAGGCAAAGATCTCCATATAATCATGTAGCATCTGAGTCAACCGTTGCTTCACGCTGAGCTCTAGGTTGGCACCAATCTTAACTTCCTTCCTGTCTGCCTCAGTACCCAGATTTATCGTTTCCACCGGCTCTTCATGTGGTTGAATTGCCCTCTCTTCCTGGAGTAACAGTCTTGCAAGCTCGCCAGGCACTTCGCCGTCATCTTCACCTTCGTCTTCGGCTAAGTTGATCGGATTTTCGAAGTCATAACTGGTAGTAGCAGAGTCGTTACCAGTGAGATCCAGAGTGGATTGAAACCTGTATGAGTGAGTGTGTGTAAATACAGCTGTTTTGAAATATATAAAGGAAAGAAAGATAAAAAAGGAGCATAAGATTTGAAATTCGAGAAAACGTCCAAGATCTTTATTCATGATATATGAAATGACAATTTATATGCCCTCACAAATGAAGCCACGGTGCCTCGGGTAAGACACCGGGCCATAGAGTTTTAATTGTTTATTACAAATAACAAAAACAAAAGAATTCATTACTCAGTAACAAGAGAAACAAGTAGGTTGTCTTTTGCAATCCAATTGCTAGGTTCACCGTCGGTTGCCGGGTAAATCCAGCTGTCAAACTCAGTTTCATCCACTTCATCCTCATCCCCAATAGCATTCACTCCGTGAGCAGGCAGGGGGGCTGTCACTACATTAGGCTTCTCAGATGCCTCAAATTGTACCTCCTTGGCGTCAATAAGGTCCTGCAGCTTGTTCCTTAAGGCCCAACAGTCATCAGTGGAATGCCCCGGGCTATCAGAATGGTAAGCACAGCGGGCATTTGGATTGTATTTCGGAGAGGCAGTGTTTACAACCTTCGGGGCCTCCCTAACAGTCACTAGGTTGGTGGACAGCAACTGCGGCAAGATTTGCGATAGGGTCATACTCAAACGGGTAAACTCTCTTCTGGGTCTTTCAGCCCTTTGAGGATTGGTTTACCGAGGAGCGGCATCAGACTTAGCAATCATCACCGCATTGACAGATTGGCGGCGCTCAGGTTTCTCTTGTCTTCTAGACCCATATACAGCACTGGCCTCCTTTTTGAAGGGTTTCTTCTCAGAACTTGCAGATGCACCCTTCTGAATTTTGCCAGACTTCATCCCAGCCTCTATTCTCTCTCCAGTCAGAATAAGATCAGTAAACCCTGCAGATGAGTTACCGATAAGATGGTTGAAAAATGACCCAGATAGGGTCCCCAAGAACATGTCTACCAATTCCCGGTCAGTCAACGGAGGCTGCACCCTGCCAGCCAGATCCCTCCACTTCTGTGCACACTCTTTAAAACCTTCGCTTGACCCTAGCGACATACCCTGGAGTTGGGTACATGTAGGGGCAAGGTCGGCATTATATTGATACTGCTTATAGAAAGCAGTAGCCAACTCCTCCCAGTTACGAACCTTGGTCCCATCCAGCTGATAGAACCATTCGAGATGAGTCCCTGAAAGACTCTCCTGGAAGAAGTGGATCCACAAGTTCTTGTCCACTGAGTACGGTTGAATCTTCCGCACATAAGACCTGAGGTGTAGCTTGGGACAAGACGCCCCGTCATACTTGGTAAAAGATGGTGCTTTGAACTTATGAGGAATAATCACACCAGTAGACAAACCCAAGTCTCCGAAATCCAACCCAGGCACTTGTTGGATCTCCATAGCATTCAGTCTGTCCTTCAACTGCTTGTATCTTTCTTCTGCCGCAGGATATTGTTCCTCATCAAAATCAGTCTCGTTGTCAGAGACTACCGGACTAGGACCTTTTCCCCCTTGGGGACTGCTCTTGCCTATAGAAGAACCAGCCTCTTCCTTCTGCAGAGTGTTGCCAAACCTTCGGCCCTAGTTGAAAAGAACAGTTCTATTCTTCTTCTTCTTCTCTTTCTTCAGGAGCAGAGCCTTCAGCTCTTCTTGGGTCTGAGCCAAACCCATGATTAGTTCCTGAAATTGCGCATTCTGCGCCTGAAGAGCCTTGATGGACATCTCGGTCGATGATGAGTCAGGATTCATGATGCTGAAATAAACAGCGAAGAACGGTAAGCAACCTGAAAAGAAGAAAACCTGCTATGCACATGATGAATGATATGTGTTTATGCAATGCATTCAAGGGTTCGAAAGTTCAAATTTGTTGTAGACAAAAAGGAACACACATTATTATTAAGGAAATAATTGTTTAGTACATCGAAGCCACATGGGCACAAATTACAAAGCAAATCAATCCCAAAAGACACTACGCATCCTCTTTGGAGCTATGTAGGTGTTGAGATTCCTCTCCTCATGCAATAGGCGGGTGAGCTCCAAGACCTTCTTTTCACTAGCATGTAGACTGGTCTCAAGAGAATTCCGTTCTTCCTTAAGCTGGATCCAGCTCTTCTGCATCTCTTCCCAGGACATGGGCATATCGGGATGCTGAATGGTGTAGGACACTTCTCCTTCCAAGACTGGCTCTTTAATCACAGGGAGCACATGAGGATATGGCATCACTAACTTCTGGGAGCGGGCTCGTACCCACTTGAGATAAGGTTCCAACGGGATGGAGTTCCTATGCCCCAGTGTCTTGCTGTCTATCCTACTTGGCATCCTCCAGGCTCTGATAAATCTCTGGCAAAGTCCTTGTGTATCATTGTCGAAGTCAAAAACAATGTCAGGAATTAACATGTCATGAGGACCATCCCTCCGAGCATAACCAAACTGTCTCCAAGCCAGGCATGGGTTGTAAGTAATACCTCCTCTGATTCCAAGTAAAGGAACATTAGGGTACTCCCCGCAATGATCAATGATAGTGACATCCTCTCTGGACCGAGGGCACCAATGTATATCTGCATGTGTAAGAGTCATCAACCGTTGTGACCATCTCAAACCCCGCTCGTTCTTCAAAACTGATTGTGGAAGGTGCGAAATAAACCACCTTCCCAGGAGAGGAGTGCAACACATAAGGACACCTCTTTTTCTCATGGTTCGAGTGTAACATGAGTGAAGGATGTCCCCCAGCAACGTAGGTATAGGATTCCTGGACATGAAGATCTGGACGGCACTGATATCTATAAGCTGATCTGGGTTAGGGAACAACACCAAACCATAGACAAGGAGGGCCACAACTTCTTCAAAAGCTTGTAAGTCAAGGGAGTTCCAACATTCATGGGCCTTTTCAAACAGAAATCTGGCTAAGAACCCTTTGATACCACTTCTAACTTCCCAATGTCCCTTGAGGTCAGATGATTGTAGGTGCAAGGCCTTAGCAATCTCTTCAAGCTTGGGTTCCTTTTCTGTACTGTTGTAGGGTAGTTGATCAAGGATGGGGATCTTCAGGAGCCGGGAGAACTCCTCCAATGTAGGTACCAGCTGATAGTCCAAGAAGGTGAAACAGTGATGCAGAGGGTCAAAGAACTGGAACAGGACCTTTATCATATCCTCCTCAATGTTGGTATTGACCAAGCTGATGAGTCTTCCATGTCTTTCACTGAAAGAAGAACTCTCGGGAATCCTGGATATAAGCTCCTTAAGCTGAGGAGGGATCCTTACAAGGCTGATTTGAATTGTCTTTCTGCGAACAGTTTCCATGTCCTACAAAACAAAGAACAAAGATGAAGATTCGAACCCCTGAAATGGTTAGTCAATGCATATGATGCTGGATGATGTCATGATGCTATGATAAAACACACCACAGATATTTACAAAGGTAGACATGTAAGGCACACAAGTCACACAAGACAAGCCCTTAGGGTTTAGGCCAGCATGGGGTCTGGTTATTACCCTCTTGAAGTTGGTGGGTTCAACCTGTCCTATTAGAAGTAACCGGGTTCTAAGGGTCCCAACATCACTGGATTGCTTTCATTGTTCATCGTTTCGATTTAGCCACTGAACTGGCGACCGAAATATTCCAGGAAAGCAACCCTCAATTGAGTGTAGTATCGAGTATCAACCAACCTCGGACTGCACCAAAGTCAGTTATCTCACTACCCTAAAGAGGCCAAGATGGTTCAATTAAGGTTCCTAAGGCCTGTTGATGCTTCACGACACCACGCGGAGGCCCCGTACTCTCCTTGACTGAACTCAAGGGTTACCGGTACACACCAAAGTGCCACATCAACGTAGCAGACTGTTTCAACCATGTCGATATACCCCGTACAGTTGCCTCACAGCCTTGTTGCTACTTTCTAAGAAGGTATCCCCAGATCCGGGTTAGGATCTATAGAACTCCCAAGACACCCACAATTTAAAGCACACAAATTAATACAATTGAAAACACAGTTATGAACTAAACCCTAAGGTACACCTCCCTTTAAGTAAAGTCCCCAGCAGAGTCGCCAGTTCTGTGATCGGTGGATCTGGAACTGACTGTTTAACGCTGGTTCGCGAAATGTCGCGGTAAGCAAGAGTCGCCACCGTCTTTTATTTTCTCCAAATGGAAAGGACAAAAGCACAGAAAAATTCCTTATAGAGATTGCTCTCGGTTCGGGAGGTAGATTATAGAAAGGGAAGGTGTTAGCACCCTTTCTATCCATGGTTATCCATGGGCTCTTAGATACTTGCTCATTTGTGTTTTCAAAAATGGTTTGTTTGTTTTTCAACTGTGGGTTTTAAAAAAGGTTCTTTGAAAATTTCAGTTCGACTCTTGTATCGGTCCTCAAGAGTGTTTGAAAAATTGCTTTCGAAAGCTTTTTGAAAAGGTGTCGATGTGAAAAGTATTTTTGATTTGTTTTTGAAATTAGAGCAAGTATCTAGAGTCATCTACCTACCGTAAAGAATTAGTCTGTGTAAATGTCCTTAAAGTAGTGCCATCCCACCATTGAGGGGTAGGTAGCACCACCGTTGGAGGTATTCGGGTCAATTCGTAGGTTCGGGACGTGGTGATCACCAGAGCAATAGGAAGACACCTTAGAAGCTACCCTCATGCCAGGTTCCCGGATCATGAGGACTTACTAAAACATCTTCTACTCGACGATCACCTTTCGAGGGCAAGGCAACAGTGAGGCGTACCCTAGGGGTGGTGTGTGATTTGTGTGTCGTTTTCAGATATTTTTGTCTTTGTCATGTCATGGGTGATCTACGCTTTTGTTTTTATTTTAACATTCATTCTTGCATGCAAATTTATTAACAGTTAAAAAAGTGCGGAATGTAAAAGTCCTACGCTATTACAAAGGCGCGGGTCCACATCGCCAAATTAAATCCAGGACCCGATTTGACATAAAAATAAGGTAAAATGCGAGAAATATAAATATCCAATTTACACGGCTTTGGGAGAATTACATGAATATTATAAGAACGGAAATAAAAAAATGCGAAGAGAATTAAAATCGAAAGCGAGGGCGTTGGACCCTTTTTAATGAAATTAAATTATGATTAACAAATTAATTAAAATATAAAAATAAAAAGAAAAGATTTTTTAGAGTTTTTGTATGTATGAATTTTTATGAGAGAATTAAATGGAAATTAAACCTAATTCTAGCTATTTTTATTTATTAAGAAAACTATGTTAAAATTAAACCTAAAGTTAACCTAATTAATTAATGCAATTTTATTTACAAAAAAATAATAATTAATAATTAATAATTAATATGGTGAAAAAGAAAAGATAAAAATATAAAAGTGTTTAAAACCCTAATTCTACCAATTTTTAATTTATTAAGAAAAATATTAAAGTTAATCCTAGCATTAAAGAACTAAATTAATTAACAAGATTTATTTACAAAAAAGATATCAAATCAAATATATTTTATTTTTTGTGACTTTCTGATTTTTATTATTTTTATGTTTTATGTTTTATGAAAATAAATTAATTTAAAGAATTAAAAAAAGAAATAATTGAATTAACACAAATAATGGAAAATAAAAAAGAAAAGAATTGCAAACCCTTGGGGGGTGTTGACCCCAATTGGGAGGTATCATCAGCATTTTTGGCCCATTGAAACCCTGTCCTTGTTGACTTTTCTGAGCCACGTACGTATGCATTGACTGGTGCCCATGATACTCTTCAAATCAGGACCCTTGGATTGCCTTCAGTGGCCATGTGGCACGCTTGGATTATGGGCGTATGGTAGGCCTTTGAGCTTGTGTAGTACCTGAACATTTTGCAAAGAAAAATAACAAGGATATGGGGGGACCTGGGATTCGAACCCAGGTCCCAGTGCCTTATGAGACAACGCCTTAACCATCTGTACCAACCACGCGCTTTGTTTATTATATGACAAATAATCAATATGAGATAAAACAAGGGTTAGTGGAATATTTTCGCGCGAATTTCAAATGTACCATTCATTGGCCTACACATCATCATCTTCTCCAATTATTTGATGTGCCTGAAACAAAAACAAATTGAATAGCGGGGGTTTTAAACCCCCACTAAATAGCAAGCATAAAAATAACGAATAGAATATGGTGGCTCATAAATTGAGCGCGAATAGCGTGTTAAGTTCGTCCAAGCTTCCTGAGTTTAGCCATGGTACTGGGATGTCCTAATTTTACAGTATACGAAAATGCCCAATTTGGAGCTTGAGGAACCCTAGCGAGCTTCAATGGTGAAATCGTGTATGATGCACAAAAACTTAATTAAAACACATGGTTAGCTTCAGAATGGTCAGATTAGTCCAAATCAATAGAAAGAATGCAATGAAAATGCTTATAAATCGAAACACGAATATGTACAAAATTTGAAACAGGATCACTTGATTCTACCGTTTCTTGATGTTAGAGTTGATGATTTGGATTCAGACACGTTCCTTGAAGCCTCAGGAATGCAATGGGATAGTTTTCTTGCCTTGAAATGCTTTGGAATCACGTTTTCAGTTTTGGAATTTTTCACAAAAAGTGCAATGTTCTTCTTCAGCTTTGGGCGCAGCTTCCAGGTCTTTGTGCATTAGGTCTAGCATCCGGCTTATGTATGGAGTGAATTAGGGTTGAGTTTTCAATCAAAAGATCTTTGCATTGATGAGAACAATATTTGATTTTCATGCATAATTTTTCAAATCTTTTTCACATGTTTTTGATGTCAATCATAGCCAATCTTCCCCATTTGAGTTGTGCACGAATCTTGAGCCTTTAAGGAGAGTTTATTCTGCACAAAAAGATTTAAAAACTTTGGTTTAGTATTTTTCCATATTTTATTTAATTTAAATGAATTAATTGTAATTAAAAATTCAAATAAATAAATAAAAATGTTGAATAAATCCCCTTTGGGCCAAATGGTCGTGCATATGCTTTGGATGATGAATCTTGGAAGAAAATGAGGCCCATTAGCAATTTTAAGGCATTTGAAGCAAAGTTGACTTTTCAAAATACCCAAAAAATTCCCAACTTCCACAAGGCATATCTTGCTCAATTTCTAAGCTTTGATCATGTTCTTGGACATTTTGGAAAGGTCTTGAAGTCCTCTAACCAATGCCTTTGGTCCCATGTCAGTTTGATTTACCAATCTCAAGTTATGGCCTTTGACCTAAAGTCCCTTTTTGTTGACTTTTGAAAATGACCTATAATGTTGAAATTGATAACTTTTTGTGAGAGAATTTCTTGGACTTGAAGTGTGAATAGGAGTTGTAGGAAATGTCATTCTCTTCAAAATGAGCTTTGGATGGAATTTTTATGATAAACCATGTGGAAGTTATGCCCTGGTCAAGTTACAGTTGATTTTTCAACTGTCCAAATATGGAAACTTTTGCATCTTGAGACTTTTTGAGCCATGCCTTGAGAATCATGATCAAGAATTGATCAAATGATGTTTGTGGCTTCAAAATGAGATGTTGACCAAAAATTTGAACTTTTGACTGTCAAATGACCATTTTGCCCCTGCAGTTGACTGTAGTGCAATTAGGGTTTTTGACTGTGCAATTTTGTGCTGTAAGTCTTGAAACTTGGTATGATGATGCTTGACCATATTTGTAGGCATGTGGGACTTGATTGGACCCTTGAAAACTTCAATTTCTTTGCCAGAACCAAAACCCTAGTTTTTGACTGTTAGGAGGCCCTTGAACTGTGCAACCCTTGGGGAGATTTTGAAGCATGCTCTTTGCAAATTTTGGAGAATATGGGAGGGCAAATTTTGGGGTACAACAACGGTCATAATGTTCATGCCGTTATGGAAGACCTTCATGTTACCAATGTTGCTGACCGTTTAACTCCGTTACCAGTAATTAAAATGAATTTGATGAGAGTCAGGATATTCCCAGGCTGTGGAAAAAACTGTTACTTTTGTTTAAACATACGAGCTGACTGCCCAATGTTGAAATCAGGCATCCAATGCCTGATGGATACCCAAGAGATACTCTTTCAAAAGACTCTTGTTGATACCACCACTCCTGTTACTCCTGCTACCGTTGTTACTCCTACCAATGACATTGCAATAATAACCATCTCCGACAATCTTCCCAAGACCTGCAAAAGGCCTGTCAAGATTATGCCTGATCCTAAGTTTGTGCCGTTGAAAATCACCATGCCGGGGCCTGTCCCGTATAAATCTAACAAGACGATACCATGGAATTACGGAGGAGAAATATTCTACCATGGTGTCAAACAGATTGAATCATTCCAAGAGAATTCTGATGATGAAACCCCTGATATAGGGAATATTACGGGAACAAGCAAGATAACTCGCAGCGGAAGGATCTTCTCTCCGGAGATTGCTCCTCCACGAGCAGTCTTCGGACCCTCGAAAGCTTTTGTGCTTGTCAAGCCATCTGTGCGAAGCCTGGTAATTGAAGAATTGGATACTCCTGAAGTTAGACCCTCTGTTGATACTACCGATAAGGGTAAGGGGATACTAGAAGCGCCTGTCAGGATGAAGGCTCAGACTGTGGTAATCCCCGAAACCACCCAGAAAGAAATGGAAGAAATCTTAAAGATAATCAAGAAGAGAGACTACGATGTCGTGGAGCAGCTAGGGCATACCCCTTCCAAAATCTCCATGTTGGCTCTCCTACTCTGCTCTGAGGCTCATACTAAGGCCTTAATCAAATTTCTAAAGACGGCACACGTGCCTCAAGAAACTTCTGCTGACCAGTTTCAAGAGTGCGTGGCTAGCCTTACTGCCGATAACGGTCTTGGTTTTTCCGATGCGGATTTGACCCCTAAGGGAAGGAAACACAATGACGCGCTGCATGTCTCAGTAGAATGCAGGGGAACCACACTTGCCCATGTCCTGGTGGATACCGGCTCATCTTTGAATGTACTACCGAAGAAGGCGTTGGATAGACTGGACTGCGAAGGTTTGACCCTGAAGCTTAGTAACATCGTTGTTAGAGCCTTCGACGGTTCTAAGCCGATGGTTCACGAATAGGTGGACATCCCAATCAAAGTGGGCACCGAGACCTTCAACTATACCTTTTATGTGATGGACATCCGTCCTTCATATTCATGTTTGTTGGGAAGGCCATGGATCCACTATGCTGGGGCATTTACCTCCTCTTTACACCAAATGCTAAAGTATCCTGTTCAGGGTAAGATTATAACGATGCACAGTGAGGAAGAGTACATGATAAGTCACCTCAACTCCGTCCGCTATGTGGAGTTGGATGGCGAATTCATAGAAACGCCTTTCCAACATTTTGAGGAAGTTTCTCCTAAAGTCGCAGTGGCAAAGACAATGACAGATGTGCCTATCGTTTCCAAGTCGGTGTATCAGATGGCATCCCTTAAAGATGAAGAGGCTGTAATCAAAGAAGGAAAGTGTACAGTGTTGGGGCAATTGCCTGATTTTTCTCACAAGACGGACAAGTTCGGACTAGGTTTTACTGCTGCTGGTCAGAAAGCTCTGCGTCGCTCTCGGGCTGGAGGACCACCCTTTAAAATCACTCACCATGGAATTAATTCCTTAGAAGATGATGATGAAGAAGACAACTTTGAAGTTTGGATCTTTCCAACCGTCGAAGGAGGATTTTAGCAACTGGGAAGCGAAAGACTTCGTTCCCATCACTTTCATCAACCAGTAATTTATCTTTGAACAATTTCCTATTTTGGTCTGTAATAATTAAACAATTCGTACACACTCTTTTCTCCTTATGCCTTACCCAAGGCATATACGTCCATTTGTAAGGGTTTGATTTGTTCATTATCATATGCCATGTTTAAATGAATCATTGGACGTTTTCATCTATAAACTGTTGTGTTCATTTTCTTTCCTTTTACATTTTGTTTTGTTTAAGGATGGATATCCCTTACACACACCCACACTCACAAAATGCAGGTACCCATCCACTCCAGATTCCATGGGTGACTTTTCTGCTTTAGCCCTCGGTGACTCTGAATATTTGGTCAATCATGCCGAGTACGAAGGTGATGAAGACTGTGAAGTGCCCGGAGAGTTAGCCAGACTTCTGCAACAAGAGGAAAGGGCTATTCTGCCCCATGAAGAGTTGCTAGAGACCATCAACTTGGGAACAGAGGAAGACAAGAAAGAGGTAAAAGTGGGTGCCAACCTGGAACCAAGTCTCAAAGAGCGCTTAGTGCAGTTGTTGAACGAATATGTTGAGATCTTTGCCTGGTCCTTTTAAGACATGCCGGGATTAGATACAGATATTGTGGTTCTCCGTCTCCCTACAAGAGAAGACTGTCCATCGATCAAGCAAAAAGTCCGCCGAATAAGGCCCGACACGTCTGAGAAGATCAAACTGAGGTAATGAAGCAATTCAACGTTGGCTTTCTGGATGTTACTTCCTATCCACAATGGGTTGCTAACATTGTGCCCGTGCCTAAAAAGGACGGCAAAGTCAGAATGTGTGTAGACTACAGGGATTTGAATAGGGCTAGCCCTAAAGACGATTTTCCACTACCATACACCGATATCTTGGTTGACAACACAACTCAACACAAGGTATTTTCCTTCATGGATGGATTCTCGGGATACAACCAGATCAAAATGGCCCCCGAAGACATGGAGAAGACTACTTTTGTTATGCAGTGGGGTACCTTCTGCTACAAAGTGATGCCATTCGGACTGAAGAATGCCGGGGAAACCTATCAACGTGCCATGGTAGTTTTATTTCATGACATGATACATCATGAGATTGAAGTCTACGTAGACGACATGATAGCCCGTTCACAGACAGAAGAAGAAAACCTCGACCATCTGCAAAAGCTGTTTGTCAGATTGAAGGAGTATAAGCTCAGACTGAATCCTAGCAAGTGCACTTTTGGAGTCAGGTCTGGTAAACTTTTGGGATTTATTGTCAGCAACAAAGGCATTGAGGTGGATCCATCTAAAGTAAAAGCTATACAAGAAATGTCTGCCCCCCGCACTGAAAAGGAGGTTAGAGGTTTCTTGGGACGCTTAAACTATATTGTGAGGTTCATATCTCACCTAACATCTACCTGTGAGCCAATCTTCAAGCTGTTGAAGAAAGATCAGGTAGCTTAATGGAACAATGATTGTCAAGTTGCTTTTGATAAGATCAAGGAGTATTTGCTGGAACCTCCTATCTTGATGCCACCCGTCGAAGGAAGGCCGTGTGATCGGTGGGAATGAGAACTGATTGTTTTGGAATGCTGGTTCGTGTTTGTGTTTGTTTTCGCAAAATGTCGCGGTAAGCAAGAGTCGCCACCGTCTTTTATTTAATCCAACAAGGAAAGGACAAAAGCACAGCAAAATTCCTTTTCGAGATATTTCTCGGGTTCGGGAGGTAGATTATAGAAAGGGAAGGTGTTAGCACCCTTTCTATCCGTGGTTATCCACAGGCTCTTAAGTACTTGCTCACTATGTTTTCAAAAAGTTTTGCTTTTCTTGTGTTTGTGGGTTTTGAAAAGAGTTTTGTTTGAAAACTTCAATTTAACTCTTGTTTCTGTCCTCAAGAGTGTATGAAGTGTTGTTGAAAACTTTGTTTTGAAAAGTGTAAGTGCGAAAAGTTTGTTTTGTTTTGAAAGAGCAAGTACCTGAGAACCTCTACCTACTCAAAAGGAATAAAGCTGTGTAAATGTCCTTTAGACAACGCTATCCCACTATTGAGAAGTAGGTAGCACCGTCGTTGGAGTTTTCGGGTCAATTCGATTAAGGGACATGTGGTCACTAAAGTAACGTTAGGACGCCTTAGCGGTAACCCTAATGTCTTAGATCATTTTTTTATCGAGGCAACCGTTTTGAGGCAACTTTGATCTTTAGACAGGAGGGCGACCTCTAAAACTTCCTATACTCAATGACCACGTCGAGGCAACCAAGCGAGGCGTACCCTAAGAGTGGTATGTGCAAATGTGTCAATTTTCAGTTATGTTATCTTTGTACATGTTATGGTGAGCTACGGTTGATTTTAAGTTAAGGTAGATCTTGTCATGCATAGCCTATTAGCATACATCTAGCAGTTAATGGTTGCGGAAAATAAAACTACGCTATTACAAGGCGTCGGGTATTTACATCGCCAAAAATAAACCCTTGAAAAAGTAAATGCGGAAAATAAATGAAAGCGGTAAAAAGTCCTAAGTCCAAAATTATTACATCCTCGGAGCAAATACAATTATATGGATCAAAATATGAATAAAAAAATCACACGCGCGAGAAAAATTGAATCAGAGAGTTTTTAGGGTTTTGACCCTTTTTTAGGAAAGAAAAAGATTTTTTTTGTTATTTCTTGCATTTAATTAAATTAAACCTAAACTAATCAATTAATTAAATAAAAAAGGATATTTTTTTTTGTTTTTTAGAATATTTTAAGAAAATAAAAAAATGATTAAAAGTTATTAAAAACCCTAATTCTATATTAATTTTATTTTATTGCAAAAAAAGTTAAAATTAACCTAATTAAAACTAAATTAATTAATTATTTATTTATTTACAAAATAATGAAATAGTGAAATTAGTAAAAATTTTGTTTTTTTAGGTTTTCTGATTTTATTAGGAAAAATAAATTATTTTAGTTAGTAATTAATTAAAAATAATAAAAATAAATCAAGCAAATAAATAATGAAAGAAAATAAAAAAATGCAAACTCAGGGGCGTTTGGGCCAACTTTGGAGGTGTATTTGGAAATTCTTAGCCCATTAACATTCTAGCCTCGTTGACTTTCTGAATTGTCCACACGCTTGTTGACTGGAGACTATGGTGATCTTTCACTCATGACCATTGGATTTAGGCTTGGAGACATCTGGCGGGCTGAGATTTGAAGCATATGGTGGACTCCCTTTTGAAACTTGCACGTGAATACCTGTGGAAGAAAAATAACAAAGTTTTGGGGGACCTGGGATTCGAACCCAGGTCCCAATGCTCACAGGCCAACACGTTTACCACCCAACCAAACTGTTTCAATTGTTATAGGAATAAGAGGCAATTATTATATGTGAAAATAAATCAATGTGCTGAAATTATAAAAAACGCGCTAAGATTCAAACAGGCAAACCAGATGACAACACGTCATCATCTTCAACCTTGGTTCTTTGTAAAAGAGAATCAGATAGCGAGGGTTTTTAACCTCCACTACCTCCCTGCACGAAAAATAGCGAATAGACACAGAGCAAACATAAATATTTCGCGAGGTGTGGGTTGGAATCGTCTTGGTCTCATGATTTCAACCATGTATCCCATTAGTCCCAATTTTTCCTGGTTTGGAAAGCCCTATTTGAAAGCTTGAAAACCCTAGAAATTCAATTAGGGCATCTCTCAATTCAGGGCACTATAGTTCAATTTAATCCTTTCATTAGCTTTGTATGATCTCTAGCAATGCAAATCAATCACAAAAACATGTCAAATGCGTATGAATTGAGATACGATTTTGAATTATAAGTGCAAACCGTGAAACTGTATTTCGTGATTCCTTGAGCTTTGGTGCCTGAATTTGATTGCAAATCAATCCTGGTATCTCCTGCAATGTGTTTGGATGGACAAAGCACCTTGAATTAGCCTAGGTTGCAAGAACAAGTTTTAACTTTTCTTGAAATTTCTTGAATTTGATATGGCTGTTTCCGCAGCTTTCAGTCGTGTATTAGGTTATGGTTGGCTTGCTTACATATAAGGCAATGATTTTAGGTCAAGAGCTGGGCCAATATCCATGTGCATTGAAGATTGAATCCCTGATTGATAAATCAAATATTCTTGATTTTCCATGATTGAACAAGTTGCCAAAATTGGATATTTTTGTATCTTTTTGATTGTGCACGAATTGGTCAGCATATTTGGATCATATTTGGTTCACAAATTGATTTAAAAATCAAATCTTCTATTTTCTTATAATTTAAACTAATTAAATGAATTAATATATATTAAAAATCCATTTAATCAATAAATTTAAGAAAATAAATCCAATTTAACTTGGTGGGTCGTGCATAGGTCATGGGTGAAGTTTCAAGAAGATATTTGATGCCCATTAGCAAAAAGAAGGTGTTTTGAGCAAAGTTGACTTTTGCAAATTCATGAAAATTTCCCAACTTCTCCAATGCACAACTTGCTCAATTTTGATCATATGACCATGTTCTTGGACATTTTGGAAAGCCCTTGAAGTCCTCTAACCAATGCTTTTGGTCCCATGTCATTTTGATTTACCAATCTCAAGTTATGGCCTTTGACTCAAAGTGTACTTTTGTTGACTTTTGAATTTGACCTATAATGTAAAAATTTGTAACTTCTTGTGAGAGCATTTCTTGAACTTGGAGTGTGAAGATGGATTGTAGGAAATTGCATCCTCTTCAAAATGAGCTTTGGATGGAATTTTTATGATAAACCATGAATGAGTTATGCCCTTGTCAAAGTACAGTTGACTTTTTTGCTATCCAAAAATAGTAACTTTTGCATCTTGATGATTTTTGAGCTATTCTTGTGGGACCATGATCAAGAATTGATCAAATGATGATTGTGAACTCAAAAATAAGATGTTCACCAAGAATTCTGACTTTTGACTGCAAAATGACCATTTTGCCCTTACAGTTGACTGTAGATCAAATGGGGCTTTTGACTGTGCAAACTGACACTGTGAGTTTTGAAACTTGGCATGTAGGTGCTTGAGAATGTATAGAGGCCTATGAGACTTGATTGAACCATTGAAAAACCCCAGATTCCTTGAAAGAACAAAAACCCTAATTTTGAATTGACTGCCTAAGGAGGTGTTTTGACTGTACAACCCTTGAGCAATCTTGAGCAATTTGAAGATCATTCTTGACAAATGTTGAGGAATATGGGAGGGCAAATTTTGGGGTACAACAGTTGCCCCTGTTCAATCTTCTTAAACCTGAGGATGTAGATTGGCTTGCGTGCCTTTCGTGATCCGAAGGTGGAAGATGATTGAACACTAAAGTTCCCAGAAATTTGCACTCGCATGGTGTAGTATCAGCAATGTGATGTAGGGAATGGGCTTACGGATTCCATTTGGAGATTGTTGGTAGAAGGATGGGCTTATAGATGCCATCTGGAGATTGTTTGTTGAATTGTAACTTTGTAAGTTGAAAGAAGGAACCTGTGTAGGGTTGCCTGATGATGAGTCCGTGTGAAACTTCATCTAAAAGAAGGAACCGGTGTAGGGTTGCCTCATAGTGGTGAAGTAGATGATTGTCCTGTCTGGTTTCAGGTGTTAACCTACAATCAGTCGTCCGCAGATGTTTTCCTGGCTTGTTACAGGTGTTAATCTGGAATTAGAAAAGATGGACCGATGAGATAGTTGTCCTGTCTGGTTTCAGGTGTTAATCGTTGAATTGAGAAAGAAAGATGGTCTTCCTGGCTTGTTACAGGTATTGATCTTCAATCTCTTCATGTAGATAGTTTTCCTGGCTTGTTACAGGTATTGATCTACAATCAGTCGTTCACAGATATTTTCCTGGCTTGCTATAGGTATTAAACTGGGACCTAAAAAGGTTGGTCGAGGAGATAGCTGTCCTGGCTGGTTTCAGGTATTAATCTCTGACCTGAGAAAGAAAGATAGTTTTCATGGCTTGTTACAGGTATTAATCCTTAATCTCTTCCTGTAGATAGTTTTCCTGGCTTGTTACAGGTATTAATCTACAATTAGTCGTCCATAGAATTTTCCTGGCTTGTTACAGGTATTCATCTGGAACTTAAGAAAGGTTGATGGTAGCCATCTTTGGATTGACCTTTTCCTGAAAAGGGCAAAACGTTAGCTGTATGCAATGTCATGATGTATGAAATGCATGATGTCATGATGTTCTCTAGAATAAATGAGATCGTGTCGTATGCACTTTATCATGTATGTAAATAGGAGGTATGAAATGTGAAATGTTTATGAATGTATTTTCGTTTGGGAAAATAAATCCTTGACAAATGCCGGGGAGTTTATTAAATCCTGGGCTGATGTTGAAGAGTACGGTTGAATTCTTCGTTTCCACTAGGGATGATGCACGAAGATGGTTGCAAGATTAAACCTGTAGGAGAAGATGACTCCGTTGGGGAATAAACCTGGTGAAGAGATTACTCTGCGGGGAATTACTCTGTGGGAAGAGATGCTTTGCTGAGATTTTAACGATAACTCCGCTGGGGATTCCGTTGATAAGCTCTGTTGGGGATTTTGATGATGAACTCCGCTGGGGATAGAAAGAACTTCGCTGGGGATGATCTTTCCGTTGCAACCTGCTGAGGATAACCCAGTTAGACCCTTGTGGGGATAACCTCTAAATTTAGCTGAGGAGATGCATTTGTACTCTGCAGGGGACAAGCTTCCAGAATCTACTAGGGAAGATGATTCAACTCTGGCAGGGAAGCTTTTTTAGACTGCGTTGGGAAATGGCTCCGCTGGGGGTATCTTGTATTCCACCGGGGAACATTCTTATTCTCTGTCGAGGAATATTAAGACTGTCGGGGATGCTCTTTACGCTTGTTGGAGAATATCTTTATACTCCACTGGGGAATATTAAGACCTTCTGGGAATACCGAGCCTTTCGGGACTGATGGTAGACCAACTCTGCTTGAGGAGAGTATTGTTGATTTGTTCATAGTTGCAAGTCTCAGTGGGGAAAGCTACCCTTACTGTCTTACTCTGCAGGGAGTGAAGGTATCTTGTTCATATTCTTCAGCTGAACCTACCTTGGTACCTTGGTGGACAGAGCAACTAGACCTCTTAGACAATTCTTATTGCCCCTACTTCTGATATCACCCGTAATTAGTCTTTTGTTTCGCATGCAAATATTTATGAGCAGCAATTAATGTCAAATGCATATATCAAAAATGAACATTGGACGTTCCTTGCAAAACAAAACAGATAAAGGAAAAACAATTTGCAATTTGTCTGAAAAGTGAACTTGTATTGATTTTTGAAGTTTGCCTGTAAATAGGCATTTTTGTACAAGAGGCTGACGTCCTAGTAAGAGAACTCCGCCGGACAAACAGGATTTATACAATTTGTAAAAAAGAAAACAAAACAGCTAGGTGAATAATCCCACTGGGTTCCAACTCTGCTATCGCCTTTATATCTTCAAGCATCTCATCACTTTGCTGCTTAGTTGGAGATGAATCTGATTGATTGGTTCCGTCCGAGCCTGATAGTTGATACCAAAGTCTGGATGCATGGTGATCCAATGAGACATAGTATTACGCTTATCCCTAACTTTTTCCTGGACCGCCCTTTCAGGTTTTCAGTCCACCGGGATACCCATTTTTGCCCAAGCCGCCTTTTCAGGTTTTCGACTTGCCGGGTGTACAAATTTTTTATTTTCATCCCTTATTTTTGCCCGAACCCTTTTGGTTCGCCGGGAAGCCCTTATTTTTTCCTAGTCCAATCAACCTAGAGGGTCTTTTAATTATGCGTAGTATCTTTTTACTATGTCTGCATTGATGGGGTGAGGAAGGTCGTCACCATCCATGGTGGTTAAAATCATCGCTCCTCCTGAGAAGGTGTTCTTAACCACAAATGGCCCTTCGTACGTAGGGGTCCATTTGCCCCTGGGATCACCTTGAGGTAGAATGATGCACTTGATTACCAGGTCCCCGACTTGATACTCTTGTCGTCTGACTTTCTTGTTAAATGCCTTGATCATCCATTTTTGGTACGTTTGACCATGACAAATAGCAGTGAGTCTCTTTTCGTCGATTAGGTTTAGTTGATCAAGCCGGGTCTGGATCCAGTCGTCTTCACTTAAACCCGCATCCTTCATGATCCGGAGAGAGGGTATCTGAACTTCAATGGGCAGGAATGCCTCCATGCCATATACCAAGGAATAGGGTGTTGCCCCTGTTGACGTCCGTGCTGAGGTACGATACCCATGAAGAGAAAATGGTAACATCTCGTGCCAGTCTTTGTAGGTCATTGTCATCTTCTGCACAATCTTCTTAATGTTCTTATTAGCTGCTTCTACCGCCCCATTCATCTTCGGCCGGTAGGGAGAAGAGTTGTGGTGTTGTATCTTTAATTGCTCGCAGAGCTTAGTGATCATCTTGTTGTTAAGATTGGTACCATTATCCGTAATGATCCACTCTGGTACACCATATCGACAGATCAGGTTGTGCCGAATGAACCGTGCCACGACATTCTTGGTTACGGTGGCAAAGGAAGCTGCTTCAACCCACTTCGTAAAGTAATCAATCGCTACCAGGATGAAACGATGCTCGTTGGATGCCGTAGGTCTGATCTCGCTGATCATATCAATGCCCCACATTGCAAAAGGCCAAGGTGCTATCAAGACGTTCAAAGGAACTGGAGGAATGTGCACCTTATCAGCATAGATCTGGCACTTGTGACATGTTCGAGAATGCTGATAACAGCCGGCTTCCATTGTTGACCAGTAATATCCTGTTCGAAGGATTTTCTTTTCCATGGTATGTCCACTGGAATGAGTTCCGAAGGTACCTTCATGCAGCTCTGCCATGATCCTTTCTGCTTCAATCTTATCCACGCAACGCAGTAAGGTTGAATCATGGTTACATTTGTAAAGAATGCCATTGCTGATGAAGAACTTTGCTGCGAACCTTCTCAGAAACTTCTTGTCATTAACAGATGCACCCTCGGGGTATTCTTGAGCTTCAAGGTACCTATTTACTTCATGATACCAAGGTTTTTCTGTTACCTCTTCGGTCTCAAGATCACAACAATATGCAGGTTCATCCAATTTCCAAATAATGATCAGGGGAGCCTCGTTGTCCCATTTGACTTTGAACATAGAAGACATCGTAGCTAACGCGTCTGCCAACTGATTCTTCTCTCTTGGGAAATGTTCAAAGGTTATCTCCTCGAAGTGGGGAAGCAACGTCAATACATACTCCTTGTAAGGAATAAGATTTGGGTGTTTCGTATCCTATTCCCCTTTGATCTGACTGATCACGAGAGCGGAATCTCCGAAGACACTCAGAAACTTGATCCTTAGGTCAATTGCGGCTCGAAGACCCATATTGCATGCTTCATACTCCGCCATATTGTTGGTGCAGTTGAAACATAGTCGGGCGGTGAGCGGAGTATGAGAGCCCTTAGGAGATATGATCACAGCGCAAATACCGTTACCCAAAGCGTTTGAGGCTCCGTCAAAGTGCATAGACGACCGGGATCCTTCCTCAGGTCCTTCATCCGGTCCAGGTATCTCGCAATCAGTTACTACCATGATATTCTCGTCTGGAAATTCAAAGTTCATAGACTGGTAATCATCCACTGCCTGATGTGCCAAATGGTCTGCCAATACGCTTCCCTTAATTACTTTTTGAGTTGTGTACTGGATGTCATACTCAGTCAAGATCATCTGCCATCTTGCTATTCTTCCAGACAATGCAGGCTTTTCGAAGATATACTTGATTGGATCCATCTTTGCAATCAATAGAGTAGTGTGAGTCAGCATATACTGTCTCAGCCGGCGAGCAGCCCATACCAAAGCGCATCAAGTTTTCTTGAGAAGTGAGTATCGGGTCTCACAGTCGGTAAACCTTTTGCTAAGGTAATAAATAGCATGCTCTTTTCGGCCAGACTCGTCATGCTGACCCATCACACATCCCATTGAGTTGTCAGTACTGTCAAGTATAAGATTAAAGGTCTCCCTTCAAATGGTGGCATAAGAATGGGTGGCTCTTGGAGATATTCTTTGATTCTTTCAAAAGCGGCCTGACATTCATCGTTCCAACGTACCACTTGATCTTTCTTCAATAGCTTGAAGATTGGTTCACAAGTGGCCGTTAGGTGTGAGATGAATCGGGCAATGTAGTTCAACCGTCCTAGAAAGCCTCTGACCTCTTTCTCTGTCTTGGGAGCTGGCATCTCTTATATGGCTTTCACTTTGGCAGGGTCCACTTGAATACCTTTGTCGCTTACGAAGAAACCTAGTAGTTTTCCAGATCTCACCCCGAAGGTGCACTTGTTCGGGTTTAATCTCAGCTTGTACAACTTCAACCGGTCAAACAGCTTCTGTAGATGGTCAAGGTGTTTGTGATCGGTGGATCTGGAACTGACTGTTTAACGCTGGTTCACGAAATGTCGCGGAAGCAAGAGTCGCCACCGTCTTTTATTTTCTCCAACTGGAAAGGACAAAAGCACAGAAAAATTCCTTATTGAGATTAGTTCTCGGTTCGGGAGGTAGATTTATAGAAAGGGAAGGTGTTAGCACCCTTTCTATCCATGGTTATCCATGGGCTCTTAGATGCTTGCTCATTTGTGTTTTCAAAAGGTTTGTTTGCTTTTCAACTGTGGGTTTTAAAAAAAGTTCCGTTTAAAATTTCAGTTCGACTCTTGTATCAGTCCTCAAGAGTGTTTGAAAAGTTGTTTTTGAAAGCTCTTTGCAAAGTGTCGGTGTGAAAATAAGTTTTTGATTTTGTTTTGAATTAGAGCAAGTATCTACGAGTCATCTACCTACCCTAAGGAATTCGTCTGTGTAAATGTCCTTAAAGTAGTGCCATCCCACCATTGAGAGGTAGGTAGCACCACCGTTGGAGGTATTCGGGTCAATTCGAGGGTTCGGGACATTGTGGTCACCAGAGAAATTTGAAGACACCTAAGAAGCTACCCTCATGCCATGTTCATGGACATGAGGACTTACTAAAACATCCTCTACTCGACGACTACGTTTCGAGGGGCAAGGCAACAGTGAGACGTACCCTAGGGGTGGCGTGTGAATTGTGTGTCATTTTCGATTATATTTGTCTTGTTCATGCATTGGTGATCTACGCTTTATTTTTATTTTTGGCATTCATTCTTTCATGTGGTTATTAACAGTTAAAAGGTGCGGAATTAAAAAGTCCTACGCTATTACAAAAGCGCGGGTCTACATCGCCATATTAATCCAAGACCCGATTTGAATAAAATAAAAAATGCGGAAAAATAAATATCTTAATTAATCTATTACAAGGCTTTGGGGCAAGTACATAAAATTAAAAAGGGGAATAAAAGTAAATGTGCGAAAAGAAATTATAATCGAATGCGAGGGCGTTGGACCCTTTAAAGAAATTACATTACAATTAATAAATTAATTAAGTTAAATAAAGGAAAGGACTTATTTTTCATGTTTTTTTGTATTTATGAAATTAGAGAAAATTAAATGGAATTAAAACCCTAATTCTAAACATTTTAATTATTAAGGAAATAAATTCGAGTTTGACCTAATTTACATTAATTATTTACATGGCATATTTATTTACAAAAATAATTAATTACTAATAGTGACAAAAAGATTATTTATTAAGAAGAGGAATAAAATGATAAAAGACTTGTTTTTTTGTTATATTTTTTTTTAATTTATTTAAGAAAACATTAAACCTAAAAACTAAATTGATTATTAAACCTATTTACAAAATGAATATTAGTGATTTAAATAATAAACATTTTTATTTTGACTTTCTGATTTTTTGTATTTTTATATTATTTAAAATTAATTTAAGGAATTAAAATAAAATAATTAAATTGAAACAAATAAATAAAAAAAGAAAAGAAAAGGGATAGAGATACAAACAAGAAGGGTGGTAGACCCAATTTTGGAGGTATGATCAGCAGTAATTTGGCCCATTTGAAGGAGGCCCTTTTGACTTTTAACGCTTACGTGTGCTTGGTTGACTGAGGGTACATGGTGGACTTCACATGATGGTCAATGGATTAATCTTCAGGGGCATGTGGCAATCAGGCAGGCAAGGCATTTGGTGGACCTTAGCTGAAGCGTTGCAGGGAAATACGTTAAACAAAATAATATTGAGGAAGGGAGGGGACCTGGGAATCGAACCCAGGTCCCAATACCTGCTTGCCAGCGTGTTTACCAACTGTGCTAAGCGCGCTCTTTGTTTATTATATGGAACGCAAATATTATAATGGAAAATAAGCACTATTCTGGAATTTCAACAAAACGCGCGCCAGGATTTGAATTGTCCTTTAACGTCATGACACATAGGCAACTTCTTCATCTCTTTGCCTGTAAATATAAATCAAATAGCGGGGATTTTAAACCCCCACTAACTTCAACCTGCAAAAATAACGATTAGGCCATACGCAAATATAAAAAGGGCGCGACCTATGGAATTGAATCGTCCAGATGCCCTGAGTTCAATGATATAGGTCTTGTGGCTCAATTTTACCAGACGAGAGAAACCCCAATTCACATCTTCTGCAACCCTAGAAAATTTTAATGGCATAATTTGCTACAGGCACGGTTAGAGCAATTAAATGGTACCATGAGTTTCAGAAGATCCACATTAACATGAATCAAAGTTTAAAATGTATGAAATATGCACATGAGTCAAAATACGATTATGAGAATTTTCTTGAACAGGGCTATGGAGTTCTACCAGTTCTTGGTGTATGGAGATGTGATTTTGATTGGGTTATGATCAGAGAGGTCCCAGCAAACTTTTGAGATACTTTCCACGCCTTGAAATGCCTTGCAACTAAGAAAACAGGTTTATAGTTTTTAAGGAAAAAGTGAGTTTTTGTTCTTGAGTCTGAGCGCAACTTTCAGGGTTTTTTGCATTAGGGTTGCATTCTGTTTATGTATGGGAATGTTTTAGGTCAACAAAGCAAGCCCAACATCCAAGTTTTTAATGCCTTTGAATTTTTGTAATCTTCCATGATTTTCCAATCTTTTCCATACCTTTCTCATGCCAATCAAATGGAGATTCTTGCCATATTGGGGTGTGCACGAAATCTTGAGTGAGTAAATGAGAGAATACGCTGCCAAAAGATTTAAAACACATGCTTTTCTATTTTTGTCATATTTTATTTAATTAAATGAATTAATGGTGATAAAAATTCAAATAAATAATAAAAAATGATGAAATAAATCCCCTTTGGGACAAATGGTCGTGCATAGCTTTTGGATGATGATTCTTGGAAGAAAATGTGGCCTATTAGCAATTTTGAGGCATTTGAAGCAAAGTTGACTTTTCAAAATTCCCAAAAATTTCCCAACTTCCACAAGGCATATCTTGCTCAATGTTTAAGCTTTGATCATGTTCTTGGACATTTTGGAAAGGTCTTGAAGTCCTCTAACCAATGCCTTTGGTCCCATGTCATTTTGATTTACCAATCTCAAGTTATGGTCTTTGACTTAAAGTGCCTTTTTGTTGACTTTTGAAAATGACCTATAATGTTGAGATTGATAACTTTTTGTGAGAGCATTTCTTGGACTTGAAGTGTGAAGAGGAGTTGTAGGAAATGTCTTTCTCTTCAAAATGAGCTTTGGATTGAATTTTTTTGATAAACCATGTGGAAGTTATGCCTTGGTCAAGTTACAATTGACTTTTTCAACTGTCCAAATATGGAAACTTTTACATCTTGAGACTTTTTGAGCCATGCCTTGAGAATCATGATCAAGAATTGATCAAATGATGTTTGTGGCTTCAAAATAAGATGTTGACCAAAAATTTGAACTTTTGACTGTCAAATGACCATTTTACCCCTACAGTTGACTACTGAGCAATTAGGGCATTTGACTGTGCAATTTTGTGTTGTGAGTCTTGAAACTTGACATGAGGATGCTTGACAATGTTTATAGGCATGTGGGACTTGTTTGGACCCTTGGAAACTTCAATTTCTCTTCCAGAACCAAAACCCTAGTTTTTTGACTGTTAGGAGGCCATTGAACTGTGCAACCTTTGGGAGATTTTGAAGCATGCTCTTTGCAAATCTTGAAGAATATGGGAGGGAATATTTTGGGGTACAATAGTTGCCCCTGTTCAATCTTCTTAAACCTGAGAATGTAGATTGGCTGACGTGCCTTTCGTAATCCGAAGGTGGAAGATGATTGAACACTAGAGTGCCTAAAAATTTGCGCTCACATGTTGGCAGTATGATGGGGAATGGGCTTACAGATGCCATTTGGAGATTGATGGATAGGATGATGGGCTTATAGATGCCATGCTGAGAGGTGATGGATAGGTGGATGGGCTTATAGATGCCATCTGGGTGTCGATCGCGTAAGAGTTTCCTTAGCGAGAACTTGCGTACCTGAAAAAGAAAGATGATTACCTGACCTGTTACAGGAGCTGGTCTTCAAACTCTTTGTATAGATGCGCCCTGACTGGTTACAGGAGTTGAATCTGGAGCTTCAAAAGGTAATGAATGACTCAGGGATGGTTACTATCTCAACGGGACAATGAGAGAACCTCGGGTGATTACTACCTCAACAGGAACGCTGAGAGAACCTTGGGGCGATTACTACCTCAACAGGAACGATGAGAGAACCTGGGGCGATTACTACCTCAACAGGAACGTTGAGAGAATCTTGGGGCGATTACTACCTCAATAGGAACGCTGAGAGAATCTTGGATGTCTTCTAATGGGATAAGAATCAGGGATATCTTAGGGTCGATCTGACTGAACCGGAGAAGGCCTTTGACTGGATAAGAATCAGGAAAATCTTAGGGTCGATTTAACTGAACCGGGAAAGGTCTTGGAATATCTTCAACTGGATAAGAATCAGGGAGATCTTAGGGTCGATCTTACTGAACCAGAGAAGGCCTTTGACTGGATAAGAATCAGGAAAATCTTAGGGTCGATTTAACTGAACCGGGAAAGGTCTTGGAATATCTTCAACTGGATAAGAATCAGGGAGTTCTTAGGGTCGATCTGACTGAACCAGAGAAGGCCTTTGACTGGATAAGAATCAGGAAAATCTTAGGGTCGATTTAACTGAATCGGGCAAGGTCTTGGAATAACTTCAACTGGATAAGAATCAGGGAGATCTTAGGGTCAATCTGACTGAACCAAAGAAGGCCTTTGACTGGATAAGAATCAGAAAAATCTTAGGGTCGATTTAACTGAACCGGACAAGGTCTTGGAATGTCTTCAATTGGATAAGAATCAGGGAGATCTTAGGGTCGATCTGACTGAACCGGAGAAGGCCTTTTACTGGATAAGAATCAGGAAAATCTTAGGGTCGATTTAACTGAACCGGGCAAGGTCTTGGAATGTCTTCAACTGGATAAGAATCAGGGAGATCTTAGGGTCGATCTGATTGAACCGGAGAAGGCCTTTGACTGGATAAGAATCAGGAAAATCTTAGGGTCGATTTAACTGAACCGGGCAAGGTCTTGGAATAACTTCAACTGGATAAGAATCAGGGAGATCTTAGGGTCGATCTGACTGAACCAGAGAAGGCCTTTGACTGGATAAGAATCAGAAAAATCTTAGGGTCGATTTAACTGAACCGGACAAGGTCTTGGAATGTCTTCAACTGGATAAGAATCAGGGAGATCTTAGGGTCGATCTGACTGAACCAGAGAAGGCCTTTGACTGGATAAGAATCAGAAAAATCTTAGGGTCGATTTAACTGAACCGGACAAGGTCTTGGAATATCTTCAACTGGATAAGAATCAGGGAGATCTTAGGGTCGATCTGACTGAACCAGAGAAGGCCTTTGACTGGATAAGAATCAGGAAAATCTTAGGGTCGATTTAACTGAACTTTACTAAGGTCTTGAAATATAGCTGAAAACTTAACTGGATCTTTCCTGAAAGGTAAAGGTCAGTCATATGCAATGCATGATATGGATCCAGCAATGATGTTCTCAACATAAATGAGACTTGTAAGATATGATGCGTATATGCATGCTATAATGTATGGAAATGTGATGTTTATGAACGTATGTTTTTGTCTAGGAAAATAAATCCTTGACGGGTGCCGGGAAGTCATATCCTGGGCTGATGTTGGAGAACAATGCTTTGTTGTTTCCGTTGGGGAAGATGGTTGCAAGAATACCGGTAGGAGAAGATAACTCCATTGGGGAATAAAATTGGCGAATGGATTACTCTGCGGGGAGAAATTACTCTAGCTACCTTGCTGGGGAACAATACTCTGTGGGGAGAGAGATACTTTGCTGGGAGGTTGATGGTAACTTCGCTGGGGATACCGTTGATGTTGGAAGTGTTAATAGACTTCGCTGGGGATAAGAAGACTTTGCCGAGAACGGTCTTTCCGTGGCTTTTGGCTGAGGATAACCCAATTATATCCTAGTAGGGAAATAACCTTTGAATAAAGTCGGGGACGCGTTCGTGCTCTACGGGGATAAGCTTCCAGAATCTATTGGGGATAAGCTTACTGCTTGGGGAGATGGATTCCAACTTTCCTGGGGAAACTGGATTGGACTCTCCTGGGGAAGTTTTGAACTGTATCAGGGAAGTGACTCCATTGAATGTTTTATATACCGCCGGGGAACAATCTTTAGGTCAAGACTACCGGGGATGCTTGTTAAGGATGTCTGCATATGCTGGGGAATGTTGAGATCTGCTGGAGATACCCAACTTCCTTAAGGCTGATAATAGCTTTGCTAGGGGAGAGTGTATTGACTTGCTGGCTCACTCTCTGGGGAATTAAGATATCTTGGTTATGTTCTTCAGCCGAACTTACCTTGGTACCTTGGTGGATAGAGCAATTACATCACTTAGTCAACTCTTTATTGCCCCTGTTTCTAATGTTACCTGTAATTAATCCTTTGTTTCGTATGTAAATATTTATGAGTTAGCAATTAGTGTCAAATGCATATATCACAAATTGAACCTTGGACGTTCTTCGCAAAACAAAACAGAAAAGGAAAACAATTGGAAATTTTAACTGAAAAGTGTATTTATATTGGTTTTTGAATTGCCTGTAAATAGGCGTTTATGTACAAGAGGCTGACGTCCTAGTAAGAGAACGCCTCCGAACAAAAGAATTTATACAATTTGTACAAAGGAATATAAAACAGCACTGTGAAAAGAACAATCCCACTGGGTTCCAACTCTGCTATCGCCTTTATATCTTCGAGCGTCTCATCACTTGATGACCTAGCTGAAGATGAAGCTGGTTGACCGATGCCTTCTGAACCTGATGCTGATACCGGATTCTGGATGCAAGGTGATCCAATGAGACATAGTATTATGCTTTATCCCTAACTTTTGCCTGGACCGCCCTTTCGGGTTTTCAGTCCACCGGGATACCCATTTTTGCCCAAGCCGCCTTTTCAGGTTTTCGACTTGCCGGGTGTACAGATTTTTTCATTTCATCCCTTCATTTTACCCGAACCCTTTTGGTTCGCCGGGAAGCCCTAATTTTTGCCTAGGTATGTCAACCTAGCGGGTCTTTTTTATGCGTAGTATCTTTTTACTATGTCTGCATTGGCGGGGTGAGGAAGGTCGTCACCATCCATGGTAGTTAGAATCATGGCTCCTCCTGAGAACACATGTTTAACCATAAATGGCCCTTCGTACGTAGGGGTCCATTTGCCCCTTGGATCACTCTGAGGAAGGATGATACGCTTGATTACCAGATCCCCAACTTGATATTCTTGTGGTCTGACCTTTTTGTTAAATGCCCTGATCATCCGTTTCTGATACGTTTGACCATGACAGATGGCAGCAAGTCTTTTTTCATCAATAAGGTTTAGCTGATCAAGTCGTGTCTGGATCCAATCATCTTCATTCAGGTCTGCATCCTTCATACCGTAGACCAAGGAGAAAGGAGTTGCCCCGGTTGACGTCCTTGCTGAGGTACGGTACCCATGTAGAGCAAACAGTAACATCTCGTGCCAATCTTTATAGGTCACTGTCATCTTCTGCACGATTTTCTTAATGTTCTTATTTGCTGCTTCTACAGCCCCATTCATCTTCGGTCTGTAAGGCGAAGAGTTGTGGTGCTGTATTTTAAACTGCTCGCAGAGCTCAGTGATCATCTTGTTATTGAGATTGGTACCGTTGTCTGTAATGATCCTTTCAGGGACACCGTATCGACAGATCAGATTGTGCCGAATGAACCATGCCACAACGTTCTTGGTTACTGTGGCGTAGGAAGCTGCTTCAACCCACTTCGTGAAGTAATCAATCGCTACCAGGATGAAGCGATGCCCGTTGGATGCCGTAGGTCTGATCTCACCGATCATATCTATGCCCCACATTGCAAAAGGCCAAGGTGCAGTCAGGACGTTTAGAGGAACGGGAGGAACATGCACCTTGTCTGCATATATCTGGCATTTATGGCATGTCCGAGAGTGTTGGTAGCAGTCGGCTTCCATTGTGGACCAGAAATACCCTGCCCGAAGGATCTTCTTTGCCATAGTGTGTCCACTGGAATGTGTTCCGAAGGTCCCTTCATGTAGCTCTTCCATGATCCTTTCTGCTTCAGTCTTATCCAAACAACGCAGTAAGGTCGAATCATGGTTTCGCTTATACAGGATGCCGTTGCTAAGGAAGAACTTCGCTACGAACCTTCTCAGAAACTTCTTATCGTTGACAGATGCACCTTCAGGGTATTCCTGAGCTTCCAAGTATCTCTTCACCTCATGGTACCAAGGCTTCTCAGTTACCAATTCTGTCTCAAGATCACAACAGTACGCGGGTTCGTCCAGTTTCCAGATGATGATCCGGGGAGCCTCATTGTCCCATTTGACCTTGAACATAGAAAACATTGTAGCTAACGCGTCCGCCAGCTGATTCTCCTCTCTCGGAAAGTGTTCAAAGGTTATCTCTGTGAAGTGGGGGATCATTGTCAACACACATTCTCTGTAAGGAATCAGATTCGGATGTTTCGTATCCCACTCCCCTTTGATCTGATTGATCACGAGAGCGGAATCTCCGAAGACACTCAGAAACTTGATCCTTAAGTCGATCGCAGCTTGGATACCTATGATGCATGCCTCATACTCCGCCATGTTATTGGTGCAGTTGAAACATAGCCGGGCAGTGAGTGGAGTACGAGTTCCTTGAGGGGATATGATCACAGCGCTGATACCATTACCCAAAGCATTGGAGGCTCCGTCAAAGTGCATAGACCATCGGGATCCTTCCTCAGGTCCTTCATCCGGTCCAGGTACTTCACAATCAGTCATTATCATGATACTCTCGTCTGGAAACTCGAAGTTCATTGACTGATAGTCGTCTACTGCCTGATGTGCCAAGTGGTCTGCCAATACACTTCCCTTGATGGCTTTCTGAGTTGTGTACTGGATGTCGTATTCCGTCAAGATCATTTGCCATCTTGCTATTCTCCCAGACAGAGCAGGCTTTTCAAATATATACTTTATAGGATCCATCTTTGAGATCAACAAGGTAGTGTGAGTCAGCATATACTGTCTCAGCCGGCGAGCAGCCCATACCAAAGCGCAGAAAGTTTTCTCAAGTAGTGAGTATCGGGTCTCACAGTCGGTAAACTTTTTGCTAAGGTAATAAATGGCATGCTCTTTTCGGCCATACTCGTCATGCTGCCCCAGCACACACCCCATTGAGTTGTCAAGTACTGTCAGGTATAATATCAGAGGTCTCCCCTCAACCGGTGGCATAAGAATGGGTGGTTCTTGGAGATACTCTTTGATTCTGTCAAAAGCAGCCTGACATTCATAATTCCAACATACTACCTGTTCTTTCTTCAGCAGTTTGAAGATTGGTTCACAAGTAGCAGTTAGGTGGGAGATGAATCGGGCAATGTAATTCAGGCGCCCTAAAAAGCCTCTGACTTCTTTCTCTGTCTTAGGAACTGGCATCTCTTGAATAGCTTTAACCTTGGCAGGGTCTACTTGAATGCCCTTATCACTTACAACGAAGCCTAGCAACTTTCCAGATCTTACCCCGAAGGTGCACTTGTTCGGGTTCAACCTCAGCTTGTACAGTTTCAGACGGTCAAACAGTTTCTGCAGATGATCAAGGTGTTCCTCCTCCGTTTGAGACCTTGCAATCATATCATCGACATAGACTTCAATCTCATGATGGATCATGTCATGAAATAAAGCAACCATGGCACGTTGGTAGGTTTCCCCAGCATTTTTCAATCCGAATGGCATGACCTTGTAGCAGAAGGTGCCCCACTGAGTAACAAAGGTAGTTTTCTCCATGTCTTCAGGAGCCATCTTGATCTGATTATAACCTGAGAAACCATCCATGAAAGAAAAAACCTTATGCTGAGCAGTATTGTCAACAAGAACATCAATGTGGGGTAGGGGGAAGTCATCCTTGGGGCTGGCCCTGTTCAGATCCCTGTAATCAACACACATTCTGACCTTACCATCCTTCTTCGGTACTGGAACCACGTTAGCAACCCACTGAGGGTAAGAAGTCACTGCAAGGAACCCGACATCAAACTGTTTCATAACCTCGGCTTTGATCTTCTCATACATCTCTTGACGCATGCGGCGAACCTTTTGCTTAACCGGAGGGCAGTCTTCCTTGGTAGGCAAATGATGGACCACAATATCGGTATCCAACCCAGGCATGTCTTCGTAAGACCAGGCGAATATTTCCACATAATCATGTAACATCTGAGTCAACCGTTGCTTCACGCTGAGCTCTAGGTTGGCACCAATCTTAACCTCCTTTCTGTCTGTCTCAGTACCCAGATTTATTGTTTCCACCGGCTCTTCATGTGGTTGAATTGCCCTCTCGTCCTGGAGTAACAGTCTTGCAAGCTCGCCAGGCACTTCGCAATCATCTTCACCTTCGTCTTCGGCTAAGTTGATCGGATTTTCAAAGTCATAACTGGCAGTAGCAGAGTCGTTACCAGTAAGATCCAGAGTGGATTGAAACCTGTATGAGTGAGTGTGTGTAAATACAGCTGTTTTTTGCAATATATAAAGAAAGGAAAGAAAGAAAAGGAGCATAAGATTTGAAATGCGAGAAAACGCCCAAGGTCTTTATTCATGATATATGAAATGACAATTAATATGCCCTCACGAATGAAGCCACGGTGCCCCGGGTAAGACACCGGGCCATAGAGTTTTAATTGTTTATTACAAATAACAAAAACAAAAGAATTCATTACTCCATAACACAAGTAACATGTAGGTTGTCCTTTGCGGTCCAATTTCTAGGTCCACTGTCGGTCGTTGAATAAATCCAGCTGTTGAACTCAGATTCCTCCACTTCATACTCATCCCCAATAGCATTTACTCCATGGTTAGGCATGGGAGCAGTCACCACATTGGGCTTCTCAGGTGCCTCGAACTGTACCTCCTTGGCATCGATAAGATCCTGCACCTTGTTCCTTAAGGCCCAACAGTCATCAGTGGAATGCCCCGGGCTATCGGAGTGATAAGCACAACGGGCATTTGGATTGTACTTGGGAGAGGCAGTATTCACAACCTTCGGGGCCTCCCTGACAGCCACTAGGTTGGTGGACAGCAACTGCGGCAAGATTTGCGACAAGGTCATACTCAGCCGGGTAAACTCTTTTCTGGGTCTTTCAGCCCTTTGTGGATTAGTTTGCCGAGGAGCGGCAGCAGGCTTAGCAATCATCACCGCGTTGACAGATTGGCGGCGTTCTGGTTTCTCTTGCCTCCTAGGCCCATATACAGCACTAGCCTCCTTCTTAAAGGGTTTCTTCTCAGAACTTGAAGACGCACCTTTTTGAATTTTACCGGACTTCATTCCAGCCTCTATTCTCTCCCCAGTCAGAATAAGATCAGTGAACCCTGCAGACGAGTTACCGATAAGATGATTGAAGAATGGCGCAGAGAGGGTCCCCAAGAACATATCCACCAGCTCACGGTCAGTTAACGGAGGCTGCACCCTGCCAGCCAGGTCCCTCCACTTCTGTGCATACTCTTTAAAACCTTCGCTTGATCCTAGCGACATACCCTGGAGTTGGGTACGTGTAGGAGCAAGGTCGGCATTATATTGATACTGCTTATAAAAAGCAGTAGCCAACTCCTCCCAGTTACGAACCTTGGTCCAATCCAGCTGATAGAACCATTCGAGATGAGTCCCTGAAAGACTCTCCTGGAAGAAGTGGATCCACAAATTCTTATCCACAGTGTACGGCTGAATCTTCCGCACATAAGATCTGAGGTGTAGCTTGGGACAAGACGCCCCGTCATACTTGGTGAAAGATGGTGCCTTAAATTTGTGAGGAATAATCACACCAGTAGATAAACCCAAGTCTCCGAAATCCAGCCCAGACACTTGTTGGATCTCCATTGCATTCAGTCTGTCTTCCAGCTGCTTGTACGGGTCTTCAGCAGGAGGATACTGTTCCTCATTAAAGTCAGTCTCGTTGTCAGAGACTACTGGACTTGAAGCCTTTCCCCCCTGGGGACTGCCTTTGCCTACAGAAGAACCAGCTTCTTCATTCTGCAGAGTGTTGCCAAACCTTCGGCCCGAGTTGAAAAGAACAGTTCTCTTCTTCTTCTTCCCCTTCTTCAGGAGTAAAGCTTTCAGCTCTTCTTGGCCTTGAGCCAAACCCATGATCAGCTCCTGAAATTGCGCGTTTTGCGCCTGAAGGGCCTTGATAGACATCTCGGTTGATGATGAGTCAGGGTTCATGATGCTGAAATAAACAGCGAAGAACAGTAAGCAACCTGAAAAGAAGAAAACCTGCTATGCACATGATGAATGATATGTGTTTATGCAATGCATTCAAGGGTTCGAAAATTCAAATTTGTTGTAGAAAAAAAGGAACACACATTATCATTAAGGAAATAATTGTTCAGTACATCAAAGCCTCATGGGCACATATTACAAAGCAAATCAATCCCAAAAGACACTACGCATCCTCTTTGGAGCTATGTAGGTGTTGAGATTCCTCTCCTCGTGCAATAGGCGGGTGAGCTTCAAGACCTTCTTTTCACTAGCATGTAGACTGGTCTCAAGAGAATTCCGTTCTTCTTTAAGCTGGATCCAGCTCTTCTGCATCTCTTCCCAGGACGTGGGCATGTCAGGATGTTGAATGGTGTAGGACACTTCTCCTTCCAAGACTGGCTCTTTGATCACAGGGAGCACATAAGGATAAGGCATTATTAACTTCTGGGAGCAGGCTCGTACCCACTTGAGATAAGGTTCCAATGGGATGGAATTCTTGTGCCCCAGTGTCTTGCTGTCTATCTTACTGGGTGTGATCGGTGGATCTGGAACTGACTGTTTAACGCTGGTTCGCGAAATGTCGCGGAAGCAAGAGTCGCCACTGTCTTTTATTTTCTCCAAATGGAAAGGACAAAAGCACAGAAAAATTCCTTAAAGAGATTGCTCTCGGTTCGGGAGGTAGGTTATAGAAAGGGAAGGTGTTAGCACCCTTTCTATCCATGGTTATCCATGGGCTCTTAGATACTTGCTCATTTGTGTTTTCAAAAATGATTTGTTTGCTTTTCAATGTGGGTTTTAAAAAAGTTTCTTTGAAAATTCCAGTTCGACTCTTGTATCGGTCCTCAAGAGTGTTTGAAAAATTGCTTTCGAAAGCTTTTTGAAAATGTGTCGGTGTGAAAAGTATTTTTGATTTGTTTTGAAATTAGAGCGAGTATCTAGAGTCGTCTACCTACCCTAAGGAATTCGTCTGTGTAAATGTCCTTTAAAGTAGTGCCATCCCACCATTGAGAGGTAGGTAGCACCACCGTTGGAGGTGTTCGGGTCAATTCGAGGTTCGGGACATGGTGATCACCAGAGCAATGGGAAGACACCTTAGAAGCTACCCTCATGCCAGGTTCCCGGATCATGAGGACTTACTAAGACATCCTCTACTCGACGATCACCTTTCGAGGCAAGGCAACAGTGAGGCGTACCCTAGGGGTGGTGTGTGATTCGTGTGTCAAATTCAGTTATTTTATCTTGTCATGTTATAGGTGATCTAGCGTTTGTTTTTATTTTTGTCCATTCATTCTTGCATGCGTTTGTTTAGCAGTTAAAATATTGTGAGAAGGTAAAAATTCTAAGCTATTACAAAAGGCGCGGGTCCACATCGCCAAAATTTCCTGAACCCGATTTGACAGAAAAATAAAGAATTAAAGAACAGTAAAGTGCGAGAAATTAATTACACGGCTTTGGGAGAGGTACATAAAAATTATACGAAAAAGGAAACAAATGCACGAATTAAATAAGAATTAAAACGAGGGCGTTGGACCCTTTTTGCAAAATTAAATTAAATGATTAAATTAATTAAAATTAAAACGAAAAAGAAATTATTTTTTTGTTTTTTTTTTGTATTTATGAGAATTTAATGCAATTAAACCTAATTCTACAATTTTTATTTTATTATGAAAACATATTAAAGTTTAACCTAAAATTAACCCTAATTAATTAATGCGATTTAATTCATAAAAATAAATATTTAATTATTAGTGAAAAGAAAAAAAGGATAAAAATTAATTAAGACTAATTCTACCAATTTTAAATTATTTAGGAAAATGTTAAAATTCAAATCTAAATTAGAAGAAAACTAAGTTAATTATGAATTTTATTTACAAAAATACTAATTAAATAAATATATTCAATTTTAGTCTTTTCTGATTTTTTTGGTGTTTTTTATATATTATGAAAATATTAAATTAATTAAAAATAATAATTTAAAGAAAGTAAAAATAAGGAAAAAATAATGAATGTAAAAAAAGGGTTTGCAAACCTAGGGGGGTGTTGTCCCCAGTTGGAGGTTTTTCTTTAGCAATTTAGGCCCATCTATTGCAAAGCCTGGTGGACTTTTGTGCCAGCGTGCAGGTGTATTAACCAACGATCATGGTGCTCTTCTGATCAGAGCCACTGGATCAATCTCTGTGGGCGCGTGGCAATCTGGATCAAGGGATGCATGGTGGTCTTCAAGGCTTGAACTGCATAGGAATGTTAGTGAAAAAATAATATGGAAAGGGTGAGGACCTGGGGCTCGAACCCAGGTCTTGATGAATACCAATGCTATGTCTTGCCAAACGAACCAAACGCGTTTTCTGTATATCACATAACAAACAAATATTATAAAATAAAATAACGCATTAGTGCATTTTTAGCGCGAATTTTTAAATGATCCAATCAACGCCTTCCACTTCATCGTCCTCTTCATTGTGCTTTTTTTCCTGAAACAAAGAAAGAATGGGCAACGGTTTTGAACCGTTCCCATATATATCATTCTGAAAAATAACGATTAGGCCCTGGAGCCATATAAATTAGGCGCGAGGCATCTAATCTTTTCGTCCAAGCATGCTGGTTGCGTTTATAGCATTGTGACGTTCCAATTTTACTGTATTCAAAAACCCCCAATTCAAAGCTTCACAAACCCTAAAAGACAACAATGGTGGAATCGTATATAGCGCACAAAAACTCAATCAAAGTAGGTGGTTAGCTTCAGAACACATCAATTAGCATGAATTCATCAAAGAAACGCAATGAAAATGCCTAAATATGGAAACACGATTATGCATATAATTTGAAACAGTTTGAACCCCTTGTACCAATTCTGGGCGTGTAAGGGTTGGAAAATTATCCAGTTAGCTTCAGTGAGACACGAGGAAGCTTTTGCAATTGGTCTCTTGCTCTGAATCGTGCTAGAAAATGGTTTTCAGATTTGAGTTTTCTTTGAAAAATTCCAAGTTTGTTTAAGGATTTCTGGCGCAGCTTTTTGGGTACCAGGCATTAGGTCTTGATCAAGCTTATGTATGGAATCAATTAGGGTTAAAATTTGATCCAAAAACCTTTGCATTCATGATTTGCAAGATTTGATTTTCCTAGATCTTTTCAAATATTTTTCATGCCTATTTGGTACAAATCATGGCCAATTGACTTCAATTCCTTCTATATCTGATCATGCACGAATTATTGAGTATATATCATGCATAAAAAGATTGAAAAACTTAGGTTTAACATTTTTCATGTATTTAAATTAATTTAAATGAATTATTAATAATAAAAATCCAAATAAATAAATAAAAATGATAAAAAAAACTTCCCTTTGGGCCAAATGGTCGTGCACATGCCTTGGATAATGAATTGTGGAAGAAAAAGAGGCCCATTAGCAATTTTAGGTCATTTGAATCAATGTTGACTTTTCAAAATATCCAAAAATTTCCCAACTTCCACAAGGCATAACTTGCTCAATTTTTAAGCTTTGCTCATGTTCTTTGACATTTTAGAAAGGTATTTGAGTCCTCTAACCAATTCCTTTGGTCCCATGTCATTTTGATTTACCAATCTCAAGTTATGGCCTTTGACTTAAAGTCCCTTTTTGTTGACTTTTGAAAATGACCTATAATGTTGAAATTGATAACTTTTTATGAGAGCATTTATTGGACTTGAAGTATGAAGAGGAGTTGTAGGAAATGTAATTCTCTTCAAAATGAGCTTTGGATGGAATTTTTCTGATAATCCATGTGAAAGTTATGCCCTGGTCAATTTACAGTTGACTTTTTCAGTTGTCCAAATAAGGAAACTTTTGCATCTTGATGATTTTTGAGCCTAGCTTTGAGAATCATGATCAAGCATTGATCAAATGATGTTTGTGGCTTCAAAATGAGATGTTGACCAAAAATTTGAACTTTTGACTGTCAAATGACCATTTTGCCCCTACAGTTGACTGTAGTGCAATTAGGGTTTTGACTGTGCCATTTTGTGCTGAAAGTCTTGAAACTTGGTATGAGGATGCTTGACCATATTTGTAGGCATGTGAGACTTGATTAGACCCTTGGAAACTTCATTTTCTTGATCAGAACCAAAACCCTAATTTTGACTGTTAGGAGGCCCTTGGACTGTGCAACCCTTGGGGAATTTTGAAGCATGCTTTTGACAAATCTTGAAGAATATGGGAGGGAAAATTTTAGGGTACAACACTGGGCATCCTCCAAGCTCTGATAAATCTCTGGAGAAGTCCTTGTGCATCATTGTCGAAGTCAAAAACTATGTCAGGAATTAACATGTCATGAGGGCCATCCCTCCGGGCATAACCAAACTGTCTCCAAGCCAGGCATGGGTTGTAAGTAATACCTCCTCTGATTCCAAATAAAGGAACATTAGGATACTCCCCGCAACGATCAATGATAGTGACATCCTCTCTGGACCGAGAACACCAATGTATATCTGCATGTGTAAGAGTCATCAACCGTTGTGACCATCTCAAACCCCGCTCGTTCTTCAAAACTGATTGTGGAAGGTGCGAAATAAACCACCTTCCCAGGAGGGGAGCGCAGCATATAAGGACACCTCTTTTTCTCATGGTTCGAGTCTAACATGAGTGAAGGATGTCCCCAAGCAACGTAGGTATAGGATTCCTGGACATGAAAATCCGGACAACACTGATATCTATAAGCTGATCTGGGTTAGGGAACAACACCAAACCATAGACAAGGAGGGCCACACCTTCTTCAAAAGCTGGTAAGTCAAGGGAGTTCCAACATTCCTGGGCCTTTTCAAACAGAAACCTGGCTAAGAACCCTTTGATGCCACTTCTAACCTCCCAATGTCCCTTGAGGTCGGATGATTGCAGGTGTAAGGCTTTAGCAATTTCTTCAAGCTTGGGTTCCTTTTCCGTACCGTTGTAGGGTAGTTGATCAAGGATAGGGATCTTCAGAAGCCGGGAGAACTCTTCCAATGTAGGCACCAGTTGATAATCCAGGAAAGTGAAACAATGATGCAGAGGGTCAAAGAACTAGAACAGGACCTTTATCATATCTTCCTCAATGTTGGTATTGACCAAGCTGATGAGTCTTCCATGTCTTTCACTGAATGAAGAGCTCTCGGGAATCCTGGATATAAGCTCCTTAAGCTGAGGAGGGATCCTTACAAGGCTGATTTGAATTGTCTTTCTGCGAACAGTTTCCATGTCCTACAAAACAAGAACAAAGATGAAGATTCAAACCCCTGAAATGGTTAGTCAATGCATATGATGCTGGATGATGTCATGATGCTATGATTAAACACACCACAAATATTTACAAAGGCAAACATGTAAGGCACACAAGTCACACAAGACAAGCCCTTAGAGTTTAGGCCAGCATGGGGTCTGGGTATTACCCTCTTGAAGTTGGTGGGCTCAACCTGTCCTATTAGAAGTAACCGGGTTCTAAGGGTCCCAATATCACTGGATTGCTTTCATTGTTCATCGTTTCGATTTAGCCACTGAACTGGCGACCGAAATATCCCAGGAAGGCAACCCTCAATTGAGTGTAGTATCGAGTATCAACCAACCTCGGACTGCACCAAAGTCAGTTATCTCACTACCCTAAAGAGGCCAAGATAGTTCAATTAAGGTTCCTAAGGTCAGTTGATGCTTCACGACACCACATGGAGGCCCCGTACTCTCCTTGACTGAACTCAAGGGTTACCGGTACACACCAAAGTGCCACATCAACGTAGCAGACTGTTTCAACCATGTCGGTATACCCCGCACAGTTCCCTCACAGCCTTGTTGCTACTTTCTAAGAAGGTATCCCCAGATCCGGGTTAGGATCTATAGAACTCCCAAGACAGTACCCACAATTTAAAGCAAACAAGTCAAAGCAATTGAAAACACAGTTATGAACTATCCTAAGGTACACCTCACTTTAAAAGTTAATCTCCCCAGCAGAGTCGCCAGTTCTGTGATCGGTGGATCTGGAACTGACTGTTTAACGCTGGTTCGCGAAATGTCGCGGAAGCAAGAGTCGCCACCGTCTTTTATTTTCTCCAACTGGAAAGGACAAAAGCACAGAAAAATTCCTTATTGAGATTAGTTCTCGGTTCGGGAGGTAGATTTATAGAAAGGGAAGGTGTTAGCACCCTTTCTATCCATGGTTATCCATGGGCTCTTAGATGCTTGCTCATTTGTGTTTTCAAAAGGTTTGTTTGCTTTTCAACTGTGGGTTTTAAAAAAAGTTCCGTTTAAAATTTCAGTTCGACTCTTGTATCAGTCCTCAAGAGTGTTTGAAAAGTTGTTTTTGAAAGCTCTTTGCAAAGTGTCGGTGTGAAAAGAAGTTTTTTATTTTGTTTTGAATTAGAGCAAGTATCTACGAGTCATCTACCTACCCTAAGGAATTCGTCTGTGTAAATGTCCTTAAAGTAGTGCCATCCCACCATTGAGAGGTAGGTAGCACCACCGTTGGAGGTATTCGGGTCAATTCGAGGGTTCGGGACATTGTGGTCACCAGAGCAATGGGAAGACACCTTAGAAGCTACCCTCATGCCATGTTCATGGACATGAGGACTTACTAAAACATCCTCTACTCGACGACTACGTTTCGAGGGGCAAGGCAACAGTGAGACGTACCCTAGGGGTGGCGTGTGAATTGTGTGTCATTTTCGATTATATTTGTCTTGTTCATGCATTGGTGATCTACACTTTATTTTTATTTTTGGCATTCATTCTTTCATGTGGTTATTAACAGTTAAAAGGTGCGGAATTAAAAAGTCCTACGCTATTACAAAGGCGCGGGTCTACATCGCCAAATTAATCCAAGGCCCGATTTGAATAAAATAAAAAATGCGGAAAAATAAATATCTTGATTAATCTATTACAAGGCTTTGGGGCAAGTACATAAAATTAAAAAGGGGAATAAAAGTAAATGTGCGAAAAGAAATTATAATCGAATGCGAGGGCGTTGGACCCTTTAAAGAAATTACATTACAATTAATAAATTAATTAATTTAAATAAAGGAAAGGACTTATTTTTCATGTTTTTTTGTATTTATGAAATTAGAGAAAATTAAATGGAATTAAAACCCTAATTCTAAACATTTTAATTATTAAGGAAATAAATTCGAGTTTGACCTAATTTACATTAATTATTTACATGGCATATTTATTTACAAAAATAAGTAATTACTAATAGTGACAAAAAGATTATTTACTAAGAAGAGGAATAAAATGATAAAAGACTTGTTTTTTTCTTATATTTTTTTTTAAATTTATTTAAGAAAACATTAAACCTAAAAACTAAATTGATTATTAAACCTATTTACAAAATGAATATTAGTGATTTAAATAATAAACATTTTTATTTTGACTTTCTGATTTTTTGTATTTTTATATTATTTAAAATTAATTTAAGGAATTAAAATAAAACAATTAAATTGAAACAAATAAATAAAAAAAGAAAAGAAAAGGGATAGAGATACAAACAAGAAGGGTGGTAGACCCAATTTTGGAGGTATGATCAGCAGTAATTTGGCCCATTTGAAGGAGGCCCTTTTGACTTTTAACGCTTACGTGTGCCTGGTTGACTGAGGGTACATGGTGGACTTCACATGATGGTCAATGGATTAATCTTCAGGGGCATGTGGCAATCAGGCAGGCAAGGCATTTGGTGGACTTTAGCTGAAGCGCTGCAGGGAAATACGTTAAACAAAATAATATTGAGGAAGGGATGGAACCTGGGAATCGAACCCAGGTCCCAATACCTGCTTGCCAGCGTGTTTACCTACTGTGCTAAGCGCGCTCTTTGTTTATTATATGGAACGCAAATATTATAATGGAAAATAAGCACTATTCTGGAATTTCAACAAAACCGCGCCAGGATTTGAACTGCCCTTTAACGTCATGACACATAGGCATCTTCTTCATCTCTTTGCCTGTAAATATAAATAAAATAGCGGGGGTTTTAAACCCCCACTAACTTCAACCTGCAAAAATAACGATTAGGCCATACGCAAATATAAAAAGGGCGCGACCTATGGAATTGAATCATCCAGATGCCCTGAGTTCAATGATATAGGTCTTGTGGCTCAATTTTACCAGACGAGAGAAACCCCAATTCACATCTTCTGCAACCCTAGAAAATTTTAATGGCATAATTCGCTACAGGCACGGTTAGAACAATTAAATGGTACCATGAGTTCCAGAAGATCCACATTAACATGAATCAACGTTTAAAATGTATGAAATACGCACATGAGTCAAAATACGATTATGAGAATTTTCTTGAACAGGGCTATGGTGTTCTACCAGTTCTTGGTGTATGGAGATGTGATTTTGATTGGGTTATGATCAAAGAAGTCCCAGCAAACTTTTGAGATACTTTCCACGCCTTGAAATGCCTTGCAACTAAGAAAACAAGTTTGAAGTTTTTAAGGAAAAAGTGAGTTTTTGTTCTTGAGTTTGAGCGCAGCTTTCAGGGTTTTTTGCATTAGGGTTGCATTCTGTTTATGTATGGGAATGTTTTAGGTCAACAAAGCAAGCCCAACATCCAAGTTTTTAATGCCTTTGAATTTTTGTAATCTTCCATGATTTTCCAATCTTTTCCATACCTTTCTCATGCCAATCAAATGGAGATTCTTGCCATATTGGGGTGTGCACGAAATCTTGAGTGAGTAAATGAGAGAATCTGCTGCCAAAAGATTTAAAACACATGCTTTTCTATTTTTGTCATATTTTATTTAATTAAATGAATTAATGGTGATAAAAATTCAAATAAATAATAAAAAATGATGAAATAAATCACCTTTGGGTCAAATGGTCGTGCATAACTTTTGGATGATGATTCTTGGAAGAAAATGTGGCCCATTAGCAATTTTGAGGCATTTGAAGCAAAGTTGACTTTTCAAAATTCCCAAAATTTCCCAACTTCCACAAGGCATATCTTGCTCAATATTTACGCTTTGATCATGTTCTTGGACATTTTGGAAAGGTCTTGAAGTCCTCTAACCAATGCCTTTGGTCCCATGTCAGTTTGATATACCAATCTCAAGTTATGGTCTTTGACTTAAAGTGCCTTTTTGTTGACTTTTGAAAATGACCTATAATGTTGAGATTGATAACTTTTTGTGAGAGCATTTCTTGGACTTGAAGTGTGAAGAGGAGTTGTAGGAAATGTCTTTCTATTCAAAATGAGCTTTGGATGGAATTTTGCTGATAAACCATGTGGAAGTTATGCCTTGGTCAAGTTACAGTTGACTTTTTCAACTGTCCAAATATGGAAACTTTTGCATCTTGAGACTTTTTGAGCCATGCCTTGAGAATCATGATCAAGAATTGATCAAATGATGTTTGTGGCTTCAAAATAAGATGTTGACCAAAAATTTGAACTTTTGACTGTCAAATGACCATTTTACCCCTACAGTTGACTGCTGAGCAATTAGGGCATTTGACTGTGCAATTTTGTGCTGTGAGTCTTGAAACTTGACATGAGGATGCTTGACAATGTTTATAGGCATGTGGGACTTGTTTGGACCCTTGGAAACTTCAATTTATCTGCCAGAACCAAAACCCTAGTTTTTTGACTGTTAGGAGGCCATTGAACTGTGCAACCTTTGGGAGATTTTGAAGCATGCTCTTTGCAAATCTTGAAGAATATGGGAGGGCAAATTTTGGGGTACAACAATGTTCCTCCTCAGTTTGGGACCTTGCAATCATATCGTCGACGTATACTTCAATCTCATGATGGATCATATCATGAAGCAGAGCAACCATGGCACGCTGATACGTTGCCCTAGCATTTTTCAACCCAAAAGGCATGACCTTGTAGCGAAAGGTACCCCACTGAGTAACAAAAGTGGTCTTCTCCATGTCTTCGGGAGCCATCTTTATCTGATTATAACCGGAGAAACCGTCCATGAAGGAGAATACCTTATGTTGAGCAGTATTGTCAACTAGAACATCAATGTGAGGCAGAGGGAAGTGATCCTTAGGGCTCGCCCTATTCAAATCCATGTAGTCGACAAACATTCGGACCTTACCATCTTTCTTCGGTACCGGGACCACATTGGCAACCCACTGAGGGTAAGAAGTTACTGCTAGGAAACCGGCGTCAAATTGTTTTATAACTTCAGCCTTGATTTTCTCGGACATCTCTGGACGCATACGACGAACCTTCTGTTTTACGGGAGGGCAGTCTTCCTTGGTAGGCAGGCGATGAACCACAATGTTAGTATCCAATCCAGGCATATCTTCATAAGACCAGGCAAAGATTTCCACGTAGTCATGCAGCATCTGAATCAACCGTTGTTTCACACTAAGCTCCAGATTTGCACCGATCTTGACTTCCTTCCTGTCTGTCTCAGTACCCAGATTCACTGTTTCCACTGGCTCTTCATGTGGCTGAATGACCCTCTCTTCCTGGAGTAACAGTCTTGCAAGTTCGCCAGGTAATTCGCAATCATCTTCACCTTCGTATTCGGCTAAGTTGATCGGATTTTCGAAGTCATAACTGGCAGTAGCAGAGTCGTTACCAATGAGATCCAGAGTGGATTGAAACCTGTATATGTGAGTGTGTGTAAATAGATGTTTTGCAATATATAATAAAGAAAGACAAGGAGCGCAAGATTTGAAATGCAAAAAACGTCCAATGATTTTATTAATGATATATGAAATGGCACACAAAAGCCCTAAAAAATGAAGCCACAGTGCCCCGGGTAAGACATCGGGCCATAAAGTTTCACCATATTGTTTGTTACAAATTCAAAACAAAAGAGTTCATTACTGAGTGACAAAAGTAATAGGGATGAAGTCTTTTGCTGTCCATTTGTTTGGTCCGCTGTTGGTCGTAGGGTAGATCCAGCTATCGAATTCAGATTCCTCCACGTCATCTTCGATGGCATTTACTCCCGAGTTGCTGATGAACACAAGAGGTCTTCCAATCCTTGCACTACGAACAGCCCTTTTAGCTTCTGTAGTGAAACCCAAACCAAACTTGTTAGTCTTCTGAGTGAAATCAGGAAGTCGGCCCCAGTTTGCATACTCACCCTTCTCAATAACGGCCCGAGCATCCTTTAAGGAAGCCATCTTCAAAGGAGAGTCTTCAACCACAGTCTCAGCTGATGCCAGTGTCTGAGGAACCTCTTCAAAGTGTTGGAATGGGGTCTCAATGAACTCCCCATCCATTTCTATGTACCGGAACGAGTTGAGGTGGCTGACCATGTACTCTTCCTCCCCATGTACTGTCACAATCTTCCCTTTGACGGGGTACTTCAGCTTTTGATGGAGTGTGGAGGTCACAGCTCCAACTTTATGGATCCATGGGCGACCCAACAAACAAGAGTAGGACGGTCGAATGTCCATCACATAGAATGTAGACTCGAAGACCTGGGAACCAACTCTAATTGGAATATCAACTTCACCATGCACCATCCTTTTAGACCCATCAAAGGCCCGGACAACAATGTTACTTGGCTTTAGCTCTAGCCCTTCACAATCCAACCTGTCTAGAGCTTTATTGGGTAAGACGTTCAATGAGGAACCAGTGTCAACCAACACATGTGAAATAGTAGTGCCCCTGCATTCAATGGAGACATGCAGGGCATCGTTATGGTTCTTCCCTTTAGCAGTCAGATCAGCGTCGTAGAAACCCAAACCGTTATCAGCAGTTAAATTGGCCACACAATCGGTAAATTGATCAGCTGATGTCTCTTGTGGCACGTGGGCCGTCTTCAGGAAGGTAATCAGAGCCTTGGCATGGGCCTATGAACACAACAACAGTGATAACATAGAAATCTTGGAGGGGGTTTGCCCCAGCTTCTCGACTACATTATAATCACTCTTCTTAATGATCTTTAGAATCTCTTCCATCTCTTGTTTGGAAGCTTCAACATTGATTGTCTTTGGTGCCTCCGTCTGGGCAGGCATATCAGTGGCAATCCCTTTGCCCCGAGCATCAGATGACTCGGCGACAGGGGTAGAACTATGAACTTGATCAGGAATGGCAGTAGGTACATTTGCAGGTGTGATGACAATAGGTCTTTGGACAGTTGGTGGCGCAATATCGGGTGAGAACAGTCTACCACTGCGAGTGACTTTAGCAGGCCCGGTAATGTTGCTGACGCCGGTATTAATATCAAACTCTTGCTTAACTCCAAGAACATAAACATCTGCCCCATAGTGCCAAGGGACAACTTTGTCAGAGGTGTAGGGAATAGGCCTCGGAACAGTGATGATTATGGGTGCAATCTTCTGAACAAGCATAATTCTGACAGGCTTCCTCGAGGGAGCCTTGGGAGAATTGTTGAAAATGGTAATAATGGAAACTTCTTCAGTAGGGGTGGCAGGAACAACAATCTTCTCAAACAGGATTTCCTTATTATCCATCAGGTTTTGGATGCCTGACTTCAAAGATGGGCAACCAGTAGGTGAAACAGAACACAGATGGAAACCTTCACTACATCCCGGAAATAAACTGGCTAGCAGCAGGATCCTCTTGACGGTCATCAGCGGGGTAACAATATCATCCACAGAGGCTACAAACAAGTCTTCCTCTACAACATTTACTCCATGTTTGGGCATGGGAGCAGTCACAACATTAGGCCTCTCGGGCGCCTCGAACTCAATCTCCTTTGCATCGATCAGGTCCTGAACCTTATTCTTCGAAGCCCAACAATCATCCGTATTATGCCCCGGGCTGTCATAGTGATAAGCGCAGCAGGCGTTAGGATTGTACTTTGGGGATGTTGTGTTTGAAATCTTCGGAGCTTCTTTTAGAGTCACAAGATTGGTTGTCAGTAACTGCGGTAATATCTGAGACAAGGTCATGCTAAGATGAGTGAACTTCCTTCGAGGTCTCTCACCCCTTTGTTGGTTGTGATGCGGAGGAGCACCAGCAGGTTTTGAAATAACCACCGCGTTGACAGCTTGGCGGTGTTCAGATCTATTATGTCTCCTTGAACCATAGACAACACTAAATTCTTTCTTGAACGGCTTCTTCTCAATGCTCGATGAGGCACCCTTATGTATTTTCCCGGCCTTGATACCAGCTTCAATCCTCTCACCAGTCAAGATAAGTTCTGTAAACCCGGCTGAAGAGTTTCCAATCAAATGGTTAAAGAATGGACCAGACAGGGTCCCCAGAAACATATCAACAAGTTCCCGATCAGTTAAAGGTGGCTGCACCCTTCCGGCAAGGTCTCTCCACTTTTGAGCATACTCTTTAAATCCTTCACCCGTCCCTATTGACATACCCTGGAGTTGGGTACGCGTAGGAGCAAGGTCGTAATTATACTGATACTGTTTATAGAACGCAGTAGCCAAATCTTCCCAGTTACGGACACTGGCTCCATCCAGCTGATAGAACCACTCAAGTTGAGTCCATGAAAGACTGTCCTGAAAGAAATGGATCCACAAATTCTTATCAGCTGTGTAAGGCTGGATCTTCCTTACATATGACCAGAGGTGCAGCTTTGGACAGGAACCTCCGTCATATTTGGCAAAGGCAGGTTCTTTAAACTTATGGGGAATCACCACCCCAGAGGATAAACCTAGGTCTCCGAAGTCCAGCCCGGGCACGTTCTGTATCTCCATAGCGCTCAAGAGGTCCTCCAACTGTTTATACCTATCCTCAGTAGGAGGATATTGTTCTTCATCATAATCCGTCTCGTTGTCGGAGACTACGGGGCTAGGAACCCTTCTCTCTTGTGGGCTGTCTTTTCCTACAGATGAGGTGGTCAGATCAACCTTATTTTGCAGTCCATTTCCAAACCTGCGTCCAGTGTTGAACAGGACGATCCTCTTCTTCTTCTTCTTCCTCTCCTTCAGAATCATAGTCTTCAAATCCTGTTGACCCTGGGCTAGGCTCATAACCAACTCTTGGAACTGGGAATTCTGGGCCTGGAGGGCCTTGATAGCTTGCTCAGTGGAAGGTTCAGTAGACATGATGATTGCTGAAATAAACAACGAAGAAGATAAGCGACCTGTAAGAAGATACCGGTTTATGCAATGCATGCGATGAAATGCGTATGATCTATGTTTTCAAAGACAATCGGGATTCAAATTTGTAGACAAGAAAGAAAACACACTTCATTAGTTTTAACTTTGGAATTTAAATTGTTCAACAAATTGCCCTTAGGCGTTACAAGAATGGAAATACTGAAAAGTAAATAAAACCACAAAAGAAATCAACAAAGGTCCATCAATGCTCCCATGGCCTCTTCTTCTCAGTGCGGATATAATCATTCAGGGTCCGCTCGTTCTCCAGTTGCTTAGTCATCTTCTGGATCTTCTGTTCTTGTTCATTGAACCTTTCCCGATAAGAATCCCGTTCTTCCTGCAGTTGCGCCCAAGACCTCTTCAGTGTGCCAACATCAGTGGGCATATGAGGATGGAGAATAGTTGGAGGAATTCCGTCTTTATCAGCAATTTCAAGAGTAATAGGCATGACCGCTTCGTATGGCATACCTAACTTCTGGGCACGGATTCGGACCCATCTGAAGTATGACTCCATTGGTAGAGAAGTTTTTGGTCCCAACTCATGTGGGTCAGATTTGTGAACTCTATCCCAAGCCCTGATGAATCTATGACGCAGTTCGTCGCTATCTACCTAAAAATCAAAGACGATATGAGGTATCAACATCTCATGAGGCCCTTCTCTTCTGGCTCTTCCAAACTGACGGAGAGCTAAACATGGGTTATAAGAGATTCCTCCACGGGTTCTGATCAATGGAACATTAGGATACTCTCCACAACGATCAATGACGGCCACCTCATCTACGCCTCTGAGAGTCCAAATAATGTCATTATCAGTAAGAGACATTATCTTATGAGCCCAGCCCCTTCCTTCTTTATTCTTCAGTACAAATTTAGGGAAGTGCGAAATAAACCACCTCGACAATAAAGGAGCACAACACATCAAAGTTCCCCGTTTTCGGGCGGTACGAGCATAGAGCTGATGAAGGATATCACCCAAGAGAGTGGGTACAGGGTTCCGAGAGATGAAGATCCTAATGGCATTAACATCAACAAAGGTGTCTGGATTTGGAAACAATACCAGACCATAGATTAAGAGAGCCAGAATGTCCTCGTATGCTTTGAAGTCTAAGTCATTCCAGAAACAATTAGCTTTGCCAACCAGAAACTTAGCCAAAAAGCCCTTAACTCCACTTCTAGTCTCCCAGTTAGCCATTACCTCCTCTTTGGTCAAGTGAAGGGCTGCAGCAATCTCTTCAGGCCTGGGAGTCTTTTCCCAACTAGTAAATGGAGTATGCTCCAAAACAGAGATACCAAGCAACTAATAGAATTCTTCCAGGGTAGGGACCAGCTGGAAGTCTTGAAAGGTGAAGCAATGGTATAGCGGATCATAAAACTGGACTAGGACACTCATCAATTGTTGGTCCCACTTTGAGGTGACTAAACCGAGAAGAGAACCATGCCTCCTGATGAAGGAAGTAGTGTTTGGAATCCTGTCAACCAATTCTTTAAGAAAAGTAGGTGGTTGAACAAAGTTGAGCCGGATAGTATTCCTACGCATGGGCATCATGATGTCCTACAAAACAGAGCAAAGATGAAACCTTCTTGTCTTTGAAATGGGTTAGTCCTTATGCAGGATGCATGCAATGTTATGATGTTATGATGTCATGGTAAAGGCACACCACAAGTATTCACAAAAGGCAAACATGGTAAAGACACACAAGTCACACAAAAGAGCCCTTAGATTTCAGGCTGGCATGAAGTTTAGGTACTGCCCTCTTTCAGTTTCAGTTGGTTAAGACCTGTCCTAAAAATAATAACCGGGTTCTATAGGATCTCAATATCACTGACTACCCTCAATCGGTCATAATTCCAGTTTGGCAACCTTTTCTTGCGGCCGGAACCATCGCGAGAGTTTAGTCTCAATGAGTGTAGCATACTGCTACTGTTCTATGGCCAAGTTGGTCAATTTAAGGTTCTAAGGTCAGTTGGTGCTTAATGACTCCTCAGAAGACCCATATTCTCCTCGTTCCAACACAAGGGATATCGGTACAGATCAAGGTGTCACACCAACGTAGCTACTGCTTCATCCGTGTCGGTCCACGCCGGACAGATCCCTCACAGTTTATTGCTACTTACCTAAAAAGGGGTACCCCAGATCCGGGTTAGGATCTATAAAACTCCGATACAAGCCCACAAAATTAAAGCATACAAGGCATACAATTGAAAACATAGTGATCTAATCCTAAGGTACACCTCACTTATAAAAGTCCCCAGCAGAGTCGCCAGTTCTGTGATCGGTGGGAATGAGAACTGACTGTTTTGGAATGCTGGTTCGCGTTTGCGTTTGTTTTTGCAAAATGTCGCGGTAAGCAAGAGTCTCCACCGTCTTTTATTTAATCCAACAAGGAAAGGACAAAAGCACAACAAAATTCCTTTTCGAGATATTTCTCGGGTTCAGGAGGTAGATTATAGAAAGGGAAGGTGTTAGCACCCTTTCTATCCGTGGTTATCCACGGGCTCTTAAGTATTTGCTCACTATGTTTTCAAAAAGTTTTTCTTTTCTTGTGTTTGTGGGTTTTGAAAAGAGTTTTGTTTGAAAATTCGATTTAACTCTTGTTTCTGTCCTCAAGAGTGTATGAAGTGTTGTTGAAAACTTTGTTTTGAAAAGTGTAAGTGCGAAAAGTTTGTTTTGTTTTGAAAGAGCAAGTACCTGAGAACCTCTACCTACTCAAAAGGAATTAAGTTGTGTAAATGTCCTTTAGACAGCGCTATCCCGCTATTGAGAAGTAGGTAGCACCGTCGTTGGAGTTTTCGGGTCAATTCGATTAAGGGACATGTGGTCACTAAAGTAATGTTAGGACGCCTTAGCGGTAACCCTAATGTCTTAGATCATTTTTTTATCGAGGCAACCGTTTTGAGGCAACTTTGATCTTTAGACAGGAGGGCGACCTCTAAAACTTCCTATACTCAATGACCACGTCTAGGCAACCAAGCGAGGCGTACCCTAGGAGTGGTATGTGCAAATGTGTCAATTTTCAGTTATGTTATCTTTGTACATGTTATGGTGAGCTACAGTTGATTTTAAGTTAAGGTAGATCTTGTCATGCATAGCCTATTAGCATACATCTAGCAATTAATGGTTGCGGAAAATAAAACTACGCTATTACAAGGCATCGAGTATTTACATCGCCAAAAACAAACCCTTGAAAAAGTAAATGCGGAAAATAAATGAAAGCGGTAAAAAGTCCTAAGTCCAAAATTATTACATCCTCGGAGCAAATACAATTATATGGATCAAAATATGAATAAAAAAAATCACACGCGCGAGAAAAATTGAATCAGAGAGTTTTTAGGGTTTTGACCCTTTTTTAGGAAAGAAAAAGATTTTTTTTTGTTATTTCTTGCATTTAATTAAATTAAACCTAAACTAATCAATTAATTAAATAAAAAAGGATATTTTTTTTTTTGTTTTTTAGAATATTTTAAGAAAATAAAAAAAAAGATTAAAAGTTTTTAAAAACCCTAATTCTATATTAATTTTATTTTATTGCAAAAAAAGTTAAAATTAACCTAATTAAAACTAAATTAATTAATTATTTATTTATTTACAAAATAATGAAATAGTGAAATTAGTAAAAATATTGTTTTTTGAGGTTTTCTGATTTTATTAGGAAAAATAAATTATTTTAGTTAGTAATTAATTAAAAATAATAAAAATAAATCAAGCAAATAAATAATGAAAGAAAATAAAAAAAATGCAAACTCAAGGGGGTTTGGGCCAACTTTGGAGGTGTATTTGTAAATTCTTGGCCCATTAACATTCCAGCCTCGTTGACTTTCTGAACTGTCCACACGCTTGTTGACTGGAGACTATGGTGATCTTTCACTCATGACCATTGGATTTAGGCTTGGAGACATCTGGCGGGCTGAGATTTGAAGCATATGGTGGACTCCCTTTTGAAACTTGCACGTGAATACATGTGGAAGAAAAATAACAATGTTTTGGGGGACCTGGGATTCTAACCCAGGTCCCAATGCTCACAGGCCAACACGTTTACCACCCAACCAAACTGTTTCAATTGTTATAGGAATAAGAGGCAATTATTATATGTGAAAATAAATCAATATGCTGAAATTATAAAAAAAATGCGCTAAGATTCAAACAGGCAATTAGATGACAACACGTCATCATCTTCAACCTTGGTTTTGTGTAAAAGAGAATCAGATAGTGGGGGTTTTTAACCTCCACTACCTCCCTGCACGAAAAATAGCGAATAGGCACAGAGCAAACATACATATTTCGCGAGGTGTGGGTTGGAATCGTCTTGGTCTCACGATTTCAACCATGTATCCATTAGTCCCAATTTTTCCTGGTTTGGAAAGCCCTATTTGAAAGCTTGAAAACACTAGAAATTCAATCAGGGCATCTCTCGATTCAGGGCACTATAGTTCAATTCAATCATTCCATTAGCTTTGTATGATCTCTAGCAATGCAAATCAATCACAAAAACATGTCAAATGCGTATGAATTAAGAGATATGATTTTGAATTATAAGTGCAAACCGTGAAACTGTATTTCGTGATTCCTTGAGCTTTGGTTCCTGAATTTGATTGCAAATCAATCCTGGTATCTCCTGCAATGTGTTTGGATGGACAAAGCACCTTGAATTAGCCTAGGTGGCAAGAACAAGTTTTAACTTTTCTTGAAATTTCTTGAATTTGATATGGCCGTTTCCGCAACTTTTAGTCGTGTATTAGGTTATGGTTGGCTTGCATACATATAAGGCAATGATTTTAGGTCAAGAGCTGGGCCAATATCCATGTGCATTGAAGATTGAATCCTTGATTGATAAATCAAATATTCTTGATTTTCCATGATTGAACAAGTTGCCAAAATTGGATATTTTTGTATCTTTTTGATTGTGCACGAATTGGTCAGCATATTTGGATCATATTTGGTTCACAAATTGATTTAAAAATCAAATCTTCTATTTTCTTATAATTTAAACTAATTAAATGAATTAATATATACTAAAAATCCATTTAATCAATAAATTTAAGAAAATAAATCCAATTTAACTTGGTGGGTCGTGCATAGGTCATGGGTGAAGTTTCAAGAAGAGATTTGAGGCCCATTAGCAAAAAGAAGGTGTTTTGAGCAAAGTTGACTTTTGCAAATTCATGAAAATTTCCCAACTTCTCCAATGCACAACTTGCTCAATTATGATCATATGACCATGTTCTTGGACATTTTGGAAAGCCCTTGAAGTCCTCTAACCAATGCTTTTGGTCCCATGTCATTTGGATTTACCAATCTCAAGTTATGGCCTTTGACTCAAAGTGTACTTTTGTTGACTTTTGAAATTGACCTATAATGTAAAAATTTGCAACTTCTTGTGAGAGAATTTCTTGAACTTGGAGTGTGAAGATGGATTTTAGGAAATTGCATCGTCTTCAAAATGAGATTTGGATGGAATTTTTCTGATAAACCATGAAAGAGTTATGCCCTTGTCAAAGTACAGTTGACTTTTCTACTGTCCAAAAATAGTAACTTTTGCATCTTGATGATTTTTGAGCTATTCTTATGGGACCATGATCAAGACTTGATCAAATGATGATTGTGAACTCAAAAATAAGATGTTGACCAAGAATTCTGACTTTTGACTGCAAAATGACCATTTTTCCCTTACAGTTGAATGTAGATCAAATGGGGCTTTTGATTGTGCAAACTGGCACTGTGAGTTTTGAAACTTGGCATGTAGGTGCTTGAGAATGTATAGAGGCCTATGAGACTTGATTGAACCATTGAAAAACCCCAGATTCCTTGAAAGAACCAAAACCCTAATTTTGAATTGACTGCCTAAAGAGGTGTTTTGACTGTACAACCCTTGAGCAATTTGAAGATCATTCTTGACAAATCTTGAGGAATATGGGAGGGAAAAGTTTGGGGTACAACAGGTCGTTAATCATGTATCTGACTGTTTTGGATAATTCAATGGGGTGCGTACTGGGCCAACATGACGAGTCTGGCCGAAAAGAGCATGCCATTTATTACCTTAGCAAAAAGTTTACCGACTGTGAGACTCGCTACTCACTGCTCGAGAAAACTTGCTGTGATTTGGTATGGGCTGCTCGCCGGCTAAGGAAGTATATGTTGACTCATACCACTTTGCTGATTTCCAAAATGGATCTGATCAAGTATATCTTCGAGAAGCCTGCTTTATCTAGAAGAATCTCTAGATGGAAAATGATCCTGACTGAGTATGATATCCAGTATACTACCCAAAAAGCTATAAAGGGAAGTGTACTTGCTGACCATCTAGCTCATCAAGCCGTCGAAGATTACCAATCTATGAGATTCAACTTCCCTGACGAGGACATCATGACATCAGACAACATTGAAGGTAACGGACCGTATGACGGACCTGAACAAGGATCTCGATGGACCCTGTACTTTGATGGTGCTTCAAATGCACTTGGCAACGATATCGGTGCGGTACTCATTTCTCCGGAAGGTTGCCATACACCATTTACTTCCCGACTTTGCTTCGGCTGTACCAACAACATGGATTAATACGAAGCTTGCATCTTTGGTCTCAAGGCTGCTATTGACTTAGGAATCAAATCTTTGGTCGTATTTGGGGACTCGGCTTTGGTTATCAGTCAAGTCAAAGGAGAATGGGATACTAAACATCCTAATCTAATCCCATACAAAGAACATGTCCTGACATTGCTGCCTCATTTCGAGCAGATTACCTTCGAGCATTTTCATCGAGAAGAAAATCAGCTAGCGGATGCTCTAGCTACAATGTCTTCTATCTTTAAACTCAACTGGGATAACGAGGCTCCCCAAATCACCATCGAGCGAATGGACGAACCTGCACACTGTCATGAGATTAATATCGAAGAAGTAGTGGAACAACCCTGGTTTCATGAAATCAAAAGGTATCTCCAGACTCGAGAATACCCTGAAGGAGCTTCAATCAATGACAAAAAGTTCTTAAGGAGATTTGCTGCCAAGTTCTTCCTGAGCAATGGTATCCTTTATAAGCGCAGCCATGATTGTGTTCTACTTCGTTATGTGGACAAGGTTGAAGCAGAGTTGATCATGACCGAAATACATAGTGGCACCTTTGGCACCCACTTAAGCGGACATACGATGGCTAAGAAGATTCTAAGGGCAGGCTACTACTGGTCTACCATGGAAGCTGATTGTCATCAACATTCCCGTACTTGTCACAAATGCCAAGTCTATGCTGACAAGGTACATATACCTCCTGTTCCTCTCAATTTCCTAACAGCTCCTTGGCCATTCGCAATGTGGGGAATCGACATGATTGGAGAGATCAAGTCTACAACATCCAACGGACATCGCTTCATCCTGGTGGCTATTGATTACTTCACTAAGTGGGTCGAAGCAGCTTCATACGCCTCTGTTACAAAGAATGTGGTTGCCCACTTCATTAAGAAGAACCTCATATGCCGGTATGGTATCCCTGACAGGATTATTATGGACAACGGTACAAATCTGAACAACACTATGATCACCACTCTGTACGAGCAGTTCAAGATTTATCATCACAATTCATCTCCCTGTCGGACAAAGATGAACGGTGCTGTTGAAGCCGCGAACAAAAATATCAAGAAGATCATTCAAAAGATGACAGTCACCTACAAGGACTGGCATGAAATGTTACCGTTTGCTCTACACGGATATCGTACCACAGCACGTACTTCAACAGGGGCAACCCCCTTTTCTTTGGTATATGGCATGGAAGCTGTTTTACCTATAGAAGTTCAGATTCCTTCCTTAAGGATCATGAAGGATACTGGTTTGAGTGAAGACGATTGGATTCAGACCCGGCTTGACCAACTTAATTTGATCGACGAGAAGTGACTTACTGCTGTTTGTCATGGTCAGACGTATCAGAAACGGATGATAAAGGCTTTCAACAAGAAAGTCAGACGTCAAGTATATCAAGTCGGAGATCTTGTAATCAAGCGGATCATCTTGCCACAAAGTGATCCCAGGGGCAAGTGGTCTCCTACTTACGAAGGACCATTTATGATCAAGAACATCTTTTCTGGTGGGGAAATGAATCTAACCACCATGGACGGCGACGACTTGCCACACCCTGCGAATGCAGACATAGTCAAAAGATACTACGCATAAACGACCCGACAAGTTGAAAACCCGAAAGGGCGACTTGGGCAAAAATGGGCATCCCAATGAATTGAAAACCCGAAAGGGCGGTTCAGAAAAAAATTAGGGATAAACAAAAAAATCTGTACACCCGGCAAGTTGAAAACCCGAAAGGGCGACTTGGGCAAAAAAGGGTTTCCCGGTGGATCGAAAACCCGAAAGGGCGATTCAGGAAAAAGTTAGGGAATTAAAGCGTATGACTATGTCTCGTCGGATCACTTTAAGGACAATATCTTCACGGACAAGCACCAAGCTTCCGATCAATCCAATCATCGGCGGACGAAGCAGCGGATGGATAGGATACTCAGAGTTGTGAAGGCTATAGCAGAATGGGAACCCCATGGAATTGTTACACATAGCCATCTTTCTTTTGTATAAATTGTTTCTCAATTTTACGATAACATTCTCTTACTAGGATGTATGTCTCCTTTGTACAAAGATACTTACAAAAGTTAATACAAAAATACTTCAAAGCGCAAAAATTTGCTTGCCTTTCCTTTCTTTTTACACTGATGTTTTATTTGAAAATGTCCAATGGCTTGTTAAATAGGCATATGCATTTGAATATAATCACTGCTTACAAATAAAACAAAATTGAGAAAGGATAATTACTGATAGGTTGAAGGTGTAGGAAGATGTCTTTGTGCTATTCCATAGGAAACCCCCTACAGTATGTCATTCATATCCTCAACAGAGCTAAAACCTTGGAGTATACACCCCTAGCGGAGTTAAATTTCAAGATCCCCACCAGAGCCAATGTTTTCTAACTTTATTCCCCGGCGGAGTTAAGTTTCAAAGTTCCCATCAGAATTAAGTCTCCAAACTTTCTTCCCCAGTGGAGCCTGAAAACTTTGAAATACACATACCCAGCGAAGTTCATATCCCCAGCGGAGCTAGAATGTTCCAAACCTTCTTACCCAGCAAAGTCAAATTTCCAACTATCAATCCCCAGCGGGAACTATTCAGTTTCCCCAACTTTCCCGACAGGTTATCTTAAAAGTCTGAGAATCAATCAAGATAACAGTTAACTTCTTGTCTTATCCCCGACCAGGATGATTCCCTAGTAGATTGGCATACAACCCGAGCTTCTGATTCCCCAAGCAGAGTAAACACTCTACCCACAGAGTTATTTCCCAACTGAACGAAGATTCTAGTTCATGTTTCTCCATTGGAAGCCTCCCAGGTTCAAATTCCCCAGTAGAGGTCTTCAGAGTTTTCCTTATTTCCCAGGAATGTAATTCCCCACAGAAGTTGTCAAAGATCTTGTTAAATCCCCACATATCACTAAGGATTTTCAATCCCCAGCAGTGGTCCCAGGATTTCTCTTTCTCCACAATCAAAGATATTTAATCCCCAAGCAGTCAGCAAGGATCTCTCATCTTCAACGATTAAAGATTTTTGGAATCCCCAGCATCGGTCAAGGGTTTATTTTCCCCGGCAGCAGTCAAGGATTTCATTATCTCCAGCCATCAAGAATTTATTTTGCTCAGCAAGACAGCTACTCAGCTTATATGCACATCCATTACATTCATATATCATAAACATTGATGAAACATAGTTCATTGCATCATACATATCAAGCGACATAACTTTATGTTTTAGCTAACATTTTACCCTTTTTCAGGATAAGATTAAAAAGCTATCATTAACAACTATTCAGAGATTTCAGATACAGTATGGATACACCCCAGACACGGCGGTCATTCTATTTACTCATTCAAAATTTCAAGCCAAAATACAGTGTGGATACACCTCCGACACGGCGGTCATTCTACTACTCATTCAGACTTCAGCAATCTGATACAGACTAGATATGCTCCAGACACGGCGGCCATTCTATCTCTCATTCAGATTCAACTGTCAACTTCAGGTTCAAATACGCTCCAAACACGGATGCCATTCTGGCCCTTACACCAGAAGTTTGATTCTCCCCAGTGCAATCGCCACAGAAGTCATTTTGTCACTTATTCAGATCCCAGTTACAGTTTCAGATACACTCCAAACACGGAAGTCATTCTGCTACTCATACAGATCTCAACTTCAGATACAGTCCAGATACGCTCCGGACACGGTTGCCATTCTGCCACTCATTCAGAACTTATCCCCAGCACCTAGATGCTCCATACACAGATGTTTCTCTGTCCTCCATTCAAATATAGTTACAGCTAGGATACGCTCTAGACACAGACGCCGTTCCCTTGCTCATACAAACCCAATCTCCAAATACAACTCAGATACGTTCCAAATACGGATACCATTCTGATGTTCATTCTACTGATTTTCAACAAACAAGTCTTGGATGGCATCTTTAAGCCCATCTCCAGCAAGATTCTACCATCTCCAAATGGCATCTTTAAGCCCATTCCCTCAACAATATTTGGACGAGTGCAAATTTACGGGCACTCTAGTGTCCAATCCTCTTTTACCTTTGAGTCACGAAAGGCAAACTTGCCAATCTAACTCTTCAGGTTCAAGAAGATTGAACAGGGGCAACTGTTGTACCCCAAAATTTTCCCTCTCATTTTATCAATATTTCTCAACACAAGGCTCTTGGAATTCAAGATCAAGCTAGGGTTTGCTCTGCTCAAGGCACCTCCTTGCACTGTTGACCTAAACTAGGGTTTGAGTTTGCACAGGGATTTTTGGACCTTCAATGCCCAAATTGACTTTCATACTTCAATGTTGGACTCACAAGTTTGTCCATACAAAGTTTCAAGCCTTGAATCACATTTTTGCCCAGTCAATTGGACAGTTGACCTAGAAATCATTGTATTGGGGAAAAAGTCAATTGTGGCCAATTTATAGTAAAACCTCATGAATTCTGACCCACATCAACATTATGAACTCATATGAACCAATTTGATCAAGTTTGGACCATAATTCCACAAGAAATTTGATCAGATCACCAAAAGGGCAAAATGGTCATTTTTAGGGTTTTGATTGTACAAAGGCAATTTTTGACTGTTTGACCTAGCCAATGGCAATCAAGTTCAACCATGGAATCAAGGGCTTAAAGGCGTCATCTTGACTTATTCAACAAGTTCAAAAGATCTCAAATGCATGGGATTGACAGATGAATTTTTCAGTCAACTGATCAAAATTTAACTGTACACTGAAAAGTCAAACTTTGACTTTTTGGTCAAAATCAAGTGCCAAGGGTCATTTTTAATCAAGATGTGTCAAATTATGAAACTTGTTCATCAAGAAACCCAAAATTGCAAATTAGGGTTTGAAATTGAAAATTTTCACAACTTAGAATTTTCTAAGTTATGAAATTTTCTTAATTTTTCCTAACTTTGCCCCACATTTTCACCATGATGCAAATGGATTCAATAAAAACTTACAACATGAAAGTTGTAGTCCTCCAAAAATTATACAACTTTTATTCACAAAGTTTTCTCAAAAGAAGCTTGTATCTCAAGTTATGATTTTTGGAAACAAGGGTCCCTAAAACTTTTAACTTAGAGAAATTTTGCCCAAGTTTAGGCAGGATTTTAACCCATCTTCTTGGCCATTTTTCACATAGTTCCACTTGGAGTCTCAAGTTTCATTTTG